>BLKR01000302.1:0-609515 GCA_011170035.1 Teleogryllus occipitalis
TGTGAATCCGTCTTCGTGTGAGTAATTCTAGAGCCCAAAGTAAACACGATTTTCACCAAAATGGATATTCCTTGAACGATCTGGCTAATATTACGAATCTTCGAATTTGAAACGAATCTTTTAATTTTGAAGGTACTTTACACCAAAGCCCATCATATTTACATAATTTTCTTCAAAAGAGCTCCAATTTTTCTGTAAATCTATTCCTCGAAGCACAAGATGTTTAAAGGTGGCGTACGTTCAATTTTGGGCGAACGATCTGAATTTTCGAAAATTGCAAACAAATACCTATTAACATTGTCGAAAACAAATACTAACGCTAGAGATTTTTGTTTCATTAAATTTCTTTTTAAAAATAAATATTAAATTAATGTAAATTAAACACTCCACTCTCTCCTAGTAATGATCCACTCTTCACTAGTAATGATTGCTGCTATTGGGTCTAACCGCTTCATTATTCTTTGGAGTGCTACTGTTTTCTAAAAATTTTTTCCAACAGTTTTATCTCAAAAGTACTGGATGAGAACAGTTGATCTCTGGAGTTGATGGGATGGTGTTAGCTCCTATTGTAGGCCTGATTCCTTGTGATTCCAGTGAAAAATCAGTAACTGCACTGAAACAGTAGAAGCTCCCGTCAATTGATAATCATAAGTGAATCACCATGTACTGGGTAGCGAGGAGAACGAGGAAATCTATATAAACTGTCACCTGCTCTTTCTTTCTCAGATAAACACTTGGAGAGTTTATCAACATCAAATCGGAATTTTAGCGCCTTTGATGTAATATTAAACATAAAAAAATCCCTTCCAGTTGTCTGCGTGTTAATTTTTAGTGTATCAAACTAGCCCCGACACCCGTATTACATTAGCCTCTTAAGTTGTATCATATTAGCCCCACAAATTTGAGGCTGTATATATCATGACACGATTAATATTATTGCATTATTTTAACGCAGAAAAGAATATTAATTCTTTCTTAATGATAACCTATTTTCAAAAATATCGTGTCATAAAAAATAACGAAGTAACGTCAAAAGATTTATATCACGGCGGTAAAGTTTTTGACTGGAAAAATTAGGCATTTTAGTTTTGATTTTTTTCCTCCCAAATATTGTTACATTCTGAGTGTTTGCTATATGGTCATTATAATAGAATATATTTCCTATCATTTGTCATTTTCTTGTTAATTTTGGACATAAATAAATAACAACTCTTAAAGTGTAATACATTAACCCCAATTTTCTACTGTATAATATTAGCCCCGACTGATCTTTATAACATTGCCGAAAAAATGAACGCTAGAGATTTTTGTTTAATGAAATCTCTTTTTAAAAATAGACCTTGTATTAAGATAAATTGAACACCCTGTTTTTTTTTTAACTGCAAATGCTTCACTTTCTTTTCGCATCGGAAAGGAGGTAACCTGGTGGTGAGGGGGAACCGTGCCAGGTGAGTTAACTTTAAAGACCCGAGTTCGAATCCCGGCGAGTGGAAAAAATTTTCTGCTGCAGTAGGTCTTTTCTTTTTGTTTCTTTTTTTGCAGGTCCACATAGTCCGAATTGAATATTGCATAGCAATTACGAATAATACGTGAAAATATATGCTGTAGAGGCAACACTTGTTTTGAACATAAAACACATTCTAAATAGTATGTATAGTAAGAAAAACTTTATTTAAGTGAGTAAACTTAGATCATTCACTTTGATTCTCTAAATTAAAACTTGACGTAACTGAGAACAGTGTCGTCATAAGAGTTATTATGATACATATATCCTTTATTTTTAAAATCTTAGGCCCCGAAACGCGCCTCGAATTAATTATTAATATAATAGCAATAGCTATTTATATATAATATAATTTCATAATTATTTCCAAAGAACCGGAACGCCGTTCCGTCGCGTACCAACAGAAATCAAGCCTTTTATATACAGGATATTCGGGGAAGAAATGTCGAATCTTCGAAAAATAGCTGTTAAGACAATTTTAAGCTTATTTTGTCTAATAAACTACACGGATATTCCAAATGGCTAAGCCGCAATAAACATTCAAAAGTTGGTTTGGATATATGTTTTCTAGGCAACTACTTGCGTTGTAGAAGCATATAAACACTTCATTAATATCTAAATTGTTTATGATTAACAAAATAAATGAATACATTTGATCAGAAAGAAAAATTAACCTAGAAATAAAAAAGCACCCAATTTTCACCGTTCGACTCCTTTTTAATTTCTCGGTTAATTTTTCCTGAACTAATATATATTTATTTATATTGTTAATAATAAACATTTTACATGTTTCTGGTATGTTTACATGATTCTAGAATGCAAAGTTTTGCGTAGAAATCATATTTTCAAACCAACATTTGCGTGTTTATTGCAGCTCAGCCATTCAAAATATTTATGTTGTTTATTAGACAAAGTATGATTAAAATTGGTTAAACAGCTTTTTTCAAACTCTAGACGTTTCCTTCCCCGATACTCTGTATATCCATGCTTCTCTAAAACCAAAAACAATAATTTGCGTACTGCAAACTAATTAATTAAACCCATGGCAGTAGAACTGTTAACATAAGTACTGTCACACATCTTTCGCAGGATAAGGAGTAAAATTTAAAGAAAAATTATAGTTCACATGAATTTTGACAAATTGCGTCTTACTTTCTATGATATTCAAATGGTAACATTATATTACAATATTCAATTGGTTAACAATTTCGGCTAAAGAGTCTTGTTTGATAATTCTCCAATTTCGTATTGTAATAAGATATCTTATGATACTCATGTCGTAAATAACTATTTGACAACTATTATGTTTAGTGTATGTGTCTAGCAGGTTTTGTATTATTCTGAGAAACTGGATCATACGAATCACGTTTACTACGTTATTCACACAGGAGCACATGAACCTCAAAAAAGTATTTAATAATATAATCCTTGCTGATGAATCAACGTTTTATTGATGATTTTAATTTTGAAAATTTTCATTAGTTTGGATGTTTAAATATAGGTATCACATGTAATTACATGTCTGTTAAACACGATAGCATTATATGAAACAAGAAACATTGTTTTTCATTTGATCATTCAACTTCATCAATCACTCACAATTACTTTAATTTTCTCTGCTTATCAGTATTTTAATCTCAGATCTTCGATGAAGACATGAATCAAATAATATCGTAGATATTTCAGTGTTTTAAAAATAATAACGTGAATAAATGCTTATGTTTATTGAATTGGTTTTATAATAACCTGTAAAAACATGGGTTTTCTGTTGGTTTTGCGGATGTTGAAATCATTCAAATAGTAAAGGCAATGTTAAGCTGGTGACCTTTAACATTGTTTAATTGATATTTTTCTTAGGGATAGTTTATAATGGTTAAACGTTTTCAAAGAGTGCACATTAGATACCTCGAATGGCCCGTTTCCGTTTAATAAACCGCTACGTTCTCCCTGTACAGACGGTCGTGCAAAATTCAAGGTTTTCATAGATTCGTAGAATGGCGGCCAACAAACCACCTTCGAACTCTGACGATACTGAAATGTAGTCTGTGTTGGGAAGGTCATATCACTTGACCACCAAGTTCGTTCTATGTATTTTCACTGGGAAATGCTAGAGCATTGATATTTACTAAACTGTAAACAAAAGCTAAATCTCCTTGAATTGTTATAACATCTGTTTTGCTTTCTTTTAGTAATATCAACTCGTTTTACCAAATACGTGAGTTTGTTATATTTTTACACGCTACAATAATTTAATTTTACAAGTATCTATTTTCAAGCATTTAGGAATTCATGAATTTTCATTGAAACGTTCGCCAATCTAAAAACCTTTTAAATGTATATTAAATATATTAATGTTGTTTAAACATATGTATTAACAATGCGTAAATTTAGCACATAAAGCTCTGATTTGAATATTATACAATGAAATCATCAAATTAACAGTTTTAGAATGGAATGATAAATTGAATTGAAAATATTAACTTAAAGTTTATATACGTTTATTTAGAAATTCCTATACTTGTGTAAATATTGTGATCTGTGATTCTACTCATGTGATCTTTCAAAATACAAAATTGAATATTTCTGTATTTGAAAACCTTAACCCTACATTCATCCAATCCAGTGCAGTTTATAGCAAACAGCTAAGCAATATGTTTCCCTATTTTTTAATGGTAATGGTTGAACAAGAGGAACAAATAGTTTCTGACTCTTGGTGTTAACAGGGGACTTAAAAAAAATTAATAATACAGTTATTCGGTTGCTCAACATCCCTTTGATAGAAAAACAGAAACAATTGTTTGGGCGTAATGCATCTTGAAAAATTTTTTTTTCTAATCAATTTCTTTCATATTTGATAAATATATCGACTTGCAAATTGTAGGACTTAAAAGAGAATATAAAAACCAAATAAAAGTTATGCTCATACTCACCGTAAAAATACAAATTTAGTATAATTAAATTGGCCACAGAATTTGTTTACAAGCAAGTGCATTTTAAGCGTATTAGGTATGCAAAAGCGTGGCATTGGAGAACTGTTTTTTCAGTATGCCCATCCCACGCTATTCTGCTAGCGCGAATGAATTAAGCGCAAACAAATGGGGTCTACTAAGATGTTCATTTCTTATAAACAATTACATATATCTCGAGAACGAGATATAATAGCACCGAACGGATTCCGGAATTTTGCATCACATTTAAACGCCATTCAGATTAGACAATAAAAAAATTTGCAACAATTGCAAATTTATAAACAATTTCCAAAGTTTGCAAATCTAAAGGGGGAGAGTCTCCCGATGTCCCAGAACCAAAAACAGCGAATTAAAAATTTTGCAACAATTTATAATTTTATAAACAAATTCGAAATATGCGTTAGAACGGCCGGGAAGGCTCCGCAAATTGTGCCTGAAATGAATATCTCAAAATAGCAGTTTGTCAGGAGTTACAAATCGATTACTAAAAGTTAGCATAATTGTTGCTAAAATGATAAATATTTACTGGTCTATAGAAAATCATTCTGGACGGAAAACCCGCTTAGAAATATTTTCTTCGTCGTGGCGTACGCGCAGGCAAACTATCTCCTTCGGCAGGGAAATATGACGATATTTCCGTCTCGTACGTAAACGAACTAGCCCCCACCCCCTGAGACAGTGTTCTTTCTGCCCCTTGGGATGTTGCACCAATCACAGACAACTGTGGTTCTACCTGCTAGCGATTGGTCAACGCGTCCCTCCCCCTGCCCTCCCCCAGGCCGAGGGCTGTCCAAGTTTGTCGGCGCGGTGTGGAAGATAGAATTTTGAACGACATTTTTTCTGAGGGAGAGGGTAAATTAGACCAAGGATTGAATGTATTATCTTGTTAAACTACAGTTGTCTGTTGTTTCATAAAACAAATTTTAAAAAAGTAGGTGAACAATAATTTTAAGAAGTACGTGAATAATTTGGAAAGGTAAATAACAATTTGTTTTTATTTTTTCACTATTATTATTATTATTATTATTATTATTATTATTATTATTATTATTACTATTACTATTATTACTATTATTACTATTACTATTATTATTATTACACAAACACTTTCATTTTTTCACTCAACAACATACAAATCTCATAAGAGAAGAACATTGCTTCCTATGTTCTCCTAACAGATGAAATAAATAATAATTCAATATAAATTAAATGCTGTAAATACATTGCTCTAAGACGTATGGTAAGGTAGGCAAAAGAGTATAATTATGAATAAAACAAGATCAGAAATCATCATTGATCAGAAATCAAACATATTTATTTCCTTAAAGCAAAATAACTAAACTGTATCGATAATATAAAGAGAATGCTAAAACAAAGACTGTCAAATATGACTTTTAAGACTTTCCTAAGAATAAATCGTGAAGACTCAAATCATAAAAATATTGTTTCAAACTAAATCAGTAAATTGAGTTTGTATGCGTAATAAAGCTCGCTCGTAATAAATTCGAATGTGGAGGAGGATGCTTTTAAGTTCAAGTCTGTGAAGAGAACAAGCCCGGAAGAGAAGAATAATGTTGCGCAAAAAGAGAGTTTAAATACTTATATAAGTGAAGGCTAGACAAGAAACAAATCCTTGAGGAATACTAAACAGGTCAGTAATGAAATTGTATCTCAACTGGTTGTGTCAAGGTAAGAAAATAAAGAGATTAAGTCACGTAAACATAAAGAAAGATCTGAGTAAAGACGAAAGTTCGCCGAAATATTGATTTACAAAACAAAATAATAATTGACGCAAAGTAATTGACAAAAAAATTAAGTAAATGTGCTATATACGGATAGAAAATTACATCCGTCGAGCATATCACACATATTTTAAACGAATAATTTATACATTGATTATAGTAAAGTATGACGTCCCGCTACCAAAAGTCAAAAATATATTTTTTTCAATGCAACTAAGATGTAAATTACTACTACGCCTTTTTTCTGACGAGACAATCTTTTGTGAAACCGCTCGTATGAAAAATTCTCAACAATTGACTCGTCGTAGCGTCATATGAAGAAACGTACATGAATTCCAGAAGTGCCAACAATGCGAGTTTCCAGTATATGGCGCAATCTCGCGAGCGTCTATGAAAGCAGTTTAAACTTTTCAAGCAATTTGTTCTTCCTAGGAGTTTCATACGAAAGATATCTTTGCCTTTCTCTCTGGAAGCCAGCCCGCGGTTTCTACAGAAGAATATAAGTACAACGCGGGATGTTTAAAATGCTTGCCCCTTGCTGTTAATTAGCGCCACAGAATTGTTATAAATGATAGAATTCCAAGTACAGCGCCAAATTTGAAGTAATTTTGGCCACCTATGTGCCAACAACCACTTCTTGGATATTCTTAGAAATATGTTGTCAGAAATGTGGAGAACCTCTGCATTTATTATGTGTGCAATAAATGTATGAAAAATTAAATTGAACATTTCATATTCTTTACATCTAAACATTTAATTTAGTTAACAAGAGCTTAGAAATATAAAATATTTTACCCACGCACAGAACATGGGAGTACGTGATACTCGTATGACTCTCATACAATTCAGAGGCAGGCCAACCGTAGTAGTGTCCAGGCCGTTTTACACGGTAGTTTTCGTGCTGATTGGAGGTACAGAAAGAGTGCAGTTCAGACTTCACAATATCTGCATGAAAACTTTAGTGCATGTTCGATGTTTTATAGAGAAAACGTACAGTTTAACTCTTGCGCTTCAAGCGGAAATCTCGTTAAATAACGATTTCCTATATGGCAGAATTCGTGCATCCTTTCCCATTTCGTGGTTAGGTTAGGTGCAATTTGTGAGATTTTGTTTATGGGCGTGGCCGATTTGAATTATCATCTTTTCTGGGGAGCTTATTTCACTGTAACATGTAAACGTGAAGTTACTGAATCTCACTTCTGCACTCAAGTCTTCCTTCCGTCACAGCGTTTTTTTTTCTTGTTTTTTTTTTAACACTCTGCAAATTTTGCAGCAACAACCATGCGTGTAGCGGCAAAGACGACCTTTTTACTTTTTCTCCTCATGTTTCGTTAATAGTTAAAAAGTATTTATGAAGTATCTTAGAACGCACGTATAAAAATGTCGCGAATAAATATACTCGGCGCATTTCAGGAATTCATTTCTTTGCCTGTAGAGCCCCTGGGAGCGTATAGTGGCAAATCGTATAGAAAACGTGCAGACCGTGTAAACACGACTTTTGCCTTTTATACTTCTAGTTCGGGACCTTGGCGTTTCTGTACAATTTCTGTATGAGATTCTGCTCGAAAACTACCGTGTAAAAGGCCCTTCCCAGTACTAAGCTATTTCATTTTTAAAATCCTTTTACAGAGTAAATATTGTTAAGATGTTAAAGAAAATTGTTTATATATCGCTTATTCGTTCGATAATAGAATATGGAACAATCTTTTATACAGTGTAAAAATTTTGAAAGGATTCAGTGTAGGGCAGCTTAATTTACTTTCCGGGACACGAAAATGCCAGGGTGGGTTTCACTGGAAAACAAACGATCAGTAGCAAGACTCTGCACTTTGTATAAAGCTTATAGCAGTCATCCAGCTTGAATCCCAACCAAAATAATCGGCGGGTAAGTATCCTTAAATACATCAGCAGAGGGGATCACAGGCACAAAATAAATTTAAGACCGCAGAGAACGGATATCGGGAAATTTTCTTTCACAATTTGGACGATAATGGAATGGAATAGATTGCCTACAAAAATCATGGAACCTTTTTTCAGAAGCGTTCAACTGATTCGGAAATTAATTTAGGGTATTACTAAGTTAAATAGGGACTTAACAAAGAATAGTATGTTATATAGCGATGCATAAGGGTTATATTTTGAAGGGATGTGTTGTGCAGAGTGAAGCAGAGCAATAGCGAAAGAAGTGATTTAAGGATCGTAGTAAAGTGAAGTGCAGTGCTAGTGTAGTGTGGTCTTAATTGTACAAACATTCAGGGCGGTTTTAGATTATAGAAGTTTCTTTTTGTTAATGTAACTTAATGTTTCATGAGTTAGTCAGTCTATATTATTATTATTATTATTATTATTATTATTATTATTATTATTATTATTATTATTATTATTATTATTATTATTATTATTTTCTCTCTTCGAATCGGCCATCATTGGACGTGCATCCCACCGGGGCTCAGACTTGAATATCGAGCTGGGTGCACGTTACATTTTGGTCAGGAAGAATCTTGCAATTTAATGCAGATTCCATTTTGTACCCCAGGGTTGTTAGTCCTGGGGATGATGTGAAGTTAAAATGATTATGAATGGATAATAAGGGGTGAAAGGATGAACACAAATACAACCATGTCCGAGGCGGCACTCGAATCCGCGACCCTTTGGTCCGAGATCACTACGACACTACTACCTTAGCGATCTCGGGCACCAGGCCGACCGTCGTCGTCGTCGTCGTCGTCGTCGATGATGTTGTTGATGATGCAGTTAGTATTATTATTATTATTATTATTATTATTATTATTATTATTATTATTATTATTATTATTATTATTACTATTATTATTACTATTATTATTACTATTATTATTACTATTATTATTACTATTATTATTACTATTTGCACACTAGTTATATTACCTTATTTATCTGGAGCACCCACCAAGTTATACCCAATTGTGATTTAAATAAATTTATCTTAACACGGAATAATTTAGGGGGAATAGCCTCCTGAAATCGTGACCAAACTGGGAACTATAAACCCGATGATGTGAGTGTGCAACTGCACGGGGCGTTGGCGGGGCAGCTGGGCAGTCAGCGGCCTGAGCCGCGAGATCCTCGCCAAGCAGGGCGGCAGCGGGCCGAGGCATCCAGGCAGCGCCCGCTCGTCTGCCGCCGGCGGCCGTCAGAGCGCGGGCCGGGCGCGGCGCGGGGGCGGGGGCGGGGCCCGCCCGTCACGCTGACAGCGACGCACCGCACGCCGCGCCGTATTGTTCCGGGCGAAATCTTGCGACGGGCGGCGACGGCGGCGGTGGCGGCGGCGGCGGGGGAAGGGGGCGTGGCGGCGCGGGCCGCAGAGGGGAGCTCGGCCCGCCGTCTCTCGCGGCCCTTTCACAAGCGCCCGCCGCCGCCGCTGCCGCCGCTGCGGGCGCTGTTTGTCAGGGCCGCTATTGCCCCGTTCTTGTTCCAGAGGGCGGGGAGCGACAAATGGGCTGCCCTCCGGCTTGAAGGCCCGGCAGCCGGCCCGGCCCGGCCGCGCGCCCACCCTGAATGCCAGACGGCGGTGGCGGGGGGGGGGCGGCGTTGGGGTGGCCGCGCGCCGCTCACTCCGCGCCGCTCGCGCACATATTTCCGCTGCTCGGCGGGAGGCGTAGGAGGCGGCAGAGGAAATGGTCGCGGGGGCGTCTTGGCGGGGACCGAGACTGTTGCAGTGGGAGATCCAGTGGTGTGGGCGAGGGCACGGGCAATGAGACCGGACTCTTGCGGGGTGGGGAAAGGGTGGTGGCGGTGGCAGGGTCGGTGTCGCGGTCGGTGGCGGAGTCGGGGATGGAGATGGGATAGGCGGCGGGAGCGGTACCAGGAGTGGGGTGGTGCCGGGGGCGAGGCGGTGCTGAGTGCAGGGATGGGCAATAGGGCTGGAGCCGGGGTAAACGACCTGGGCAGTGGCAGTGGTAGCGGCGGAGAGGGCGTGGACCTGGGTGAGGGCGAGGACGAGGACGAGGACGAGTGGGGGGAGGGCGAGGGCAAGGGCAAGGGAGAGGGTGAGGGCGAGGGAACGGGCACGGAGACGGGGCACGGGCACGAACAAGGGCACGGACAAGGGCACGGGCAAGGGCACGGGCAAGGGCACGGGCAAGGGCACGGGCAAGGGCACGTGCAAGAGAACGGGCAAGCCCATGGGCAATGAGGCCGGAGACGGATATCTTCACGGACAGTGGCAGTGGCGTTGACGGTGGGGTTGGCGGTGGCTGATGAAATGTGAGGACGAGGGAGGGTCATGGGTGGATATGGTGTTGGCGGAGGTGAAAGTAGTGTCGGTGGTGGGGGCGGTAATGGCGAATGCCGTGGGGTTTGGGGTGACGGTGGTACCGACAATAGAGGCGCGAGCAAGGGGTGGTTTGAGGAAGGAGCAGGGGCAGGGGGAGAGGACGGTGGGTGGGGCGGTGGCTGGACGCGACAGACCTCAGTCTGCGGCGCGCAGCGTTCTGCGCCTTTGAAGCCTGCGCTCGCAGCTGAGCCCGTCGCAAGTTGCGCGAGGGAGCCATTTGCAGCCGCAGCCCAGAGTTTGATTTTCTCGAAAGTGGACGCGATTTCCTTCTATGCTGTTGATTGTTCATATTTCGTTCATGGTTTCGCCAATCATCGGAAGTTTCCGTTCAAACATTGTTTTAGTAAACTTCACTTAGTTGAGAAATGTTTCTTGAATCTCTTTGTCATATATAATTTTATAAAGAGACAAATTTCATTTCATTTTCGATTCGATTACTTTATTTTCGACTACCTCTATCTTATGTGTTAAAGAATTAAATTAGTTAAGAATTAAATTATTCTCTTATCTTAAAGAACTGAAATATTTTTTGATATACTTAACCTTTTTTCAGGTTCACTTCTAATTATATTTACAAAAGGTGATTCTTATGTTAAAAAAGATACGTGTTTGAATGTAGAGCCTATTAAAAGTGAATTGCTTATAATATGAAAGAAACATGATTGCTAGTATTTCAAATATTGGTAATTATACTATAAATTTTATTTCACTATAATTGAATTTGTCGATTTATAATTAATGGCAGTTAGGGATGAATTGCCTCAAGTTGCGTGAGCCGAAGGCTAGTATATAAGAAGAGCTAACATTTACTCGTGAACTCGCTTTGCATAGGCTACATAAAATCTGTTGGCATAAAAGTCTCTCCTTTTTGTATTAGATATTTGCGAAATATTATTTTTTGATTAAGATGTACGTGAGAAAAAAACACTGATGATCTTTTCTTCTCTTATTAAAAATGTACTATCTAAGTGAATGTCTCAACGAGGCACCACCTGCTTTGTAACATTTCATATTTTTAATAATTTAGAAGAAAATGCAACTATAGTGATCGGGAGTCCTTCTTTAACACAATATAAAGAAAATTCGTGATTTTATTCAGTAATTGATAGAGAATATTGAAAATATTTATGTACTACTTACAATCCTTCAAATAATGATAATTAATATAACGTTTAGTGGATTAAAAATAAAAGCATCTTAGGTTCATTTGAACATTTCTTAGATACAAGCAAACCACAGAACATTCTTCTCATGAGTTTAATATATTTCGACATTATTTTATTAATATGTTTGAAATAGAAAGAATAATGTTATGAGAAAATAATTTAAACTGTACTTATTAGTCTCTTCACATAATTTGTTTCACAAATATCAGTTTACTCTAAAAAACAAAAACAAAAAATAATTTCTTTTCAACATGCTTAACTGTTTTTAATTCACTTCACCCCACCCCGGCGACTGCCGTAGAGGCAAATATTATCACATGATCTTTAGAAAACGAGTACAAGAGGAATCTAATTTGGTTCGGCGGAGGTTCAATTGCACGCAACATCTTTTTCGAGCACAGCACGCAATTGCAATTCCAGCAGCAAAGTAGCGCCGTAGGATAAGACTCCGGTTCGGAAATTTCGGGTAAAGATGGGGGGGCGGAGGGGGGAGTAGACCCATGAGGCGAAGCCTGGGGGGGGTGTCTTAACGAGGTCGGCTGTGTCGAGGACCAGGGAAGTCCGGGGGGCAGAGGGGTCTAATTAACTTTTTACCCGGCGCCAATAAAGCCGGGAACGACTCGCCTAATGGCTCTATGTACCTGTCGTTCTTATTAATTGTAAATAAAGGCGCAAGCGACGCCGCCCTTTGGACCCTCGGAGGCCCAGAGCCCTTAAGATGGCGCGCCGCTCGCCCCCTCCCTAATAACGTTCCGGCCCTTTGTGAGAACTTTCTGAAATTTTAGGTCTTGCAGATAATTCGCGATTCACGACGACGCTGCCCTCGTCGCCGCTCGGCTCTTGTTTTCGGCGCCTCGCCGCGTCGCGTCGCGTCGCACCGCGCCGGGACGCCTGGATTCTCGGGCCCGGCGCCGGAAAGCGATGAGACACGGGAGAGATAAAGACCAATTTCCCGGGGATCTCATGGCAGTGTGTACAGCGCACATCTTCTACCCTTGCATCTCAAATACATATTCATTATTCGCAAATACACCTTTTAACATTCACACCTCATTGTTAATAATTAGTATAAGTTTATTTTAATTGACCATTGTAGAAAACACGACCATTAATACACGGCCAATGTGGATTCATGGCATTTTTTGTGTGATTTCTAATGTTGTTGTTCAGAAAAGTTGCCCTTATTTCTTGTGATTGTGTTTTTTATTAGCCCTGATGAAGGAATTAAATATTCCGAAATGTTGGCAAACTAATGTATTTCATTAATTGACCGATCCAGTGATCCATATCCTACTATTTATTTTAATTATTCTCTGATACTTTACTGATTTAATAAAAATATGAAAAATATTAGCAATATTAACACTGAATATTAGACACCATTGTAATCTTTAATGGTTTCTGAAAACACTTGTAAGTAACACCTAACGAACCACAGGTATTTACCAGAGAGTTGCCACTAGTGGTATTTGAAAGTTAAATTTAGGTAAACACATCAGCTTTTCGATAAGAAAACGTTAAAATGGGGGTTGGCTGGCTCCTGGAAGGATTGGTAATCTGGTGCGGGTTTTAAGCATACTAGCGAACTATATCACAGTAGATACACCCTATCCATAAAAACCTGACAACAAAAAATAACACCATTTACTCCCGATTCGGGTTGTCCGGGAGACGCCGCGTCGAAGGCTGAGGTGCCGACGTTTCGTCCGACATATCGCTGTTCTCTTCAGAGATATACTGCAAGTACAGTACATCCCTAAAGAGGACCGCGATATGTCAGTCGAAACGTTGGCACCTCAGCCTTTGACGCGGCGTCACTCGGACAGCCCAGATCATGACTCTGGCCGCGGAAGCCTACCATATCACCGTTTACTCCCACTCATTACGAAAAAAGATTTTTTACCTACGTTCTTATACTTGTAGTCTGTTTGGAAGAACATTTGTGTAATATTATAAAACACCGTACATTAAAACAAAATGAACTCTCTTGAACTTTACGTCGCACAGCTCTGCCTCAATTCTTGGCCGCGCCAACGAGGTTCGATGAGACATGGAAGAGATAAAGACCAGTGACCCAAAGATTTCAAGCTACAGTCGACTCCGGTTATAGTGAATTTCTGGGGACAAATATAATTGGTTCACTACAACAGAGGTTCACTATACCCGATGTCAAAATTAAATGGAATTCATCCACAATGATTGATTTTATTAATATACCGTACAATTCATTAACAGCACGAACCGAAAAATTTAAAAACTTTATTTGAATGTAAAAACAAATTATTTTGAGTTGTTTGCTTCCTACGTTTTTCATTAGATCCTTCTCGAGAGTTCGTGCTCTCTCCATACTTGATTCTGAATTGTCATCTTTCCCTAAGAATCATAATGCAGTCATGACACCTTCCAATGCCTTTTGCACTGTTGGAACACCATCCCACTCTTTAAAGGCCCTTTTAATCGCCTGACGACATAAGATTGATTGATTGATTTTTTCGTGTTTCCGGGCACGTCAACTACTTTGGTCATTAGTCCCGTTAGTGTAGTGCATGTTTTTACTCGGAAGATGGCGGTGATCTTCCCCCGCTGGATGGAGAGATTCGGCGCCGTCCTACCGTCGGCTAGTGGGGTTTCCCCCTAACCAGAACTCTCCCACCAACGGGGCACCGCCCCAGCCGAGACAAACTCTAAGCTCCCGATCGGTCTCCCGGAATATGTGGTAGTGTAGTGCATGTTAGTGTAAGTGTATGTGGTAGTGTAGTAGTGTTAGTATCAGTTGATGCACTGAACTACCGCTCCCGGTCCTAACGACATAAGAGATCCAATTAATTTCCAGGACTTATTTCCGACGTTCACTATAACCGAGGTTCAGGTTCTCTATTACCGAATATTCTTATACTTATTCGTAATGTAAACGAAACGCGACCAGTGATTTGAGTTTACTATAACCGAGGGTTCACTATATCTGAATTTACTATTAGCGGAGTCGTATTTAGTACCGCGTATCGCTCTTATCTTTGCGTCTGTCATTTTGTACGCAACCATTTACATATTATTTGTACATTTTTGTTCATTTTCCTTCTACATTTATGACGTTATCCCAAGAAACCTTGATTATCATGAGTGTTTCCTAAAGCAATCTCACAAATACGAAAATACACCATTACTTAAAATAATTTCCAAAGAAGTCTTAACACGTTCCCTGTCCCTATGAGAACATTAAAATATCTCGCCATTTCCAAACCTCCCCGACTGTAAGAATATTTTACTGTAATATTCTCAGAAATAAAAATATTTTCCGTACATCTTGGTGCATTTCTAAATTTCATGACCGTCCTAACAAGTCCACGCCAAAATCTGTGCAGTTTCAGGAAGTTCAATGGAAATGTTTGCCGTAGAAATGGTAAACATATGGATCATAGGACAGCGAACGTGTTCAGCGTTAATACTGCTGTATTTGTAACCTGTAATCTGTGTAACCTGTAATCTGTGTAAGTAAAATCTGTGGGTATATAAAATGCCGTCCATTTCAATAAGAGAATCTCTAGTTTTTTAACGATTCTCTCTCGTTTTCGATATCGGCGCGCGAAGATTGTCCGGTCTGGCACCGAAAATCGAGACAAAAGAGTAAGATCAGAGTGCATGATAATTCATAGTTGTTTGAATTTCGTATGCATTTTATTCTTGCTTCTGAAATTATTTCTCATACATTTATTGTTTAAAGGGTTTTCTTCAGAGAGCGCTCAGGGTTCAAGTACTTGGCAGCACATAAATGCGCCATTACTTCCACTCACTACCAAAGAAATTTTATTAAATGCACTTTCAATTTGTTTTATAGAACATCCAGAAGTTTGTGGAATTATAAAATACACTTCTACATAAGATAAATTATCACCCTTTGATTGGGCTCGCATATTTTCGGTGCGACACCGATAAGAAAACACCACATAAAATATAGAAAAGTGCGAAAGTAATAAAACATTGTATAATGTATTTTTGTAATTATTTTTAAGCATCCATAACTTATTTATTGAATGTAGAACATTATTTGTTATGAAAAATATTCCTTCATTTTTGTACATTATGGCATTATTACACTTTATCGAACGTATTAATTACAAAATCTAACATTCTATTATATTTCAGACATACAATGGCTTTTTTCTTTGCATTATATATAGAATTACAATGTCAGCTAGACAAACACAAAGACAGCAAATGCTCCAAATTTATCATAAATCGTATCCACTGGTAACTTTGTTTAAAGGAGCCCACAATATATTCGAAAGTTTGAAATCTGGTGTAGTGGAAAATGGATTTAAAAAAATGTTACGTATTTATGCACAGTACCTGACCCCAAATTTTAATTAGTTTCAAATCTAGAGATGAAAAAATATTTGTAACATACATTATAAAATGAGGAAATTTAAATCAGTAAATGATATAACATTCTAGCTAGCTGCAGTTCCAGTTGTAGAGCCATAGTAAAGTGCCTTCTTGAATTTAAGTTCGTGTGTTCAATTACGATTGGAAACATATGATCAACCGGTGAAACTATTGTCAGCGCGCTATTTCGTACTATGGCTCGTAGAAGAATCTTTGCTAAATGCCAGCCAAAATTAAACCCTGCACCATCTTCTGTCCTTACTAAATTTCGTATTCGCTGTCAGAAAATGACGCAAATAAGGAACAAAATGTTAGATAGCATTGTTAGGTCAGTGCCTTGCAGCGAACAAGGGAGTCAAAACAAATTTGGTAGAAAGTATGTATTGTCTTGGTTAACATTTTTATTCATCTATTAATAGCTTAACCATCATCTTCAGATGGCTGATCCGTCTCAGAATAAAAAATTAACATTTAGCTAGAACTACAGATCTCAGAGAACAAATCTGAAGATGATGGCTGATCCGTCGAAAAATTACAACCAAATTAATAAAAATTTGAAGCCAATTATGAGAATATTTAGAAAATTTTGTAGGAAATGCGTAAAATGAATCCCCGAATTTCAAGTATTATTTCAAAGTCGCGGAAATTCAAGCCGGGCCATGTTCGTGGGGGAATATTCACTTTGAAAAAAATTCTACGAATAGTTTAGGCGGTAGTGTTGTTTACAGGCGAACAGAGCATTTGAAGAAAATCCCTTTTTGGATACTAGAGGATCCCAAATATGTTTGGGATTTGTGGTATTGCAGTGACATCAATTGTTGCGCTGAGTCATGTAAGCCATTTGAAATTGATTTTCTGCAACATTACATTACTTTCTCGATACTACATACTGCTCCGTATTTACTATATACTTTACGTACTTTTCCGTATATACTGTACGTATACGTACGTAAAGCGCTATTTTACGGACGAATACGTACCTAAAAGTTTCATATATACGTTAAGTAAAATCGTTAAAGAAAAAGTTATTTATTTTAGCTATTCAAATGCCAACAACACCTTACCTATGTACTAATGCAGTTTCTAGCGCTACATCCCGTCCGCCACATTTGAAAATGCCGAAAAACAATGAACAAGATAAACCAATGGCCAAATTTCCGAATCATGAGCATTAGACGACAACAGTATATTTTATATCATGCAAATATTTTAATATAAAAAAAATTCCAACATCGGCTATTTCTTTCCAATATTTCATACAGTTTGAAGAAGTTTGGTTTTTTCGATGCAACGCGCGCCTCGATTTGGACAGGGGGAGTCGGGTAAGCGGCTAGCGATTGGCGATCGCTCGAGGGCGAGGGGGACAGGGTGTTCCTTCCCCGCGGGCGGCGTTTGGATAAACTTGGCGCATCCATCAGCGCCTCCCTTTCGCGGCGTCGAGGGCGAGGGCGAGGGCGAGGGCGGCCCTACGTCGCGGAGGGGAACTGCGTTCAGCGGACTAACTCCGCTCGCCCCGTCCCGCCTCCAGCCGCCCCCGCAAGGGTTTTTTCTTGCAAGGGGCTCCCGTTACAGGCTCACGACGTTTGGGCTTCAGGCTTGGAAAAATTACCCGGAAAAAAGGAAAATTTGTCGAGTTCTGTTCATCGCCGGAAATAAGTGTAAAGTTAACAGCGTGTACCTCGTAAAATAGGGCAAACATAATCTGATTCCTGTTTGGTTTTTAATTCGTAGCGTCTCTTGTGTAACCCGTCTCTTTAGCCCTTTTTGTATATCTATATATATAAAAGAGAGTCGTGTTAGTTACACTATTTATAACTCAAGAACGGCTGTACCGATTTGGCTGACAATTGGTGAGCAGGAAGCTTAGAGCCAGGAGACGGACATAGGATACTGTTTATCCCGTTCTACAACGTTCCTGTGTGAGAACGCACGTTTTTGCACGTACGCAGTGCAACAAGGATAGTACAGTTTCTCACAGTGAGTGCGACGCGAGAAAATGATGGGACCGGCTGTTAAGGCGGAACAGAGTTCGCCGGGTCAGCTAGTTAATCATATTTATGCATTAAAGTACACTGCAGCGCCTCTGACCGGGAGGTCCTAGGATCGAGTCCTGACGGCGCCAGTATTTTCGACACTAGCTTTTCAGCAAGGTCGAATTCAGTCGCTGTCTGGAGGATAATCCTAGCGTCCGGCTGCTCTGATCGGTAGTTTTCCGTGGTTTCTCCGATCAACACCAGATGAATGCCGGAGCAGTACCCTAACAAACGGACCACGGATCGCGCGCGATTTTCCCTTCCTCTTTCTTGTCCTATCCTCTCCCCTTACACACACACACACACACACACTAACATGCACAACACTACTACATATTCCGGGAGGCCGGTCGGGAGCTTAGTGCTTGTCCCGGCTGGGGCGGTGCCCCGCTGGTGGGAGAGTCCTGGTTAGGGAGAAACCCCACTAGCTGACGGTAGGTCAGCGCCGGATCTCCCTATCCAGCGGGGGAAGATCACCGCCATCTCCCGAGGAAAAACATGCACTACACCTACGGGACTAATGACCAAAGCAGTTGACGTGCCCGGAAACACGGAAAAAACAATCAATCAATCATTAAAGAAATCCACCGTTAAGTTATTTGCCGCTACCTAGCCCTGCCTTCTCCACATTCGCCCCCACGCCCTCCCTCGCACTACCTCCACCACCACCGCCATGCTCCATCCCCTCCCCGCCGTCGCACAAGACAGATGCGTGGCGGGGCGCCGTGCAAGAAAAGCGCGGTGGGGACGGGAGGGCAGTTGGCCTAAGGCAGCGCGAGCTAGTTCCAATCGATAGGTGCCGCCGCGGAAACGACCACCCGACCTCTCGCCGAGCGGCGCCTTCTCGCCCTCAGAGCCACGCTGCACCCCATCAACTCGCCAGCCACCCCCGCTCACCCGCCCACCTATTCGCCTTGTGCACCCGCTCGCACGCCCGTTCGCGAGCAAGCGACGCAATGCGGTGCAATTGGCAGCTGGCTCTCGTAAGAATCCGCTCCAGCTCCGTGAACGCACTACCACTGCGACCGGGAGCGGTAGCTCAGTGCATCAACTGAGGCCACTGCAGCGACTAGGAGGTCCTGACTAGGAGGTCCTGACGGCAGCAGGATTTTTGGCGCCAGCGTGTCAGCTAGGTCGAATTCAGTCGTTGTCTGGAGAAGAATTCTAGTGACCAGCTGCTCTGATTGATAGTTTTTCGTGGTTTCTCCGATCAACACCAGGCGAATGCTGGAGCAGTACCCTACTAAACAGGCCACGGACCACGCGCGATCTGTCCTTCCTCTTCCTTGTCCTATCCTCTCCCCTTACTCACCCACACTTAAACTAGCATGCACTACCACATATTCCGGGAGACCGGTCGGGAGCGTGGAGCTTGTCCCGGCTCAGGCGATGCCCCATTGGTGGGAGAGTCCTGGTTAGGGGGAAACCCCACTTGTCGACGGCAGGTCGACGTCGGATCTCGCCATGCAGCGGGGGAAAATCACCGCCATCTCTCGTGAAAAAAAATGCACTACACTTACTGGACTAATGACCAAAGCAGTTGGCGCGCCTGGAAACACGAAAAAAACCATCAATCAATTCGCTTTGTTCGCCCGCTTGCACGCCGGTCCGCGGTGCAATCAGCAGCCGGCTCTCGTAAAAATCAGTTCCAGCTCCATGGATGCACTACCACTGCAGCGAAGCATTCAACAAAACTCTACTAGCCTCAGCAGCTTCGTAGCTGCTCAACAGATCTCTTCTCCGCTCCCACCACTTTCACAGCCCACACAGACCTCGCCGATTACGTCATCTTGCCGCTGCTCACCAACGTAAGACCCCCCGGCGCCCCATTGCTCACTCTACATCTCTCGCACTCTTCTTTGCTTCCAATCCTACCTCCCCGCAACATTTGTCTCGTTTTCCATTTTCCCAAGCCCCCACTCCCCTTGTTTTCCACGCTATCCCGCCATCCCGTCTTTCATTCACCTGTTTTTCACTCCAACAGATCTTGGCATATCCCTCGAACATCGACCCTATTCCACCCCATACTATTCCGCCTGCAACACTATCTAACACTATCACACACAACTGCAACACACCCCCTCACCATCGCATCACCCATACCTTTCCGCCTCCCACGTCATTCCGCTCTCCACATCATTCCGTCTCCCACACTCTTCGGCCTCCCACGCCATACCCAGGTTAGGGTTGGCTTTCTCCTACTCTACTTTTCCTCACGCCATTTTTGTTTCCTATACCACTCCATCCTGACACTCCCGTGTACAACTCCACCTAACCTCACTTCCCTCGACGCCATTCTCTCGCACTCTACCGTCTCTTCCCACGCCAAACCCGCGGTGCCCGTCATCTTTCAACTTGCACCCACCTCCACATATTCTTGCACGTCCCTTCACCACTTGGTTGCAGCCTTTAGCCTGACTCTAGTGCTGCACGTAGCCGCTCTATTGCCGCAACACTTCCCGCCGCTTCTCTTACTCAAGGGTCCTCCTCACCTGAACGACGCGTACTTACTCTGCCAGCGGCTTCGCACTTCGGGCGTCTTCCCTCGCCGCTGAACGTCGCTCAATGGAATTCACTTCGCTGACATCACTTTTATATTGCTCTCTCGTTACTGCCTCATTTCGTTACTTTTCTTCGGCACTCTCCACATACCTTTGGACCGATGATGTTTAATTCATCGGAAAATTAAGAGCGCAACTGATTGAGAAATATTGTAGGCTGATTTAGATAGAATGGAGTCGTGGGATGCTATAAATGAAATAAATTTTATCTTAGTAGATGCAAGATTATCAGATTCAAGTGTTCCAGAGAGAGTGAGTTTGAAATAGAAGTTGGAAAATCGGGATATCTCGCGAGAAAAAATGTTTTGTAGACTATTCAAAGCAATGAGAGGGTAAAATGGAAACTTACATACCTCGCGCGAAATGACCATGATTTGAAAATTCTGGAAAGGGTGCAGAGAGCAGATGCAGGTAAATATTTATTAGTAAATACAACGAAACAAAATTAGAAGAAATTACTTGCAGTAGGGTTTGAGATTTTTCTTAAAAATATCATAAAGTTTTAAAAAGTAGATTAAATAAGATTAATTCATTCTTTTGAGAATATTTATATTAAAATTATTTTTTTGTTATTATTATTTTATATTAGTGTGTTAATTTCAATGAGATACAGTTGGGACATTAATATAGTACAATTGTATTAAGAAGATATGTAATTTGTTGGGGGAGGGAATTTGCTTTTTGTGAAATGGCAGGAGTTGTACGCTACCTCCGAAAGTATTTATATGTCCTCCTAAGTATAATAAATATTCTGGATATTTCGTGGCAGATATAGTCGACACGACATCGATATTGTATAAAAATATTTGCACATTGGAGTAAATTGGTACCTCATTTAAATCTGCAATTAGTTATACCAATTTGCATTTTTGAAATACGATTAATATAATATTATCGACTAACAAATAACAAGCGTGTCAAATGTTATATTTTATGACGTAAAGAAACGTTAATACAAATATAATATAAAAATTATGATATAAAATATTCCTATCAGTTTCTAAATGGCTTTCCTAGTAATTCGGCAATGGTTTGAAAATTAATATTTTTCTCCCATGCTCACTAATGAAGCTATTTGCAGGGGTTAACAGAAACCGAAACACAAGCGTCAGTAGTTCGAAGCGGATTACATGCAGATTAAACTGGATGCCATTGCTGCAAATTTATTTTCATGCATAATTCGCATGTATTGCTTTAATATTTTTCTAATTTCCAAATTTTCAATTTCATTGCTAAATGTATGCTCAATAAAATATCCAAATTTAAATTGAGACACTTCATAATTTGTAAAAAAGAATTCGTTAGGCAAGAAAGTAAAAAAGATATGTTGGTTTGTAACCTTCTACGATTCCTGCAGGTATTTCTATATTTGTCGCAATATAACTCTTTAATATTAAGTTGCTGTATTATTCTTGATGAAAGTTTTCAAGATTTGGGAATAATAGCAGTTGGTTTAAGGCCGGTGACGTATTTCTCTGTATTACAATTCAGACGTTAAATACATTGAACTTAGTTTAATTTAATTTCGTTTGTATTTCCAATTACAGGGCATTAGAGGTTTTGATCGCATATTTTGAAAAATAATGAATAGACATTGAAAAAATCTGACAAAAGTACAATTCGGCTATAAATGACAAAATAAAAAGATGCTTTGTAGTTATTTTATATTTTATATCTAGTTTTATATTTATCGATGCAACTATGTCTCCCTTCGTAAAATATAATCTGGCAACGCGAAACGCGGTCTAGCAACTTCACTGGTTGTGCACGTGGCGACAGTACTTCGACCTCGCCCCTCTACTCCTCTTTTCTCCCTCTCCCCACCCCCTCCTTTCGCCCTCGAGTGCCGGGAGATTAACCTTTGAGAGGGTCGCAGGCGATACATTACAAGGCGACTTCGTGCGAATGTAAAAGAAATAGGAATCAGTTCTGATGGCTAGTACTTTGTAAATACGGAACTGAGAAAATCGTTCAAAACCTTCTTAGATATATTTTTTTATTATTTGTTATGTCAATAGTAATTTTTGTACACACCCATAGAGCGCAAAATTATTAACAAGGTTACAAACTGATGATTTTTGAATATGCATCTGACATTGTACTACACCCATATTTCGTAAAAAACTTTAATAAAAAATGGATAGACGTTCTCCCGCTCGTTGAAGGAGTGAAGCAGGTTAATTGGTTGGTTGGTTGGTTGGTTGGTTGGTTGGTTGTTAGTACGTAATTCCGACCGCATCAACTACTGAGGTCATTATTCCCGTAAGTGTACTGCATGCTCTTCTCCTCGGGAAGTGCATGTGGAGTGTGGCATGCTGGACGTGACGAGGATACAATGAACGTGACGGTCATGTACTGTTAAGTGGTTAATGAATATTTTTTCAATGTTGCAATACAATGATTTTCAGCCATAAATATTTTCTAGTTAATTAAAAAATATTAAAATTCAATAAATGCTACTTGTCATATTTTGTGTGAGAGAATATCTGAGAAAAGAAGTGTATCTGAACAAAAGATGTAGGCAAATCAGTATATGAAGAATAATCTGAACGTCGTATACCTACTCATTGCCGTTCAGCAAGCTAAGATTTGGTATAGAGCGTGCACTACCAAGCAAGTTGCATTGCAAATATCAGTGATTTCAATGAACAAGAGACCTTCACCATTCTCTCAAACGTCCTTTACACTATCTAACAACAAAATTTAATCAACGATAAAGCAAAGTTTTTGAAAATTTGAAAATGTTCCAGGGGCTTCTTTAAAGTACACCTCAAAATGAAAATCGGTTTCAAATTCAACAGGCCGCGACATCTGTCAGATCGATTGGGGAATGTCGATTTTGAAGAAAAACAGCTGAACGGTTTAGACGCTATCGTTGTTCACAGACAGACAGACAGACGGACGGACGGATGGACAGGCAGATTAGTGTAATCACCATATTAACTTATTTTTAAAACAAAATTGCTTACTATTCACTACAAGTTCTCAACTAATGTTGTTGTTGTTTTGTTTTTTTTCTTGTCTTTTAATTCAGGTGTCACTTTATGACGTGGCCGTAACAGGACACGAAACGTTGTGTTCTTTTGAACTTTACGCTAATGAAATTCTTAATACTGCCTTTGAAGTTCTTGAATATCTCGATTCCATAAGGAAATCTATCTTAATGGAAGAGAGTATTTATTGAATATTTAAGACAACAAATTTCGGTTTTTTATCCTTGAAGAGAAAGCTATTTATTTTTTGCACTGTAGATGAAAAATTTAATTTAAAAAATTGTTCTTAGAAATGAATATTAATGAAATGTTCTCTAATTTGTATTTGATCAAAAATTAGAATGGAAACGTTTGTATTATATCATTTATATTGCTTACTTCAATTTTACATAATTTATTAAATGTTATTATAAATACTTACAACATAATAAGAGATATTGACCATCGGTGTTATCACAGAAACATTTGGTCTGTATCTGGCTATCGTATTGTTCGATACGAGTCAATTAAATTTAAACTATAAATTACTTCACTTCTTTTAAACTCAAATGTTTTGCTATGAAATATTTAAAAAAATGTCTGAGTTATTTGATTAATTTAGTAAATTAAACAAGCAAAATTACTTTATTAATATAAATATTATTTAAATTTTAAGAAAGCAATAAAAACTTTGGTTTAAATTTAAAAAACAATTTTTAATTTTTTTTAAATTACGATTTTTCCCATATCTTACATGAAAATATTACTACTTCCAAAGAATGCAAAGAATATTATCGTATAAGCAGATAAAGCTACACTGCAAGTGATGCATCATATGTACGCGTAACCAAGATGCAAAATTGTACTGATAACATTTTGTCCTATCTTTCACCTATCCCAATAGCTAGTCTAATGTATAAATAGCCTACAAACGTGCTTAGGAATCCTTCTGCATAGAAGCACCTCATAATGTTTTATACAAAAGTTTTTATTAGTTAATGAATATGAAAAGATTTATTTAAGTTTAAAGAATATTGTTTTTACTTTATTTTTATTCATATTTTCAATATTTAATGAATTGGTTATGCTTAGATCCTCATTCGATGCTGCTCCCATTCCATCTACTTTTCCATCTCTACCTCTCCACTAACCGTACGCTACGAGCGAATCGACTTCAGCGTGCCATTTTCCGTTTTCTGTCAGTCGCCTGATTTTTTAATGCCCAACGAGAGGTAAATGTTTGATTGTTTATTAATTGAAATCGCCGAGCCTTTGGTCCTGTTTCGTTGTGGATAACGCATTCCGTTGAAGGACAGAGATATATTTTTGTGAACTCAAAGGGCACCATCAATGAGAATCCTTTATAAATACTTGATTGTGTAATATTATTTAAATTTCAGAGCGTGACATGGCATGAAGTACTTTGTTATTCGTTCTTTCGGAATCAGTAATAGTGTCGACAGAACGTGCTTGTGCCACAAGCCAGATCCCGCGAACATTATTGGTGAAGACAATGCATTTGTACAAATGGGGCGATGTTGTATATAATTGTTCGTGTTCAAAGGCCGGTTCTGGCGCCTGTCACTAGACCCGGGATGCAACCGGCCAAATTCGCAAAAAGAGCATAATGGGTTGATATGGTGCATTGCAGGCAACGTTTAATGTCATCGTGTATGACAACTGACCAAGCATAGAGTAAGTTCAACCTCCAGATTTTGTAACTGTAGGAGTCAGAATTCAGTACCAAATGATTTGAACCTTTCCTTCAATGCAATACAAGACAGGGCGAGGCAGGGCTTCCTTTAGAGTATATTTTAAAATATTTTCTGACAGTCTAAAAGGAGTATTTATCATGTGGTACTTGATTGAGGTGAATGGAAACCTAGTAATAAAACAACAACACGTAATTTCTCGCATTATTTGTAAAGGCTACATAATATTGTAAAGGAAATAGTATAAAGGTTGCAAAATACTATTTGAACACCCAAAACTTTTTCCAATCCGCAAAAATGTTTTGCCCAATGAGGGACTTGAACTTAGTAATTTACGTTTTGCAAGTATTTCACTTATCAGCAACATCAAACGCCAGTACTTGAGCTTCCAACATTTAAGGAGGAAAGTTGAACATTTGCAATTACCACAAAATTTAGATGTTTTCACTAAAAGCGGTTCCAATTATCCAATTTCGAAGAAAAATTTTCTTAAAGAAAAATCATTATCTTCATTATTGTAATTTTAGAAAGACACCGAAAAACTTTAAAACTTTTGCAATTTTCAATAATCCAGATATTTTAGTGAAATTCGAATCTGCGTCATTTTTATAAGCACACTTTGCTTTAATCGAGAAAAATTAATGAAAAAATGAGGAGTCAGTTTTTGAGAAAATTTTAAAATGTCATTGAGGTCTTTTGTAAAGTTCTCCCTCCCACAAAAGTCACTTAAATTCAAAGGGTAGAGGGCTACATCATCCAGTCCAATTCGGGTGATATCAGTTATGACGCAAATACTGTGGAGGGTTTAGGCACTTCACAGTTTCGTTCAGAGACAAACGGACAGACAGGCGACCGGCCAGAAGTTTTGCATAGAGCAAATTTCCGGTTTCAAGAAACCCATAAAATGTGAAATCTGATTGGGTATTATCCGAAGAAATATACAACATTTAAGAGCAAGAGTATTCCCCTTTTTTGACATCAGGGACCCACAAAAACAAATTATTCTGTCAAGAAATCGCCACTTTTTTCTGCTTCACAGCATCACAATTCTTCCTCTATACTAGTATCCAAGGAAGGAAAAATTACGATACCCAATTCGAACCTAACTGAGTACGATATCACTTCTTAGCTCCGCTATGTTCCCGTCCCGTCTGCTCCGGCTCCCCCACCTCCACGGGCGCGGTGCAGTGTATAATGTGCAACGAGAAGGCACACAGCTTGCGGTGATTGATTGATTGATTGGTAGTGATTCCGTGCACGTCAACTACTAAGGTTATTATTCCCGAAAGTGTAGCGCAGTTTTTTTTATCAGGAGGTGGCGGTGGTCTTCCCCTGATGTATGGTGAGATCCGGCGCCAACCTACCGTCGGCTAGTGGCGTTTTCCCCAACCAGATTTCTCCCACCAGCGGAGAACCACCCTAGTCGGGACAAGCTATAAGCACCCGAGCGGTCTCCCGGGATATGTGGTAGTGTAGTGCATGTTAGTGTAACTGTGGGTGTAAGGGGAAGGGATAGGGCAAGAAACAGGTAGGAAAGATCGCGCGCAGTCCGTGGCCTGTTTGTTACGGTACTGCTCCGGTATTCATATGGTGTTGATCGAAAAAAAAACACTGAAAACTACCGATCAGAGCAGCTGGCTGCTAGAATTCTCCTCCAGTAAACGACGGAATTCGACCTAGCTGAGAAGCTAGTGTCGAAAATCTTGCCACTGTACGGACTCGAACCTGACCTCCCGATCAAAGGGACTGCAGTGATATCCGTTGATGTTATCAGCCATCGCTCCCGGTTTGCGCGGATTGACAGCTCTGAGAAACTTTGACATTTCCCCGATTACATCATCAGTTACGTTCTCCTTCACTCTTCATCTTCCCTTTCCTGGTCCCATATTATATAACGTATCACTTGCCCAATCACCTTCGTCATATTTGGTCCACGTCTCCCATCACGGGTTCTGTCATCGTCACTTATCAACATCATTCTGTGTCTCAATACTTCCCTCTCCTTTTACCTTTCGAGTACTATCAACTCGCTTCTTTTTGTGCAAATTGGTCTTCGACTCGAGAGGACTCAAGTGTCAAGTGGAGTTCTCCCTCGTGTCCACTCACTGCGTTGTGCAAAACCACTAGCACAAACGGGCTCTCCTGGTAATAATTGGAAAACGTTCATCAATTTTTCATCAATTCACCATCGCTTTCTTAATAGGAGGCGCGCCCAGAAAGGAAGTTTCTGAAATTTGCCAACAAAAAGAAAAGAAACTTTCATGGAAAAATGTTATGTTAATAGATGCAGAACACGTTGCACAATTTTTTCACGTAACCACTACCAGAAATGAGATGTGTGTCATACAGTTGCATCAATATTAAATGAATCCCTGCGTCGAAGTCTTCCGGGTGGGCTGGGAACGAAAGATTGACAGTCACTTGCAACTCTGCACCAATTTCATACGAGTAATGATGACCAGACAGAAATATATTGAAGTGTGATAAACGAAAACTTTGGGGATGAAACCCGAACTACAGGATGGTTCAAAAACCTTCCAGCGAAACTACGGCTGAAGATCTGCTGTGAGGCGAACTTTGTGTAACCGACTGTATGATTACCTTTCTGAATGCACCTCGTAACTACCTCTATCACCCTTCCGACCCGCAATACACACACACTTTCTTGCCAGTATCCCGGCTCCCTCTCGGCGCTAATTCGAATCCGACTCAGTGCACCTCCATCACTCGTCAACTCCACGCCTTGGTTCTCGCTCAGCATCGTCCATATCCGCGAGCGCGGAAGGGTGGGAAGGGGCGGGGCGGGGCTTCGCTCGCGCTAATTGGGGAACTCGCGCTCCGCCGTTGGCCCTTTTGCGGGCTGCTCGCCGGCCCTTTGTGCGCGTGATCCTTGGAGTAGTGGCAAGGCCTCGCCTCGCCCCGCCTCGTCCCGCCACGCCTCGCAACTTCTGACCGTTGTTCGTTAGTTCCTCTCGCCCGGCCAGGTGCGACTCGCGCGGCGGGCAAACGGAGTCCCTCAAGGGCGTCAAATGGGACCGCGGTACTACTAAACAGGGAAATCTCCATTGAACTGCATTTACAATATATTTTATTCCGGTGCTGGGATGCAGTTGTGAGAAAACCAAAGTATATGAAATCTACAAAAGATATCATCTGATTTGTAAATCACTCACGAGCTCGAAACAGTAACACATTTTATGTAAAGTAATCATATCTACCGTTACGATTTTAATATTTTTTGTTTGATAAATTTGTCTTTCCACATTAAAACATTTATTATCATACTCAAAACAAATTACGAACCATCGAAGTAATCCCTAAGTCTGTCTACATTTCTCTACCAAAGATGAGAAAGGTAACGAAAATTATCGCCTTCTCCATTTTCCGGTCCGCCAAATCTATTCTATCGAGCATGTTATTGAAATATTTACTCTCTTTCTAACAATCGACGTTCAACGTTATATTCCAAAGATCTGCCACAGAGGTATTTCGCCAACGTAAGTTATCAAGGTGCGAATTATGAGCATCCCCCCGCCGAGCTTCAACGACGCTACATCAGAACGCCTAGAATAGCGCTGGCAAAACACTTGCGCACCCAATGGCTTGCGCGCCTCTTCCCCTCCAGAGTTCCCCCACCCCACGCACCGCGCACCGGGGCGCGAGCTCCGCCCTTCCGACTACTTCCGCATCCGCCCACGTGCCTACATCCACGCCGACGCTCACGCAGTAAATTGCTCGCGCCCATTATTTTCGCTCTTTGCACACCGCCCTGCCATCTTCGCCGCCCCCGCAACCCCGCCGCCCCCGCCGCCCCCGCCGCCCCCGCCGCCCCCGCCGCCCCCGCCGCCCCCGCCGCCCCCGCCGCCCCCGCCGCCCCCGCCGCCCCGCCGCCCCCGCCGCCCCCGCCGCCCCCGCCGCCCCCGCCGCCCCCGCCGCCTCCGCCGCCTCCGCCGCCTCCGCCGCCCCGCCACCCCCGCCACCCCCGCCGCCACCCCCGGTCCCGCCGCCCGGCCGCCCCCTTCCCATTCCGCATTTTGTTTCCAAGAGTCGCACGAAATCTCGTTCGGCATAAATATTCAACAGTTCGCGACGCGCCGGAACCTAAGTGAAAAACACACAAACGTGGCGTCTTCGCGTTCGGGCTGAGAGCCTATTAAATTAAATTTGTCGAGCCTTTTTTTTCTTTCTTCCTTTTTCATTTCCTTCTTTATTCCCTTCGCCGAGTCCCTTCGCGACTTCCCCCTTTTATTTTATTTCTCTTTCCGGTTATCCACGCAAGAAACCGAGCAAGGGAGCCAAGGAGTCCGTTATATATTTGCTTTGAAATTATAATGAATCTGTCAATTTTAGGGAATGTCTTATTTGCGTTGGTGCCATCGGAGGACCGAGGATATTGAAATACATTCAAATGAGTTTCGCGAAGCGATTACAATACATTTGTACGGCGAGCCGACCTCATGCCAGCAGACTTCACGCCGTCACTGCAGTCGTTTCGGCGCTGCCCTACCAACACGAGCTGCCGATGCAAGAACGTGCTAAGATTCTTCGGAAATGCTTCCTCTCTTTGGAAATTGTTATGCGTCACAGAATCTCGTTTTTGGTGTAGTGTAAAGTATATTAGTTTCATAACTTACATTCTATTATAATGAGTAAGATATATTTCTTCATCTTGATTTGAATTCTAGATGCAAGTGATATTAAGCTTGGTCAGCTTGACTTATAAAATAATTATACTATATTTTAATGTACAAAACAATTTTTGAAACCATTATTCGAATGAAATAATATATGAAGTATCTTATTTGTGAGTTCTAGATAACTAGGATTGAACATGTTATTTTCACATTTTTTGCAAATCACAATTCTTTGCAATTTAATTTTATTCGTCAGTATATTACTTTGGATCTCAAGCTTATCGTAACGATGTGAACTGGTTTTTATTCCCTTTTGATTGTTCAGGACCTAAGATAATGTTTTAACTTCACATCTAGTCGTCGATATTACCATGATTCTTTAGCCTAACGCTTTATACAACTTTGTTTGCTTACGAATTGTTCATGTCGCAATGTGAATATCTTTATTCAAGATTATGTCCCATATTCGGATTTATTTCCCTGGTATGGAATGTAGTCGTATTCTGTCTAGGAACATTGGTACAATTACATTCCATACCTTACATTTCATTACCTTTTCTAGGAACATCGAGGACCGTTACACTGTATATTTTATCTGCCTCGTTGCAACCATCTATCTGAAGGTACCTCTATACTCGTAGGTCGTATGCTCTTCTTAACCGAGAAATTAAAGTAAGTCTTTCTTAGCAAGTTTATTTAAGATCCTGACATAACTCTTAGACCCTTGGCTACTGTTTTTACATTATTATTTCTTGATGGAAAAGGATGGTGATTATGGATAAAAGACAGTCGCGGATGAGATGAATGAAACTGTGAAATGGCTTCCATGCCACAAACGGACAATGAAAGCACCCATATGTTATGAGAGATTATAAAGCACGCTCAACGCCTAGTGTCTTAACCAATGAGGCTACAGTGGGTTAAAATAAATAATTATTATAAAATATTATAATTATTTCTCTTTATTATTAAAGAATAATATTACAATTCTATATCTCGGAGATAAAGATCACTGAAAAAGGAAATTATGGTTTTTTGAATTCTTCTAATTTTGATATCTATGTATTTTGGTCATAGTTCTCGATGTATCAAAGAAGATTAACTGTGGTGTTGAAATGAGAATACTCGCTTTTCCACAGATATTTCACTTCATGTGAATGTGAATCACTTCATGTGAAATTTGTGTTGCAGAAAGCGGATTTGCAGCATGCTTTTAGTTCGGACTTGCAATAAAGTGTCATCAAGTAGCTAAATTTGAGAATTATTAGCACGAGATCCCTGATCGTGCATAAAAAATGTTTTTTGACTAGAACTTCTGAGTGAAATGACAGAGCGTGATTTTTTCTGAGCGTCGTCAAAAATATTGGAGTAGTAAACAAAATAATTGTTGTTACTCGTTTGTCGTAAATATTAGAATAATTATCTATGCAATATACGGTAGTTGTATATTTAAGAAAATATCAGAGAACTTACAAACAACATTAATGAAGATTTTGACTGCGAAACACTATGAAAGTAATATGGCCGCCAAGTCCCTATTTGGGAATACGAGCGTTGTTCTAATGTAGAATATTCCGCATTGGCAAGTGCAGTTATATAAAAACTAATTTTCTCCTCAGGAATTATCTTTAATATTAAAACAAACGTATTCTTGCGTAAATAAATGTTGTTATAGACGTTAATGCGTTTATCACTCTCTACAAGCCAAAAGAAAAATCATTATTCCCCTTTAGGCATAAGATACGCCTGTTCGAAACATGCGAAATACATGCAGATCTTTTTTAATTACGAAATATCGTGAATTTCTAATAGACTTAAGTGAATAACATAAGCCACACGTGATTATAAATGACTATTTTAAGTAATTAACTACACAAATATTCACATTTGCGCTTATTTCTGAAGCTATAATCGAAAATGTAAAAAGTATTCCCCATTCGGGCACCTTACACTACGAGTAAATGCCGCATTTTTGGAATATAATACACACTCTTTTTTTTCAAGAGTTGAAAACAAGAAGTGGAGGGGCTAATGCGCAAACATTTTCAAATAAAGTGAATTAATTTTTCAAAATTCATCATTCTTTAAAATAATGTAACAAATGGATAGATTTATTTTCGCCATTCTGCCTGCACTTTTCTTAAGATCTGATGATAATGAAACTTACAGGGATTAACAGTTTATGAAACAACAATATTGCATTTAATAACATACTAAGTATCGGGCGACCTTTCCAAAATCTCCATATACCAATATCTCGGGGGGGGGGCGATATAAGCAAGAGGGGCCTACCTTCAAGAAAATACGGTACCTCCAAGAAGAGAAATGAAATCGCACAGTGTGTTAAATTATTCCATTTAAAAAAAAAAAACAAAAAAACAAAAAAAACAACATAGTGCTCACTACTGCATTTTCCAGAGTAATACCGCGCCCGCCTTTCGGTCATGCGCTCTCTTTCCCGCCCCGCCCACCGCTGGGAGGGGGGCGTGGCTGCGCAGCCAAGGGCGCCCTGGCGACGGCGCTTGTTCTGCGTCGGGGCAGACGCGAAAATCCCAAATTGCGACGTGGCCGCCGCCGCCGCCGCCGACGTCGCCATCCACGCCTCGAGAGCCTTTCTTTCTTCGCTCCACCGTCGCACAATGCGGCCGTGTTCTGTAATTCAATGTGTTGAATGCGAATTTTGTCTAATGTATATACTTGCCTTCGGAAGTAATTTACTTTTCATAATGAAAATGTCTCTGTATTTACAAGGTACATAACTTAAGAGAAGTAATAATAATTCTGCCTTTTCTGATGTGAATTTATTTTTTATTTTTCTGTTCTTTCTTTGTAGTTCTTTGTAAGTGAGTTTCGCCGAGTCGAACTTTGTCTTTAGAATGGCGGAGTGTGCTATAAATAAAAAATTGGAGCTGCGTAGGAAAGATTATGATAATTTTGCACACTTCATGACAATGGAAATTTATGCAGCGTTAGTCTTTTAGTTAGCACTTTACAGTTGGAAATGTTCGTAAAAAATATTTTTTCTAAATCTTAAAGTGATATCTAGTCCTGTTAAATATACTGAAATTTTTCTTTATATTACGTCTAACATTTAAATAATTTAACTTGATCTAATACAAATTATTCAGTGCAACTTTAAACTTGTAGTAATTACTTCCATAGTAAACAATCCGATTCTTAAAAAATAACATTACTTGTTTTTAAACTTAGAAATATTGAAGATTCAATAAGACAGATTTTTGTATGAGCGCAACGCATATGAACGCGTATGCGTCTATCAGGTGAAAATATTTATTTCTCGAGAATTTTATTTTATAATATAAATAAATAGAGAAATATATGCATTTTAACTGCATTTTTTATCGCGAGAAAACGAATTACGTCTTGGTAAGTAATAAAACTAATACCTTTCAAAATGGGCTACGGTAATCCAAGTTTTTTACCTATAATCCACTTATCTCTTTCTGTTAAGACTTCATACTTTTTAACACGGAATATCGTTTTGGTTTCCAAGAACACAATTTCTCGTTGATTCGTTTAACACACTGTTCCCTTTCTGTCGGTCATCCAACGACAGATGCAGGCCCCATTCGCACGCCCTAGGCCGCGGATTAGGCGTAATTTGTTTCTAGAGACGAAACCCAAAACACGAATTCATTTCGCTCCTCTACACGTTCACGGGGCTTCTGAGCGCGTCCTGTTCCCCGGAGGTCGGAATTCATTTGGCGCAATTTTCCATTCATAAGTGACTATCGCGCTCCAGCCTCACGCTCCGATGAGGAAGGACGAGGATTGAATTAAAACGGCGTCCTCACCCTCGACTCCCCCAACACCCACGCTCAGGCTGGCGGCTACATCGCCCTAGGGCGTTACCCCGACTGCCAAGATAACCGCGTTGTACTGAAGCCGTGATGCTGCAAAGAAGCACAGCAGAATGCGGAGATGTGGCATTTACAAATTGGATTTCCGGTGGATGTATGGTAGCGTTCGGTAATTTGAATACAATAATTTCAAATTAAATTTCGAGGAGTCTCTCTAGAATGTGCCAGTGGTTGAAACGATATTCTGATAATTGTACAGTAGAGAAGCCGTGTTGTCGGCAAGAAGTACACATGAATGCGTCCATGAGGTGTTCAAAACGATTTGCCGTCATTTCGTGCTGACACGCATTATAGGGTATATATTGATATAGAATTTCCACCAAACATTTAAAAAACATTTGAACCAAACATTTAAAAAAGGGAAGTACTGCGCTTTATAGATTGATAAGATTTCCGGATTCTATGAATTTCTTTTTAAAATTACTGTAATACAAAATTTTGAGATCTAATTTTTATTTGAAAAAGAATTTGCCTACAGATAAAATATTTGTTTACTTGAAGAATATTTTCTCTGGAATTACTGATTATTGGAATTATTAAAAATATCCTGTCTGAGTTTCAGATAAAAACGGTATTAAAATTATTATTAATTAAATAAAAATCTCTAAAATTAATTAATAAAAATTAATCTCAAAACATACATTTCATTGTTCTGAATGGATATAGGGCTTTATATTAGTGGAAATAAAGATACCTATAATAAAATGGTATTAGTTAAAAAATTTACAAATTAAATTAATAATGCACAATTATAATATTTTTGAGATTTTATTAATTTTGGTTTTATTAATTTTTGAGATTTTTATTTTATTAACAATAATTTTGAAACAGATGAATAATTGAGGGGCTTATCGGAAAAATAGCTGTAATCCAAAAATCCAATGTTTTGGGCAATCACAAAAATCGCCTTCCTAACTCAATAAGATATACAGAATTTTATATGCAGGAATAGTTTTACACGGCATGAAACATAAAATGAAGATGTGAGTAAATAAAACAATATATTTTACAAGTTACAAGAAAAAGAAATGTGTTATTTTATACTTAAAAATTGCAGATTACATAATTTAACATTTGCATAGACCAATACAACAAGGTACGAGAAACTTGGAAAAATAAAATGATATGTATTTTATATATTACACTGTTCTGATTTCTATGTAATAATTACCTATTAAATAAAAAAAATATTACACTGTTATTCTTGCATACAACGAAAACAATTGAACCACCAACAAAAATTTTAGCAAAGCGTTTAAATAAGGTCTAAATTAATAATAATCTGCAATAATTGCAATTAAAACCCTGGAACGAATGGCTGAAAACTGATCACTTATCACGTCCACTACTGTTATCTTTATTTGTTCACGACTAATGCTGTTTTTACCGAAAATAATTTGATCTTATTATGTTCTTCAACAATCACATTGTTTCCCTTGTTTTCTTAGTCACTAGATTCACTAGAGACCGAGTCGATGATCTGATGCATGATGCATAAAAGTTCACGCTACAAAATGGCATGACTCACTCTATTTCCAGAATTTTGGACTAATTCTCTTTTTCCTAGAAACCCTTCAATTATTGTTCTCTTCATCGATTCATACCAACGTACGGTTGCAACAAAGTTGTAAGAGAACAGCTGAGTTTCCAACAAGAAATTACGCATGACGACGAAAACATTCGAATTATATTAAATAGCATTCAAATTGTTTTTTTTAATTGGTTTTTTAAGGTCGCATCAACATCTAGGTCATTAGCGACCACTATTGCTGTTAACGGTATGGTAACTATGAGGATGAAACGATATGGTGATGATAAGGGGTGAAAGGACGAACACAAATACAACCATGCCCGAGGCGGGACTCACCGCGACCCTTCGGTTCGAGATCACTACGACACTACTGCCTTAGCGAACTCGGCCACCGGACCGACTCGAATTGTTTTGTAAACATCCGATAAGAGCTAAAAGATGAAACTATCACCTACGGTTAAGAAATAATAAAAACCTAAACGATGAAACAATAAGTTCTTACTTAAACAAATATAGATCATAAAATTACGGTAGGGCCCTTCACCATCCTCTTCATTGGTATGCCATTGCAACAAAACTCTTTACCAATCAAGTGTCTCAATAGGTCTCAGTCGGCGATGGAGTGGAGGAGGCATAAGGCCGCTTACGGAGGCCTCTGCACTGACAGCCCGTGAGCCCCGTAATGCTCGGCGCAAGAGCAGCCTCCTCCCGGATAACAAGTAGCGCGGCGAGCTCATGTGGCATGGCGCGGGTATCGACCTGCTGTCACAGAGCTTGCCGCGCCGCGCCACGCCGCGCCACGCCGCAGTGATTGCATCACGCGAGAGCGTGGCACGCACCGTCAGATCAAAGCCGGGGCTCGAAGCCCGGCCCTGCCTCCCGGCCCCATCCCGATTCAGCCTCTGCGCCCACCCCCGCCCCCTTCTCTTCCCTTCGCTCGCCCCCACCCCCGCCCCGTCCCGTCCCCGCTGCCGGCACCGCGACGCCACCATCGATCGACCACCGCGCCCACCCGCCCCTCTCGAACCCACCAACAACCAATTTCCATGCGTCGCCAACCAGCCTGTAATGGAAGGCCAGGCAATGATGTCAAAACGAACGAGCCATCTATGTATGCTTGATGCAATAAGGTTTTTCCCTCCATGAAGCGAGCTGTTTTATTACGTTTCAATGATTCAGAAGAATTGTGATGTATTGTCTAAATTAATTCAGTTTCTGTCACCCCCAAAACAGGTGTTAAATTAATTTAAATCATTAAATTATTTGATTAGCATCAATGAACCCTTATCATTTTCAATCCCACCAACAAATTTCAATGCTCCCCTTACCAAGCTATTTTGGGATAATGATGATTCGATGATGAATCATCAGTGTATTTTTCCTCCTGTGTCAACTGAAATATTTTGTAAGTTTTGCGCGCAAGTCGTAACTGCTAATTTTCGAACACGTTTGACGAACTATTACATTAATAAAAAGTCGTTAAATTCTGTCGTTTGGGGGTTGCAATATTGGATCAACTCCAAATATCAGGCGTTGAGATAAATGGGTTTGAATTTTCCACTTGTATCATTCTTGCATTCTCACTTCTGCTATTTGTTGGTGGAAAACTGTACTGTAAGAAATGCTACTATTGCTGATGGAAGGTAGATCAATCTGAAATTCTGGAGAGTGAACCAACTCAAAATTCGTACCATTTTAGTTGTGCTACTATTGCAGCCCACGAGTGACGCAATTAGAATAAGTTGTATATTTATTACGATCTCCTTTCTTATTCTTACACTGTTCGACCCTACCAACAACCAATTTCTATGCGTCTTGAACAAGAAAAAATTGAAAACTAGAAATTGAAGCTACATGTAAAAAAACCACAATAAGTGTTTTGAAGAGATATTTTAAGAAATTGTCCTTCTATCGGTGAAATATTTTAGACTTTTCTCATTTCTCATATAGTTTTTCAATAGTTGCCCGACATTTTGAGATATAGCGTAACTTATTTAAATGAGTAACAATCGAACATTATTTTCAATATCTGCTGGCACTGACTGCCAGCTATGATGAGTTGCCAGTCAGGCATTAATAAGAAGTGGGAGTTAAACTTATTGTAATGAGAAAACGATTAACTTAAGAGGAAAACATCAGCATGAATTCAGGAAGATTCATGAAATGAAAGTCCTCAACAATGAAAATGTAATTTTTTACCTAAATATTTAGGGAATAGAACTCGCTGGGGTCGATCGTTGACCCAGCGTGTGCGAATGTTTCGATACAATGATGGTATAAAATATTTACCATCGTGAAGAGAAGTATTTCTTATACCTTCAAGTGATTCGCGAATGCCCCAGAACCGGATTTCTGCCACCCTTATGGCAAGTGTTACAACCGGCGAAGTTTGCATTGTTGCATGATACGATGGGGCAAATGAATGCATTTTCTACTAAATATGTTGAATTTTAATAACGCATTATTAAAAATATTGTAATTTGATAAAAAGCGAATGTAAAGGAAAGTAACAGAAATACAACGCTGTGTCGAAATGATTTCCATAGACATTGCCACGATTAAAATTTTAATATCGTACTCTGGCAATCCTCTGTAGTTGATTCCCCAAACATAATTGTTGTCTTTTAATAAAAAGTACCTATGAATATTTTAATAACGCTATCGGAAAACTTTTATTCGCAAGGAACCACAGAAGGTTCATTTACGTTATCAATAATCCTGCAATAAGAATGCCACCATTAAAAATAACAAAGCAGCTGTAGCGGCTTGTTGCACGAATATCGTTTCAATTCATTTGAATGTACGAATGTGAGATAAGGTTCAATATTTTAGTATATTTTCATTTTTCAATCGCGAAAACGTTTGTTCTTGCAAATAGTAAGAACACCAAAACCAACTTTTAGTCACTTTCAAAAAAATTGTAAATAAGCACCTTAATAAAATACTTTCAACGAGATTCACAGGAATTCATTACTTCAATATTCAAAACAGTACGACACCAGTGGAATGTAGCGGAAAAATAAGCACATGAATCGGACAGACATGTGGGTCTTGGCCAACATGTACTTCATGAGTCATAGTACATTTTCATAGTACTTCGTAACACTCGTGAAGCCTCTCTACTTAATGAACCTTAAAGGAAAAGAGAATCGTCTGAACACTGTCTTAGAGTGAGAGGTGTTTTGGAAAGGAAGGATCACGAGCAGTTCAAGGCATGTTGTTTAAGCGGGCATTTGCTTAAAGATAATATTAAAAGGATATACTACTGTATTATTATTATTATTATTATTATTATTATTATTATTATTATTATTATTATTATTATTATTATTATTATCATCATTATTTCTATTATTATTATCAATATCATTATCATTATTACGTAGGACCCTCGCGGTTTAGCTCATAAATCAGCGTGTTCGCTTTCCATGACGCGAACCCGGGTTTGATTCCCATTCGGGCAAGATTATAATGTGCGTTTTCGTTGCAATATCCCAGTATATGCTGCTGTGTGACGATGAGAAAACTCACTTCTCAGATTGAGAAGACCAGAATACGGCGTCGGGATATCCTCGTGCTAACCACACGTACCCCCTTAAGGTCAGGCATTAATAAGGCCGCGACGCTGCTCGTGGACCATGGCCCGTACGCAGGCTGTCGCGCGAAGTACAAGAACATTACGTAGTGGTAGTAGAATCACTGATAACACTATTAGATTATTTATTTCATATGTAAGTTACATTTCACTGAAGAATAATATTGATCTTATTTTTCTCGATTTACTAAATCAAATGAGCGATTCTGTGGCCTTTCAGGTGTTACAGGTATGTTTTCCTAAACGTTTTATCCCGTTAACGGAATCATACGTCTCTTCCTACCTACTATATAACTATACGTTAATGGATTTAATAACTGAAAATTTAGTTTCATCAAAAACTTTATAAAAAAGTAATATGCAAGCAATAGACTATGTTTAAAAGACCATCGGCCTTTAGAAAAAAACGGCATATTTTGACTAAATGCTAAAGCATAGAACTGAATCAAATAATAAACTTTGATATAATTAATTAAAAGTAAAAATTTGCTTACATTCCGTCTCAAAAGGAACTTTATTGAAACATCATGCGGTTGAATTGGCCAGCATTGGGTTGAAAGTAACTCTTTTCCTCTCGAAAAAATTGTTTGGTGTCATGCTATCACTTGGAAGAAACTAGTCACTCGTTTAAAAACACTGTTAGTTTCTGGGTCCTTTACGGAATCACAGAGCAAAAAAAGAAGTTTGCAACGGATGACTAAGAGTTCCAAATGAGTCTCTTGATGGGAAGTCAAAGTTCTGTTTATTGCAAACATTCTATATGAAGAGATTCAACTATCACAAAATTATTGCAAGTTATGTCATAAATACTGAAACATTTACATTGCATTTACTGAAGCCATAATTTCTTGATAATGAATTTTGTTTGCGACATATTTGCTAAAAACAATATGAATTTTCCTTCCTGAATAATGTCAAAGTTGTCACCGAACTTAGTTCCTAAATATGGCAATAAATATTCCCTTTAACTACTCTTCACACTCTGATATGAATGCAATACATCGTTTCGTTTATGGATAATGAATTGTGTGTGGTTGATTGAGTTGTGTTTCAATTCTCGTCGCAAAACGTCCATAATTGGCCTAGTAGCTTAATCGCGCGTACTAAACATTTGAATATGGGTCAAATAACTGAAATGAATTGTATTTTATAGATAACTACAGTACTGTGTACTCAAAGATGAATCCATAAATACATTCAAAAATACCTAATCCTTTTTTTAACTAAACAAATTATTCGAAACCCCGGTCGGCCTCCACGAACAACATCGGATATTCTCTTTTCATTTCCAGTTGCGTTCTGCCCCACATCGCAACCTACTTCTATTTCACTCCATGCCCCATCGCTGTTGCTGCCCCTATCTCCCCCAGTCACGCGGCAGCGGCCCCGCCACGCTCGCGCCAGTTCCACCCGCAGAGCCCAAGCCTCGCTGCTCGCCCACTCCAGCTCGATCGCAAGAGATCCCCTCCCCTTTTACGATCCACTCTTCCCCACTCCGCTTGTCCCTCCCCACTTCCGCTTGTCCACGCTGTTCTTCCCCCAGCCTATTATTCTTCGCTCCTGCATTTTCTGACGTGCCCTTCCCCGCCTTGCTCTTCCCGGCATTGATTCTTCCGCTCTGCCTTGCCCTTCACCAGTCATCCCCGCTTCTCCGCTCCACCCATCCCCGCTCTGTCCATCCCCGCTCCGCCCATCCCCGCTTCGCCCATTCCCGCTTCGCCCATCCCCGTTCTGCCCATCCCCGCTCCGCCCATCTCCGCTCTGCCCATCTCCAGTCCTCCCATCTCCATCTGCCCATCTCCAGTCCGCCTTTCACCGCTCTGCTCTTCACCGCTCCGCTCTTCACCGCTCCGCTCTTCATCGTTCCGCTCTTCACCGCTCCGCTCTTCACCGCTCCGCTCTTCACCGCTCCGCTCTTCACCGCTCCGCTCTTCACCGCTCCGCTCTTCACCGCTCCGCTCTTCACCGCTCCGCTCTTCACCGCTCCGCTCTTCACCGCTCCGCTCTTCACCGCTCCGCTCTTCACCGCTCCGCTCTACACCGCTATGCGCTCCCCTCTACTCTCCGTCGTTCCGCATCACTGCTCAATGACCTTTCCAGCTGCACGCATTACTTCCCGTTACAATGCGCCCTATCCCGGTGCGTGAGAACGATTGGAACCGACCGTTCCAGATTCCCCCCGGTTCACCCCAATTCTTCCTGCACAACTTCACAAACACCTTCCGCAATAACTGTTCCACACTATCTCGATCCTTTCCTTTCCTCACACTATAACCCCAGTCACAACCCACTCTCCTCATTCTACATGTGTACTTCGTTGTACCTCACTCAGCACCGCTCCTCGCAGAGAATGCCCTCGCTTCCCCACACGTCAGTGCCCTTCCCCAGTGGGCGGGGCGGGGTGAGGCCGCCGCAGGCCGCGGGGAGGTCGTAATTTCCCGATGTGCGCGCACTTGTCTCCCCCGCTCTCCCGTCACCGGCGAGCGGCGCGCGTGGCCTGGCGGGGCGGGGCGGGGCGGAGACGGGGGCGAGGGCGGAGGGCAAGTAATAGCCCCGGGCGACGCGGCGCGCGACTGCACGGCTCATGAAGCCCAAGCGATGTCGCGCACCGGGTCACCCCGTCACGCTTCGCCCCTCCCTCGCGCGCGCGGCGGCGGCGGACGCGAAGGCGGAAGGGCGCGAGCAGGCAGCCGGCGCGAGGCGCCACAACGCGGGACTGCAGGTTCGCGGTGGGGGAGGAGCGGTAACGGAGGTACAAGTGGCAGGGGTGGAAGTAGTGGCGGGGAAGATGTAAGGGATCAGGGTGTAACGGGGAATATAGATAGGGTAGGGGTGGTTGTGAGGACGGGAGTTGGGCCGAAGGCGAGAAGAGGTCGGGCCGCGGGCGGTGGCTATGGAAGCGATGGTGGAAAGGTGCGAGAAGGCAGCCGGCGCGGGAGGCGCCACAACGCGGGTCTCTGTGTTTGCGGCGGGATAGGAGCGGTACAGGTGGTGCCAGAGGCAGTGGTGAGGGAAGGTTTCAGAGATCGGGGTGGAACGGTGAACATCGATAGGGTAGGGGTGGTTGTGGGGACGGGAGTTGGGGCCGGGGGCGAGAAGAGGCCGGGTCGAGCACGGTGAGAGCGGTGGCTGTAGAAGTGAAGGTGGAAGGACGCGAGCAGGCAGCCAGCGCGAGGCACCACAACGCGGGACTGCGGGTTCGCGGCGGGGGAGGAGCGGTAACGGAGATACAAGTAGCAGAGATGGAAGTAGTATCGGAGGAAGGTGTAAGGGATCAGGGTGGAACGGGGAACATCGATAGGGTAAGGGTGGTTGTGGGGACAGGAGTTGGGACCCGAGGCGAGAAGAGGTGTGGCCGGAGGCTGTGAGGGCGGCGGGTGTGGAAACGAAGGTGAAAGGGCACGAGCAAGCAACCGGCGTGGAGGCGTCACAACGCGGGACTCTGTGTTCGCGACGGAGAAGGAGCGGTACAGGCAGTGCCAGGGGCAGGCCAGGAAGGTAGTACTGACGGAGGAAGTTGTAAGGGATTGGGGTGGAACGGTGAATATCGGTAGGGTAGGGTAGGGTGGTAGTGGGGACGGGAGTTGGGACCGGTGGCGAGAATATGTCAGGCCGGGAGCAGAGGGAGCGGCGGCTGTGGAAACGAAGGTGAAAGGGCGCGAGCAAGCAGCCGGCATGGAAGCGCCGCAACGCAGGACTTTGGGTTTGTGGCGGGGGAGAAGCGGTAACGGGGATGCCAGGAGCAGGGGTGATAGTAGTGACGGGGGAAAGGTGAAAGGGATCAGGGTGGAACGGGCAACATAGAAACGGTAGGGGTGGTTGTGGGGACAAGGAGTTGGGGCCCCAAGGCGAGAAGAGGTGTGGCCGGAGGCTGTGAGGGCGGCGAGTGTGGAAACGAAGGTGAAAGGGCGCGAGCAAGCAGCCAGCATGGAAGCGCCGCAACGCAGTACTTTGGGTTTCTGGCGGGGGAGACGCGGTAACGGGGGTGCCATGGGTAGGGGTGGTAGTGCCGGTGGGGGCGGCTGTCAGGCACCGGGGTGGAACGGGGAACGTGGATGGTGTAGGGGTGGTTTCAGAGCCACGGGCGGGTTCGGGGGCGGGCGTTGGGTTGAGGCAGGAAAAGGACGAGTCGCGGATGGTGGGAGCGGCGGCTATGGAAGGCCGCGAGCAGACAGCTACAACGGGAGGGGGGGGGGGCAGACTTCGGCTTCGCGAGCTCGTCCTCCAAAGTGTCGCTCAAAGCTGCTCCTCGCGTTCCGGTGAGAAACGATGCAAGCTGCAGGTTGGAAATAGCAAGAGAGGAGACGGTCACACGGAAGTTGAAGACAAACGGTAGGGGCGTTGAGTTGAGTTGCGGTTGAGGGGCGTGAGAAAATGCGGGAAAGAGACGTTAAAACAAAGATCGGGGGATGATACCACAGCAGTCCTACTTGACGTGGCCTAGAGGAGACAAGACAGGTGACAACAGAGACGCGACTTTGCAATTGCACGCTGAAATGCTCCCCTCCGGGTTTTATGGAGAAAATATCAAACCGTGCGGAATATACATGACTGGCGCACCGATAAAGTAAAAGTTGTGGCGAAAACGGAAAAAATGTGTGCAGAGTAAATTGGTAGGGAGTACATCGCAGAATAAAGATAATGTAGCTAAGGTGATTTTGGAAAACACTGATACGGCTTCCGCGCCTTTTTTATGAATACACAAGGGAAGATCCGGTTTCAACTCCTGGTAGAAATGACGCAACCCATAAACAAAAGTTGAAGGAAGTATTATGGTGGAATCCTGCTGAAAAGGAGGGCACGAAAAGTTGAGGAATGAGAAGGGTGGCACAGGAAGCGACTGAAGCAACGCGACGGTCAAGCGGAAGTTGAGCGGAAGGAGGAAGAATGTTGGTATGGAGACGACAGTGTTCGGAAGTAACTTAGATGGCACGCTCGTGCTTTCACCCACGCTCCGTCCGGGACCCGTCCATCGGCCCCGCTGTCGCCGTCGCAGCCTCCGCCCCCGTTCAAGCCCTCGTCACCGTCCAATTTCCACTCCCACCGCCGCGCCATCACCCCCCACCCCGCCCCGCCGCCGCACCCGACACCGCCCTCGCTCCGCAACCACAGCTCTTCTGGCTGTTTTCTGGTGCGCTGCCACCTCCACTACCGCTGCCTGGCTTGTCGCTCCCGTTTCCGCCCCGTTTCCGTACCACCCTCGCTTCTGCTCCACTGCTACTCCCACTCCCGCATCCAACGCCACCCCTCTTCGCAACTATCGTACTTTTGCCCGTTCTATGATGCGCTGCCATCTCCATTGCCGCTGCCTGGCTTGTCGCCTCCGTTTCCGGCCCACCCCCGCAAACGCCCCGCCCCCTCTCCGGCCTCCACCACCACCCGTGATCCACATCCACCACCCGCCCGTTCCCTGATTTGCTGCCACCTTCAATGCCGCAGACTGACTTGTCAGCCCCGTTTCCTCCCCGTCTCCGCTCCCGCTTTTCTCCCACTCCCACCTGCCAACGCCACCCCTGCTTCGCAACAACCGTACTTCTGTCCGTTTTCTGAAGCGCTGCCACCTCCATTGCCGCTGCCTGGCTTGTCACCTCCGTTTCCGGCCCACCCCCACCGCAACCGCCCCGCCCACTCTCCGGCCTCCACCACTACCCGTGCTCCGCAACCACCACCCTCCCACCCGTTCCCTGATTCGCTGCCACATTCAATGCCGCAGCCTGACTTATCGCCCCCGTTTCCTCCCAGTCCCCGCTCCCGCCTCTGCCACACTCCCGCCTGCAACGCCAACCCCGCTCCACAACAAGCGTACTTCTGTGCGTTCTCTGATGCGCTGCCACCTCCATTTCCGCTACCTGGCTTGTCCTTCCTGTCTCCGCCGCCCCGCCCCCCTCCCCCCCTCCCCTCCACCGCCCCCCCACTCCGCAACAACCGTACTTCTGTCCGTTCTCTGATGCGCTGCCACCTCCATTTCCGCTGCCTGGCTTGTCGTCCCTGTCTCCTCCCGCCCCCGCTTCCACCCCGCTCCCACTCCCGCCTCCAACACTACCCCCACTCCGCAACAACCGTACTTCTGTCCGTTTCCTGAAGCGCTGCCACCTCCATTGCCGCTGCCTGGCTTGCCGTCCCTGTCTCCGCCCCGTCCCTGCACCCTCTTTGGCCCCGCCCACGCCCCCGCCGCCGCGTTCCGCCAGCCGCCAGCCTCGGCGTCGCCCGCAGCGCGCCAGGCGTCCGTGGAATGTCCCTCCATGAGATAATAGTTTTGTTGCCGGAACGGCTTTCCTCGGGCGCTCGTAGAACGGGCGAGCGTATCGAGAACGTCCGGAATTGATTTCTTCCCTAAGAATGAAAAATAACCACAAGGCGGTATACAAATAAAACTATCCATTTTAGAGCAATATATTCTCGAAAGTGTGATGGTCTGTTCCGACAGACAACCCTAACACAAGATGTAACAGAAAATATTACATTCAACATCGTGTCAACAGTACGAGGCACAGAAATTTCTCATCAAAATAGCTGCTTAGAAGTGCATTTTTACAAGGATACACACAGAATACTCATACAAGAATACGAAAAAACTTTGTCGTCTCCGCTCACTAGAAGTTTTCTAATGTTATCCCAGCGTACGTCGCCACTAACCTAACTAAATCTTTTTCTTACATTAACAATATTTCTAGCAATAAATATCTACATACATCAAGATCGTCTGATACCTAGAGATATGAAAAATAATTATAGATTTGTTTCGTAGTTCTTTCATTATGACATTTGTAATTCGCAGGACCAAAGAGTAGTAAAAGAAAGAAAAACGTATCTAACCCGGGAGTGACCGCAATAGGTAGACTCACGCCAGTGCCCGCAATGTATCTCTCAGATATAGCTGCAACTTTTCGTAAATGCGTTTGATCTGAAGGTCCATTTACTGAAATACATATTTTATTCAGTTGGTACATGTCCGTCAATGCGATTGTTAATTAATTTAAAAGGCAGAATTCTTGTCTGAATATTTACAGCGAGAAAAGTAAAAATTTCCAAAATACACGCAAAAATCATTACACATATTATCCTATTAAATAATACTAAATACAATTTCCTCAAATTATTTTGGCATGTTTTAAATAAGTACATATTTTACTTTTTTTCCGAAAAATATTTAGGAAATCTTAGTCTTTTTTCTATTTTGCTGGGTTCCCTTTTTGTCAATTCCATACAGACGTCTCCTGCACATCTTCTTTCTCTTTGGTGACAGTTGATTTATAAGAGGCAAATTATTACATTTGTTAGAATTCTTCATATACACGACTGAAAATAATGCCATGATACCCATCGCTCAGGTCAGGCGCTCACAATGTACTGGCGCCATTGCGGCCAACGTATATGACAGATATTGCGCAGCGCAGCGATCAAGTTTCAACATGCTCACGGGAAATGATTCAGTGACAGGATAAAAATAAAAGGCCAGGCGATCTCAAAAAATAACAATGAAATAATACAGTAAATATCAGACGACTAATGCATCGCAATAATTCCGAAACATAAAATTGCCGTGGCTTGAATCTCACAAATCTATTGTGAGCACACCCGAATTGAGAGTGGTAACCATGCATTTGAATTCCCTTGAAGTAAATATTCCAACCATTAGCAGTGAACTGAAACAGACATTGAAACTTTCGTCTAGCGACTTTTCTTTTAAGACCGTTATGCTCTTCTAAAAGCTAAACGAACCCCACTCTGCCAAACTTTTATCCCAGTGCAACTATCTCAAATGACGTCCATCTGCTCATACTTAACGAGTTATTACCACTATTGTTGACGAAATCTTCCGCTCTGAGGTATCGTTCTTTAATCAGTATGAGTCACGTTAAAGGATGAAATGGCACTTCGTGGCTATATAAACGGTCATTTATGCACCAATCACAGGAAACACAGAGTGAAAACATAATTGTTATGTTCTGTAGTATGCAATAGTAATGTTTTCCGTTACTAACTAGACAAGTTGTTTTAATAAGCATATATGTATAAATATCTTCCTCTTAAAGATATTTTAAATGATGATCATGATAATTATTAATAATAATGTTTGTTTATAATGAAATCTCAAAAATAATATTTAGGCTTTAGAGAGGTTTGTACTTGTTTGTTAGAAGAGACGATTTGCTGCAGCAGTTGTTTAGCAGTCTGTCGATTAGGCTGTTGGAATCTCTTACACCTTACCTGAAGAATTGTTTCTTAGAAGAATAGTTTGTACCTGCGCTTGTTGAGACATAATGCAATACCTTAGCTCCACTCATCCGTAATCGAGGTACACTCCTTATCGTCTTTACAGTCTTCGCCAAACAAGGCGGCAGAGTCAGGCAATTTTTCAAAGAATGCGAATTATTTCGCAGTGCGTTAAAGTAGACAAAAACAAACTCGGCCGAATGTAAATTCCCGGAGCTGATTGCTGGCGTAGAAACTTCCGCCCGCGCGAAGCGTCTCGTCGGCCACTGTGCCGCGTGGCCTTCGCCCCCGCCCGCGCCCGCGACCGCCCCGCCCCCTCGCCGCCCGCCTGGCCGCCCAGGGAGTCGTGAGGCGTTTCTTAATTTGGGCTGGATGCGGGTTGGCTCCCTTCAACGCCGCAGGCGGGCGGCGGTCCGCCTTCTTCTTCGTCCTCCGCCCTCGTCCCGCTTCGTACCCGCCCACGACTCCTGCTCCCGCGCCAGCCTTGCCCAGACACGCTCCGCCGCAACCACGCCCCTCCCGCCCACACCACTCCCACTCCAGCCCGCCGCACCGCAACCACGCCCCGCTCTATCAGCGCCTCGCCCTGCCGTCTCCCGTTCCAGACCTGTCCAGACTCGCCAAACCCCACGCACTCTTGCTACCCAGACCCACCTTCCCCAGTCCCTCCTCATTCCTTCTCCCTTCCCGTCCACTCTTCTTCCCACCTCTTCAACCTCCCCTTCCTCGCACTCCCTGTCCCATCCCGTCTTTCCCTTGCCTCCTCAGCCAAGACTCGCGTCACCATACCGCAACCATGCCCCTTCCGCCCGCACCACTCCCACTCCACCCGCCGCACCGCAACCACGCCCCGCTCTATCAGCGCCTCGCCCTGCCGTCTCCCGTTCCAGACCTGTCCAGACTCGCCATACTCCTCGCTCCCTTGCTACCCAGACCCGCCTTCCCCAGTCCCTCCTCACTCCCTCTCCCTTCCCGTCCACTCTTCTTCCCACCTCTTCAACCTCCCCCCTTCCTCGCACTCCCTGTCCCATCCCGTCTTTCCTTTGCCTCCTCAGCCAAGACTCGCGTCACCATACCGCAATCATGCCCCTTCCGCCCGCACCACTCCCACTCCAACTCGCCGCATCGCAACCACTCCCCGTTCTATCAGCGCCTCGCCCTGCCGTCTCCCGTTCCAGACCTGTCCAGACTCGCCATACTCCTCGCTCCCTTGCTACCCAGACCCGCCTTCCCCAGTCCCTCCTCACTCCTTCTCCCTTCCCGTCCACTCTTCTTCAAACCTCTTCAATCTCCCTCTTATCTCTCACTTCCTGCCCCATCCCGTCCTTCTCTTTCCTCCCCGCCAGTCCCTCGCACCACAACACTCTCACTCCCGCTCTATCTCGCCCTGCCTTCTCCCGTCCAGAGCAGCCCCCACATGCATTACCAAACGCGTTCTTCAAACCTCCTCAATCCCATTCCCTTCCTTCCCGCTCTTACTTCCACCCTTCCCCTTCCTTCCCACCCCTCCCCTTCCAACCTCCCCCCTCGATCGCCGCCACGTCCTGCCCCATCCCGCCTTCTCCTTGCCACAGGCTCGCCTCTCCACCCCGTAACCTCACTCTTCCCCACCCACTGCTCTCTCGCTATCCACCTGCCTTACACCGCCCTTCCTCACTTCCATTCTCCGCCCGCCCACTCTTTCTCTTCCTATCTTACTCCGCCCCTCCCCGCCCCATCTTGCGTCCTCTTGTCACTTAGCCTCGGCTCGTCTCGCCACGCTGCAACCACGTTCCACCCTATCCATGGCTCCCTCGCTAAACAGACACGCCTTGCGCCGCCCTTCCTCATTCTCACTCCCTTCCCACCCTCTCTTCCTCCCACCTCCCTCTCCACTACTCTGCCCCATGCCACCCCACCCCAGACTCACCTCTCCACGTCGCAACCGGGCTGCACCACACCCGCCGCTCCCTTGCTACTCAGACTTGCTACTCGGTCGCTGTCTGGAGGAGAATTCTAGCGACCGGCTGCTCTGATCGGTAGTTTTCCGTGGTTTCTCCGATCAACACCAGGCAAATGCCGGAGCAGTACCCTAAAAAACGGGCCACGGACCGCGCGCAATCTTTCCTTGCTCTTCCTTGTCCTATCCTCTCTCCTTACACACACACACTTACACCAACATGCACTACACTATCACTCATGCTGGGAGACCGGTCGGGGTCTTAGAGCTGGTACAAGCTGAGGCGGTACCCTGCCGGTGGGCGATACCTTATTGGGGAAAACTCCACTAGCCGACGGAAGAACGCCGCTCCTGTCAGCTAAGCCCCATAAGTCGTCAAACATGTTTCAACCTCCTATCACTCGTTCCCGCCTGGCTTGTGCTCCGCCCCTGTCGCGCCTCTCCTCACCCCGTTCGTGCACAGCTCGGCTCCGCCTCCGCTGCCCTGCCCAGCAGCAGAGCTGCTCCTCAGCCAACGGAGCTGCCCTGGGCTCCGCTCCAGCCGCCCTTTGCGCGGGTCCTTCTTACCCAACTCCGACCCCGCTCCGCTTCTTAGCCCTTTTGCTTTTGTATTAACACGTGAGTGGACACGCCCAATTCACTGGTTCAATGAGGACATCCTTGAAAATTACTCCCGTGGTGCACATTATCACATTAACAATAAAAACTATACTTTTAAAACCGTAAACCAGAATCTTGAACCTCGTGAAAATTGCACGAATAAAAATAAGCAGTTCATATGAAAAATATTTAATAATTGTGAGTCAATAGGAACAATAGTAAATGCTACTTTAGAAACGGGAAAGAAAAGATTGAAAAATGAACAAAGATATTGGTAATGTAACATTAAAAATCTTTCGAAAACATTGAATGAAAATAAATTAGTGTAGTGATAAAAATACCAAAACTTTCTCGCTCTACTTAGTTTTCAATAATATTAAAGTGTGCAAGTTTTTCGGTTTTTCTCCCATTCATTATCAGCTGCCATCTTCTACCGCCTCAAGGAGGATGACTCACATTTTCTCAATTTGTCTGTCCCATAACTGCAGAGATGAAATACGCGTTTATAAATAATTAAATGAGTAAATCCTGGTTCTGGATCCAAATTGTAAATTTTCGTTAAAAAAATAGAGCCGTTTTTTATAAAATGATGTATGAGCATTTATGAAAATGCGCAATTTTTCGCCCATTTACATAGAAGACCTTTGAGTTTACAAAAAAAACGTCATTAAAAAATTTTTTAAACGCATTTTCTCACAAAAGCAACAATGTATAAGAAATGTCCGTAAAACATGTAAATATTATTAATAAGAGATATATTTGAAAACATTTCATTTGTGAAATTTAAAAAAAAATAAAAGGAAAAATGAAAATAGCGTAAATATCATGTTACTCAGTGAATTTAGAATCATTTGTACGAAAAGTACCAAAAAACAAATGGAGCCGCTTTTAAAGAATCCTTCTTTGAGATTTCTGAAAATTCGGAAGTTTGAACTCATTTTCACAAAAAAATTGAAGTTTTCGAGAACCTTTGTTAGACATAATTTGAAGCACCTGCACTCACAAATGCAATAAAGTATAAAAATTGCCGGATATTTAATTATGAACGACTTAACAGATATGCCAAAATGCTACATTTATGTAATTTCTCGAAAAACACAAGAATATAGTAAAATAACGTTTATGACATCTTATAAAGGACATTTAGCACAATCCGCACTTAATACTTCAAGAAGAAATAAAAATAAATTTTGGAGGAAATCTTGTTTTTATAATTTTCCTTTCTTTCATACTAAATTATGCAATAACTTCTCATATATTAAAGGAAATTGAACGTGACTTCGTTTAAAAATTTAAACTGGAAATATTTCACTTAGAATAAAATATCTATCTTTAGTATTGTAAGAAATATTTAATTTTAGAACTAATTTTAAACATTTTCAATTTCTGAAAATACAGAAATCTTCACAAAAATTGGGCTTGTGCTATTTTGTAAGTTCTATCCGATAAAATATTCAAAAATTTGGAGCCATTACAAGAAAAAATCGAAAATTTCCTTGAGGCTTCATGTCAAGCAAAACCCACAAATAAGGACACTTTAAACTTGGACTCTGACTATACAGGGTTCGAGGAAATAATTTACTGCGTAGATGATCAAGATTTATCCACTTTTGGGTATCGAGACTCCACAATACTAGTTTTACTGAGAAAAATATTCTATTCCTTCGCAACATTATATAATTTTCTCGATACTACGTGTGTAGTAACCGAGAAAATAAGAAGAGAAAACCACCTCAACTAATAATAAACTTGCGTAAACCGATAAACACATTAACTTCACCATTGATAATAATAATAAGCTCACTTATATTCTTTTCTCGGAATATAGACTGCTAAAGAAACTATTTCGGCAAAGTTTTGACCGCTAGATATTACTAACCATCGGTGTCCGTTGCCACGAAGGTATGAAGGTGACATCATCGGCTTCTTAGTTACCTTCAGTAGAATAATGTAATCCCTTTACTCTTGGTACACACACTCCCAGTACCCTTCACGTACAACCAGAATTCAAAACAAATTCCCTTTTCGCATATTCTGCAAGAACTTCTCTGAATTCGATCCATACTAGAGGACCCTAAAGGTATCTTCAACCGTTGGTATAGTTTCAAGTTTTAATTAAAGTTAGCTATTAATCCTTCCTGAATATGTAAATTTAAGTTAAACATAAATGTAATCAAATCAGCAACTGTGTAAATAAAAGACAAAAAACAGAGAATGAAATGACATACATTCGATAATGACAAGAAGAAGAATAAAGAAAAACCACCGTCACTGTCATTGTAATTGTTACTGTCATTGTCACAACTACTAAAGCCATCGATATCGTCACATCACCGTCACCGACATGATCACCGACACCGTCAACATCACCATCACAATTCGCCGTTACCCTTACCGTCACCGCCACGTCATAGTTCCGTCAGTGATTGACTCCGTTACAGTAACCATTATCATTTACGTTACAGCCTCACAGTCAACGACAAGGGTACAGTAGCCACCATTACCATCACAGTTCTCGATTGGTTGGTTGGTGACTCCAGACGCGTGAACTGCTTAGTCCGTTAGTCTCATAAGTGCATGTTTTTTTTCCTTGTGAGATAGCGGTCTTCCCCCCAAGATGGTGAGATCAGGCGCCGACCTACCGTCGACTAGCGGGGTTTCCCCCTAACCAGAACTCTCCCACCAGCGGGGCACAGCCCCAGCCGGGAAAGCTCTAAGTTCCCAACAGGGAACTCTCCCGGAATATGTGGTATTAAAGTGCATGTTAGTGTAAGTGTGTGTGTGTGTGTGTGTGTGTGTGTGTGTGTGTGTGTGTGTGTGTGTGTGAGGGGAGAGGACAGGGCAAGAAAAAGGAAGGACATATCGAATACCATCCGTGGCCTGTTTGTTAGGGTTACTGCTCCGGAATTTGCCTGGTGTTCATCAGAGAAACGGCGGAAAACTACCGATCGAAAAGCAAGAATCGAAAATCCTACCACCCTCAGGACTCGAACCTAGAACCTCCCGGTCAGAGGCGCTGCAGTGACATCAGTTTATGCACTGAGCTACCGCTCCCGGTACAGTTATCGAAGTTACGTTCATCGGGACGGTCATCATCATCATCATCATCATCATCATCATCATCGTCACAACCACTACCACCCTCGTGGCAGCCCTGCGGGTCGCCGGGGACCTCCTCAGCCGGCGTCGCCGCGGGCGCCCTCCGCCTTCATAAATCGATGCGGCGCAGCGCGGGGTGGAGCGGGGCGGGGCGGGGAGCGGAGGGCGGAGGCGGGGAGCGGAGGCCTTCGCTGACCGCAGCCTCCGCGCGATTCCGGCGGCGGCGGCGTCCGGGGCGGCGGGCGAGCGGGGGCGTGGCGGGGGCGTGGCGTGGGCGGGGCGGTTGGCTTCCCGGAGCGGCTAATGCGGTTACGGATTGGTTACCCGCGCGGCGCAACGGCGGCCGGGCACGCGACCGAGGGGTGCCTGGCGCCGCCGCCCCCGCCCCCAGCCTCATCTCACCCCGACCCACTCGCCTCCGCCTTCGCTCGTGTGGGAGTACCTGTGAAGGCATGCTCCGCTTTCATTACTCCAGCCTCCCTGCGACCAAGCGCTTTTGTCGACTTATCAGCCGAGGTGTTGCAATGTCGGTTTTCAATTTAGGTATGGATAAGGTACTAACGTATTTTTATTAAAACATTACCTAACTGTGTCAATGGTTTAGTATATAAACGTTTTTTTTGTCTAAATAAAAATAGTATATTCCTTGTAGTGAAATAATAGTTAAACATCCCATCCCCCAACTCAAGTATCGCTTGCAAAACAAATGTTGAAATCTATATGGTATATTCCAACACAATTTAAAGAAATATAATACACATTCGTTTTCATTATTATAATACACATAGGTTTTTATTACTTCTTCGCCATTTGACGTCGTGATTTTTACATTTTGCGTGAAGTGAAAACGTCAAATATTATTTAATATTAAAACTGTACAAAATTATTGGAAATATTGGATTTGAAATATTAGAAGCTTGTATAATCCCGTGTAACTTGCATTCTCAACATCTATGCTATCGAAAAATTCAGTGTAGTATCTATCTCTAAGTGTAAAATATAAAATGTTCAATGATTATGTCGTGTGCAAGTGAAAAAAACTAATACCGTTTCGAGTTTCCATTTTCATGTTTTCGAGAACCTTTCATTACTTTAACGTTTTTTTCTATTATTTTGATCAGTGAAATTGTGATTAATGACGTTCTGGGATCCGAGTGAACTAAATTATTGATTATTTCCTTTTTAGATGTCACTGAATAGTTAAAATGTACATTGCATATTATATTTTTACACATTGAAGCAGTAGTATAGAAGTGTGTATAGAAGAAAACGGATTTCTTTCCTATTGAGCAAAATATATTGACGAAACAAATTTGACAGAAAAAATTTAATTGGATTTATCTCGAAACACGATTTTCGGGCTTAATGAGTTTGTCTTGTACACCGACAATGTATATTCTCATATTTTATATCGTCATTGATACCTATTAGTAAGGTTTAATCAAAGAGGAAGAAAAGCAAGAAATCGGTTCAACGACTCCATTTCAGTAGAATATTAAAATTCTTGCAACGCAGATCTAGAACATGACAAAATAACAAGCGGCAAATACAAAAAGTTTGTAACATACAAACTTAAGTGTGAAATCGAATGGAATAGAAAACAAAATAATAATGTGGCAAAGCATATAGAAAATTAACAATGAGTAAGAAGATTGACAGAAAACTATAAGAATCATGCGAAGACCCAGAAAAAGAAAGGATGTGAAGAAAAGGGAACATACGCCAAAGGCTGAAACGGATAGGAAGTGACAGATATTACACGGACAAAGAAGCGGAGGCGCGGAGAAGAAAGCGGCACCAAGCAGCAAGAACAAGGGCCAGAAGGCGGCGCGGGAGCGCAAGAAGCGGGGGGGGGGGTCGCGCTACCACAGCGCCGCCACTTATTAAATTACGTCTCCAGCGCCGAGGGAGCCAAGGAGGCGTGGTGGGGGCAGCGGAGAAACTGTCTGGTAGGGCGCGAGAGGTAGGGGGCTGGGTTGGTGGGACTGGGCGCAAAGAGAGTGGCGGCGTGGGTGGTGGTGGCCGCGGGGCGGCGGCGCGTGGCGGGGCGGGGGGCGCGGGGGGCGCGGGGGCCAGCGGGGGCGCGGGGGCGCGGGGGGCGCGGGGGCGCGGGGGCGCGGGGGCGGCAGGGGCGGCGGGGGCGGCAGGGGGGGCGGCGGGGCGGCGGGGGCGGGGGCAGGGGCGGCGGGGGCGGCGGGGCCGGGGAGCAGCGAAAGGGCGAGGGCGGCAGGGGCAGCAGGGCGGCGCCAGAGGGGCGGCAGGGGCGGCAGGCGGCTTTGAGGCGTGGGGGGCGGCAGGGGCGGCAGGAGCAGCAGAGGGCAGCAGGGGCGGCGAGGGCGGCGGGGGCGGCAGGGCAGCGGGGGCGGCGCGGGGGGCGGCTTGGGGGGCGGCAGGGGGCAGCAGGGAGCGGCAGGGGCGGCGGGGGCGGCGGGGCAGCTGGGGGCGGCGGGGCGGCGGGGCGGCAGGGGGCAGCGGAGGGCGGCGGGGGCAGCGGGGGGCGGCAGGGGGCGGCGGGGGCGGCAGAGGCAGCAGGGGCAGCGAGGGCAGCGGGGCAGCGGGGGCGGCCCTTTGAGGCGGGGGGAGGCGGGGGAGGCAGGGGGCAGTGCCAAGAGTGAAGCGGGGGCAGCGAGCGGCCCGGGGGCAGCGGGGGCGGCAGGGCGGCAGGGGCGGCGGGGGCGGCGGGGCGGCGGGGGCGGCGGGGGCGGCGGGGAGGCGAAGGGCAGCGGGGGCAGCAGGAGACGGCAGGGCGGCAGAGGCTGCGGCAGAGGCGGGGCGCGAGGGCGCGGGGGCGCCGGGGGGCGGCTGGGGTCAGCCAGGGTCGGCGGGGAGACGGCGGGGGGCACGGCAGGGGGCGGCGGGGGCGGCCCAACGGGGTCGGCGGGGGCGGCGGGGGCGGCGGGGGCGGCGGGGGCGGCGGGGGCGGCGGGGGCGGCGGGGGGGGGGGGGGCGGCGGGGGCGGGGGGGGGGGGGGGGGGGGGGGGGGGGGGGGGGGGGGGGGGGGGGGGGGGGGGGGGGGGGGGGGGGGGGGGGGGGGGGGGGGGGGGCGGCTGAGGCACCGGGTGGCAGAGTCGTGGGAGGGCTCGCGTGCGCCGGAAGCGGAAGCGGACTTTGCGCCGGAAGGAAGAATTACGGGTTTGCGTCGTGCACCGCCGCCCGTCGCCTGTCGCCCGCTGCGCGACCCCCAGCGCCCCGCCGCCCCGCCCCCTCCCGGGCAAGCAGAGGTTTCCCTACGACTTTCTGCGAGGCGGACCTTCTCGAGGTGGCGGACGCTGCTTCGCTGCTGAGTGTAAATCATGGGGAGCTCAAAAGGAGAACCTAATATTTCTGATTCTTTCAATCCTCTAAAAAATATTGAAAAAGGCATTCTTAAGGTGATTTAGTTATAGGGAAAATGTTTTTCAAAGCTACAGAAATTCAATAATTATGTTATTTCTGTATTGAATATAAGTTATTCTTAGTTTAATTTTTATATTCATCATTTTTGTTTCAAAAATGAATGTACTGTGTTTAGAAAAGCATTTGAAGAATGGATAATGTTTTTTTGTAAAATAATGAAATACATGTACTACTAAGGTATTTAAAAGGTATTCTTTAACTGCAGATAAGAGCAAGCCGTCTTACTGCAATCAGAACCTGTACATTAATGATTTGCGTTTCTACAATTATCACTCGCATGTTTTTGTTGCACTTCCTCATCGGACCTTTTCGGTGAGCCTAAAATTTAGTACGCAATGATACAATTTACTTTGCACGTTTATATTTCAAAAGGCGAAAAGTAGACAATAACCGTTCCATTCTGTGAAGATCGCTCTATATTTTTGTAAAATAACATGAAGTATCAAAGAAGCTATTTTATACAAAGATAGAAAACACCCTTACTAAAAGAAATGTTTTGTTTTGACACGTGAGTGTGTCCTTTTTAGGAGGAAAAATCTCACTCCCAATGTTTCCGGAATGAGATAATCGAATCTCATCAAAATTGCTTTCATACCTGTTCACCCCGGAGCGTCATCTAACAAACAATCTTACAATTCTCTTCCGCTGCATTCTTCAAAACTAACAATGTCCTCCGGACATCAATCCTCCAATTCAATTGACCACCACTGCGTTTCGATGCAGTGTATACACTGACACACAAAAACCATTCCACATGTTTACAATATCGTCTCAACTGTCTTAACTACCCACTTTCCGCTTCTACTCTTTCGTCCTTCCCCGTACCCATTGGTTCTGACTTGTATCATCCTCTTATTTCGCTTCATCCCAACGTTGTGTCTCTTCCCCATTGTTGTCTTGTTCCTTATTTTCATACTCCGCCCATAGTTAAATCAGAACATCCTTTCCCCTTATCCCGAGTTTTTACATCATATCACACATCATCTACCTCATATCGCTATATCCAGCATAATCATGCCACATCCTACTTCAACAAGTTATATTTCGCCATACCCAGCACCATGCTGCCTCACTGCACTTATTCCATCACATTCCAGAATTACCGCGCTTCACCCCGACCCATTTTGTACAATCCAGCCTCACCACGTTTTACTTATTTCACTTCAGTGGGTCACTACTAGCTTGTCTGCTAGTTCGAATTCAGTCGCTGTCTGGAGAAGAATTCTAGCGGCCGGCTGCTCTGATCTGTAGTTTTCCGTGGTATATCCGACCACCACCAGGCAAATACCGGAGCAGTACCCTAAGAAACCCTAACGGACTGCGCGCGATCTTTCCTTCCTCTTCCTTGTCCTAACCTCTCCCCTTACACACACACACACACCCACACTAACATGCACTACACTACCAGACGTGCCGGGAGACTGGTCGGGAGCTTAGAGCTTGTTCTGAGGGGGGCGGTGCCCCGCTGATGGGAGATACCTGGTTCAGGGAAACCCCGTTAGCTGACGGTAGGTTGCCAACCAAGGAGGGAAGATCACCGCCACCTCTCGAAGGAAAAAATATAATACACGTACAGGAGTAATGACTTCAGTAGTTGACGTGCCCGGAATCACCAACAACGAACCAACGAACCAGCGTTTCACGCCTCCTCCCCTACCCTCATTCCCCTCGCACCTAGCTTCTCGCTTCCCCACATGGGCGAGAGCTCTCCCGCCCCTCCTTCTTTCATCATCCGCAACCGCAGATCCTCCTCACCCACGAAATGAGCTCTTCGCTTTGGCGAAGAAGGAAACCATTAAAATTCATTGGTTTGTTCCTGAGATATGATAGCATTCCATTACACTTCCGACATCCCCTGACCTCCGGGGCTCCACCATCCATTCGCCACGCCCCTCTCCTTCACCGCCTCCACCGCCGCTGCTGCAGACTTAGAGCGCGCACAAATAACCTGCCTTCCCGAAAGCCGCGTGTCTAAATCAGGGTGAGGTATAAAGATAATGTAACACCTCGATTTAAGTGTATGAAATCAATATGTCGGATACTGAAATATACTCGCGTTTTTGCTTCTCGTCTCTGCTCGAGGACGTAAGCCCGAATCCGCGCGCGACAGGGGATGAATGAAGAAGGAGCGGCCGGAATATATTGGCGCGGAGGTGTCCTCGCCTTGTGGAAACCTTCGTCGGTTTCCGTAGACGGCTACGCCGGTTGGAGCCGAGCTTCCCCTACGGTTTGCCAACACGGTCTAAAGCAGGATGTACGTTTTTTTGTTTATTTTCTTTTGGATGGAACAATACAAATATCAATGTTAATACACTCTACATTTGTTATAGTTGTTTATATTTACTTACAATTTACTTACAATAATATTTCAAATAATCTTCAAATACAGATTACATTACTACTAGGGTGGTAGAGGTATCTTTGTACAATATCTCTACTTTGGATCAAAATCTGAGAATTCATTTAGGAATGTATGGAAAGGATATTTATTTTTAATGCCGGTTCTGTGAGTTGGGTTATGGCAGAGTCTTAGCGCGGTTATTTTGGATATATTTGGTATGTTTTGGAAGAAGTGGGTGGATACAAAAATAATGTGGTTGGTAATCGGTTTTATCTGGAATTCTTTACGCAGTTGTTTATTGGAGACGTACCATGGGGCATTCGTGATGGTGCGCAGGAACTTATTTTGGATTACTTGCAGTTTTTTAGTTTGATTTAGCTTCTCTGATCCAAACTGGTAGGATATACATAATGCGTAGTATTGGCTTATCAGATATTGTACCCGAAATCCCAAAGCTAATGTGTTGGACGCGCTATTAGTCTTTTTGAGATTGTGAGCTAATCATTATTGTGTGAGAGTTTTGGTGTAGCTTTTATGACCTAAATTTTAAAGACAGTAGTCAAGAAATTTGTCTTTGAGTAACACCTAGGACAAATTTCTGGTGTATAATTTTGTAAATATATAATTTGTTATATTAACCCTACAAAGGATAAATAATAAACTTAAGTAAATTATTTACTCTAATTAAAGTTTATTATTAGTTTACAGTTATTATTATTACGTTTATTATTATTATTATTATTATTATTATTATTATTATTATTATTATTATATAGTGTTCATGCACTAATGTTATATATTTGTCTATGTGATCTTGAGTATTTTAATTGGTGAAAACGGATCTCGATTCATGTGTGTTTAATGAGAATTATACCACCTAACTATACTAGAATGTTTACTATATAAGTTAATGGTTTAGCTATTTATTGAATAATTTGTGGTATTAGACACCCATTTATATGTTGCGATAGTAGGAGTATCTTAATTTATAACCAAGTTTGGTTAATTCCATTTATATTAAATGTTATTATATTATAAAATATGTACTAAATGTCAAGATGATATTTAACACATTTTAAAATTGTTGCTCATAGTTCCAATGAAGACCAAATTTACATTATGAAAGAGATAAGGTGATAGAATTACATTCATAAATATTTTGACTCGATATTTTTTATTTAAAATTTTCTTAATGGAAAAACAGAAATAATTTTCCAGAAAATACAATCGGTAATATCACTCATTATTCATTTTCTACGAATCATCCCCCTTCGTGTGCGGATGATTCCAAGCAAAACTTTGCTAATTAACAATTTCTTTGAGGTGTACTTCGCTCTATGTTAAGAATACCTAAATATATTCCTTATAACTTATTAGTACTTTCTGTCGTAGTTCTTATTAGATCACGAAGCAGAAAGTTATTTCTTCTGTTTCTCAAGGGCAAAATATTAACTTTAGGAATGATGTATTTGAATAAAAGATAAAAGAATAAGCAAACTTCTAAATATACATCAGAAACAAAAAACGAGAAATGGTGGTACAAAAGAGAGGGTTATAAAAATCAAGTACATGGAGGGCAAATATTGACAAAAGATTTACAGAAAATGCTTGCCATTTATCTCTCCCTTTGACTTAGAAAATCAAGACATCTGTCCCGAGGATATACAACTAAAATACCAGCCGTTAATTTGATTTTACAATATTGCCAACGTATTAAGTAACCAAACTATCTGGATCGGTCAATAGAGATAGAATAACCACTTACAGGTCTAGAAGTACACAGGACGTCTCCATTTGCATTTGTCTCTAACTGCGGTGACCGACAACACTGACCAAACTGAAAATTTCAGAACTTGCTTCGGCAGCCTTTGTAGAAAAGACGGGCGAAATACAACTCGACGTGGTAGAGGTAGCAGTGTGTGTTTGGTAAGAAAGGTAAGAAATAATGAACGTACGAAAGGTACGAAAACACCTCGGGTATATTTTCTCTATCACCGCACCAACTGAATTATCTTGGATATTTTGACGACATCGCGTTTCGACATCATGTCGGGTCGTTCCTCAGAACTGAAATGCCCCTTCAGATTGCTCGTCATTTTTATCCGCAATTCTCGTGAACTTCCACAAAAACTAATCTCCGCCTTCCCAATTGAAACCCCAGAGAGCTTTCACGTCCTAAAGAAGAGCGTAGACACGCGACGCCGAAAGATTCATCTTGGTGATTTCATTTTTTGATAATAACGATTAATTAAGGAAGAAACATCCGAATTGGATGATAAAGGGATAAGGATGTGCATGGTTTGTTTAGGATGTACATGGTTCTCTTTCTCCAGCTCTAAGACAAATAAAGTTTGAAGATGTGGATGTGTGGAAGATTAAAAACATCTCACAGAATATGCTCATGCTTCAAAACATTCGAATGCTGTCACTTCTTCCAGTAGGAGTTGTTTTAGACATAACAACTTTCTTAGGAGACATATGACACAAATACATTGTCTTTTATCATAAACCGTGACGATAATTAGGATCTATGTACATCCCCAAAGACAAATTCCAGCCTTCTTGCAAAAAGCTCAGAGCGTCCGAATACTGGCTGGTTGTAAGGTGGCCGGCGACATGAGCCACAACCAGGTAGATGTTTCTGCATTAATTTTATGATATTTATGATTTACATAAATCAAAGCAAACAACACGAGTGAAGCAACACGAATGCGTGGATCACTCGACGTTACTCCTGTTGAAGTAGCTTTGAAGAAGACCTACAAGAAATAAAAAAATTAAGATTGTGACAATTAATTCTCATAAAGGCACCTCTAGAGTATTTGTTCATCAGCTAAAACCGTCGATTTTGCTGACCATGTTGCATTTAAAACTATTTGTTTTGGTCAGATGTGTGGCCTTCTTCAGGGCAAAAATGCTCGACCGCATGCCCACAACGCACCTTATCACAAAACACGGCGACCATCCGCACTCGTGAACATCCACGGAAACAAATGCCAGCCTTCCTAAGCCAAAACACCAGTGTCGCGATGCTCGCCGCTTGTGAAGAAGGCCTCCGACACGTGACAGGGCTCGGCGCGCCACGACGCACGCACCGAGGTGTCGGCGGCACGGACGCTCTCCTGACGCCGCCGCCTCCGCCGCTGCCTCCGCCTCTGCCACCGCCTCCGCCTCCGCCACCACCACCACCGCCGCCACCGCCGCCGCCATCGCCACCACCGCCGCCACCGCTGCCGCCGCCACCACCACCACCACCACCACCACCACCCCGCCGCCGCCGCCACCGCCGTCGACGCCGCCGCCACCGCCGCCGCCACCACCACCACCACCGCCGCCGCCGCCGCCACCGCCGCCACCACCGCCGCCGCCACCACCGCCGCCGCCACCGCCACCGCCGCCTCCGCCGCCGCCATCGCCACCACCATCAACCACCGCACCAGCGCCACCTCCACTCTCTCCGCCGTCGCCGCCTCCTCCGCCGCCGCCGCCCGCGCCGCCGGCGCACGCCGCCCGCTGAATATTTGACGGCGCCGCATTAGTCGCCAGTCGGGTGCCTGCAGCTTTTATGAGGCTCGCGGCGCGGAACCAGAACGCACGAGAAAGAATATTAGGCGGCCAGCGGAGCGTAATGAACGTAATGAAATTCCCACAAGCCACCGCGCGGCGGCGGCGGCCGAGGCGGCGGGGTGTGGCGGACACGAAGAACGCGGTGGCGGCGGTGGCGGTAGAGTTGGAAGTCGGCAACTGTGGAGGAGGCGGAGTGGTTGCAAGTGTTGAGGGGGTTACGGTGGTGTTGGTGGCAGTAGCAAGTCTGCGAGTTAGAGACGACAGAGGGGAAGGCGACGGCGGTGGCGGCGGTGCGTGACAGTGGGACAGCAAGGATTGTGCCAGTGGCGGTGACGCAGAGCTCTCGTGGTGGCGGTGAATGATATGTTACGGCAGATGGCGATGTAGGATTGGTGACCAGATATATTGCCGATGAGAAACGCCAGACGAGTAGAAGCGATTATGACGTGTGGTGGTGGCGGTGACGGTGAATAAGTGTCGGTGGTGTGGAATGGAGGCGGGGTTGGTGACAAAAGTAGCAATAGATGGTGGAAGTGATGGGTACGGCGAGGGCGCGGGCAATAGAGGAGGTGAAGGTCGTGTCGGGAGTTGCAATGGAAGGGGGGGTGTCAGTAGTGGGGGTGAGGGTTGACGGCAGTGGCTGGCAACTGCCTCCCCACCCTGTCCGGTGGCGCCTGCCGCGACAAACGGAATACCAAGACGCCCTCCCCCCACGCCCCACCCCCAGCGGGGCCGCCTGCATAATTAAAAAATTGCCCTTTCGTTATTTTTCTTTCATTGCTGCCTTGAATGAACTCCGCTGTTCTCAAGTGGATGTTTCAGAATATGGATTTTGTGTACAATGGGCGAGAAACATGCTCACAATCTACATGATCAACATTGAAAATATACATAATAAGAAGTAATGATGACGAGATAAAGCATTACATGGGAATATATCCAAAACATCACACACAACCTCTTCAAAGTTTGTTGATTAGAAATTAACTTATTACACTTAATAACTGGACAGTTGATACTTCCAAATTTGTCGCACTGAACAGACTTGCAGAAGAAAGACATGGTGGAGGAAAAGAAGAAAAGAAAGATTCAAATATTAAATCATTTTCTCTGTAAACAGTCACTTGCTTAATTATTTGCTGTAACGCACTTTTTGGAATGTAAAACATTGAACTAGTAGACAGTTGAATGGAAATCTTATGAATTAACATTCAATAAAATTTGTTTACATTTGACATTTGTTTTCAACGTTCTGTGGCAAAGATTCACTGAATAACCTTAATAAGTCAGAGTAATGAATTCAACATACTATCAATTCCAATAATATGACTGTCATGCCGAAGAACGTGGATTGTATCAATCTCGTCACGGGAGGACTATCGTTGACCAAAGTCTTCTGTTTACTAGAAAATTATTTTTTATTATACTGTATGAATACTTTTTGTTCAATACTCACTTAAAAATAAAATAACCTTTTCAATGAAACGGTATGGTATAGTTAATAAACTGCGATACAATTATAAGGACTCATGTATCTTTATTGCGCAATTTTGCAACCGTACTAATTTTATCCATGTTCCAAGTGAAATCTACGAAAGAAACTTGACTTGACCATCATACACATCAACCATAAATGTTAAGTCAGTTTTTGACAATAGTATATCAGGATGGGTTATTTAACTAATTCTAGTTTTTAAACACAGAAAATGAAATAGACAACACACCCACAGTCAGTACAATTGTCTTTCACAGAGACATTTTTATCTACTGATAGAATATTACCTTGCGCCGGCACGTTATCTACGGCAAGAACACGATTGCTGCATGGATCTCATCAGCCACATGTCAATTCTTGCAGCCAGAGTCAGGCGAAAATCTACACTTTAAATAATGTCTTTCTTGGTCGACACGAGTTCATTAAGGTAGGTAGTTCCTAACTTGGAAAACAAATAGCTCTTTCAGGAAGAAGAACTGATTAATGCTTAGATATTGGGAAATAAAATATATATTGCCGATCCGGTGGCCGAGATTGCTATGACAGTAGTGTCGTAGTGATCTCGGACCGGAGGGTCGCAGGTTCGAGTCCCGCCTCGGGCAAGGTTGTATTTGTGTTTGTCCTTTCACCCCTTATCATCACCAGACCGTTTCATCTTCACAGTTACCATAACGTTAACTCAAATAGTGGTCGGCCTAGATGATGATGCGACCTTAAATAACGATAATTATATATCACATCGGTGAATAAGCTGATAATTCGAAACAATTTAATTGTACAGGAGAGCAAAAAACAACTCTCAACTGAAGTAAATCAGGGATTAATGATATTTAAAAGAAGATAATATTCAAACGAAACTCTTTGTTTGAATATCAATAATCCCTGATTTACAGCATTTGTTTAAAGTATGTTTTGCCCACCTGCAAAATTAAGTTCTTTTGACTTATCAGCTTATTCACCGGGGCAAAGATATAATAGCTTGTTAAACAATAAGATCATCGTAAGATTGTTTTGTTTTCCATGGAGTACCTTTGATCCACTGATTGAATACCTCCCGATTGACACGCCATCTACGACGGGAACCAGATCGCTCCGTGGGCCACGTCACCCACATGCCAGCTCCCGGCGGCGGCGCGTCGAGCGAGCAAGCTCCCGCCTCGGGCGGCCCGGGGCGTCACGTGTGCAGGACGCTTGTCAGCCTCCCGGGGCTGCGGGAGAAGCTCCTGCAGGGCGCACTCTGCCGACGATCCAGGTGGCGGCGTCGCGCATTCGTAAGAGGGTCCCCGCCCCCGCCCCCCCCCTCCACCCCGCCCCGCCCCCGCAACCGCAGCCGAGCTGACACCTATTTCCATAATCCATTTCACACCGAAATTACCGCATACTTCACGTGAGCTACGGCGCGCCGCCGCCGCCGCCGCCGCCGCCGCCCCCGCGGCTTTGTCGTCGCCGAGCGCCGTCTTAAAGAAATCTCTGGGCGCGCCCGCCAAAGCCTCCACGAGCGCGCCATTCTTCCACGCGAACCCCGCGCCCAATGTTCGGGCGCCAGGAGTTCTCTCCATTCGAGATACAAGGAGAAAGGTGCTATCACATGGCACTGCTCTCAGGAAAGCAGGGAAGAAGCACTCACCTACTACTTAATGAGTCGTTGTTCCCAGTGGGAAGGAGTTTAACGATGTTGAAGGGACGAACTAATAAACAGTTAGTAAGTCTTGTTTGTACAGTCCATAATGTGCTCGAAAACCATTCATTTTAAGTTTAAAATTGATACTAATGCAAAATATTGCACGATAACTGAATAATTTCAGTTAAATAAAATGTAACTTTGAACGCCTAGCCGAAATGGCCTTGAATTTGAAAATTACCTGCACATTTAGTCCCTCGGAAACTAAAGATCTTAGGGACTTTTCTGAAAACAGTCTAAAAGAATACACAAAAATGTCATAGTTGGTAAATATGTAAAACATTTTAATATGAAATATTCAAATTCCAAATGTTAAGGTTTATTTTGATATTCATTTGCAATACAAGGTTTGATATTCCAAATTATGAGGGAACATAATAAATTGGTTATTTTCGTGACTCCATAAGATATTGTTCAAGATCTGAGAATTTGCCGAAGTGAATTTACGAGAAAATTAGCTATTTGCCACAATGTTACAATATCAACTGCGTTGTAGAACAGAGTTCCCTACATTCGTTATCAAAGGAGAAGGGCATCACATTATACAACTTCCAGTAGACCGCCAAAGAAGAGTTCACGTATCACGTGATGAATCGTTTCTGTGATTGAATAGGAGGACAACAATAATTGGGGGAGGGTTTTCTATTTAACTCTGGTTGGCATATTCGTTCACACTTTAGAACAACTCTGCAGTGGTCACGAACGGTCTCTTAGTTCGCACGAATTTTCCTTTTTCCTTTTAATTTTCCCCCCAAGAAATCATATAATTTTACATCTTTCCTGAAAATAGTTCTGTCTTTTCTCTTGGATCAATCCAATCGTAATAGAATTATCAGCGGTTGTGATCTTCCAGTGAGGTACAAGAATCGTAATTACATCTTTTGATCAGAATGTTAAGCGAAAGGAGATATTGCTTGTACACCTATTGTAAAGTTAATTAAAAAGTGTAAACACAAAAATGTGGTGAACAGACTTGCATATTTTTTAATCCGGCTCGATTTAATAAAAATAGTTTCTTATGAAATTTAGAAATTTGGTAAAACCTTTATCCATATATGATTCAAAACTGTCCTTCCATATTTATTAACATTTCATAAATGTATTTTAATATTATAAAGCCGTATCACTTAAGTTCCATTTAAGCCTAGGCTCATTTTACGGAACTACTTTGTCTTTATCTATTTTTAGATATTCCTGGGGAGATAATCGCATGGAGGCTTGCTATTGATGTTCAGTGGTTTAATAATGAAGTCATGGAATCATCATTTACAATGATGATGATGACGGTAACAGATGATGTAAGAGTTTGGTTGAAATAATCGTTCAGATGCGATACGTGTTTGCATGGGAGCAAACTAACTGACAACCACACGATAAAAATATCAACGTCATAAACCGGACTCAAATTCGCAACCTACGGTTCCGCGTTCCGCGGTTCGTTATTTAAAGCAACTGCGCTGCTGAGACACGCAAAAAGATATCTATTGAGCACAACGTGATAGATACAGGGATCTTTAGGGATTATACCGTGAAATTATCAGGAACGTTATCTATTTTTTTCGAGAGGTATTCACAACACTTCCTACATAATTCACGAGCTCAACTGCCCATCAAGTTACTTGTGTATTCAACATTCAACTCGCCAAAGCTTGGGGCATTTTCTCACTCAAAATCACAGGACCATCTATTTCTGCCGCGCTGTTTTAAGTTGCGAATATAGAAGAGACAAGTGAAGGTAAGTAAAGAGTAAAAAAGTGACGGTGAGGAGAGAAGAAAGATGATCCTGAGATGTCACACAAAACAGAGTGCCCTGATAATTCGCCGAATGGCCCTACTCTTTCTCCCGTCAAAAAGTACGATGTTGCTCTCAGAGTTGACTTGTGCCTTGTTTGCGTCGTTTTTCTCTCGTACCTTGCAACTCTTTCTTACTTTAGTCCCAGCACAGACGAAAATTACTTGATAACACCAACTTGTTGTTATTGGGAATGATAATATAAACTTAGTTTCTAAACGAATCCTTCACTTTCTTATATTTACTTCACTCAATAGTTATATTTAGAAAAACGTTTACAGAAAAGAAATTATTTTTAGGTTATTTTCACAGCATGATTATTATGAAATCATTATTCATTAATGTGAAAAATTTTCCATTTTTAAATATCTTACAAATGAGATTTTTAAATGTTGCTGCCTATTAGAACATTGTCTTTATTAAGGAAAAATGATTGCAAAATGCTATTTGTATCTTAACTTCAAGCCGTTCGTAAAATAGATGTTCATTTAATTTTGTAACATAAACTCTAATTTATCTTTTTAACTACAAGCCGGCTACAGAACGATCTATTTTCATGCTGGTTAAAAGTTGCACACATGAACATTTAAAATGGTGTCCATGAAAGTTAAAATGAACTAAGTAAATATTCAGGTTGGAGTTTCAGAAATCGCATCAGATCTGCCTCTCTTTTACGAAAGTAAAGATAATTAATCCTGTAAAATATGTAAGAACATTATTTCTCAATGCTATCTTTAAGAATTTCTATCAATAAAGACGTAAAGATTAACGATGATGACAACAAGAAGTAAGTATTTATTCTAGTCACGATACAAGTCAAAGATCTCCCTTCTGTTTATGAAAATATATCTTTTTAATTAATTCGCTAATGTCCTTCACAACGAGGTTAATGGCCTCACACAAGGACTTATCACTACAATGAAGATTCATTTTATAAGATATTAAGTGTAAAACTGACCTAATGTCATCGGCCACGTTTCGAAAACCCAACTATAGTCTCTGTTTTTGATGGGGAGTTCAAAGACCCTGCACCAACCACGCACAAGAGACCCTCAGCGACGCCCTACCCGGTGACACTAGCGCCTCTTATAGTAGCACCCTCCAGCTTTGTCTTTGATTGCGATGGGGAGTCCAAAGGCCCTGCACTAACCACGCACAACAGAACCTCGGCGCGTCCAACCCGGAGACACTAACGCCTCCTATAGTAGCACCCTCCAGCTTTGTCTCCAACTGGAGGTGAGTCCAAAGGCCTTGCACTAACCACGCACATTAGAGCCTCCTATAGCCTCCAGCAAAGCCTACCCGGTGACACTCGCGCCCCCTATTGTAGCACCCTCCAGGTTCGTCTACTATTTTGATAAAGAGTTCCAAAGCCCTGCACTAACCACGCACAACAGAGCCTCGGCGACACCCTACCCGGTGACACCAGCGCCTCCTAAAGTAGCACTATCGAGCTGTGTCTTCGCTTTTGATGGAGAGTTGCAAAACCTCGATCGGGCGGTCGAATGACGCACGGAGGAATCTCCGCGGCTCGCGCGGTGCGGCGCGGAGCGGCGGCGCGAGGCGGCGTTTGCCGCTTCGCGAATCGATTCACGCGCGCGCGAGGGGGCGGAAGGGGGCGGAAGGGGGAGGATGGGGGAGGAAGGGGGCGTTCCCGGCGGCGCGGTGTGGGAATCGCGGCGCCGCGTTCGCTCGCCGCATTACGCGCGATGGCCCTCGCGAGACTCGGGCGTTTTTGCACGCGCGAACCCGAAGAGCGCGCCACCGGCGCCGCTCGCATCGCCATGGGAACGCGGCGCGGCGCCGCGGCGGAAAAACGCCGGCGCATCGCCAGGAAGAGCCTCGCGCTGCCCTGGGTCGGGAAGTTATAATAAGAGCTGTTTTTCTACTCCCATTGTAGAATGCTGTTATTTGTTGGCTGCAACCAGTTGCATAATCATACTCATTACGATAAAGATTTTATTACGATACAGGTTTTTGACCAATCACAGAGAAGCTTCCAAAACAAATATTGAGACTTCATTAATCTTTGAGAATCGTTTTAGTAAATGTTTTGTTCAATTGTGTACGTTAAAATTGCATTTCATGTTCTATAATGTTTATCAGTTTTAGTTTCTTTTATTATCAATAATTTTTTGCGTGGAATGTTATATAAAATAAATTGGATCGTAATTTCACTTTGATTCTACTTGACTAGCGCAGTGCTAGTGGTACAGGGAACATTTGACTGACGTTAAGATCGGAATGTAAGTTATTGTGTGTTATATGTTGCTGCCGTGTGATTGTCCTTTAAAATAGGCCAATTCTTTGGTTTGAAATGTTTATTGAATCAGAGGAGGAGTTGGCACCTTCAGGAATAAGAGAAAACGCAAAAACGGTGATCTCAGAATAATTGTAAGAGCAACTTTTGTATTCTCTCGCACTGGTAAACCAAAGGCACCTGCGCCAGGTAGGGTAATTGTCCGGTAGGTGGCCATGGCTGAATCCTGCCTGTCAACTGTCACTAAACGATTCAATGTAAAAGTTTAACTTCTAAAAGTCGTAGAAAAAGTACCCTATGAAACTCGATGTAATGGGTATTAATACACTCGTGTGACGTTTACGATACTTGCTCGAACCACGTTCGTATCTTAATATCACACTCGTGTTTTAATACCCATCATTACATCATTGTTTTATAATGTACTATTTTCTTCTCCCATTGTATAATGCTGTTATTTGTTGGCTGCAACAAGTGGCATAATGATACTCATTATGATACACATTTCATTATAATTCAGGTTCTTGACCAAACAGAGAGAAGTTTACAAACCAAGTATTGACAATTAATCATTTAGAATCATTCTAGTAAATGTTTCGTTCGTTTGCGTACATTAAAATTGCATTTGATATTATATTATGCTTCTCAGTTTTAATTTCTTTTATTATTAGTAATATATTTTCATGGTATATTATTTGAAATAAATTGGATCGTAATTTCTACCGTCCTATTTTACTAGTGGAATACTCCTTCGCAGGCGGACTGGTAACCACAGCCCCTGCGGCAGAATGCGAGGCTGGGGTTAGGTGTCCTTGGCTGAATCCCTCGTGGCAAGTGCCAAAAAACGATTCAATGTAAACGTTCAACTTATAAAAGTCGTAGAAAAAGTACCGTATTAAACTCGATGTAATGAGTATTAATACACTCCTCGTACTTCCCTCGTATTGCAATGTCACACTAGTATATTAAAACTCATTATTATAGCATCGTTTCGTAACATACTATCATCCTCTTTGATGGTGCGAAATTTAACTTCACGGACATGAGATCAGTGTCGTAATATGAGATGATTTAAGACGACTGTTCTATTGATACTGCCTGCTCATAATCTACGACATAAAGCAATTTATGTTTAGGGAGTTCTAGAATTTAATTTGTTTTCATAAGTAACAAATGTAATTTGAATCTGCAAAATATAGTATAAATGCTACTAACAATATCAGCCTGTTATATTTCTTGACTTAACGGTCACGTTTGACAAATTTCCATGTACAAAGATGCCCTACAATTATTTAAGCCGTTTATAATTATTATGAATAGTAATTATTAGACAGGCATACAAAATAAAAAAGTTGTCACACTCAAAGATTTAACACATGTTTCTCTGTGTATGACGCTAAATCCGAATCTGAAGCCAGAAATTCGTCACCACCTTAGGGTTTTTTTTTAAATTGGAAAAAAGGAAAAAACTGTGAAACTGACAATTTACAATATCACGGTGTTTTATCGCAATTTTTAAAAAATGAAGTGTGTTGGCGTAATACTGGTTTCAGATTCGGATTCAGTGTGTCAACATTCGTAGAGATATATGTGTCAAGTCTTTGGGTCTGGAACTCATTTTATAGCATGGTTATCCATTTATATTATTATCCTATTATATCTTACTTATTCTATTTGGCCAACAAGGCTTGTAAGTATCTTTTATTATTAATTCGATTACTGTTTGTAAAGGAATGGAGGTAGGGATTCTCGGACTCAAAAAACCGTACACGTTTGTCAGCTTCCTAGAAACTTCATTTAATGTCAGCGTCTCTGTTCTCAGAATGAAGAGACAAATTTAAAATTGTATTTACTGCAAAATTGTAGTATTTATTGTTGTTTACTGGAAATCGTAGGAAGTGAATAAAACATTCTTCCGTACTTGTAAAGTAACATCTTATTACAATAATCCATTTTTATCAAACAGATAATTTGAGTTGATGTATAAAAATGCATTTAGTGATTAGACTTTTAGAATTATTTATTTTCATTTAGGCATCAGTGGAACTTTCCATTTTTCTGGTCGCAATTCTATTTCCTCGATTTATTATTATTCATGTCTACACGTATAGCTTTGAAGTAGTTGAGAGTTCTTATGAAGTCCTTGCATGCTGCAGGGTACAAGATGAAAATTGCATTACCTCGTCAGAAAACGTAAAAACAATGTCTTTCCATTGTGAGTTATTACTCACGTCAAACAATTGTTCTTGATGCAATAACGATTCAACTATAACTGTCGTTGTGCAACCCGCTGTCGTAATTGTAAATTTGTGGTGAAAATATTCCGTCAGAAAGGATGTAATTATACAAACTATAAGAACTACGAAATACAAGACGCATGTGTTTTATATTCTAAGGGTAGTGTTCAATTTATTTCTGAAGTCCTCTCGGTATACTACTTTACCTCCAAGAAATTTTAGCACAAGTGAACTTTAATAGGGGCAAATATGGTAACGGCTAAATCATTGAGAAGTGCTTTTTTATTAAAACAAAAATTATTTGCATAGCTGGTTTTGTCTAAGAATTTGTAAATCAGTCATCTCCCTGAGAGTCACTTCCCTCCCACCCTTTCCTATTAGCCCGTCCAGATCAATCACTCTATTTCCACGTTCCCTGCTCCATCTCCATCCCACATTCACGTTATATAGATTCCTAGAACCATCGTTTGCTCTTTCGTTGCTATGGACAGCTGCGAAGCACTAGATCGATTGCAAGCTTTAAATAGAGGTCTGCAATCTGGCGAAAACAACCGCTCGAGACTCTCGCACTCCGCGCCGACGCCCGGCGGAAGGGGGGGGACCTTGTTCGGGGGGAAGGAGATAGCAGTTCAACAGACATTTCGACCGGCCATCTTTCGGCTCTCGGTTATCTCCTAAACAGTCGGGCGTCGCCGAGACTCGAGCTGCGGCGAGCGCTCGACCGCTCGACCGGCGACGGACGCTCGGTAGCTTCGCCGCTCGGCGCAACTACGGGATTTAAAGTCGTCACGCGTAATGATCGCAAAACTCTTTCAGTTAATTCTAATTGATTAATTATTATCGAAACAAAATAAAATTTCAATTGAACGATTAATTGGTTGAAAAAAACAATTTTTCTTTCTGATTTTGAAATTGGAAATATTTTAAATTTAATAAAAATAAGTTGCCATTGTTCTAATCTGTGTATACCGTAGAAACATCAGCCTCTACAAAAAATAAATTGATATTTCTGTTTTCTATTCATGAATCTAAATCATTGAAGGGAAAAATAAGTACCATCGCTATATAAAAGCACAAAAATATTGGTGAAGTGAAAATAATTAGTTTCGTACCAATGGTAATGTCATTTAAGTTTCTTACAAATCCGAAAATAAGGTGGAATATTAAACACAATGAACATTGGACCATAATTACACGAGTACATGACAAAAACGTTTATGTTAAACAAAACAGAAGGTACTATTTTTCCTTGCGTAAAAATGTCTTATCGTCATTGGGCATACTAATTTGTTGTGAAACAGTTGATGTAAGCCTCCATGGCCTCTGAATTGGTCGACTCAGTCGTCGGCGAAACAACAACGCCCACTTCAAATCAGCCTATTCAACTCGCTGCCCTACACAAGGAATTTCAATAATTCGAAATACTATCACTATTCGAAATATATTAACTATTATATACACACAATATTTAACATAATTATATGTTATATTCGTCATAATAATGTTAAATTGGTCAAAAGCATGTATTCACGAAATAAAATGTTTTGAGTAGTATTATATTTACATACAGTACAATATTTTTAAATTACTCGATTATTTTTCGTTTCAATTTTAGACTCCCTCCCATTGGGTAAGCTACTGATGACATGTCTATTAATGAGTGATTTCGATAACACTGCGATATTTACATTGCTGCGTTTGAAATTTGATCAAGTGTTACGGAGCCGTCCAATCGGAACCTTACACGTCACTTCAGTGACGTCATAATGGCGTTGAGCCTTCCGTTTGGACGACACCGTAACAGCTGATTTACTTCAAACGCAGTTCTGTAAAAACCGCCATACTCGTATAATCGTCATACTCGCCGAACGCGAAACCGGAGGATTTTTCATTCGTAATCAGTTTCCGACTGAGTTTTGAGCGGTGTAGTCGGCGTTATGGAGCAACCAAGCGTTGCTGAGGTTCGTAAACGTATTAGTCAAGAACGGAAGAGAAATGTTTTGGAAGAAATAAGAAGCGGCTTGTTAGCCCTAAAAAAGAAAAACGTGTCAGAAGAGGGGAAAAGTGAAGCTTGGAAGAAGTTCTCACTTGTAGTGGATGCTGCCACTCAGGAACCTGCTGGGTTTGTACAGTGTACTACGTGTGAGACGGTTCTAACATACCAGTCAAGTACGTCAGGTATGATTCGGCACTGCAAAAGCAATTGCGCATCAGATCACCGGCAAGTTGCACTTACAGTATTGAGCAGTGTAAAGCAACGTGTTGTTGATAAATTAGTAGATATGATTGGAATGGATTTACTGCCATTTAATACTTGTGGGAAAATTGGGTTCAAAAACTATTCGCAGACACTCATCAACGTTGGCGCCACACATGGGAAAGTCAATGTCGAAGACGTTCTTCCACATCCTACCACCGTGTCAAGACACGTAAAAGAAAAGGCCAACAAAATACGGGCGACAATGATTCCCAAACTAAAAAGTGCCATAGCTAAAAAGATGTGTGCTTTAGACGCCGACCTGTGGACTGACAATTACAAGAAGAGACATTTTTTGACTGTGACATCACATTATATCAATGATGACTGGGACCTAGACACACTAGTTTTGGTAACAAATGAATTTCCAGATGTGCCGAAGACAGGAGAGAACATTCGGCACGAAATTGAAGAGAGATTGCTCGATCTAGAAATTGACAGGCATACCCTTCAACAATGTCACTTTGTTACCGACCAAGGAGCTAATATGAAAAAGGCACTTGAATGTTACAACCGTTTGCCTTGTTTTGACCACTGCCTCATGACTGCCCTTCGACACACATTTCAAGACAACTTTTAGAAGAAGAAACTCCTGAAGTATTGTCTTGTCTACAATCAGCAAGAGCTATAGTAGGCTATTTGAAGAGGTCGGGTGACTCGGCGCGACTGGAACACTCCGTCAGACAAGAAGCGGTAACGCGATGGAATAGTGTATTGTTGATGCTCATTTCCATTATAAGTCAAATTCAAGAGATTCGAGAGCTTCTAGAATCCCGCAGACAATCGAAACTCTTAGAAAATTTTAATGAAGAATGCGTGCGAATATTGATAGATTTTCTTACTCCCTTTAGAGAAGCTAGTTTAGATTTAGAAAAGGGAAAAATAACCACTCTTGAACGTGTGTTGCCCTGGTACAGAAGACTGTTGGATCATTGTGAACCAAAAGACAGCGACAATGAAGTAAGTAATATTTTCAAACATTATGATAATTTTCAAAGTGCCAACAAATTACTTTAATGAAATTATGTGCATGTTTCCATCCTTTATAGATTCTGGAAAAACTTAAAAGGAGAGCAGCGCATTTCGTAAGAGAGAAGTGCTACATAGATAAAATGCATTATGTTGCCACGGTTCTGTGGCCATCAAGGCGACATTTGAGGAAATTGACATCTGAAGAAAAGCAAGTCGCGTATACTGAAGTTCGGAGATTGTGCTCAGAAGTGGCAGTTAATGGTAAGCTTACTTCACTGAAATAAATTGGTTATTTTTTATTAATTTATTGTTTAGAAATAAATTAGCAAACAAATGAATTACTAAGTATTTGTGTCCTTCTGCAACTTCTTAGAATGAATATTACGAATATTTAGAACGATTATTACCTGACACCTACTTCTGCAGTACTTTTAGCACCGGAACGGTGCGGTTTCTGCCATCAGTAACTTAAAGTAGCAACAGCTGTTTTGAGAGTCTTTTCAGTTAGCAGTATTAAATTTCCACATTTCATTTTGATAAAGTTTTGCTGAATATATTGGAATTTTCTGTAAATAGTTTCGCTGTAATCACTCTTTTCTCACTAAGCCTTGGGCAAATTGTAAGGGGACAAGAATTCAGTACCAATGTTTTCCTTACATTTTCAGAACACAGTGAAGTAAACAGTGAACAACCCGTTAAGAAGTCCAAATTGAACTGGAGTTCGGATGAGGACGAAGAAGATGGGCAAGTCCTTCATGATGAGCTACATAGATACCTTTTGCTCACTAAATCTGAATGCCATTCTGCCGAAGGGGAAATTTTGAAGTGGTGGAAAAAACACGCAGAGGCTTTTCCGAAACTATCAGTTGTCGCCAGAAGAGTTCTTTGTATTCCTGCTACTAGTGCTGCCAGCGAAAGAAATTTTAGCCTTGCTGGGCACTTGTTGTCAAGCAAAAGATCCTGCTTGGAGTCAGATAAGGTGGATGATATCTTACTGATTCATCATAATTTTGTAAGTATTCCACACATATGTTATTACTAGGTATCGGATGGTAAACTAAAACCTGCATTTTACAAAACTGAAAAGCACAAAAATGAAAAAATAAATAGGAAAAAGGCAACAAAAATACAAAAGTGAAAGGGAAAGGCACTAACATATTTCATTGCCCTTGTATCTAAATTTAACAGAACATTTGTATTTACACCAAAAAAATAGAGGGAAATTAATGATTTTATAACATACCTGAGCAATAGAAAAATACCAAATATTGTAATTTAGTATACTACTAGAAATGACAAAAATGAATGTTCTAATTGTCTAAGAGAGAAAAAGGCAAGCTCTTGGTCTCTTAAGATGTAGAATATGAAATTCAAACACAAATAACATCCTCGGTGTAGAACTAGACAAAAAATGGAGATTTGATACTGAACGACTAGGATTAGGAAAAGTCAACATGGCTTAAACGCAAACTTTTAAACAAGGCTGTAAGAAAATATAATTAAATTTCAAGAAAAAGCTTAGAAAATTAAGTATGCCTTAAAATACAATTACGTGAAAATAAACAAAATGAATATTCGTTAGAACTGTTAATTTTTCATAATTCTTGCATTTACGGCAAAAACATTTACAAATGTTCATTAGAATAAAACATGTAATTTTCTAAACATCCGATGTCTAGTCATAACAAAGAACGGAATTTAACTCGATAACGTGAATATTATTTCTTTGAATTCACAGGTAGAACTGCAGTAGAACTCTAGGTTCTTCAGTACGTCGGGAAGACGAATTTTTTAGTTATTTAATATTTTATTATATTTAAATTCATTTACATTTTATTTATAAATTAAATTTTGAAAAATGAAAATTACTGGTCGTTAATTTAAAAAACCAATTTATACCCCTTCCTTTTCCTGGAACGTAGCATTCGATATTTACTCCGACGTGCCGACCGAGTCTTGCGAGGTGCAGATCGCCATTTTCGGTTATGTACAACCGGCTCGAGTCTCGCCCGGGAACCCTGCGACCGGGAGTCTCCAACCGGCTGCGAAGGACGCTCGAGCGCGTGTAGTCGAGAGAAGAGGGCCGGGCGAGCGCTGGTCGGTCAAAATCGCGGAGAATGCAGACCTCTAGCTTTAAACTTTTAATATATTTATTTTTTACGTGAATCTCTCTCCTCGTGGAATTGCTAGGTTCCCTGATTGATTCTGTGCGGGTCCACTGCTTAAGTAATTATTCCCATAAGAGTAGTGCACGCTTTCTTATCGCGGGAGATGTCTGTGATCTTCCCCCGGCGGGTGGCGAGTTCCTGCCCGTCGGCTAGCGGAGTTTTCCCAACCAGTTATCTCCCAACAGCAAGGCACCAACCCAACAGGGACAAATTCTAAGCCCCGACTTGACTGTGTAGCAGTGTAGTGCATATAAGTATACATGTGTGTAAGTAAATGACGTGAATGGCGTGGTAGACCCAAAAACCTGACTTCGAATCCCATAGTGGATAAAAATTACTGGTTGGAAATACTTTTGCAAGTACACTTAGAATTCCAATATTGTGTAGTCATTACAAATAATGCGAGGAAATATGAGCTGTTGTAGCACCACTAGTTATTTGTACCGATGAAGAGTATATTGATTTAACCCCTATTATTTACTTTCACTGGAAGAATCTCCATTATTGGGGAGAGAATGCTCTAGTGCTTGTGCTATTGTAGGCGCCATCTCACCCGGCGTGCAAGCGTGCACCTCGTCTCGGGTCGCCGTCCCCGCCCCCTCCCCGCGCCCACCCCCGCCGCCCGCCATCACCCGCGGCCGTGGCTTAGTCTCCGCCCTGGAGCGCTATCGGCCGCATTTTTCAGCCGCCCCCGCCGCCCCCGCCGCCCCCTCCGGCGCCACTTCTACCGCCCCCGCCGCCACCGTCGTCGTTCCAGCCTCCGGTAATTCTCCGCGCCCGTCGCTACACTCGCCCCCGCCCACCTAATTCGTCTCCTGCCCGCAGGAGCGCGCTGACCGCGCTCGCTTCCGGTCGCCGCGCACACGACGCGGGGCGGGGCGGAGGAGGGCGGACCGTAGGAGGACGGGGCGGGGCCGGTCGGGGAAGAGCCGGGCAGGGCGGGGTGAGGCGGGACGCGGCGGGGAGGAGCCGGTGGGGCGTGGCACGGAAGAGGGGGCGGGGAGGGGGCGGGGGGCGGAGAGTTGCAGGGGGCGGGGGCGGAGAGTTGCAGGGAGCGGGGAGTGGCGGGGAGGGCGGGGAGGGGAGGGAGGAGGAGGGAGGAGGAGGGAGGAGGAGGGAGGAGAGGGAGGAGGAGGAGGAGGAGGGAGGAGGAGGAGGAGGAGGGAGGGAGGGGCGGGGAGGGGCGGGGAGGGGCGGGGAGGGGGCGGGGAGGGGCGGGGAGGGGCGGGGAGGGGCGGTGAGGGGCGGTGAGGGGGCGGGGAGGGGCGGTGAGGGGCAGGGAGGGGCGGGGAGGGGCGGGGAGGGGCGGGGAGGGGCGGGGAGGGGCGGGGAGGGGCGGCGAGGGGAGGGGCAGGAAGGGGCGGGACGAGACGCAGTGGAACGGGGCAGGGCTGGGTTGGGGTGGAGAAGGGAGTGACGGGGCGGAGAAGGCGGGCGGGGCGGGGTGGGGCGTGGAGTAGGGCGCGGGGCGCGGTGGGCGCGCGGGAGATTCGCTGCCGACTGATGGAGAGTCGCCGATCGCCCTTCGCCCGGTCCCCTCGCCCAAAGGGCGCGGCCAGAAAGGCCCTTGGATGCAGTAAGAGGCGTCAAGAGGAAACAAACGCCACGGACGGGCAACGCACTTCACTAATTTTGCCTCATCACCCTTCTTAAACTCCTGGAGACAATAGATATTTATAATCATAGCGACAACTGTAATATATTCTACCACCTGTGTCAACAAAAGTTGTTTATTACTAAACTATAAATACAAATATCCACTTAAATGCATACACACGTTATGTGATAAGAAGATTTTGATAGTGACGTGTTGTGGTAACAACACTCTTCTTCACTTCTCTAAGGAATTCGTATGTATCGTACCCATTTTTCGGCTTGCTTTATAATTTCGTGAAAACTATAGTTAATTAGCATTGTGCGTAGTATCGAGTTTTTGAGTGGTGAATTTAATGAACGTAAGCAATATTGCAGAGGATGGATGGCTTTCCATTTTAATAAATGATAAAAACGATACATGACGTGAAGATCTAATTTTGATGTCACGCACAAACTTGTATGAGCAAACTCTTTTATCCAAAGAACGTCACGTGCACAGTTACAAAGACAAAAATTCCGGAGTTCGGTAGTTCATAATATTTTGCAGTTGGATGTTTAATAGGAGGAAAATAAATCTCGCAAATGAGTGGCTTAGAAGCCAAAGTGTGGTAAACATTACCAGAAGTTCAGAACTTCATAATGTTAGTCTTCGATGATCCACGACGAACCATAAAGCAAGGAAATTGGCGCCATAAAGGTGGAAGAAGACTCTAAAGAAAGCCGCTTGGAGTGGCAATGTCAGGGTCAGACATTTCAGCCGTCTCTTTCTCCACAGACTAGAACTTCAGTCGATGCATCCGAAATCACCATCTGTCCCCAAAAGCGCACAACACCACACATCTCTCTCTCCTCCCCTCTTCATCTCACACATAGTTCACCGTTCCTGGATTATCTTGCAGACTGATTGCAATTGCTTCATCACCGCATACTGCGTGCTATGCTATGCGTGCTATGCTCATTCATGTTTTCGTTCTCTCGTCCCAGCTCATCCCTCTCTTGTTTGCGCATGTTTGTATTATTTCAATCTCACGTAATGGATCTGTATTAGAAAAATATTTTTTCTCATTTAATGTAAAAAGCTTGAATCACTACCGTAAGTTCTGTACTTCATATTTTCAGTCCTTTTCACTGCTCTCAATGGAATGTAAAGGAAACAAATGTATACATATGGATATTAAAGATTTGAGAAATTAGAGTGTTATGATCAGATGGATTTCACTTCTCTCTCTCTCTCTCTTTTTTTTTTTTTTTTTTTGTTTTTTTTTTCTTTTTTTTTTTTACATAGACGCACTTCAGTCGCTGCATCTGGAATTACCAACGATTACCTCGTCGCAACATCACTCACCTTCCCCTCTTTACCTCATACACTGCTCACCAAACCTCTCTTCTCACATACCCCTCTTCATCAGCTCGAACATAGCTCGCAATCACTTGACCTCCTCACCGCCACACCTAACGCTGTTCAACTCTTTCTCTCAAATCCACTCACCTCAGTGTTAGTTGTGCATACCTATAATCACTCAATCACGCCTAAATAATAAATATATATTAGTGAATCCTGAATTCAATTCCAAGCAAAAGAGTTAGAGAAACTAGCAGACGTTCATCTCTTTCTAATCTCAGTCGTCGACAATCCCAGGCGGAATAACCAAGAAGGATTAAAGGATTAGCCTAAGTGGATGGAGTATCCAAGAAAAGGAGACGAGATGGTAACAAGGTTAGTTGCCTTTCAGCCGTCTCGTTATCACACAGTTGTTTTGTAGGGTGCATTTGCGATCACCATCTGCCTTCAAAAGCGCCCGACGTCCTAATTTCCTCTTCACACACGGCTCACTATTACCGCTTTTCACACATACCTCCTGCCGTTATCTCGTCTATTGATGACAATTACTTTACTTTCCTCATCACCAGATCGAGCTCTCTTCATCTCAACTCTCCTTTATACCTCACGCCTTATTCACCCTCACCGTTTTTCACTGGAACCTCCCACTATAATCTCGTCCATTGCTCACAATCCCTTGACTTTCCTCACCACCACATCGACCGCTCTTCAACTCAAATCTCCTCTTTACCTCACGTATAATTCACTATCACAGTTTTTCCTTCGTATCTCCCGCCACTACCCCATCCATTGCTGTCAATGACTTGACTGTGCTCACTATCACATTAAGCACTTTTCCTCTCATCTCCCCCCTTTACGGCATTGTTCACACAGTTTTTCACTCGGTGGCGGTGATCCCGCCATTATCTCGGCCTCCCGCCATTATCTCATCCATTGGACCGCGAAGGTAGCCCAGGGCATCTCTGTCCGGGAGGTCCTAGGTTCGAGTCCCGACGGTGGCAGGATTTTCGACACTACCATTTCAACTAAGTCTAATTCAGTCACTGTCGGGAGCTTAGAGCGTGTCCCGGCTGGGGTGGTGCCCAGCTGTGGGAGATACCTGGTTGTTGGGGAAAAGGCTAGCCGACGATATTATAGATGCAATATTATAGAGCGGTGTTCTATCGCGGTTCGGCGCCGGATCTCGCTATTCAACGGGGCAAGATCATCGCCACCTCCCGAGGGAAGAACATGCACTAAACTTACGGGACTAACGGCATTAGAAGATGACGTGCCCATAATCACTAACAATCACTCGATCAATCAATCCATCGCCAATTGACGACAATCACTTGAGTTTCCTCACCATCACACCACCCCTTCACCGGGAGCAGTAGCTCAGTGCATCAACCGATGTCACTGCAGCGCCTCTGACCAGTAGGTCCTTGGTTCGACTCCCGATGGTGGCAGGATTTTCGACACTACCTTTTTAGCTGGGTCGAATTCAGACGCTGTCTGGGGGAGAATTCTAGCGGCCGGCTGCTCTTATCGGTAGTTTTCCGTGGTTTCTCCGATCAACACCAGGCGAATGCCGGGGAAGTACCCTAACAAACGGGCCACGTATCACGCTCCATCTGTCCTTCCTCTTCCTTGTCCTATCCTCTCCCTTTACATACACACTTACACTAACATGCACTACACTACCACATAATCCGGAAGATCGGTCGGGAACTTAGCGCTTGTCTCGGCTGGGGCGGTGCCCCGCTGGTGGGAGAGTCCTGGTTGGGGGAAACCCGACTAGTCGACGGTAGGTCGGCGCCGGATCTCGCCATCCAGCGGAGGAAAATCACCACCATCTCCCGAGAAAAAACATGCACTACACTAACGGGACTCATGACCAAAGCAGTTGACGTGCCCGGAAACACGAAAAAATCAATCAACCGATCAATCAATCAATCGCCCATTGACGACAATCACTTGAATTTCCTCACCATCACACCACCTCTTCAACTCAACTCCCGCGTCCTTTCATGTCCGCTCACCGCGGGCCCGGGTGGCCGAGCGTCTCCGTAATCTCTCGATCCCGCGTAAAATAATGAATGTATCGTAAAAATACGCCGCGCGCCGTATCAGAGCCGAAATCACCCTCCAGCACAAAGCCCATTAACTTGCTTCTTTTCCTTAAATTCTTGCCGCTTTAACGCTGACAAATCTTCGTAATCCTCGCTGCGAGCCGGGCTTTATTAAAACGAACGGCTCTTTGCATACAAAACTTAATTTTGGAAGCCACGATATGTCTGCATTTACTCGCGGTGGAGGGGATGCGGGGTGGTGGGGGGAGGAGGGGGACACGGGGCGTGGCGGAGGGGGGGGGTGCTCGCGATTGCTCGCGCACACGAGGCACCGACGCCGCGGAAGCGTAAATAACACTTTGTTTTAATGGGCATCCTTAATAAAGTGACGAAATTTGCATTACTTTACGTGGAACGTCAAATTGAATTAACTCTTGTTTTCTGCTTCGCTGCGGAAAGCGAGCGTCGTTGTTTTGAAAAAAATAACTAGTTGAAGTAAGCACTAGAGTGGAACTATTTTAATGAAATAAAAATTTACAGTTGTTTTTGGTGGAGAACGAAACTCGTACGCACACAAGAACATTTAGTTGTAGATGAACTGAAAAAAATAATTACTTTCTAATTGTTCGTGTTTGGCAAATTATTTAGATAAATGGTTGGACGCATTTGAACCATATTGCAATTCATTATATCAAGTACTCAGAAAGAAATATTAAGGAGATGAGACACTTTGTCATTGCGAGCAGTAGTCACCCAAGTTTCAAACCTCATGCATGAGTTTTTGTGAAATGCAATAAAAATTAGCCTATTGAGGTACTCCTTCATTGTAGTCATATTTTTATGAATAAAGGAATTTCAATACACGAAATTTACTGAAGACGAGGAATTAATATAGCATTAATTTGTAAAGGATTTGTCAGATTTCGAAAATATATTAAAAAGATATTACTTTCGCAAATAAAAAATAAATAAATCTGTGAACATGTGTTTATACAATTTCTAGATTTATTATGGAATGATTTCTAATTCATATGATCTGTAACTTACCAAACGAACTAATTATCGGACGTTGTTCGAAAAATTACTTATCAGAATAATTTATTAAACCGTCACTACACGCCTTACACGGACTGCGTACATTGCATGACATGCATTGCGGATTCCATAACCACATTTGTGTCACATCCTTTTTGTCTTCAGGTCTACAGCATTGCAAATAATCATAACATCATTAAGCATAACAGAAAACGTTTGTTTAAAATTGCTGCAAGGATTCGGGAGTAATGCTGCAATATACATCCACATCTATTTGTATATAGCATAGAGAGATTGAGTGGAAAATCTTTATTAATGTCCTTCATTCCTACACACTTAATTCTTCATTTCTCACAACCTAAGATTTTATTCTCTACAACGTTCCTAAACGCGTCCAGAACATCCGACGTGCAACCAACGGTCTCCCAACGCTCCGCTCAGCGCCCGTCGCTCCCAGGTGCGCTTATACGCGCGTCCGCCGCACCGGCCGCTGGCTGTCGGCGGCGGCAACGCGACGCGGGCCGTTATTACAGCACCGGATTTATAAGGCGGCGCCGCGCCTTCACTCCCCCACCCCACCGCGTCCGCATCCGACGCACAATGGCGGGACGCGTAGTAAACGCGTCGTCAGCGGCGCTGCGAATCTGCCCCGCCGCCACCGCCGCCGCCTCCGCCGCCACCGACCGATATCGGCGCGTATAAATCATTGGCGTCCGCGCCAGAGCCCGCGCCACCGCGTTGTCCGCAACCGCCGCCGCAAACTTTCACCATCGAGGACACGTGTCCGCCCGCTGCGAGGGGCGTGTCGTACACGGCAGCGGCGGCGGCGGCGGCGGCGGCGGCGGCGGCGGCGGCGGTGTCCCGCAGGGACGCCTGCCGCGCCCACCTCCTCCGCCGCCGGCAACGAGCTCCGCCGCCGCCGCCGCCCGTCCCGTCCCGTCCCGTCGCTCCCCGGAGGCGCGGAGCCTTATGAGGTTTCGCGCTGAAAGCCACGACAACGGATCCGACAGCGCGCCCGCTACGCCTCCGGCTGCCGAGAGGAGCGGGTGGGGCGAGCGTGGGCGGGTGGGCGCGGGCAGAGGATGGGGATGGGGTGGGGACTGGTTCGGGAAGGAGCCAGTGATGGGCTCGCTGACGGAGTCAAAGGGAGCAGGGATAAACACGTGAATGGTAGCGCTGGAGATGAAGAAGGGGAAGCATATGGTGTGAACATCGTCCGCCAGGAATGTAGAACGGGGGACGACCTTATATTTTTAGAAATAAGGAAATAATTATGGAGGCAGGTTTGAAGTAGGTGTGGCGATCATCTTACGATAAAATGTTATGCACGGCGGGATGTCGATGGCGAATATTTCCTGACGGGTGGCTTATGCATGGGTATGTATAGCAAGAGTGTGTGGGATTCTGTAATAGTGGCGGGTGGAGTGACGAAGGCGACAAGAGTGTGATGGACGTTGTAGATGATGAGTGGAAATAATGTGTAGAATGGGTACAGAGGTTTGTCGTCAATTACGATATGTGAATATACGTGTGTTGCGGGTAGTATGTGGAAGTGTGTGGCAGGCGGTTTGTGGAAGGTGAAGTAGAGTTGAGAGTTGACCGTGGTGAGTGAAGTGTGACAAGCAGCGTATGGATGGCGAGATCAGACGCAAACTCACACGTCTTTCCGTGGAGTTAACCCTACAGATATTCCCCAAACGGGGTACCGTCCCAGCCAGGAAAAGCTCTAAACAACCGAATGGTCGCCTGCCATGTGTGGTAATGTAGTGCATTTAAGAGCAAGTATGTGAGTAAATGACATAGAGAATAGGACAAGTTAAAGAAAGGTACAATCTTGCGCGGAACATGGTCCGTGAGTTGAGATACAGTTTCGGTATTCGCCAGGTACTGATCGGAGAAACCACGGAGAACTACCAATCATAGAATTTCGGCCGCTAGTTTTTCTCCAGACACCTGTGGAATTCGACGACTGGACTTCAATTGAATTTGCCGGCGGCGAGACTCAGGCCATGAGGCCTGCTCTTCCGTCTGACCACACAAATTTCGTTACACTCCTTTCACCAATCATGGGAGAAAGAAGGTATTACTTAGGCGACGAAACAGGCAATTTGAATTTAGCCCAGAGGCATCATTTAGGGTTGAGGATCTTTTACATGCAGTAAATGTACTAACATGGGACAGCCGGCTTTGCTTCCCCTCCGAAGGAAGGCGTACGAAGGATTTATTCGCCCTTCAAAATCCACGGCATCGATCGGGTTTGAACCCGCAAACTTGGGTATAGCAGTCCGATACGCTAAACGCTACACCATCGCCGTCACCGTACACCATCGCCGCCGCCCGGACTTGACCCCCATGTCTGAATCCAAAACCGTCTGAACTTGACCTCCTAGGGCTTATCGCTCAGAGTATCTGCAGTGGCAACAACAAATCTGGTTTTGACCTAAACTGAGCTGTTGTGTAAATCTACGGGGTGTCCCTCTTAAACCGACCCGTTGTAGCGTAGTGTGTTCTATGATTTGGGACGGACAGCAAATTCTAGCGGCTAGACCACGAATCGTTTCATCTCCTGTGATACGTAGCAGTTTGTTTGCAGACAGTTGTGGGCTTTTTGTTTCGGCTTACGTTTGTGCCTGATATGTAATAATGTATTCTGCGCAAGAAATAGTGTTTATTGTTGAGGTGTACAATCGAACTGATTCGTTCAAGGAAATTTGTGAAGTTTTTCATAGTGAGTTTCCAGAAATGATTTTCCCGACTAAGACCACAATCCAGAATTTAATTTAAAAATGACGAACAGCAGGTTCGGTTTTGATTAAGAACTAACACGGACAAGATGATGTTTGGAAGCGGCAGGAGTGCATTTACAGAACATTTTGTATTATTTGTTTTGTTTGTAAATAAAGTTAAATATTTGGAGAAGTGATTGTATCGCCATTTGTAGAAGCGTTTGTATTTTAAATATTCCTACGAATACTCTTTAGATGTACATCGAGTTTTTGGACGTACCGTCAGGAAACGCTGCTGTTCACCTCTTAGTAAGGAGTTTATTCCATGGGGAACTCAATGGCCGGTTCTAAGTGAGACACACTGTAGTAGCGGACGCAGAGTGTGGAGGTAAACATCAGAGCCTTGCAACTCTCTATCAAAACCGGAAACAATGCTCGAGGGTGTCCCCATAGAATGCGCTAGTGTTGCCTGGTACAGCTGCGAGTTAGTTACGTCAATTTACGCATATATAATTTGGCTAATTTGTGAGAAATAACAAAAGTGTCATCATAAAGTTCAATTATTCGTAATATATACACATAAGAAACCGCTGAATAAAGCGCGAACATCGACACTATATTTTGTAACATTACGCGCCTGCTTGCGTCTCGCGAACCCACGCAACAGCCACGCACGTTTTAAGAATAGTTGGCAGCAGGTTTTTTCGTTCCTGTAAGTAGGTGATAGAGGAAAGCGCGCCACTATAATGATCTCCAACACATTATACGAGCAACAAACATCCAAAACGCGTCACGTTCACTTCTTTTTTTTAATTTGTTGCGTCATTGTTGACACAACGCGTCTCTTAACCCTTATTGGGCGTTGAGCGCTTTCTTCTGAAGTAATCCTCCGTTACTGTGTAATTATTATACTGAATAATTACTATATATAAGTCTCGTTACTTCTCAGTCAGTCAGTGCCTTTTATCCCTTCGGCCAGGGGCTCGACGCCGGTAGAACCCGGGGTTCCTGGCCGGTCACCCAACCAGGAACCCGCGAGTCTCGAATCCGCTTAATCTTCGTGACTTCACGGAGCGTAGTAAACAAATTCGACTAGCGCCGCCGGCTACTTCACTCTTTTCCAACAAAAATTAAAAATATAGCGTAAATTATACACATTTCAACACCCTCCTTAACTCGACAAATAGAGTACTACTTAATTAACTGTCAGACATCTAACGTTTGTTTGTAAATAAAATTCTAGGAAAAAACCACAGTTTTTACCAAATTTTTACAGAAAATCTCAATTTTTACCAAATGGTCATGTCACGTTTTGAACGTTTTCTCCTCATATGGGAGTTGAAGGCCCTGTGAACATGGCGGGTAGTGCGTCGGGCGGCCGATCGCGCTGGTGGAGGCCGGAGCTGGCGCCGACGCAGGCGACGCCGATGGTCGCTTGTCAGCTCGCTTGTTTCCGCGCGCGACTCTACTCGTCTCGTCTCTTCTCGGCGAGAGCTGCCTCCCGCGCCGACGGCTGACGCGCGCTGTTGACGGGACGAGGCGCTGGCGAGAGTTTGCATGTCTCTTGCTAACCTTTAACCTACTTGCCGCCCGTCATTGCAGCGTACAAACTAATGTTTTATTCTAATGCACCCTTCAGGGCCTAAAGGCAACTATTAAGTTCGCGAATGGCGCAAGAATATTCTCAGTATCTAAAGACATGCACAGGCTAAGAAGACGTTTTATTGTGAACGGGAAATGAACACGGAAAATAAAAGACAACATTTTATTGGAAAGTAAAGGAAAATGTTTATGAGCCTTGGATAGTAAATGAATAAAATAATCGTTTAACTTAAATATTTGTAAATCATTGTTTTATGCCTGTACAAATTTTGTTCCTGGTTATTGACTTAACAATTCCTGTGCACCTGCGTCTTCTCGAGATGTATCCAAGACCTGCATATGAACCTCACCTTAAAAGAAAAACGAAATGTCACCCAGTACCAATCCACACCTCTGCATTGTACGTGGTACACTTGGGTAAACAACAACTTTTTTTTCTTCGACTCAATCATTTATACACTTCCTACGTTGAGAGTAATCAGTAATATAGGAAAGTCCAGAAAGTTAGGTAATCACTCTTCATTTCCATGAAATGCAGAATATAAAGTAAAATGGTCATATTTGTTTCATTTTAAATAGACTTATTTAATATCCTACTGCCGACAAAAATCAGTAAAACAAGAACACATTTTTCACAAAGTTTATTCTTTCATGTCAATTACAATTTTTTTCAATTCAATCATCCTTTATCAGCTCTCTGATCATTTTATTCTGAATACAACTCCCACAGCTTCCTCGAAGGGAGTTATTACCATACCTTGCCGGATGTGAAACGTACGGCGGATGTGGGCACCACGCTGGATGCTGGACAGCCAAGATACTAATTTGAGCTTCGAACCGTTCTCTGCTTTCTATAGGCGCTGCTCAGGGACGAATTTTTTGACGGTGGCTGGCAGGTTAGAAACCCATTTACGCCACGACATATTTTATAGAATTTGAAATATTTATTTAGAGGATATCCAATTTAGGAATATAGATAGTATTTGATAAATATCAAACCACTGTAGACACTATGAATATATCTATTCCGAAATTATGAAGAAAAGGGAGAATGTAAGTTATTAATAACTAATGGGTAAAAATGAGAATATCTCGAAATCTTCAATCACTTATGTCCTCCACACACTTCTACCTCCATGATCGAAGCATAATGTTCGAGAGTAGTAAACCTTTTGAGAATATAAAGAGATTATGCCTCTCATACACCAAGGAAATCACGGTAAAAAGGTTTAAATTACGTGTTAATGTGTTAACGTGTAACATGCTAACATGTTAACGTGTAACATGTTAATGAGCTTTTGAAGTCAAGGAGGACAATCTGTTCAAAAAACTGAAATGGAAGTTTTAGAAATATTTCTTCTTTTTATTGTTGGGAGTAGCATTTTTAATTATTTCAAAATTCCAATATTAACTATATCGGTTTTATTTTTTCGGAACCTATGTGTGATTTTCCCCATTTCTTGAAATCTTTGCCAGCCATTACCGTTGTTCACTTTAAATTGAAAGCTTCGTGCGAAAAATCTCTCAAAAATTAGCATTGTCAACAGAACCTACTACACCATCAAGGATTTTTCCGTTATGAAAATTCTTTTACCCTCCAAACCCTTCCCTGTACTTCTTGATTAATATTTTCATGGAAAAAATATATTTTCAGAATTTTACCTGTTTTTTAGGCTTCCTCCTGTTTAGTATTTTTAATGTACGAGGCGTATACACGTTTCCATCATACGAAAATATTTTGTTCTTCAAAGAATTCGCCCGAATGCTATATTGCGTTCTCTGCAAAAACTCTTTCAATGCTATGAATTCCCTAGTTACTGAGAAACTTCCAGGATCCCGGCTCACGCGCTAATCTCTATCGCAGGTTTCCGTGTCCCGAGCGAATGCTAAGGAAAGGTGCAGGACATTGAGTCCACCTTCGTTGCAGAGGCACAGCGCGACGTCCGGACCGGCAGCCGGCACGACATTCGGGCTCTTTCACGGCGCGTCGCTCAGACTTCCTTACGCTCCAAGCTCGCCCACGCCCACGCCTGCGCGCCCCTCCCAGCCAACGACACCGCCTCCCCCTCCCTACGCCTCCTCCATCCCTTCTGCCTCAGCCCGGCGCCCCCGTCCCCTTCTCTTGCCCTTGCTACCTCCCCACCCATGTCCAATCACCACCCACCCCAATCCACCCCGTCCTCACTCTTTCCACTCCCCCTACTCATTCCCCGCCCCTACTGGTTCCCCGCCACTACTCGTTCTCCACCACTACTCGTACTCGTTGCCGCCACCACTACTCGTTGCCACCACTACTCGTTGCCACCACTACTCGTTGCCACCACTACTCGTTGCCACCACTACTCGTTGCCACCACTACTCGTTGCCACCACTACTGCCACCACTACTCGTTGCCTCCACTACTGTTGCCACCACTACTCGTTGCCACCACTACTCGTTGCCACCCACTACTCGTTGCCCACCACTACTCGCTCCTCCACTACTCTTTTCCCGCCACTACTCATTCCCGCCACTACTCATTCCCCGTCACTACTGTCCCCCTCACTACTCGTTCCCCGCCACTACTCGTCCCCCGCCACTACTCGTCCCCCGCCACTACTCGTTCCCTGTTCCCACTCATTCCCCACCCCACACATTCCCGCCCCCCTCATTCCTCTCCCCCTCATTCCCCGCCCCATTTCGTCCCCGTCCACTCCTTCCTGCCCACCCTGTCCCCGCCCCACTCTGTCCCCGCCCCACTCTGTCCCCGCCCCACTCTGTCCCCGCCCCACTCTGTCCCCGCCCCACTCTGTCCCTGCCCCACTTGTCCCCTGCTCCCACTCTGTCCCCGCCCCACCCTGTCCCCTGCCCCACTCTGTCCCCTGCCCCACTCTGTCCCCGCCCCACTCTGTCCCCGCCCCACTCTGTCCCCGCCCCCACTCTGTCCCTGCCCCACTCTGTCCCTGCCCCACTCTGTCCCCGCCCCCACTCTGTCCCTGCCCCACTCTGTCCCCGCCCCACTCTGTCCCCGCCCCACTCTGTCCCCGCCCCACTCTGTCCCCGCCCCACTCTGTCCCCGCCCCACTCTGTCCCCGCCCCACTCTGTCCCCTGCCCCACTCTGTCCCCGCCCCACTCTGTCCCCGCTCCACCCCGTCCCCAGCTCACACTCTCCCCGCACCACACCATTCCCGCCTCATACTGTCCCTTCCCACTCAGTCCACGCTCCATTCGTCCCACCGGCAACTATCTGCCCCTCGCCTTTGTCACTTGGTACCCCACCTCGCCCTCCGTCACTGCCTCACTCTCTCCTTTCCATCCACATCCATTACCCATGCCTTCGACTTCGTCTCCGTCTTCGTCTTTTCCCCCACCATCTCCGCCTCGGGGGCCAATCCCGCCCCGTCCTCGCTCCCGCAGTCGCCTCCGCCCCCGAACTCGCACCCGGCTCCATTACACAGGCAGAGGCCGGGCGGCGATTCGTATCTGGTCCCTCCGCCGCCCTCCTCGGAGGATGGGACGGAAAAAGTAATGCGTTTAGCGCACAAAAGCTGAGAACGAAGGCTCTCGCAGGCTGCGCCGCCCGCTCCGACCCCGGACCAGACCAGGCCGCCCTCACGTCCCTGCCTTCTTCGATTTTCAGAGTTTTTACGTTCCTTCCCCATTTTAGCGAGCACTCGGAAATGGGATGTGACGTAATCATATCCACCGTCGTTTTAATGTTCAAGTCCGATATTTTGTTTATTTATTTTATCAGTATACTTCTACATTTAATTCGGTGTTTCCCGTGATAAATACATGTATTCACATAAAATAAATCGAACGGAATATTATTTTATCTTATTTTTTTGACAGAGTTATTAACTCGCGTGTTCCTTTCGTACATGACTGTTTATTTCTGAAGAATATTACTAAAACGTCACATTGCTTGCAGTTAATGTGTAACTCATATAAACTGTTCGGGCTTCTCATTTGAATTGCATACAGATTTACTTAAAACACAAATGACTGTTAATACAACAGCACATCTACATATAACTCTCGCACCATGAATATTATATTGATAAAACTAAAGAATATAACGTGTATTGCAAATGAAAATAACATATATCGTAACGACATAAACAAAAACATAAATGTTCAGATAAAAAAGCAACATTTAAATAAATATTATAGCTAACATCCAATTTAAAGATGACTAAATCATAATAACACTATAATACGAGTATGTGTACATTATGGCAAATCTGCAACAGCATTAAAAATATTATACTTAAATTGAAAGTTAAAATCTTTGAAGTTTTCAAAAATTATGAAAGGAAAATAATGTGTTTTTTTCTTTATAAAGGTTCCAATGTTTCTTTTTATATACAGTCATAATTACATTTATTAAAACACATGATTGTTATATCCAAGTAGTATATTTTACAAGAATAGCATGGCCAACGCACCACGCTATTTTTGTACAAGATACTACTTGGAATGTAACAATCATATGTGTTTTAATAAAGGTAATTATGACTGTCTCTAAACAGAAATATTGAAACCTTTATAAAAAAAACTTGGTAGCAAACAGCCTATATTTCATCTTTCATGTATTTAATCTCATATTTTGTATTGATTTTTTAAAAATAATCTATGCAATTACTCATATGGACACCAAAAAATCTTTATATGTTTAGGAAATTCAGCGGAGGTAGAGAACGCGCGAAGAGCTATCGTACTCTCGGCTCGGCAAACGTCTTGAACGACGGAGAAGGCGGAGCCAGCTTGTCTCGCAAACGAAGAGGTCGCGCGGAGGCGTCTGCGAAAGGACAGGCGCATTCCCCGGCAGCAGAAGGCGCTGACGCGCGGCGCCTCGCACCTGTCGAGCGACGGCTTCCGCGGCTGTCGCGAGGAGCGGCGCCAACCACCCACAGCGCTCCACTCCGCACCGACTCTCGGCCTCTCCTCTTCCGCACTTCGCTCCGCGCCCCATACCCTCGCCCCGCCGTGCTCCGCCCCGCCTCACTTCGCCCCACCCCACCTCACATCTCCCCGCCCCGCCCTACCTCGCGTTGCTCCGCCCTACCTCAGTTCAGCCCACTCTGCTTCACCTCACCCCACCCCTTTCACCTTGCCCCGCCTCACCTCGCCCCGCCTCACCTCGCCCCGCCTCACCTCGCCCCGCCTCACCTCGCCCCGCCTCACCTCGCCGCGCCTCACCTGCCCCTGCCTCACCTGCTGCGCCTCACCTGCTCCTTGCCTTTACCTGCCCTGCCTTCACCTTCGCCCTGCCTCACCTTCGCCCCGCCTCACCTCGCCTCTGCCTCTGCCTCGCCCTGCTCATTCGCCCCCGCCTCACCTCGCCTCTGCTCACCACTCGCGCTGCCCTGCCTCTTGCCCACCTGCCCTGCCTCACCACTCCTTTGCTCCGTTCTCACCTCACCTCGCTCCCGCCTCACTTCTGCCCCACCCCCGCTCACATCTCCCTGCTCTGCTCCTACCTCAGTTCAGCCCACTTGCTTCACCTCACCCCACCCCTTTCACCTTTGCCCTCTGCCTCACCTCGTCCTGCCTCACCTCGCCCCGTCTCACCTCGCCCCGCCAGCCTCACCCGCCCCGCCTCACCTCGCCCCGCCTCACCCGCCCTGCCTCACCTTGTTCTGCTCACTCTGCTCTGCCTTCACTCACTGCCCCTGCCTCACCCTACCTTTGCTCCTGCTCACCTCACTTTGCTTGCTCAGCTTCCTTCACTTACCTGCTCTGCTCACTCACTCTCGCCTCTGCCTCATTTCGCCCCACCCCGCCTCACACCCTGCTCCGCCCTACCTCAGTTCAGCCCACTTACTTCACCTCACCCCACCCCTTTCACTCCTGCCCCCTGCCTCACCTGCTCCCGCCCCCACTCCGCCCTGCTCTCACCTTTGCCCTGCCTCACCTCTTGCCCCCGCCTCACCTCGCCCCGCCTCACCTCGCCCCGCCTCACCTCGCTCCTGCCTCACCTCGCCCTGCCTCACCTCGCCCCGCCTCACCTCGCCCCGCCTCATCTCTGCCCCGCCTCACCTCGCCCCGCCTCACCTCGCCCCGCCTCACCTCGCCTCGCCTCGACTAGCGCGACCTGTAGTTACACCACATTATACCCCATCCTTCCTCAAGTCAACTCACCCACATCATCTAGTCCTCTTTCGCGCTTTCACTCGTTTCATATGCGGCTCTTTACCGACTCCCGCCGCACTCCTACCTCCGCCCCATCCCTAGCACTGGCATACCTGTCTCGTCTCACCTCCGGACTCTCTTTTGCGGCATTTTCGCTTTCACGTGGGGGAAACCCCGACTCCTTCCTTACCTCCATCCATCCATCCATCCATCCATCCATCCCGTCCGCACCCACCACCGCCCGTTGTCTCCACGTTCGGAGTGTTTTCTACCTACAATGCCTCAGGCCGAGCAGTTTCCCGCCTGTTCTTCCCACCCCCTTCTTACTCCCGACCTCTACGGCCTACATCCACCCCTTCCATCACAACACCGCTGCCCGGCTCCGTTGCCTCCCTCACTGCCACCCCGTGCCTGGCTCACCTCACCAGTCGCTCTTTCGCGGCGTCATCGCTTTCAGGAGGAGACGTTCCCCGCCCCCTTCCCCCTCCTCCCCCCGCCCGCCGTCCTCACCCCCGACACGCGGCGCTCTTTCGCACCTTCTCACCCCTTTCACGCGGCGCCGCCGTCGCCGGCGTTATTTCGTCACTTAGGCGGCGCATCGCGGCGCGCTTTCCGGGCGGCGACGGTGGGAGGGTCCCTCACTCGCTCGCGGCGCCACCTCCGCCGCCGTCGCCCTGATTTACGCCCGCGCTCGCGCCGCCCCTTCCCGCCCCGTTCAGCCCCTCCCCTCCCCACTCAATCCTCTCGCCCACCCTTCCCTCCCCTCCCGTCCCTCCCCACAGTTCCCCTCCCTTCTCCTCCCCGCCTCTCCCCACACCATCCCTCCCTATCTCTCCCCGCCTCTACCTTCCCTCCCCCTCCCCGCTTCATCCCGCCCCTTCCCGCCTCTTCCCGCCCCTCCCCCCACCCTCTCCTCCCAACCCAACCCGCCCCTCCCGTGGGGAGTCCCTCCCCACACCTCCCATCCCTTCACCTCCCCGCTTCTCCCCACACCATCCCACTCTATCCCTCCACGCCCCTACCTTCCCTTCCCCTCCCCGCTTCATCCCGCCCCTTCCCGCCTCTTTCCGCCCTTTCCCGCCTCTTTCCGCCCTTTCCCGCCTCTTCCCGCCTCTTTCCGCCCCTTCCCGCCTCTTCCCGCCTCTTCCCGCCTCTTCCCGCCTCTTTCCGCCCCTTCCCGCCTCTTCCCGCCCCTTCCCGCCTCTTCCCTCCCCTTCCCCTCCGCCGCGCCCCGCCCGGGGCCGCGCGCGCGCCAGGCGGCGGAGCGAGGGCGAGGGCGGAGATCATTACACGTAAAGACTCTCCGTGCGTCCTCTTAATTTATTTGCCGAGTGATCAACGTCGCCCGGTTCTGGCGTCGCCGCCGCCGCCGACGCCGTCGCCGTCGCGCAGCCGAGCGACGCCGGCGGAGGATCTCGTCAACAGTGATTAGATTATGGCGCCCTCCCCCCCCCTCCGTCGACCCGCCCCGTCCCGCGTCGCCCGTCCCGGCGCCCAGCCCACCAGCTCGTCGCCTCCGCCGCCGCCGGAGCGCCTCTCCCCAGGGCAGCCGCAGCCGCCACTTAAAGCAGGTGGCGCCGAGCGAAGAACCGGCGACCGCCGGGTGCTCGCAGTTCGGCCGATGCGGCATTTGGGTCGAGGAGGAAGGGAATTAGAATAAAATCTATTATTTATTTGACTACTTAGGTGTGCTTGATTCATCGATTTTTTGTGATTCCGGAAGCATCAACTACTATGTTATCAACTACTATATTATTCTTGTAAGTGAAGTACGTGTTTTTTTTCTCGGGAGGTTGCGGTAGTCTTCTCCCGCTGGATGGCGAGATCCGGCGCCGACCTACCGTCGGCTAGCGGAGTTTTCCCCCAAATCAAGACTCTCCCACCAGCAGGGCACCACTCCATACGGGACAAGCTCTAAGCTCCCGACCGGTCTCCTGGCATGTGTGGATGTGTCTTGTGTGTTATTCAAATAATTTTGGCATTCTTGGGGAAAGTCTCCAGCACTACTGCAGGTAGTTCGTTCCAATTTTGTATTGTTTTGTTTACACATTAAATTTTACCTATATCTCTGTTTTCTTAGCCGAATTTTGGAGCCGTGATCCTTTCACGGGTCGTATGTAGGTTTTGATAACCTTGCCCTCAATTCGCCCAAGAACGATCACCTCTTTGTGATTTGAATAACACACAAAGGTTATTATTCGGTATAAATGCAAGACGCGTGGAAAGTGTTGTATCGGTGGCGGTGTTTTATTCCCCTAGGAGGTATAAAGAGGTACATTTTGTACCCCCAGGACATGTTTTTGTGTTTTTAGTCGTTTATTTCAGTTAGTATCACTATCTGTAAGCTGAATATTTTTTCGTTAACATATGAAAAAGGCGATCAATAGAAAATAATCAATAATTATTTTTCAGGAAATGCATTTTTCTCCCCGCCATGGAGTCCAAAATGTACCCCTTTAGAACTCCGTATGATATGTGGCAGTCAATCATTCTACCATTTTCTGCACGAATCGTTAAGAGAGCGATTGAAATTTGGATGTTATCACTTGTAGTTGCGTTGTTTTTCAATTTATCACAGGTCTTGCTGTTCCATTGTTCGAGACTTCTTAACGTGGCTTCACACGAATGTGCTAAAGGAATATATTGTTATAACATATTACATTCTTTTGACTGTTTTTGCAAGAATCTTACTTTGAACAGTGATTACGTTGGAATAATAAATGTTGTTTATGTAAAAATTGTGTGTGCAATAAGCATTCCAATAAAACAGTTATCTACCCGCGCTAAAAATATTAAGCAGCGCGTGTATTACAGTTTGTAAAGATTTTTGTAACGTTTCAAATAAATGTAAGTTTAAAGGCAGCCTTTGAGCTAATTATTCATCCATTGCAAATAACAATGCATAAATATTGAAGTAAAAATTTATAATCAATTTAAGGTGAAAATTATGAACAGAAAAAAACAAAAAACAAACAAATGGGGTCCAAAATATACCCCTTCAGTACTCTAAAGATGTAAATTTGCACAGGTCTCCGAGGGTTAAGAAGCCTCTTACTTCTTGCAACGTTATGACTGAAAATAATGGAATTAAATCGGTGTTTGGATGCCCTTGTGAAGCGCACTGAGTTGACGGAGAGTTGGTAGGCGCGGGTGGGGGGAGACGTTTAAGGTACACACATTAAGCTATTTGCTATTAATTATTAAACTATTCGTCAAAGAATTCCATTAATATGCGGTCAAACTGGCTCGTTTTTCTCGCCAATATACAAGTGAATGGTGAGGATCCCGCGATCGGCCTAAACATTCTTGAATCCAGCCAACGTTTTCAATGCATTTTGTCCCAAAATACACATACGACTTTACTCCTAAATAACAGTTTCTCGTTGCACTTTTATTATCACCATCTCTGCACAGCGGTCCACACATGTTCCATTAATCCAAATGCTTCAGCTCGTTTACAAAGAATAGTAGCACACGGGATATTGTGTCAAAACAGAATAAATAACGGAATAAAATTTTTTTCCAAGCTTTATATAATTATATAATATAACCAGCTACCAAATTTCAATTCATCAAACTTGCAGAATGATACGAGGAAAAATTCACATACCCGTGGCTAAAAATTGGTTTTACTTCTTCATCCATTAGTATCAGCAAAACCATAAATTAGTCTTTATATACAATATCTAAAAAGCTATTTTGGCATATTGAACTAGAAAAGAAATTGTTTGCATCATATATCTAATGATACATTTGTGGTTACAGGAAACGAAATATATGGTTATCGTTAACAAAATGAATAACTAATTAATAAATATTAAAACATCATCTAATAATCATTTTTAACATAATATTAATTTCTCTTTCTTCCACTCACTGCATCTCGTTAACATTTGTCCTAATATTTGACATTCAGCAAAATGTAGCGGGTGTAAGTTCACAATCGTCGAGCGATATGCACTAAGGAGAATTAGTATTCATTGACCGGAAATGCTTGATTATGAATAAAGGTCACTTTCGGAAAATTCTTTAATTTAAAAACACACCGTTAATTATTTGCCTTTCATCACGCAATTATATTCCAAAAAATTAATTTTTATTTGTGTAGTTTCTAAACGTGAAAAATGACCAAATTTTACTATGAAATGCTTAATAAAATACAATTTTATTGCACAATAAAAGTCTGGGCAGGTTGGTGTAGCCTGATGTTCAATCTTGATTCGTATGAATGCACTTTCTTTTCGCCTAGTGGGATTGGTAGCGATTGCTTTGCAATCGAAAAGCGCTTAGATACGCAGGTAACCTTGGTCACTTTATTCGTTTTCGAAATGCATCTCCAACAAACCACCCCAACAACAACATTTTAGCCGATCCGGTGACCGAGATCGCGAAGGCAGTAGTGTCGTAGCGATCTCGAACCGAAGGATCGCGGATTCGAGTCCCGCCTCCGGCATGGTTGCATTTGTGTTCGACCTTTCACCCCTTATCATCACCGTATTATTTCGTCTTCACAGTTACCTCAACGTTAACTTCAACACTGGTCGCTCATGACCTACATGTTGACGCGAACTTAAATAAAAAAAATACAACATATCAGATAAAGTAATTTTTCTGTGCTGCAAGCTCTTGTCTCTCTCAGCCAAGCGCGGTCAGCAGCCTCGCAACAAAAGCAAGGGAACGCTGCTACCACAGCCCCCGCCCAGCATCTCCTTCGTCGCCGTGGCCCGCCCTCGCCACTGGGTCAGTGCGGCGGCGGTGGCATGGCGATCCCCGCCCGCGTTCTCATCGCCCACGGGCGCCGTGCCTGGCACCGCCCCTCGCCCCTCGCCCCTCGCCGCCTCCAACGCCTCCGCCGCGCCGGCTGGGCCGCCCGCGGCGCGTCTGACAAAGCCATTAAAATAAATGACGTCATTTGCGGCATCTTGAGGCCCGCGGCGGCGGCGGCAGCGGCGGTGGCGGCGGCTGCGCTCCGCACCCTGTCGCTCCACCCCCCACCCCATCCCCTTCGCCCCGCTCCACCGCCGCCGTATTGATTCAGCAATGGGCTCTGTTTACCAGCCGTTATGAATATTTTACAGCGCGCGGCGGCGGGTGGACCAGTCGCCCGTCCCGGAGCGCCCCGCCCCACCCCGCCCCGCCCCTTTCTCCCCGCCTCAGCCACCCGTCCCGCCCCGCCCCGAAGCGCCGGAGCGCCTAACAAGGCTAACGCCTCTTAAGAACGGGTCTCCTTTGTCGCGATACGACTCCGTTTGGCCCCGCTGCGCTCCCCCCCCCCCCAGTCGCCCTGGAGCTTCGCGGCTGAGTTGGGACCCGCGCCGTTTCATCTCCTTCTAGGCGAAGCAGGCGCCTGTCATTCCGTAGACCGGGAGAGGTGGCTCAGTGTATCAACTGATGCCACTGCAGAGCCCCTGACCGAGGGGTCCTAGCTTTGAGTCCCGACCGTGTCTAGATTTTCGACTACCTTGTCAGCTAGGTCAAATTCATTTGTTGGCTGGGGGAAAATTTGTGAGGCCGGCTGCTCTGATCGGTAGTTTTCCGTGGTTTCTCCGACCAGCACCAGACGAATGCCGGAGCAGTACCCTTACAAACGGGCAACAGACTGCGCGCGATCTTTCCTTCTTTGTCATATCCTCATCCCTTACACGCAAACTTACACTAACATGCACTACACTATCACACATGTCGGGAGACCGGTCGGGGGCTTATTGCTTCTGCCGACTGGGGCGGTGCCCCGCTGGTGGGAGATACTCAGTTGGGGAAAACCCCGCTAGCCGACGGTAGGTCGGTGCCGGATCTCATCATCCAGTAAGAACACCGTCCCTCCCGATGAAGAAACATACACTAAACGTACGGGACTATTGACCTCAGTAGTTGACGCGCCCGGAATCACTAACAACCAACCAATCAACAAATCATTCCGCAGCCCGTAACGTGCTCTATTCTAGAGAAACTCACTCATCACCTCATGCTACACATCTCTTGGAAAGGATTTCCCTGTGGGAGCGTGGGGGCTTTACCTCACAAAGGAAATACAGATTTGGTTCTCTTCATTTATCGTCAACTCTGTAGGAGTAGAGGCTATCACGTCGGACTACTATGAGTCATGAATGTAGTGGGAATGAATATTTGAAGAAGAAAAAACAGGCGACGAGCATGCAATTCGGCGTGTTCAAAAGGTAATTCCGTCGTTCTTTGGTAGTTTCTTGTAAAAGTAAATTCTCTTTTACGCCAGGAGCACCGACACAAAATTCGATTTTTATTAGATGTCTTCGGCTACAGGAACAAAATATTGTTCTGGCTTCCCCTAAATGTAAAGATGTGAGCGGCCACTGCATTCGCTGTGTCAGAAGCACCAACGCAGAAATCAATTTGGCTGAAATTGCTGAGGACATAGAAACAAGGGAGTTCCCTCATTGATCAATCAATTCGAACGTTATCTTTTGCGTGAGCACCTCTAGAGAATACAATGGTGAACTGTAGTAGAGACATCTCAGAATAAGTGAGACGTGCAATTCAACTGACATTCAAATCTTTTCTCGAGTACAAACTTCCCTGAACTTCGACGGCGTTATCTTATTTGTCATTGAGTTCATGGTCTTGCCGTTGCCTAGATGACGTCGTCTATGTCCACTGCAGCCTCACTATTTATCATCGTACACAACAAATATTTTATTTAAAGTCTGGAAATCATCAATTCATCATTCAAATATACATTTTAAGTGTTAAAGTCAATGATCGGTTATTTATACAATTCAGTGAACTCTTTCTTCAAGTATATTTTTTATGGATTTAATTTCTACAACAGTTTAATAAGTTTATTTATAACTAAAATAGATTAATATCACTTCTCATCATTAGTACCACCGTATACTTTGAATTCTCTCTGCGGGAAAACGTATATACCAGTATATACAAAGTTGCAATGATAGTAACATTATCTTCCAGCTCGAGATCGTAATGTGCGTTGAGCTAAGCTCTATGTAACGTATCAATTCCTCAAGCAGTAAGTGAAATATATTGGGCTGATATGTAGCTTCATGAAATGATGCAGCAATGATCATTAACAAAGCTATTAAATAGAGGACTGTATTAAATTTTATTGTGTCCATATAATCATTCAACCGCAAACAAAATTGAAAGGTATTACATTATATGAGTACCGTGAAATGATCTCCAACTGATTTTGAGATAACAAGCGGTTTACATAAGACGCCATGAGAGGTTACGATATTAATTAACGCCGTTTAAAGCTTAGATGATACGATAATAAGGTAAATACTTTTCAGTGTCTTTATCACATATTACACAAAAGTATATTTCATTTAGTTTCCTGTGAAGTAAATTATAACTTTAATTTCTAAATGCATATCAAATTTATTCTCGTAAAACGCGGAAGGCATAGAGATAATTCCGCAGTACTTCAACTAATTCCAAAACACTGCCAGGAATTTGTAGTGACTCCACTTTGTTGGTTTTATAGCCTCAGCAAATTGGTATGACGGCCCTCACTGAATCATGCAGTCGCCTGCATTTTATTCCCAGGAAAGTGTTTGCATGCATTTTAGTTCCGGCGAGTAACGTTGGCAACCGACCGTGACTGCAGACAGGGTGTAGAAGCCTCTAACCGACAGCGCCAGGGCGAGAGAGCCACGAAAACTCTGTTTGGGGAAAAAGGATTTTTTACTTATCGTATTTTCTTCTTGGGGCGTTTTATTTCCATGGAGGGTTCTTGCAAAGAGAAAGAACTGAGAGGTAGGATTTGAGCGACAAGTTAGCAGCTAATAAGGGTGTTGCATTTTCATGGAGGAAATGAGGAAACTGAAAAATTCCCTGATGAGATTTTGCTTTATCGAAATAAAGAAGATGGAAATTTTAGAAATGGTGGTTATTTGGCAAAGAATCAGTTTGTTTAATCTCTGGTGTCAAATAATTAATTGTATTAATTAATAATGTAATATGACAGAAGTTATGAGAAAATTAAAGTAGAATTTCCAATACAGTTGTAAATTATTTTCTGAATGCACAGTGCATCATGGTATCAAAAATTATTACAAGTTAATAATTTCAATGTAACATTAAGTCCTGAAATCACATGTCCAATAAAATAACCAGTAATAAAATAACAATGTTCATTCAAATAATATAATTTAGAAAAATAAAATTGCACAAAAATACTAGTAGTAAAAGTATGATTTAATCCTTTTTACGCTGTTCCCTTCTCTTTCTTTTCTGTGACCACGTAATGTTCATACGCGCGGATTAAATATGACTTCAAAAATTCTATTAAAGACTCGTAGCTACTTAAAGACTCGTCAACAGAAATATATTTAAAGCTTTGTCTTGAACAATCATATAGAGCAACCAGCATTTACCATTATTACAAACAAATTGTTTTGATTTCAAACTTTATTTTTAATAAGAACACAATCACATCTATCAAATTCTATTCTAATAATTTTGTGTTGTGTAAGTGAAAGCAAGAAGACGGTTAATTTAATAATTCTTTGAAAATTTTCAATAAAGTAAACATGAAAGTATCTTTAAATTGTTTCAATATACCATTGACTATAGAATTGTGTAACCTGTTGAGATTATTTTCCAAATCATCATTCCTGAAAACTCCCTCTTCCAGTATATGTATTTTACAGAAGTTTTGAAATCGTTAAAATGTTACACACGTCATTCAACATCAGATGTGTTCGCATTCCAGAGCAATACCGAGTGCTTTCGACAAAAGAGCTTAATATATCACTGTCGCGCATGAGAATAATCAATTTCAAACAAATAGTCAATAAATGTTAGAACAAATTGTGAAATTACAAGAGTCTTTTGTGCGTCAATCAACCAGCAGAAGAGGATTTTGAATATTTGGCGCCACACATCAAAGCTGCAGTTAAAATATATCCCAGCAGCTGAGCAGGACACGTTCGTGGTATTTTCGTGTCGATGGGAAACGCTTCGAGCTCCTGCCAGCCACGCTCCGAGGGGAATTGGACTGCAAAGAACGTGTGCGACCCGGTGTGGAGGCGGCGATGGAGAACGAGGCGAAAAAAACTTGGCGGACATTAAGAGAATGCAGGGACAGAAAGTCAAGGGGGAGATTGGACGGCGATGGGACCAGCCGCGACAGCGGAACAGAAATACGAGCGAGATAAAGATTCAGAAGTTAATTAGTAAGAAAGAAAGAAAAAAGAAAGAACGAAAGAAAGGAAAAAGAAAGAACGAAAGAAAGAAAGAAAGGAAAAGGAAAGAAGAAGAAGAAGAAAGAAAGAAAGGAAAAAGAAGAAAAAAGAAGAAAGAAGAAAGAAAGAAAAGGGGGTAATTCGCACAAGAAATAGCGGAAAGGAGAGCAGAGATAGAACAAGTGGTGGAGGCACACAAAGAGACAGAACGCAGTAAACGTGACAAACAAATAGAAATGAAAAACAAAAGCATAAACAAAGGAAGCGGAGTGGCTGACGGAAAAGGAGAAGAAAGAATAAGAATACGAAGGAAGTGTAAAGAAATAACGTAAACAACAGTAAAAGATGAATAAATAATGGAAGTCATCTCTGTCAGCTTAATATTAACTTGGCGGTGATAACTTTCATTATTTATTCATGTAATTACGTGAACAATACTATACCAGAATTCCCTCAACAGTAAAGGAACAAAATAATAGTAAGGGGAACTGGCGGAAGGGACGTTGGACGAGTGATAGGAAATTGGGAGAGAAAACGAATAGCTAGAAGGAAGAGGGAAGAGCGATAAGAATGGCGTGCTGGCTGCTGTAGAAAGAACAATATGGAAGATATGTTGAATGGAGAGAGTCAGCGTCAGCGAAGAATGCGAAGAAACACTAGAAAGTAATGATAAATAGATAATAAAAACAAAGGATGCTGTACCAGTGGAAGGAATAAAATACAAAACATTGACAAAGTAAGGACGTAGAAGATGTCTGGGGTGGAAGCAAAGGAAGATAAGAATAAAGAAAGAGAACGTTGAGATGGGCAAGAAGACTAGAAGACTAGAAAGAAGACTAGAAAAAAGGTAAAAATAGGATTGCAGGACCAGTGAAAGAAAACAGGAGAAAGAAGAGCTAAAAAAAGAATACAGAGATGGCAAAGGGCGGTAGTGCCGGAGACCAAACGGGTGTGTGTGACGGAGAGTGATGTGCGAAAGCAGGAAGACGAGAAGAAACTGACATACTTGTATAAATGAGATGGATGCAGGCGAAAGAGAGCAAGGACATAAGATTAAAGGACGAGTGTAGCAGAGAGAACATAGCGAGTGCGACGACGACTGCAGAGGAGGAAGACTGTAAAAGAGGGGAAAGGAGGTCCACTAATGCAGTGGAGAAATAGGAAAAGAAGGAAGAGGAAGAGTTAGGAAGCAGGTAAAGGAATTGCGAAAGAAAAAACCGGAATAAAGCAATAGTGGAGGCGATGAGGGCTACGGAAGAAGAAGACTAACAAGCAGGGAAAAATACGGGCCGCTGCGGCAGAGGAGGAAAAGGAGAAAGAAGAGGACGAAGGCGAGAGCGAGGGTGAGAGCGCGAGAGAGGGCGAGGGCGAGAGTGAGGGCGAGGGCGAGGGCGAGGGTGAGAGCGAGGGCGAGGGCGAGGGCGAGGGCGAGGGCGAGGGCGAGGGCGAGGGCGAGGGCGAGGGCGAGGGCGAGGGCGAGGGCGAGGGCGAGGACCAGGGCAAGGGCAAGAGCGCGAAAGAGGGCGAGGGCGAAAGCGAGGGCGAGGGCGCGGGCACGGGCACGGGCGCGGGCGCGGGCGAGGGCGAAAGCGAGGGCGACGGCGGCGGCGGCCGCGGAGGCACGCGCTCGGGAGGCCGGCCGGCCGGAGGGGCACGTCTCGCCCGTATTTCACACGCGCTCAATCCTCAGGCGGTGGCAGCGGCGGCGGGGGCGGGGGCGGGGGCGGCAAGTCGCTGCGCGGGCGGAATACGCACCCGGCACGTCGCGTCCATTCTCCGGCACCTCCTCCGCCCCCACCCCACTCTCCCGCCCTCCCCCCATCACCCGCACCCCGGTTCCGTGCGGTTATTAGGGGGTGCATTTGTGTTAATTTATTTGCACCCTGCAAGCGGCGCCGCCGTGCTTCGCAGCTCGGCCCATGGGCCCGCCGCCGCTACCTCCGCCCTCGCCGACCGGAATGCTCACGGTTCACGTGCGCGAGTGTGTGTGTGTGTGTGTGTGTGTGTGTGGAAGTGTGTGTGTGCGTGGTATATTGCATTTTTGCGGTGATGAACGGCGGCCGGTGCGATGCGCCCTAAATTGCGGTGACTTTTATTTGCGTGCTCACCGCCCCCACCCCGCCCTGTGCAGCATCGCCCGCCGCCGCCGCCGCCCCCGGGATATTACCGCCCTCCGGGAATACTGATTCGCGCCGTGACTGCGGAGCTGTGCGGGCGCGCGCGATGGCTCGCCAAGTGTTGCTTCCGGTGCGGGACGAGTTTGCATGGAAACGGTATGGTGAGAAGTAAATGGAGACCATCTCAATCAGGTGTATTCCGTCAACGAAATCAGATAGTGAGAGCATATCAGATATCAGATAGTGAGAGTAGATCTCAATCAGGTGTATTCCATCAGTGAAATCAGATAGTGAGAGTAGATCTCAATCAGGTGTATTACGTCAGAGAAATCAGATAGTGAGAGTATATCAGATATCAGATAGTGAGAGTAGATCTCAATCAGGTATATTCCGTCAGTGAAATCAGATAGAGTAGATCTCAATCAGGTGTATTCCGTCAGTGAAATCAGATAGTGAGAGTAGATCTCAATCAGGTGTATTCCGTCAGTGAAATCAGATAATGAGAGTAGATCAAATATCATATAGTGAGAATAGATCTCAATCAGGTGTATTCCGTCAACGAAATCAGATAGTGAGAGTATATCAGATATCAGATAGTGAGAGTAGATCTCAATCAGGTGTATTCCGTCAGTGAAATCAGATAGTGAGAGTAGATCAGATATCAGATACTGAGAGTAGATCTCAATCAGGTGTATTCCGTCACGTGAAAGACAAAAGTACGAACGTTTTGTAATAGATTTTTGAAGAGAATTATGCTATAAATATATGCATTATAAAATATATTTAAATGACGTACAAATTCTTTAGAAGACTTTTTTCCTGTTTGCACAAGTTTGCTTAGTTTATTCATGCGTGTGATTTTGAAATTCTACTGTAGAGTTCTATTTAAGATTTTTTAACTTAAACAAATACAATGCACGTTTAAATGAAATATCTTCTTTACTTACGTAATTATGGTGTTAAATATTTGTTTATTCATTTCTACACACTCTAATGAATTGTATTGTAATTATAAAATATCCATTTTTAAGTAACTCCAATCTCACTCTCACTATAAAATCAAAGATATTTGTTATTACATTGCACTCTAATTATTCGTTTTTAGAATCCACGATAGAGTTAGATCCAGGATTGGAATTGATATTGCCGTAATTTCTAGAAGTTAACAAAAATATTCTTTGAGAATTCATAAAATTTCGTTTTCTTATTGTATTTTGCGCTTAATGAACACATAAATGTAACTACATAATAAATGAGGAGTTACATGTACACATAGCGTTCTGGATACTTTCTTTATAATATTTTAACAAATAATGAAGAAAGCAGAAGAGTGGTTTTTATATTTACCCCTAGAATTCTTTTCCAAGGAAAATAAACTCCTCCCGCGATACTACATTCTAACGGAACATTTCGCTGAATATACACTTCTCTGTGTGTTTTTTTCTCTCTGGTTATCTATCGTGAAGAGTTAGTGCGTGCTGTGCAAAACGATACGACAATTACGCCATCATGAAATTGTCTGCAAAGAATTACAGCTTGTGCCAAATCACACAGGAATGTTAGCAGTGTATTTTGTTCTAGAACACAGTACTAAATTACCGATACGTCAAAATGGAAGGATATACTACCCTTTAGCTCCATGAACTCAACACAATTTTTCCAGCAATCACATCGATCAAATAATAATAATAATAATAATAATGACTTTATTTATGTGGCGAGACTCGGGCCATCAGGCCCGCTCTTCCGCCTAACCACGTAATACATAAATTTATAGATACGAATTTAGATACATTTAGTAAATAAAAACAAATAAATAATAATATTTAGTAACAAGTAAATAATTCAGCGTACATATGTCATGCCCCTTGGCCTACAAACGCGACAAGAATACAACGTCCCAGCATTTGCCTTAAGCGACCGGGGAAAACCAGGGAAAACAAAGGCAGTGTGCATGCTCTTCAATATTGAGCAACAAAATAATATATTTAAGATAATTTTAAAAACAAACATTACTGACTCTGGATAACTCTAAAGGCGTGCCCGAATATAAATTCAGAGAGATATTAATTTAGTAATACGTATCAAATGTTAACAAAAAATCTCTAATACATTCATGAGTCATAAGAAACAATATGAGAATGCACACAACCACCCGGCCAGGACGACGGCTTAGGGCCGATTTTAGGTTTCAACATCATGTACTACGGGAAAAGACGCATTCAGTCAGAGCCATGACAAAATTAAACAATAATGAAGTAGACGTTACTAGAACATAATACAAAAAACCTTCTAACCCTATAATAGACTTAATTTAGACTAATTATACTATTGTTAACTAAATTAAGAACTAACTTAAGAAAACAAAGAAAAGAACAAAACTGTTTAAAAAGCCCACACTGTCAAAAGGATTACATTTAACTTACAATTTTGAGCTCACTTAAAAACTAACTTAAGAAAATACAAGAAATGGAGAAAACTGTTAAAAAAGCGATATAGAATATTACATTTACCTTACAATTTTAAACACATTTAGTACACACTTTCACATCATACAATATCAGCTCAGAAAAAGATTATTTAAATGTTTTTTGAATGATCGCAGTGTTTTACATTTCCTAACATTTCCTGGGAGGCTATTCCACTCTCTAGTCGTTGCTACTAAGTAAGATTTATTGTAAAAGTTAGTGTTGCTTTTAGGAATATTGCAAAGCAAAGATTTTCTCTAATCTTCTTGTTTTAAGGTAAGAAATTTTATGAGAGAGGTAAGTAGGTACACCCGTATTTAATAATTTGTAGAACAGGCACAAACTATGAAACATGCGTCAGTCTTTCAAGTTTAGTATGTTATTAGCTTTGAAGTATCCCGATATATGATCATACTTTCTGATATTATATTGAAACCTAACACATGCATTTTGAACTCTTTGGAGAGTGTCAGCAGTTGATTTCTTTATGTTACCGTACACAATGTCACCGTAATCAAGGAGAGGGAGCAAGAGGGATTTTACTAGTAGTTCTTTGGTTTTTGGTGGAAGGCATTTGTAAGCACATTTAAGTGAGTACATTGAAGCATACACTTTGCGGCAAGTCTCCCGAACATGAGGTTCACAATTTAGGAATTTATCGATCGTCAGACCGAGATTTTTAACTTCTGAGCATAGAGGAACAGTAGTGTTATCCAGTACGATATGAGGAATATTTAGATTTTTAAGTGCTTTATGGGACCAACAGGAGCCAATTATAATTGATTGAGATTTTAATGGATTTAGCTTAAGGCCATTTCTCACTGACCATTCATGTAAAGAGGCTAAATCCTGATTTGTTTTACTAATTAAATGAGCCACTTCCGAAGGTTTCCCACTGACGTAGATCTGTAAGTCATCTGCGTACATATGATGATTGCATCTTGATAGCACCGACGGTATATCATTTACATAGATAAGGAAGAAAAGTGGACCAAGTACGGAACCCTGTGGCACTCCACGTGAAACTGGTTTAGGTGACGAGAAAGTATTTTCTACAACTACGACCTGTTGTCTATTACTAAAATAACTTGAAATCCACGATAAGGTAGAATCAGAAAAACCGAGACATTTACATTTTGCCAGAAGCACGTCATGGTCTACTGAATCAAAAGCCTTGCTAAAATCTAAAAGCGTTAGCGTTGTTATATTGCCTTCATCCAGAGATTGACGAATGTCTTCGGTGACTCGTAGCAAAGCCGTTTGCGTACTTCTACCTTCCCTAAAACCAGATTGAAAATTATTGAGAATATCATTTATGGCGAGATACTTGTTTATTTGTTGACGTACAACTTTTTCGAGGACTTTGGATAATGTTGGTAATATGCTGATAGGTCGATAATCACTAGGATTTAACGAATTTAAACATTTCGGGAGGGGACGAATGTAAGCTAGTTTCCACAATTGGGGAAAATATCCGGTTGTTAAAGAAAAGTTTATTATGTGAGTAAGCGCTGGAAGAGCGTCTTTTAAAACCAATTTTAATTGCTTTGCTGTTATATCGGCCGAGCCTTTTGAATTTGATTTGAGTGCCTTCACTATTTTTTCGACTTCTTGGCAGTCAACATTGTTGAAATAGAAACTGTCGTCACAGCGAGGTGCATGTGATTCCAGACAGTGAAGTGTCTTTTCTTTAATAATAGGGTCTATTGAATGTGTAGCGGAAGCAAAATAGTCATTTAGGTCATCTAGGGGAATTTCTAATGAACTGTCATTTGACTTACGTTTGCAAATTCCTAAGTTTTTCAGGGTGTCCCATACTCCCTTCGTACTGGAATTTGTTTGGAAAAGATTATGATAATAACGAATCTTAGCGTTTCTGACTTGTTGTTTTACGAAATTTCTAAGTTTTTTATACTCCTTTTCATTTTCATCGGTTTTAGTAATTTTAAAACGGTTATATCCGGAATTTCTAACTTTCATATGAACTTTTATCTCATTTGTAAGCCATGGAGCAGCAGGCCGCGTGACACGAGAAGTTTTCCATGGAGCGTGCTTGTTGAAAAGGTTTGTTATGATTCCATTAAACATATTTACTTTCGAGTCTAATGAATATTGTTGGTAAACTTGGTGCCAAGGAGCATGTTCACTTTATAAATACGTAGTAAGCGAGAAAGTAAAAGATCTATGGAGTTTGTAAAAATGTTACCAATGCGACAAAGTAATAAAAACGGAGTGTAAACGTTTTTCCTTACATGGAAGCGGCATTACTTCATGATTGCCCTGATTTCTTGTGTTTCCCCCTCGCGAGACGGTGACATTCAACGCCGACCTACACGTGAGCTTGCGAGAGATTTTCCCCGAGGATAAGCTCCCAACTTGTCTCGTGACATGCGCGGTAGTGCAATGCCTGTTAGTGTAAGTGTGAGTAAGGGGAGAGGATAAGACAAGGAAGAGGAAGGCAAAATTTCCAGAGTTCTGTGGCCCGTTTTTAGGGTTCTGCTTCGGCAGGAAAACTAGCGATCAGAGCAGCCGACCTCTACAATTCTCCTTCGCGCAGCGGCTGAATCCCACCTTGTTATTGGTAGTCCCCGTCGGGACTCGAACACTGGGACCTCCCGGTTAGAATCGCTGCAAAGACAGCTGCAATGCTGCCCCTGAGCTACTGCACTCGATGAAATGACGGTATAATAATAATAAATGACAATCAATGAAAGTTTGGAAAAATTACCTGGTGGTTTACCTTTTTACCCTAAAAAGTGAAAAGATAACTTACAATCATCTAGGCATTTTCCTCATTGCCAATGATACTTCAAATTTTGAATAGTCAGGCGTCTAATCGAAACCGTATTATCTTTTGAATTAAGATAAAATGTAAATGATAGTTTTTGACGTACTGAATTGCGTCACATTAATAGAATTCAAGGAGGAACTAACAATAAGTTTATATTTCGACAGAGCGCTAGATGTCTTCACATCAGTTGAAAATCCGCTCTAGAGACTACAACCATGTTTTGGCCACATTTCTCACATTGTTCGCCGTCTACGTTCCCTGGAAGAGGAGGATTCTCAGGGGAGCATAGAGAGGAATGTCCTCCCTGTTGTCTTCTTGGCAACGAAATTTTCGAATAATATTTATACTCGGATAACTAAAGGAAAATGTATAATTTTTAGTTCAGATATTAAGTCATTTACTTCCTCCTTTGAGGAGGAAATCTCACCGTTTTCTCCTCTGTCAAGTAATCGTCTAATCGCCTACCGGGCGGCCAGATGCTAATGAATAGGGGGCGGATTTTAATGAAATGTCATTTTTTTTCTTTTCACTTTAGTACAATGCCATTTAGTATAGAAATTCATTTTATGTCATGAAAAAAAGAAATTACCCATTTTTATAAGTCACTTTTTGTTTACTTCGACTAATAAGTCATTTTTTACTTTCCCCGACATTTTTAATGCATTTTTTATTTCATTGATTTTAATATCATTTTAAATGGTACTTGCTTCAAATAATATTTTCGAGATGCAACAAATGTTCTTCACAGAATTACTCAGTAGCCTATTCGATTTTTTCACTCAGAAATTATTTTGACAACTGTTGTGAGTATGTAATTCTTGTGACGTATATCAGTGTCATTGCCGGTTCGACCGATTTCGGGATAACTAAAGACAGAGATTTCCTGGTAAAGGGCAGTCCAAACCGAAAGTTTGCAAGCTGAGTTCACTTGAACGAATGGAAGAAGCCTAGATTACATCAGTAACGTATGCAACAGCTTGAGTTGTTCATCCGAACAGATTTTGATAAGATTTTTAACGTCATTTTCTAGGGCATTAGGGTTCTAGGGCATTTTTAAAGCATTTAAAGAGCATTTTATTGATCATTTTTGGCGACGTTTTAGGTCATCAAAATATGCTCCCTACTCATGAGTTATGCATATTAAATGGGTTTGGGCCACAGAGTTCACTTTGACAGACATCAGATAACAAAATTGTTTAATAAAACTACAGAATCAAATTATAAAAAGATTTAATTTTTTGTCAACCATAATTAGCTGTGCGACGTTTCAGGGATGTGAATTTTTCCCATCTTCAGGCTACAATATATATATATATATATAAGTATTATTAAAGAAACTCTAGCACTCGATATCAGGAAACTCACCATTTTGAAATAACGAAAGTTCATTAAAACATTAAACTAATCAGATAAAAATATTGTACGTGCAAACATTGTACGTGCAAATATTGTCCGTGCAAACACACCTCCAGTATACCAGTTACAATAAGATTAAAATGAATTGAATAGAAACAATGGGCTGACACCGTTGTAAAGTAGTTGTAAAGGGGGCCTTCAAAAAACTGATAAATGAAACGTAATGCAAAAGGACACATTTTGAGTTCCCAAAATGCATCAGAATAATTTCCTTTTACATATAAATGACAACTTTGATCAATTAAAAAGACCAGAAATAAAAGAACTATAACAAGCAATCATACAAAGAAGTATTTCTCTAAAATGTTCGATAAAACAGTCTTAAGGACACCTGAAAGAATTTGATTCCATCTTGTTGAGACAATTAGATGTTTTAATATGAAGTGTTTTCAGAACCAACCTAGGATAATAGTCACGTTCCGACTCCAACACTTCAACATCGTAAAATTCATGGAATGTCCACTGTCCAGCCGACGTGTCGTAATTGAATTTTGTCGATCAGACATTTTATTTATGTTACGAATATGCTCAGAAATACGTGTTTTTAATTTCCTCTTAATTTGCCCAGCGTACGATTTCGAAAATTGTTGACAATTAGGCAATAAACATCGTGCTGAAGATAACGTTTTCTCTCTGCTCCTTTAAGTTAACCACAATACGTCTCTTATTGCACATCCTGTTTATCAACTTCCTATCAAATTTGACTTTTAACTCTTCGTTTTAACTTTTTTGAATTTGAGGAATAAGGGGCAAATAAATGAGTTTCTTTCTTTCATAAGACATAAATTCACAAGACTTGATTTTGAATGTTAATACTTAACGATCTATGTTTTATCAACTTGTTAATAAGTGTAATAGGGTAATGATTCAACCTCAGAATTTCAGAAATTTTCTTTCTTCCTCGTAAGAAACCAAGGCCCACTACTCCTATGGTAAGAGGCGAGCACTAGCGTAACACATTGAACATTGCGCTCCCCGCCATATTATAGGCAAATGTGGGAGCGATCATTTAAAACTGTGTGTCTTAACGCTCTTTTTACGGTATATAATGGATTTAAAGCTTCAAAAATCACATTTTTATTGTTCCTATACACTATGATAAATAAATTACGAAAAATATAAATGTTTTAAAAATAACGTAATTGGAAATAGCTCGAATCGTTTGATGCCATTTCAACCCACATTGAATAAATGTTATATTATTATTATTATTATTATTATTATTATTATTATTATTATTATTATTATTATTATTATTATTATTATGTCCAAGCAATTTTACTGCAGCGCCTCTGACCGGGAGGTCCTAGGTTCGAGTCCTGACGGCGGCAGGATTTTCGACACTAGCTTTTCAGCTAGGTCGAATTCAGTCGCTGTCTGGAGGAGAATTCTAGCGGCCGGCTGCTCTGATCGGTAGTTTTCCGTGGTTTCTCCGATCAACACCAGGCGAATGCCTGTGTTGCGAATGCCTACCCTAACAAACGGACCACGGACCGCGCGCGATCTTTCCTTCCTCTTCCTTGTCCTATCCTCTCCCCTTACACACACACACTTACACTAACATACACTACACTACCACATATTCCGGGAGGCCGGTCGGGAGCTTACAGCTTGTCCCGGCTGGGGCGGTGCCCCGCTGGTGGGAGAGTCCTGGTTAGAGGGAAACCCCACTAGCCGACGGTAGGTCGGCGCCGGATCTCGCCATCCAGAGGGGGAAGATAACCGCGCATCTCTCGAGAGAAAAACATGCACTACACTAACGGGACTAATGACCAAAGCAGTTGACGTGCCCGGAAACACGAAAAAATCAAATCAAATCGAAGCAATTTTAATTTCCAATATTTCTGCCGATGAAGGGAACAGAAAAAAAGCTTAAGCTTCAACAACGCTTAAGTTATATTGTGCAGTAAACCATAAAATGTTTTTACGGAGATACTGTCAATTTTGTGCCAACACACACACACAAATCGTACCAGTAAGTAAACTTTTAAAACAAGTAGCGCTCTTTCCAGTTAACAGATCAATTGTACAAAATAAACATGAGTATAAAAGAAATTTCGGGGAAGATAATTTCATCATTTTTACATCGTTTTGTTGCCCTCCGTAGCTAATGCATAGTTTCTTTTTCTGAAGGAGAGATTCAAATTATTGTTTAAAGTGAAAATGATTTAAGTAAAGATTGGCATACAAACCACTTCATTCTCCAGAATTCTATGAAATGACCAAAATTCATTCAATCTATCATCCAATTTTTACCTTCTCGTATACGTACATGTATAGAAGTAATATACGTAGCATAAAGAAAGTTATGTAATGCTGCGGGGAATAAAACGGCGATTTTTAGACAGAAAAATTCGCACTGTGGGGCCCGCAGAAAAGGGGGATAAATTATTTTCAAAACAGAAGTAAATTACTCCCTTTAACACGATGTAGCCATATTAACACCAATGTAGCTTTAATAATACGAACAAGTTATCAAATTAATAAAATACTTTGGGTATACAACGAATATTTATATTTTCTTCCTTAGCATGTTATGCTAGGACCAAATTAAAGTATAGGTTTCAATTAGATGAAAAATACTCATGTTACTAGATGAAACATGTTTTGGTTGTATCATTTGTGTTATTGAAAGTTGCTTCTTGAAACCCTAATGCATTTTTATATTAGCCTTGAGGTCACAGAACTATCAAGCTCTCAGTATGTAGGTTTATTGATGCGTAAATAATAGTATTTTTATAGTAAGACAAAAGCACTGCAAAGCAATGACTTACATGAGAAATACCATTGTAGAAATACATGGGAAATACCCACAACTCTCGTCACGTACAGACATAGTGTATATACATATTCCAATATCTTCGTAAGAAACGCGCCGTGTCGTTCGCTTGTCTCCACGAGGGCGCATGGCTCGTTCTCGCGCTGAGCGCTGGGAGCGCGACCCCCCCCCCGCGTCACCCAGTCACGTGACTGCTCACGTGCGGGGGCGTTCCGCGCGATAGGAGCATTTCGCCTGCCAGCCAGCCAGCCGCAGGCAGCGAGTAATTGGGGCCCGCGGGTGAAGGCCAGCGAGGAGGGGAAAAGTGCTCTCTGCTTTGTGCCTCGGAAACTTCAGACCTGTTCCGAGAAGTGCGAGCGCGAACTTCAGCTCTTCGTGGATGTGGATGAACGTGCAGATGTGCATGCAATTACTGTGTAGACAGGCAGTCAGGGTATGCCAGGATTGTTTATAAAATAATATGTTTTCGAAGAACGACTGAATATTGTTAATAGTAATAATAATAATAATAGTAATAATAATAATAATAGTAATAATAATAATAATAATAATAATAATAATAATAATAATAATAATAATAAGTCAAGGCACTATGGCATCTCCAAAAAGTTCATATTGTTCCTCTGGTCATTTCGTGTACAGGAGTTATACCAAATAACATTCATAAAAATCTGGAACTTATTCAAATACCAAAATATACCTATAAAATTATGCAAAAATCGATCATCTTAAACACATGCAGGATTGTTCGAAAATTCCTAAATTGCGACGAAACATGAATTGACCTGTGTCTTGGTTATTAACCCGACACAAAGTCAAATAAAAATCCGGTGAATACCGAGAAAAACAATGTATAATAATAATAATAATAATAATAATAATAATAATAATAATAATAATAATAATAATAGTAATAATAATAATAAATTCAAGTTATCGTTTCGTAATGTCGGTTTTTTCATGACCTTCAGCTGGATTTATCCCTGTGAATTTGTATCTTCTTAATGGGTTCTCGGCCCACAGACTGACGCAGCAGTTTCTCAAATCACGTATTTCAGTGGTCAATTGATCAAAAAGTGGTTTGCTTACTTTCTAGTTTTTCTTGCTCTTTGCGTTTACTTACTCAGTCTAGCAACTTACTACAGTACTATACATTTGGACTATGACGTCTGCTGCCACGGCAACGTCTTACTGTAACACGCATATCCGAACTCCCCGACTTTTCCTGTTCTTTATGTAGGTACTGGTAGTTAATGTAACTTGGGGCTCTTCCTCCGGATGATTTGACGCTGCAGAATGCCTTGCATACTTACTTGTTAGTGCCTTTTTTTGCGTGTTCTTACATGCTGAAGAGAAGTGGATATTTTTTTTTAAATACAACAGGTCCATTAGCTGCACTGAACCTACTGCTACTGCGAACTTACAATAAATTCTTTCTGAGTGTTTGGTTCACAACTTGTTTTGGAGATGCAACGTACACATCTTTTGACAAAAAAAATATTATTTTGGGCCATTTGTATACTTTTCCATCATTATATTTTTTCTGCGCAAGATCGGACGTTTTGCAGACATTTTGTTAATTGTATATGAGCTTGGCTCGAAGCTGCATTCTCTCTGATGAATCATTTTGTCATTTCATGACAGATAAAGTAAAAAGAACTAAGAAGCGCGCTTGAGTGTCTTTCAGCTTACCTAGTCAAATAATACATACGGAATGGATGTGGAAATTTGCCATGTGAAAATATATAGTATTTTTTTATTTGTTGCGTTTTTATTACTCGTTATCATTATTTTTCGACGCAAAGCGTCTCTTTTTCCCTTGTGGAGAGTTGAGCGTTTCTTCCAGAGTAATCCTCGAATAATTACATAACAAATAATTTATAAGCTTATTTTCTTATTTACGAAATAAAAAAAAGATTTTTCCCGGTCGAAAATCTTATGACTTACAGAAATGTTGTAGAATGAAATTGCAAGAAATAAATGTAGAACCTAAACCAGGCTAAACATCTCTTTTTCCTTTTTAAATAAACGTGGCCTCAAACATTGTAAATGTCAGTTACTCAAATATGTCGTTTGGCCAACTACTTGAAACGAGTCATGGAAGACAACTGAATACCTCCTAGCTGTCTGAAAATAATGTTCCTCCTATGGAACACTAGTGCAAACTTTCTGTTCGTATGCATACAGGATGTACTTCTGAGAAAAGTTGTTTCGTGCTGAAGACCGAGGTCACTTTTTTATTAGTCTACTTAATCAGGGATATACAAAGTCACTTGATCAACTGACTCTTTGAAGCTTTTTACCTCTTAATCCTGATCCTGGAATTTAAAGATTATCTATTCAGACAATTTTCTTCGACAACAGAAAAAAATAATTATATTCTATTACTTTTTATCTTATAATATTTTAATGTATTCCTTTCAGAGTGACAAATAGAAATATACCCGTAGATTTTCCTTCCTTGAGAAATCAACTCCTAGCACTCAACATAAACAATCAATATTTACTAGCTCATATGGCTGGCATACCTCCTATTGATAATGATAATAATACTAATAATAGAAATAATAATAATTATTATTATTATTATTAATATTATAATTTTTTTGTATAATCTCTGTTGAGGAGAATATACGAAAATGCTAAATCTAACAGTGATAGAGACATTAAACTGTCTTAAATGAGGTGGTACTGAGTCCAGATAGAGATCTAGATATAACTGAAATCATTCACATCATGTATGCAACTGGATATCTGATATCTCAGATAATTTACGGGCAAGCCAAGAATACCGTCGGTCGACAGCCAAACTGAGTAAAGAGCTCCGTACCCCTGGGCGAAAAGATTTAAGAAACGGATAGCCGACGCTCGGCGTGAAAGATCACTTTTACCCGAGGCATCTTGTTAGCCAACATACACATCCAAAGTTCAACGAAATATACTCCATATTGCACCAAAATACCAAATTCAAAATGACACAACAAGGATAATGGGAGCTGAGAAGCTAAAAAAGAAAATCCAACCATGGACTCAACGAATGAAACGTTACCAATGAGTAGTTTTCTGTGTACAGAATCGGTTGTTTGAAAAAAACGCTAAGAGATTCTATCGCAATCTGTCGCAATTCTATCTCCAAAAAAAAAATGGCAATGAACCCCTCGTTCAAAAGATGACGTCAAAACAATTTTTGGCAGAAATCTTGGAAGAAAGCAGATCCTACAACAAAGACACATCTTGGCTCCAATCTGAAGTTGATGCTGCCGATGAACTTGTGAAAGGAGTGGAACATGTTCACGAACTATCGGACCTCTTCCAAGCAATTAAGAGCATGGGAAACTGGAAATCCTCCTGTATTGATAACACCCAGAATTATTAGATTAAGAAATTCACAGCATTATATTCTCATCTAGCAAAGGCTATTATTAAAATTTTAGAATATCAAAAAAAAAAAAAAAAAAACACCCGGAATGGCTCACACGCGACATCACTTATTTGCTACCCAAAGAGGAAGACAGCTCTTCGGCGAAGAATACAGGGCAATCACTTGTCTGCCAGTAATTTACAAAGTTATAACTGCAGCCATAGCTAATAAAATGTACACACACCTAGAGAAGAACGATCTGTTGCCAGTTAAATAGAAAGGAGGAAGTAAATGACCCCATGGTTGTAAGGAAATATTGCTTATAAATAAAGTAATCTTCAATCTTGTAAGTAAAAGAAAACGTAAATTAAGCTTGGCTTGAATTGACTACCAAACGGCCTTTGACAGTGTACCACACGATTGCATTTTGAAGATCCTGGAGATCTAACGACTTCATCCTAGACTTATTGAGTTCTGCAACGCTAGTTTGAAGTCATGGAGTTCCTGGTTACATAATATACAGCGTTAAGGAAGTAGCAGAGACATGAAATATTCAGATTAACAGGTGAACTTTACTAGGAGATTATCTAGATTATCTTCTCTGCTGTTTTGTATTAGTTTAATCCCACTTTCTAGACAATTGTCGCACACTGACTTGTTACAAGCTCCATGATGATGAAAGACCAGTATCACATTTATTTTACATGGATGATCGGAAAGTGTTTGCCAAGAATGAAGCGATCCTCTCCCAAATGCTATCGTGAATGACTTTCGCAATGACATCTGCATGAAACGTGGTCTTGAAAAATGTGCAAAAGTCAATTTAAAGAGAGAGAAAGTGACGTCAGAGGGTATCGATGGTGATATGCACACTTTGATTCAAGATCTTGAGTCAGGCAAAACATACAAATATCTGGGCATTGAAGAATAAGAGAACATACGGAACGACACAATGAAAGAGTGAATTCTCAGGGAGTATTACAGCAGAGTGAGATTTGCCCTGCAGTCCGCTCTAAACTCCAGGAATAAAATATCTGCAAATGGTAGTTTGGCGGTGCCCGTAGCCAAGTACAGTTTCGGACTAGTGGACTCGATTGAGCAAGAAATTCGAATCATGGATCGAAAAAGCAGAAAGTATTTCAGAAATCAATTTCTCAAATCTTCCTCAGTTTCTAAAAATAAATGGTTAATTATAAGGCATATCAATACATTCTTCTTCTCAAATTGAAAAGACCATAAACATATTAAATTACATGCCTAGAAGTCAAAATTCATCATTCAGCAACATTTTAAAACCTCATGTCAATCAAATTATTAAGTTACTTCCATGAACGTAACAATATTTTCAAATATTTATCTCTGTTTCTAAGAAATATTTAAGAACAAAAAGAACAAAACCAAAAATTGAATTGTCTTACATTTCTATAATTATCTGCGTCTTACATTATTCCTAATCTCGCACTAACTTATTTCTAAAACTATATACGATGCGAGGAAAAGTTTTAGAAATCTCCTCCCCCCCTCCATTCCAAACTGTTCCATTCCCGAGTTTTATTGACAATAAAGTAAATGTATACTATTAAGTGCTGTTACGTTTATGGCGGGAACGACGGAAGTCTTGACGTTGAAAAGCTACCGGTTCGAATTTCACATTGGACATAGATGCTTATTATGTGTATTTTCCCTTGTTTTTGTATGTTTTAGCTAGGGGTAATAACTCTAGTTGATGAAATAAAGCTACCCCTATTTTAAATACTTAAACGATTATGACTAGAAACATTGACGCAGGCAGATCTGTTTGTCATGATTCAAAGTGCCCCAACCGAAAAATAAATACTATTAACACTTGTATGGGTGTAATATCATGAATAGAACGAATGTCTGAAATGAATAGAAAGAGGGCTCTGAAAATCCATTGGCGCCGTTTCATCCCAGCCCTTTCCGTGGCACGAACCGAAGGTAGCTCCCGATGCGGACCCATTTCTTTGACAAACAGCTAAATAAAATGGATGAACGGAACATGTGTGTGAAAATGGGCGGTGATCCGAAACGTTTTATGTGTTAAGGTAGTTGGGCTAAGCTAGCTTAGCAAAAACGAAGACGTCAATTAGATCAGGCCATTTGCACTAGCGTCGCTCGCGCATTTACAAGTCGACGGCGAGGATCCGGCCGTTGTCTTCTGCGATTAACATAACATATCTCTCAGTACTGCCAACGCAACATTCTCAAAATCCAGAAATGGCTTATCTGGACTCACTTCTGTTGCTACTTTGAAAGTCTAAATCTATTGAATTAAATACTCACATTTCACGCCTGGTTCATTCATCCCATGCACAACTATTTTTGTTTGCTTTGTTTTTAATTTCCTTATATGATATTTTGATATATTTATATCCGCACGAGTCGTATATATTATGGTATTCTCTGCACATAGTGCGAGATTCAAATCTTCTAATGTGGGAAACTACGAAATAAATATTGAAATGGCGGTAAGCAGAGCGTTGTCGGCTGTTTGCAAAAAAGCGTCGCTTCCGGCTCCGGGTGCTCTCGGCGGTCGCCAACCCGCGGCGTCGCACGCACCAGAAGGTGGCGGCGGCGGCGGCGACGGCGGCGCGACCCAGTTGCTGTGGGCGGCGTCGGGCGTCGGCCGCCGCCGCGCCGTGCCGTGCCGCGCCGCGCCGATCCGGGGCGCTACGGCCGTGGACCTACCTTTCACCTTCGAAGGCCGGGCAACGCCGCGTCAACGGCTCCGCGCCGAGATCGCTGCGACCGCGCACGCGTTAACGGCCCGATGGCGAGCGCACGCGTGCCTCCACCGGCCGCTCGCCCGCTGGCGCCTCCGTGCGCTCACGCTCAACGCGCACAAGTTCAGCGGCGCTAGGAAAAACATCTTGGATTGATAGTATTGCGGGCGCGTCGATTACTATGGCCATGAGTCCCGTTAGTGTAGTGTGTTTTTGCTCTGAAAGTGGCGGTGGTCTTCCCCCGCTGGATGGTCAGATCCGGCGCCGACCTACCGTCGGCTAACGGGCTTTTCCCCAACCAGGACTCTCTCACCAGCGGGGCACCGCCCCAGCCGGTTCTAAGTCCCCGACCGGTCTCCCGGCATGTGTGGTAGTATAGTGCATTTTAGTATAAGTGGTGTGTACGTGTGCTGCCGTCGGTACTCGAACCTAGGACCTCCCGGTCAGAGACGCTGCAGTGACATCAGTTGATGCTCTGATCTCGGTTAGAGATCTCGGCTTTCAGAAGTAATGCTAAAGGACAGAAACAAATCTTGTGAATTTCCACTGGTTCTACACAAGATACTATGATTAGTGAGATGTGGTTTCACGTGCTTCCTATGTAGCAGCCGACTTTATGACTAACTGCAGGCTTCACTGGGCTCAAGATGTCTAGAAATCTAAATTCACGATTGTCCATCGCTTCCCGTTTTCTTCAAATTGTTCCTATGTGGAACGGCGCAGTAGTCGTGTCTCTTCTTGAATTGCCGCGTGTTTTGGTATTGTCTTTTAAGTCACGAATTCTAGGAAACTTTAGTTACATTGACCATGTGACCTTTTGCTCTTGTAAAACACCGCAACGAAGTCAATCTTATTAACTTTTTTTGGAAGGGAGCAATTTCTCAGAAAGAGGAGTCCTGTCGCACGCTTAGTAAACCAGACATATCATCACCAATGGTTTATGATGCTAAATGGCTAATATCAATTCAATTGTACTAAAAGTGGCTTGTTAGAAGAATACGATATATGTCGATTGATAGTACTTAGAACATAGAAAGACGATCGCTATTGGAGTCACGTTTCTTGTTAATTGCTAAACAAGCCATTATTAGTATCATTCACATATCTACTCATTTATTGTTGTCATTATTGTACTTCTATTTGTTCAACACAGCTATTATAAGAAAGTAATTTCATTTTAGCGCCTTTTGTATAAATTATCATTGGCCCGTATTTAGCAGTTATTATGGACATCACTCCTTTCATTTCTGCAGCATTATGTGTATGCCGAATTTTCAACATTTGTAAGTAGTTGTTAAAAACATTTTTCAACAAATAGTTACATTTTGCCCATTATTCTTGCAGGGAAAATAGGCACAGTGATTTATACTGATATTTATTCTATTCACTGGTACGCCACGAGTTATTTTCGTATATTTGTTTAGGGTAAGAAAGAACTATAATATAGTAGTTGACCCTCGCGAATTCTTTTCCTGTACAGCGATTCCTCTTTCTCTTTCTTCTCAGTTAATTAACTTGTTTTGATATTACACTTCCACCATTAAATAGTTGCGGAACATCCTGAGTTGCAAATGGATTTCCCTCTCATCTCACGCAATGCGAACTTGTTCTTAACAGGATGAGAAAAATAGTGTGATAGAGCCTTCGATCTCTATGGTCCTCATAAAGAATGAGAAAGACCTTTCATTTCTAGAGTAGATAAATGAATTAATGAAGGGTAAGCAGATAGAGTAAAATACAAGATATGAAAAATAGTAAGCGTCTTTTATAGATAAAAAATATTTCATGCGAAAAGAATATTTTTTTATCAAAATCCCAAAGGAATGTATGAACCTAGCAAATAACACATTTAGTGATCGACTCTGATGGTCACCTCGATTATATTCGGGGCATTATCGAAAAAACAATTCCGGGAGCGGTGGCTCACTGCATCAACTGTCACTGCAACACCTCTGAGCGGGAGGTCCTAGATTCTAGTTTAGACGGCGGCAGGATTTTCGACACTAGCTTTTCTGCTAGGTCGAATTCAGTCGCTGGCTGGAGAATTCGTCTGGAGGAGTCGCTGGCTGCTCTGATCGATAGTTTTCCGTGGTTTCCTCGATCAACACCAGGCGAATGCCGGAGCAGTGCCCAAACAAAAGGGCCACGGCCCGCGCGTCATCTTTCCTTCATCTTCCTTGTCCCATCGTACCCCTTCAACACACTTACACTTACAAGCACTACACTACCACACATGCCGGGAGACCGGTCGGGTGCTTAGAACTTCTCCCGGCTGGGGCGGTGCCCCATTGGTGGGAGATACCTGATTAGGGAAAACTCGGTAGTTAGCCGACGGTAGGACGGCGCTGGATATGGCCATCCAGCGGGGGAAGACTGCCGCCATCTCCCGAGCAAAAACACGCACTACACTTACGGGACTAATGGCCATAGTAGTTGACATTCATAAAATCACTAACAATCAATCAATCGAAAAATGGAGACGGTTTGCCAAACGGAATGTACGACATCTATCGCTGGAGAGTAGGCACTTCTGTTTATAATTTTTTAAGTGTTTACGTACATTATTGAGTAAGAGGATTCACGATCTAGTAGCTGCTTGGCTGTTTGGGAGACGCCACGTCCTAGGCACAGGTGACAACGTTTCTGCCGCCATTCTGTGACCTTCTTCAGGGCGAAATGGCCTCCATCGCCGTCTTTGTTTCGAGTTCGTGGCGGCCTGCGCCCTGATTGACGCTCTTCCACCGGTGTGCTTTTTGGTGGGAACGCTTAGTCAATAAGAATCCGGCCTCCTACGTAAACATACGAGGCCTTGGAAATTTCTTATATTTGTGACCTGCTACTTTGCGTCATGAGATGTGTAAGACACAATGAAAACGCACGGCGCGGTGGTAAAATAAGTAAAGATAGAATAATATTGATAAAATAGTAGAGGGATTTTTTTAAGAGGATTAAGGCTGATTAAAACAGTTTGTGGCTATTCCACTTATGAGAAGCACTAGTTAAGATTAAACTAGTAGGCTAGTTTATGGGGGTTATTTCATATCCTGTTTTTTAAAGAAATTGATTAGATTTTTGGCTGTATCTAAGATATATTTGGTGATGGGTGGAATGTCAAACTTTTTTAAATAATGGTTGAAGGGTCTGCCTAGTTTAGAGCGATATAATATTTTAATGAATTTGTTCTCAGCTTTTGTTAAATAGCGTAAGTAGCAATTGACCAGGTAACGCACGCATGTGTCAGCACTTCAGGCTTTATTAAGAATTGCTTTGGGTTTACTTGTTATTGAGGCTGCACGAAGAATGCGGACGAATCTTGCGATGCGAGATTTTATAGCTGCGTTTTTGTATTGTGATGACCAGATTAGTTTCTTATTGAAGACAACACCAAGATGAATGATTTCGATCTTCCATGGTAGACGGATAACATTGATGCAAAGAGGATAAGGTATTTTTGCTTTACACTAACTAAAGAATATTGCTTGGTATTAATGTTATTTCATTTCATTTGCACCAGTTGTCAAGTGCTGTTGTGGAGTCTTAGTATTGCTTCTTCGGTTCTCGCAAATTTAGTTTCAAAAGGCCAGAACATCGGCAAATAGATATCAAAAATATGAGGATTGAGATAGTTCAGGATTAAAAAGAGTAAATATAATGGAGGAAGCACTGCGGCTTGGATGGTTATGTGACCATCCGTTTTGCCGAGGTCTCGGAAAACGGAGCACATCAATATTCAAGAATAAGATAAGCTGTTTGAACGCGCGCCAACGCGCATGAATACAATCCGAAAATGGAAACTACGAACTATATCCGTAAGAGAGCGTCTCGGTAGTGTATGCGACACCGAGAGTCGGGAGAAAGAAAGCTTTCTTTTCTGAAGTAACAGCTGGAGAGTGAGGACCTACCGATCACGAGAAGGCGGCACCTCGTACTGCTACGGACTTCAGGACTGCATCTACGATAAAAACTCTTCAAGACATTCGAGGAGGTAATTATCATATTACAATGCATTAAAACAATTCATCAGGAAGAGGATGAAAGTATAAGTGACGCATTTAAAATCTTTGTAAGAGAGAGGAGTGTGAATAGCATGAAACTAACGAGGCCATTCATTTCTTTTCTTTGCAGTTTTTTTATTTTTATATTTATTCTTCTTATACAATAGACTCAGTTGTCGTATTGTAGATTCTTTTAAATATGGAATTAAAAGCTAGTTACATTCTATAAAAGAATACGAAAAGAGTATCAACGGAAAACGAGACGGAGGCCACATCGTGAGTTGAACAACGGTACTGGAAAGGGGCGACCGTCGGTTCTGCAGAGGGGCGGCTTTGCTCCCGACCGAGCTGCAAGGACAAGGACATCGAGCGATTGGAAGAGTCGACGCCGCAGATTTCTCTACGCCGTGAGAAGACACAGTAAGGTCGTGCCAACTTGAACAATTTGTAGATATTAGAAGGAATAATTTGTTTCGGAAAGAAAGTATTAGTACAGGTTCTTTATACCGATATTCTGTGAAAAATAGAATCAATCTTTTCTTTCAAGAAAAACTTAGCTAATTGTAAAGTTGCAACTAGGAAATTTACGACTGGAATGATTAGGCAAAGTTTTAAGTATTCTTTGAAATTGATTTAAATGAGAGAAAGGAAACAGTGTAGTTAATTATTAAGAGTGTAAGTTGTTTTCTTTTTTTCAGCAAGACAAAATTCTTGTATATGTAAAGTGTTTTATGTTCATTTACTGTAACAGCAATTTAATTAGAATATACTTAAGTAAGTGGAAAGTGATTCGACTTGAGTTTCTGTGTAAGTGCATTCAATCCACAACGGCCCACATGACCCTGATCCCCGCTATTCTAATTGTATTTTTTTATTTTGCGCCCACCTTGAAAACCCATTCTGAGCTAGCCGGCGGAGGGGTGGGTCGCAACTGGCGCCCAACGTGGGGCTCGATTATTGGATGCATTTACCAAAACTCGATTTGAGAAAAACTGAGACCAAAATTTGGTGGAACCAAAATTTCTAGTACAATTGAATCACAATTCACTAAGATTGCTGAACAGGTTACAGAGAACAAAAAAAAAAAGGTGTTGTGTAAAAGTGTGTTTTTTCTGGAGTGTTTTTCAAAAAGGGTATTATATGAAAGTGTTATCTGTTCGAGATAGTGTTTGGTATTTGTGTGTGTAATAATTTGTAAAAAGTGTATTGTGTCTGGGAAAGAGGATTGATTGATTCTAGGCAGTTAATACAGTCAAAATGGCAGATAAATATAACGCGGCTAGGAATTTAACTACCGTTGAAGGATCGTCTGGGGATTCAGATAGCGATAGGGAAGTGGGAGGACAAGCTCCAAGTACCATGATCGCGAAAGAAACGGTAGAAGTAGAACAAGGAACGTCAGGAGAAACTAGCATGACCTCGCCGACGGAATCACAGCAAACGCCAACACGAGATCCGGATGAGGAACAACGAAACCTCGACAGGGCAAATTTAATGATGCAACGATTAATAGGACAATTCATGCAGCAATTAGATACGAGGTTAGGAATGCAGAATGAAAAGACAGAGGAAAATATAAAGAAATTAGGGACTAACTTAGAAACAAAATTAGAAGAAAATAACTCGGCAATAAATGCATTAGAAACTAAATTAGAGGAGAACAAGAATGCATTAGAAACTAAATTAGAGGAGAATAACTCGGCAATAAATGCTTTAGAAACTAAATTAGAGGAGAACAAGAATGCCTTAGAAACAAAATTAGAAGAAAATAATAGGAAGTTAGAAGAGAATTTAAAAATACAATTCACTGAATTAGCAGAACAGTGGAAGGTCGAATTTAAGAATGAGATTCAACAAGAATTAGGCAGGAACACGAGAAGTTAGAAGAAAAATTCACGGAACTGGGTCATGAATTAGAAGAGAAGATTGATCAAGTTACGAAAGGATTTGAAAATAGGATCGAAATGCAATCAGATCTTATAACCACCGTGTCCGACAGGCAGACTGAGATAGAACAAGGTGTAGAGAAGTTTCAAAAATTAGTTACTGAACAAGTTAAGGTTCAAGCTAGTAAATTAGATAGTGAAATAAAAGCTCTTTCGGAACAAGATGTGGTTCTACAACACCAAATTACAGCATGTACGAATGACGTTGTAGAATTGAAAAATCAAATTGAAAATTTACCATCGAGTGGAGGAAGCGTTCCGCACACGTATTTTTCATTACCGTGTACTCCTAAATTTAGTGCAGCGGGAGATGAAAAACCATGCGTATTTATGAGGCAGGTGGATAATTTCTTTTCTTTAAATTATGTTCCGGACAATAAGAAAACTCACATAGTCTATCAGATGATGCAGGGTAATGCACGAATATGGGCAGATAGTTTAGGAGAATTACCAAAAACTATGACAGAATTTAAAGAAAAATTTTACTCAAGATACTGGAACAATGAAACTCAAATTAATTTCAAAGTTAATGTAATGTATGGTACGTGGAAGAAAGGTACGATGTCCATGCAAGAATATGCAGAGGAGAAGTTAGCTTGTTTCAAATTATGTACTCCGACGATCCCGGATGACGAAATTGTCTGTTTGTTAACACGTCATTTTCCGTCAGCTACACAAAATTTGCTTAAGAATCTCTTGCCAATGTCCACGGAAAAGTTAATAACGCAGCTGGGATTGTATGATGCGACTTTCGTGTACAATGAGAGGTTACAGAGAGCAAGGGCAAATGTTAGTGGGCCGGTAGAAAGCCAAGACAGCAGGCAGCAGCAACATTATGTAAGCAAATCAGAGAAAAGAGGAACTTACAAATCGAAACAGCACGTAGAAGAACAGACCTATGCTAGACAAGATAGGACGCCGTCTAAAGATAGGAATAGAAAAAATTCTATTGATAGAGGAGTTTTCCAAAACAGAAATACTGAACCCAGTACATCTCGCGGACATGAGTCGGAAAATTAGAAAGGTTTGTTTCGACACGCCATCCCGCCGCAAACCTAATAGAAGAATCTAGGGAAGAAGAGGTGGCGATATTATCGATCGAATTAATCTCATTTGATGACGAACCGTGGAACGAAGAAGAACAAAAGCAGATCGGATCCAGGCGACAGTGTCCGAAGCTTAAGGTTAAATGTGAGGGTGTTGATACGTCAGTACTAGTGGATACAGGTTGTGCGACCTCCGTCATAGCAGAAAGTTTGTTGAATGAATTGAAAAACCAGGGAGTGGAGGTACCTACATTGCCGCTCGTAAAGTCTTTTCTGATAGGTGCGAATCGGAAAAAATCAAAGCCAATAACAAGACAAGTTTATTTGGATATAGAGATAGGCAAGAATAAGTATCAAGTTGTGTGCCTAGTAGCGCCGGAACTTTTATATCCGCTCATACTGGGAATCGATTTCATGAAACAATACGGGGTTGTTATCAACTTAGAAAAAAATACCATGACGTTAAAACCGAATAATCAACAGGATCTCGAATTTGATTCGTTCACATGGAATTATTGGGAGGCGAATTGTTTGGAGGAAGAAGATGTGAAGCTGAAAATTCGTTCGCATGTGCAAGGAAATTCTAATCTTAATGAAAATCAGAAGAAACAGTTAATTGAAGTATTACTTAGGAATCAGAAGGTGTTTTGCAAAAACAAGAATCCAGTAAAAGATTTTCAATTCGAAATAGAACTAACAGATAAAACGCCATTCACGGGTTACCAATATGTCATTCCAGAAAAACATAAGGAGGAGGTGGATAAGCTCATTGCTACAATGGTTAAAGATGATATTATCATGAAGTCCAAAACCTCTTATCTAAGTCCGATAGTGCTCGTAGAAAAGAGTAATGGGAAGATAAGGTTGTGTTTAGATGCAAGACGATTGAATCAAGTTACCCTACCGTACAGAGACAGACCGTTGCGTGTAGAGGATTTAACTAATCAATTATCCGGCATCAAGTGGTTGAGTTCAACCGACTTCACTGCATCTTACTGGCAAATAGCGATAGCACCTGAATGTAGACAATATACAGGATTTATTCACCGGGGAATTTCGTATGTCTTCAAAAGAATGCCATTTGGACTCAAGAACAGTGCATCTGCTCTTGTACAATGTCTAGACAATATCATTGGCAGAGAGATGTCCAGCGATGTTTTTATCTATATTGATGACGTGCTTGTGTATTCTAAGACATTTGAAGAACACATGACTAAGCTAGATATTTTGCTGAAACGTCTGATTGAAAATAATTTACAACTGAATTTGGAGAAAAGTAATTTTTGCACTAAACAAGTTAAATTCCTAGGTTATGATTTGACAGTCAACGGAGTCAAAATGAACATGGAGAAGATGCAAGAGATAGATAAAATTGCACCGCCCAAAAACACGAAACAGCTTAAGAGTTTGTTAGGTTGCGTCAATTATTACGCCAGATTTATTCCTAATTTCGCCATGCACACTGCAATATTTCTTCCGTTGCTGCGATAGCACACTAGATAAAAGTGGGATTACAATCGGAAAGTACAATTTCCACAGTTTGCGACCATTTAAAGAATGAAATAAGTGGCAAAATGATGAAACAAACAAATAGATAAAATAACCGACAAGAATCATGTAAATAGAAAGAAGAAGAAGAAGAAGAAAGAAGAAGAAAGAAGGAAGAAGAAAAAGAAGAAAGAAGAAGAAGAAAGAAGGAGAAGAAAGAAGGAAGGATAAGAAGGAGAAGAAGAAAGAAGAAGAAGAAGAAGGAAGAAACAAGATAGCTCGACATTCCAGAATCAAGACAGAAGAAAGGAAGAGCATCAAGTTTGGTTAAAAGATTTTTTCGGCATATGAAATCAAATCCCACAAAATCTTTTTTTTCCGAAAGAAGGGGTTATGTGACCATCCGTTTTGCCGAGGTCTCGGAAAACGGAGCACATCAATATTCAAGAATAAGATAAGCTGTTTGAACGCGCGCCAACGCGCATGAATACAATCCGAAAATGGAAACTACGAACTATATCCGTAAGAGAGCGTCTAGGTAGTGTATGCGACACCGAGAGTCGGGAGAAAGAAAGCTTTCTTTTCTGAAGTAACAGCTGGAGAGTGAGGACCTACCGATCACGAGAAGGCGGCACCTCGTACTGCTACGGACTTCAGGACTGCATCTACGATAAAAACTCTTCAAGACATTCGAGGAGGTAATTATCATATTACAATGCATTAAAACAATTCATCAGGAAAAGGATGAAAGTATAAGTGACGCATTTAAAATCTTTGTAAGAGAGAGGAGTGTGAATAGCATGAAACTAACGAGGCCATTCATTTCTTTTCTTTGCAGTTTTTTTTATTTTTATATTTATTCTTCTTATACAATAGACTCAGTTGTCGTATTGTAGATTCTTTTAAAAGCTATTTACATTCTATAAAAGAATACGAAAAGAGTATCAACGGAAAACGAGACGGAGGCCACATCGTGAGTTGAACAACGGTACTGGAAAGGGGAGACCGGTCGGTTCTGCAGAGGGGCGGCTTTGCTCCCGACCGAGCTGCAAGGACAAGGACATCGAGCGATTGGAAGAGTCGACGCCGCAGATTTCTCTACGCCGTGAGAAGACACAGTAAGGTCGTGCCAACTTGAACAATTTGTAGATATTAGAAGGAATAATTTGTTTCGGAAAGAAAGTATTAGTACAGGTTCTTTATACCGATATTCTGTGAAAAATAGAATCAATCTTTTCTTTCAAGAAAAACTTAGCTAATTGTAAAGTTGCAACTAGGAAATTTACGACTGGAATGATTAGGCAAAGTTTTAAGTATTCTTTGAAATTGATTTAAATGAGAGAAAGGAAACAGTGTAGTTAATTATTAAGAGTGTAAGTTGTTTTCTTTTTTTTCAGCAAGACAAAATTCTTGTATATGTAAAGTGTTTTATGTTCATTTACTGTAACAGCAATTTAATTAGAATATACTTAAGTAAGTGGAAAGTGATTCGACTTGAGTTTCTGTGTAAGTGCATTCAATCCACAACGGCCCACATGACCCTGATCCCCGCTATTCTAATTGTATTTTTTTATTTTGCGCCCACCTTGAAAACCCATTCTGAGCTAGCCGGCGGAGGGTGGGTCGTGCTATAAGAGCATGTTTATGATACTGGTATTTAACTTGGAAAGTTCTGATTTTTATGTAGATAAATGTAAGGCGGCATATGTAAGTTGCTAAACATTTGGCATTGTTTGAATAAGAATATGGTGATTATCTTTATTACAAGCAGAGGAAAAATCGGAAAATACTGCTGGGAACGTGCAGGGAAGTGAACGAGTTGATCCCATTTCCATCGCTAGACGAAATGCTTGAATTGTCGACCAGTGGCCTTCACAGAATCCAAATTGAAATGCTCTTATTCAGATTCCTTTTTTCTAATTTGGAGTTTATGACCGGGAGTGATCTTTCAAATAATTTAGAAATTTGGAACGAGAAGCTCAAGAAGAGATATCTATAATTTCTTAAACGTAATGATTTTACAATAATCTCAACTTTCATAAAAGAGTGGAATTTATATTTCAATTATACCTCAATTATACTATATCAGTTATATTTCGTGCGAATATACTGTCTCAGTTATGCAACAGTCTTATATGATTATTATAAAGAAACGAACATAGGTTGTGTTTCTTTACAGAATTTCTTATTTCTTTTTATTACTTTTTCTTTATTCTCACCTTGCTTAAATTGAGATAATACAACAGTGATATTCGACCACTACTGGAAAGAAAAGGAGCGTTCATCAGAAGCATGTGCAAGAAAGCATGTGCTTCGATCGTTCGCAAGCAGGAGATACGTGAATGCATCAACGAACTTGTTTGAGAAGCAAATCGTTCGCCACGATGACGAGAAACGACAGATATCGAGGGACGGTGTTGCGAGTCTCTGCACAGCCAAAAAAGACCTAAATTTGTCTAATTCTTCCGTATGCTGAATGCGTAGAGTCAGAAAGCTTAAACACAAAATTGTAACGCAGAGCCATTATTTTTGTCATCAGTTTAGCTACGCATACTCATGTCATATTGCCTGAGCGCATTTCAAGGGAACCGAGGACTCCGTTAGCTACAGCCAGGTGTTGCAAAAGGTTGTAAGAGAACTGCATTTCTACAAGTGAAGTTTGAGAAGACAAATAACAATTATGAAAAGTTACTACATTTGTTGATCGTTCATTCATGAATATATGAATAATTAAAATTGTTCCATTAGAAAGGAAGTCAATTCTTTTGTTCTGAAAAGTAGTCCAAGGGATACCATTTCTTTCAAGGTAATGATTCAGCACATGAGTATTCAACTAAAATATATAAGGGTTCTTACTTATGCTTACATTAATTTTAATTAGTTCAAATTAGTTAAGTTAACTTTTGTATTTCTTTTTTGTGTGTTAATTGTATGTATAAGAACTTGTTGAAATGTTTTTTTTGCATGGTATGGTATTTTATTTCTGTAATCTTTGTTACATTCAACGATCAATTCAATTCTCAAACTGTGTCAATTTAAAAAAAAAATTAAAGAGCAAGTCATGCTGATTTTTAAAAAAAATGATACATTCTGAATTCTTGCCTGAACGTATACTCAACTCCTTTCATCTTTCCAATTCGACAGACGAACCCCACAGACCAAGTTTATGAATAATTTTTCTGGGATATAATGTGACTTCTGTTAATCGCATGGATGCCACAGATCGAGCATTTTATTAGCGCCCGAGAGGTGACAGTGTGTCACACAGAAGAGTAATGATGTCAGTTCCAGTTGAACTCAGTTAAATTTGACTTTTCCGAGTGAACTTACTGTTATGACCAAAAAAGAAGCAAAGTTGGTTTTTATTCACCAATATAGTACATAAGAGTAAACCACGGACAAGCTCAGTCAACCGAATAGCCAGGAGATGTACCAAAAATACACCAGATCACCAGTGCCCAGAAGAAGAGTCCGTAGTTCCGTAGCGGCGACGTCACTCATAATCACCAATCACTTTCGCACCAACAACTCACTCTTCACCAGGGCTGCTGAAGAAGCACCTTTTATGAAAGGTGAGATTATTGTAAAATCATTACGTTTAAGAAATTATAGATATCTCTTTTTGAGCTTCTCGTTCCAAATTTCTAAATTATTTGAAAGATCACTCTTCACCATGGCTTCATCTTTATCTTGTGTTTGAAAATATTTAAATACTTACTATTTTTCAGAGCTAATGGTAATATATTTGAGGCCCAATGAACACCAAGGTTCTTGATATTAGTGGTTTATGTATTTGGGACTTCTTAATTTGATTAGTGGCTTTGCTACGTATACTGTAATTGTGAAATATTCTCTCAGTTAATTTCCGGGCGCGCTCCCGTCTCGTCGCTGCGCCCTTGTGGCAAGCCCTTTAAAGGCACGCGGGCGACCAGTATACTTGCTATCAAGGTAGCACTAACACTAAGGAACCAAGAGTAAGTAACCAAGTAACCTAATGCACAAACTTAATACAAACATTTTTCGATTGATCAGTTGTGAGTGAATCCACGAGGAAAATTCTACACCACCAATGACGACGCCACATCGGTCTCAGCGGTCCTTATAAGGACTAATCAATCATTCACAGAGCTCGATTCACGATTTAAATTACCGTTGACGGAGGGGTTGAGCAATGGGGCGACAACGAGATGACGGGCGTGCGCCACCCAGCAATTGCTCTGCGGCGCCCGCTCGCCTTGGCGGCGCACGCGAGCGCATGCGCACCTGCGCCTCGAGCGCGAGCCTCGCGCGGACCCCACGGGCGCGCTGCGATCGCCACGCTGGCAGCCAATAGCGTGCAAGGATTCAGAGCACGCGACCCACGGGAAGACGAATCCACGCAAACTACCACCACGGAGGATATACTAATCTTTCCTCTATGGAATCATTTTTACTTTCTCGTACGCACGGAGTAATATACGTAGTAGAGAGGAAGTTTTGTAACGCTGCGCAAAATGTATTTCGAGATTTCAACGGAAATGCACGTTTTGGGGTCCCCTGATAACAATTTCTTTTAATGTTCGTCCGTCCGTCCTGTGAACAACTACTAGCGCCTGAAATAATCGCAGGATTTTTTTTGAAAATGAGTATTCCCCTGTTGATGTGGTTGACTCGAAGCTCTGAGATTTTGAGAAACATTCTTTAGATTCTGAGGGTACATTACATGAAGCTCCTGACTACTCCGTCCGTGAACAGTCCTTCTCAGTCGTGCAGTTTCAAGACACAATTGAATAATTTCTTCAAAATAGGGAGATATGACGAAAAATTCGAAGACCTGTCAGAAAAGAGATATATATTCATCGCAATAACATCCTGTTCCTTTAACCCTGAGAAAACCGAATATGGTAACAGTATTGCTGGTAATTTTAAACATTTTCTATAAGATTTTCGCCTATTTATACCGGGGGTCTAAAATTGATTCCAAACGAGCTGTGATCGGCATACACTATTCCAACGAACGTAGTAGGTTTCGAAGCGAGCGCATCAACGAGGACGTCTGAGGAAGATACGAGCGTGAGAAGTGCGGGTGTCGGCATCCGTCGGGGCAGCGCCCTCGGCCGACGCGTGTGGCAAATTGCCTGCCGTTCAGCGCACTCCGAGTTATTAAGTTACACTGTACTTTGAGAGTTGGCAATTTGGTGTTAATAAATGGTGTGATATGCGCAAAAACGCTTGGGAACCCAAGGGTTGTGTACGGCACTTTGCCTACCCTCTCGGCGCCACAAAACCATTCGGTGCCTCACTCTTCAGTTGTCTAGAAATTACCTGAGTTCCCACACCAACACTGATTAGGCAAATCCCTTCTCATCTGCTTTGCCTTCTTGTAAATGTATTTCAGAGACAGCATAAAGTATACCTTTGCTTTAGAGGGAAGGAAGCATCTGTTTATTTTAATAGCTTAAGAAAACACGGAAAATTCTTCGTTGAATTAAATGAACATTGCTTTTATAAGATCCAGTGAATGAATCACGTTTTTTAGATACGGTGGTTAGATAACAAGGTAATTAATACAAAATTGTTTACCAGTTAATGCATTTTATCTCTTTGACTCGTGCTAACAACAGCTGTTAGAAGTTATGAAGAGGTAGGGAAGTACCAGGATTATGTTAATGGCTCGTGGTAGTGATGACTGGAACGAACTGATTTCATAAAAAGCGGAATGCCGTGAAGAATTCTTTGCGTTATTCCGCCTCCTGAGCAGCACGTGTAACGTAATATCTAATGAGTTATGACATCATATGTGCCAATAGATAATAAATAAGAGTTGCATTAAAAAAATTGGTATATCGAAAAATTCAAAAACTTTAAATGAGTTACAAGTATAAAATAAATTCTGTTTTACATCTAAATGCATTTTGCCAATAATCATGGCGGAAAATGCTGACGATTTCCCATAAATTTTTGATAAAAAGTTGATCGTTTTTAGAGTCAAAATACAATTTTATTGCGTTATTCACTGGCAACATAATGAACTAATGGTGCTACAACAGCACATACTTTCTCGCATTATCGGAAACAGCTCCGTAATATTGAAGTATTGGATTTTCTGCGCGACTATTACTTGACCTGAACTATTACTTGAAAAAATCCAATTTAATTAATTCAAACAAAGCACCGCGATGCATATCTGCATTCATTTCGATAGTCAGCAGCAGCACTTATTTCTTAGTTTGACAATTGAAACAAACAGGAATAAATTTGAATGATAAAGTGTTCGCAGCATTGTCATAACCATGTGCAATTCTTTTGGAAAATATGCTTGGCGAATATTTTCTTTTCAATTCTTGGCAAAAACGCTTATTTCCATGTGTATTCAGTCATAGTACATCATACACAATAGATAAATAACGAACTCTAACACTAATAAACTAATTAAATTATTAATGTTCTACAATTTGTAATATTGAGTAAATTTATTACCGCCTTATTATACAGGATGAGTGACGTAACTTTAGCACCTCCTGCAGTTTTTGAACGGTTGAAGTTACTGCAATGCAATTTGCACGGAAGTGCATGAGGATATGTGACTAATTGATACGTGTATTCATTTCTATTTTATCACTTGTATTTTACGAGATACTGAGGTAACTTTGTTTTTATGCATATTTTTTATTCTATCATGACGAGCATAAAAAGACTAATCCAATGATATAAGTATTTCCATATGTTAGATAAGCATTTTTTAGTAATTCTGATTTTTTGCAACTCGCGATTAATGGATATTTTGAAGATAGCAGTCCGCAACGAAAGGCCACGCAGCGCTCCCCTGCTAACGGGTGCTTGGGCATGGAAAGTTGAGCACAAAAATCAAAATTGTCAAAAAATGTTTATCTAGCATATTATAATATTTATATTATTGGATTCGACTTTTTACGCTCGTCGTGATCGACTTGTTCCATTTGAAAAAAAAATGTTACCCCAATATCTCCTAAAATACAGGTGATAACATATAAATAAATACATGCATCAATTAGCCCAATTCTCTCATACACTCCCGTGAAAACTGCATTGCAATAACTGCAACCGTTCAAAAACTGCAGGAGGTGCTAAACATACGAGACTCATCCTGTATATTGACACCGCCTCAAACGAAGCGCAGTAAAATAAAAATTTAAAGTTTGTAATAATATGATTCGGTGTTTTTATTCTACAAAAATGTATAACCTAGTGTCTGTGTTCAAACTCATCCAGTATAATAAACATTTAAAATAGTAAAATATACTCTTGGATGTTCTGTAGTCGAAAAAAATCACCGTGATTATTATGTAAAAACATAAAATAAATCCTTAAGTTTTGAAAGCCTTTGTTTAATTTTCAACTCACAAATGATTATCCAAAAAGTGAACCTAATTTTTCTAAAAGGAACGGATAATCAACTTTCTACTACATTGCATTATACTGATTGAAATTGTCAAAGTCTATAATATGGAATGTATTGCTGGTGACATGCTGAAATGTGCGTAGATAAGTGACCTTTCGTTCAGTGAAGTATGTCGATTGCGGCATTGTCGCGCGAATTTCAATTAAGCTTTGCGGATTGCTTGAAAGACATCAATACGTTGATAATACAAATTGTAAAATAGAGTAAAAATACAATTAATATTGGCATTTTCAATAGTAAATTATAATTACAATTAAACTACTTATTTTTCATATCCTTTGGATCCATTTCTGATCTCCGAGAATTTTTCTCGTGGTCCGTAGTTGGTGGGACACCTTTATATATTTCATTAATTTCAAGCAGAAGTTTTGCGAAAATTACTAGTTTTCATAATCAAATGTACAGGGTCTTTTTTATGAGTTGATTTTTTAGAACAGACTTTGAGGCAAAATATCTATCTTCAATTTTGTAGTTTTGAAATTCTTTTGCAAATTTCTAAAAATAACAAGCACTACCCAAAAATGGAACTAGTACCACATTTTTTTACCATCCCTTATTACATATGTGGAGAAAATTTAAGGAAAAAATTTGGAGAGGTTTTCGAGAGGAAAATAAAAATTGCCTAAAAGATGTGTCTTTAAAGAACAGATTTCAATTAGGAAAAAATTATATCTTCAATATTACAGTTAAAGGAAGACGCCGAAAAAATTTTGAATTTTTGTCATTTTCGAAAAATCAACGATTTCAACGAAAATGTGACCATTATCTTAAACGTCCTTCTGACTATTCAACAACAAAATTTAATCAAAAGATTTAGAGCCATTATTTTTGAAAATTTTGAAAATGTCCGAAGAAGTTTATGTAATGTACCCCCAAACATTAAAATATGTTTCAAATTCCCTGGGGGCTGCGACATCACGGACGGACAGACAGACGTTTTGTCGTCAATCGATTTTTCAGCATCAAAGACACAAAACGTAGATTCTGGCAATACCAAGTGTTAGATGATTTTTTTCTATATTTAGCAACTGGATTTATTCACTTTTTCATTACCAGGCCGCGTCAATAAGAGTTTTTGTATCGAAATTTCGACGCAATTCCGACACACAATTACAGTAGTTTTTGTTTTTACGTTAGTAAATGCGAGAAAGGACAAAAGTTAGAAGCCATTTTAGTGCGCAGTCCAGATTTCAAGCTCATAGCAACAGTCGGTCGCGTTATCTATGGAAATCAATGAGCGCATGGATCAATTTGGACATTTCAAGCACATTTTATCGAAAGACAGAACATGGTTAACGCCTGAGAATCTTTCAATTTACTTTATTGATCGGTGTCATGATCAAAAGAGCAAAATGAACACAAATAATTGTAATTAATACAAATGTAGCTCAAAAATCGTATAAATTTCTAAATTGAACACAAGATCCTTTAAAATCTTGATATACTGATAGAACACAATTTTCACTTTCGAAAACCTACAATTCCGGGGCTTAGTAATAATGTCAATTTCACCTGGAGATGACGTAGTCGTAATGCTCCTTTGACATGAGATGTGATCAATATGTGTAAAATGTTTTGCATAAATGAATTAAAAGTATCAGAAAACTGTAATCAGAGAAGTCATGATCCCCACCCCCTGGATCCACTGCTCTGCAGTGTTTTGCGTACCCGGTACATTGGTCCTGAGCCGCCGCTAGTCTAATACCCGGAGGCTTTCCGCGTGCCATGACCCTGCGCGGGACCCGATGCAAAACCTCCGGATTCGGTCGCGCCGCGCGGCCTTCGGCGCAGCGCAGCGCAGCGGCCAATTACGCAACGAACATTCCGAAGATTCGCGGCCCTGTGCCGGCCGCCGCTACCACCACCGCCACCACCACTGCGGCTGCTGAGGTCTTTATTTTCGGCAGAGAACGGATTTTTGTGTAATTCCGTTTTGTTTTTTTTGTCTTTCTACTTACGGTTCTCAAAATTGTAACCTTGACGTTCTCAAAATCGTCACCAACTGAACACTATGCAATTTTTTTCGTTACAAATTTTTACATATTTAATATTATATTATATATTTTGCTATTTTCACAAAATATTTTTAATCTATCAATTTTATTACTTTTTTAATGCAAAATTTTTTTAAAAAAACAATTTTTTCCGACATAAATACTAAGTGCTGTCGACTTGAGGTGCGCCACATTAAGATGCGATCGGACGTTTTGACAGTCCACGCCTACTTCAGTTCGTTCAGTGATGGGAAGTGCGCGGCTGAGATCATTCTCACCTTTAGATGCGTCTATTATGGACGTCGGGTTTTGTGACCTTTAACCTTAATTTCCGAAAAACATTGGAGATTGCCGACGTGCAACAATACGATGAGAACGCTTCATGCTGCAGTGATTGTTTGCTAGTTGTAGGTATTGCGGCTTCTGTTGTGTTTAGTTTGGCTGCTAAACTATGGTCCTTCATAGCGATAGATAAAGCTTTTATTACTAACGGGAATGTTGTAAAGTTCAAAATGTGCATCAACTTGTGCTCTCCAAATGTTTTTTAAAACGTTTGAATTGTTTTTAAAATTTGTTTCGTAAATTTTTGATAAATGTAATTTCGCATTAGGTTGATGTATTTTATAATGTGTGTATTTTAATATTACATATATTATCTGATTTTACATATTTATTGCATGTTCTTATTTTTTTCTTTACATATTTATGTACATATTTTGACGTTTTATACTACATACTTTTCCGGTCTCTAATTATCAGACGCTCCGCTGGCTCCTCGCCGCGCCAGCCGGCAACGCTTCGGCGTCTCCGCTCCATCTCTGCCGCTGCCCAACCACTGTTGTTGGTGGCTTCTGAAGTTTTGCAGGTCGAAGGGTCTAGGTGCGAGGGGTGACGGTGGAGGATTGTCGAAGTGGCTGGGTCAGCGACGCCACTCCTCTGATGCAAAATGAATCCAGAACGCAGTTGCTCTGGTCGCCATTTTCCTTCGACCAAATAAATACACGGTGTATGTGGATTTGTGTTCGACCAATGAAACGTTGGGACGAGAACGGTCGATATGTGTTCCGCACAGTACACTTCGTTTTAAATACTTCCCAATACTTCGGGATATCAGTCAGTTTGTAGATCGGGACCGGACCACACCATTCAGCAAGGGAAGATCACTGCCCACTCCCGTGAAAAAATATGTTCTACACTTACGGGAGTAATGGCCGCAGTAATTGACGCGCCCGGATACACGAAATAATTAATCAATCGAAAAATGGATGATGGTGTGACCATCCATCCCTCATTCAACTCATTTCCAGTGATTTCAAGACTAACGCAATTCTATGAGTCTACTGCTTTTGGGTGAAGGTTCTGATTGGACGTTACTGACACAGGAAGATGATGTAGCACACAAGTAGCTATTTGATCAAGGAAACGAAGTTATGATGTCAGATTAAAGTCTAGTGATTCAAATATTCTCGTATGTTCAAGGATGAGGGTCAAATGCCCTCATTGTCCCTCTCTAGGATCCGCCACTTCCGCGATCGTTTATGGCTACTCGAGCGTGTCCGTTTTCCTCCCGGCGAACTGGGACGAACTAATACTCCACTAATGAAAGAAAGTACGAGAAGTTTAAACGCCCGAGATGCGCTCTAGCTGCCTCTCGCCTTCGTAAATGGGAATTCCGAGGTGCCTGTTCAGACAGGGACTTTTAAATACCAAAATGAATAATCGCAAACTGAATGCCAGTGTGATTTAAATGTTCAGGGTTTTCTCGACCCCAACATGGACAAGCAATTGCACCGACCCTCAGGCAACTTAAACGGACCTCTCGGACTTCAAGCATGTTCTAAGCGCAGAGCTGTCTCTGTATTACCGTGTGTTGCAAATTGGCTTGCGTCTTCTAATTTGTTTTTAACATAATCTACATCATTCTAAATTATAAATTTTAAATCATAATTTGATGCACCCTTGGGGGTATCTTTCTATCCAGCAGCACATTTACGAGTTTTTGAGACCATCACGTCTTACATAGGCCCCATGTTTCCTTGGCGTTTTATACTAGTTGGGCCCGTGCGAACATTCGTCACTCTGTAAATCATTGTTTAAAAGGAAAAATAGTTTCAAAATTCCAACTTTGATAGTTTTTAATAATCCGTGTTGCGGAGTCGGAGTACCTTCCAAACATGAATAGAACATCTAAAAAGGTCTCATTTTGTACACTATGGCATAAGAAATCAACTGGTGCCCCTTCAGACACGTAATAATGTGGTTTCAAGAACTTTCGGCGGCTGCTCTTTTCCAAATATAATGAACTACTATTTTTCTGTAAAATCTGTTTGATGGAGGACTGTAGGTAATTTCTTTCCCAGCATAGCAAAATTAATTACAGGGTTTCCCGTTGAAGGTTTTATAAATGTTTATAAAATGTCATCTTTTCTTAACATCAAGAGGATTGAAAAATTGATGCCATTTTTTCACCTTTGCTCCCTAATTTATGACAATTGAATTATCAATCATTCCCTTATCGAAATATATATAAAATGTCTGCAGTTGTTTTTACTTGAATTATTTTCCTATAATTAGAAAAAATTGTATGATCAACTTTGTAATTTCTTATTTGCAGATCAATGAGTGTTAATTAAAATCTTCAATCTGTTGATTACAAACACAATTTTTGCAATATATACCTCTAACAATCTCGTAATTATTTTGCAATTTTCTAACGTCTTTTCTATCTGCCCTTCCTTTCAATTGATATCAATAAAATGGATATATAACACAATTTCGGATACCGTTAAGAACTCGTCAGTATGTTGTTTACGTCGAAGTTCAAAATCACACTAAATATTAAGCACATTTATCGCCGTAAGTAAAAAACCAAAATTAAACACATCCTTGTTAATGGAACCGGCGCAATAACGTTCTCCGTAAGGCCAGTATTTCATTCCAAGAATCGTATTTAGCGATCAGAATACTTCATTTGTAAACATTGCTGTCCTACATCCCAACGGAGGTGTGAAGTAGTGCAAAATGTTTGGCAAGAGGGGCACCAAATGGCAGGCCAATAGGAAAGCAGTTAACACGTTAAAATGTACACAACTGCCCACACAATTACTACCTTCTTTGAAGCTGGCGTTTGGTATTGTTTGCCTTCACCATGCAGTGGTCAACTTTTCTCTCAATAGCACATTGGCCCAAGAAAGTTTAAGAAATAACTTTAAGTATTGGCAAAATGCTAATAAAAACTACACAAAAATATAATGCGAACTGTTTTCATGCCGTGAGTTCTAAAAATAAAATTTAATTAATTAATTGTATAATTAAAATTTTTATCAAATTTCTGTTGCTGTTCGTTTCCAAATTCCGAATGGGATACAGGAAACCAAAAATAAGATTTCTATGAAGTGACTAGTTCATTATTCTTTAAACTGCATCTTCATTTTTTATTCAAAGTTATATTTTGATGACATAAAATACTTCAATTATTTCTCCTTTATTTTTGTTTAAATTGTTGACATTCAGTTAATGAATTGTGCTGACACGCTTTTCGATCAGTTTTCTTTAGTTAAGTTCTAGAGCATTTGCCCAATCAGTTTCACGAAAACAACTGGTATATCGCACCTTGGGAAGTAGAGGGCAACAAGTGCGAAAATTTCATAAAGTGAGTTAATAATAACTTTTAGAGAAAAAATTACAATTGTTTGGTATATTGGCAGAAATCGTAAGCAAAAAAGTGTTGGCAGGATAAAATTGTGTCCTTATGGAAGTGAGTAATGTAAATGAAACTTAATTCTTTATAATCACATTGAATGGCCGTGTTTGAGTGGGTGCGTTGAGGGCCACAGTTTATGGCCGTGTGGAATTAAAATATATTATGTGACGTTCGATTGTTTCAGTAATTCTGAACGGTCATTGCTGCATGTAATAATATTATATAATATACTAGCGAAACCCGGCAGATGTTGTTCTGCCCTTCATCTCCCTCTTTCTCCTTCCCTCTCCCTTTCCCTCTCCGACTCTCCCTCTCCGTCTCTCTCTTCATCTCTCGCTGTCTGTCCTCCCGTCTCTCCGTCTCTCTCTCCGTCTCCCTCCGTCTCTCTCCCTCTCCCTCTTCGTCTCTCTCTTCGTCTCTCTCTTCGTCTCTCTCTTCGTCTCTCTCTTCGTCTCTCTCTTCGTCTCTCTCTTTGTCTCTCTCTTCGTCTCTCTCTTCGTCTCTCTCTTCGTCTCTCTCTTCGTCTCTCTCTTCGTCTCTCTCTTCGTCTCTCTCTTCGTCTCTCTCTTCGTCTCTCTCTTCGTCTCTCTCTTCGTCTCTCTCTTCGTCTCTCTCTCTTCGTCTCTCTCTTCGTCTCTCTCTTTGTCTCTCTCTTCGTCTCTCTCTTCGTCTCTCTCTTCGTCTCTCTCTTCGTCTCTCTCTTCGTCTCTCTCTTCGTCTCTCTCTTCGTCTCTCTCTTCGTCTCTCTCTTCGTCTCTCTCTTCGTCTCTCTCTTCGTCTCTCTCTTCGTCTCTCTCTTCGTCTCTCTCTTCATCTCTCTCTTCTCTCTCTCTGTCCCTCTCAGTCTGTCTGACTGTCTGTGTGTTTCTCTTCCCTCTCCCTTTCTCTCCCCGTCTCTCTCTACGCCTCTCTTCGTCTCTCTCTTCGTCTCTCTTCTTCTCTCTCTCCGTGTCTCCCACCGTCTCTCTCTGTCCCTCTCAGTCTGTCTGACTGTCTATTCCCTTTCTGTGTTTCTATTCCCTTTCCCTTTCTCTCCCCGTCTCTCTCTCCGCCTCTCTCCGTCTCTCTCCGTCTCTCTCTCTCTCTGCGTCTCTCTCTGTTCCTCTCATTTACATTTAGTTGCAGAAGCCTTAGGCCTCAAGATTTTAGTTTTTATAGTCCTAGAACGCTTCGTTTAAGAGTTATTTAACGATATAGATTCAAAAATTCCTACCGTGTGTTACGGGTTGCATTTGACATGAAAACTTAGTTTTGTTGTACAGCGCCATCTAGTGATTTTTTCTATATTTTAATAGTTATTCTGTTATTCAAGGCGAAGATGAATCCAACAAATCATAGATAATTAAAATTGGTTCTGCCGTTCTTCAGTTATAAATGCTGTAACTAACCCGACTTTGTCGAGATTTAAATAGTATATGATATATTTAAATATTTTATAATATAAGTTATAAAGATATGTTTCACGCTGGAATATTGGCACAGCTTGAGAGATATTTCTAGTTCGTTCATACATTCCCTTCATCAAACTTAATTTTTTTATAATTCGCCTCACTCACGATGAAGGAGATCATATGCACTCACTATTTGGAAAACAGATGAAAACGAGCACTCAGGTGAGGCTCTAAGTTCCCGCTCAATAGGTGATTCAGATGGCGAAGAAAACTTATGAGCCATTAAAAATAAATGAAATGGATACAGAGTATATCTATGATCTGAAAAATCTGACCTCTTTTGCTTCCACTTTTAAATACAAATGAAATGAATGTTATTTGGAATGAAATTAAGAAAATTAAAATTGAAAGTTAAACACCTTATTTAATTAAATATAAAACCAGTTTGAGGATAACGAATACAGTGTAATCAATGTTCGTCGTCAACAAGGTAGGAGATCACATTTACATTAACTCATTCCTGCCTACAGACAGACCCCAGTTATCAACGCCGCAATGAAAAAAACTTCTAGTACTGTGTAAAAAATATCACATAACGTCACAGTATCATGACTTCTCAAAAATCTTACAGTTTCTGGAAAGGTAGAGGTTATAATTGAGTCAATGAATTCTAATATGAGAGTAAAACGTCCGAGGAACATCTATTTTTTTAAAACTATGTACTAAAAAAGTAGTATTAATGTTTATTTTAAATAGAAAATTGTGAAGTTTGTAAATATTAGTGTATACATTAAATGTTTCTTTTTAATGTCATCTTAATTATTTTAGAGTATTATGTTAAAATGCAATATTATGTTTGATTGGAAACAAAAATAAATTTTGGGGTAAGAAATCACCTCGTCATAACTGCAGTATTTTATGTAATTTTATTTCAGTGTGGCCACAAGTGCAAGTTATGGCCACAACTGCCAATATCTCGAAACTACAATTTTTGCACTTGTGGGCCTTTTCTTCCCAAAGTGCAATAAATACTATGCTACCTAATTTTCGCTATTATTTGCTTTCGTGTCACTGACACGATTCACATATTTGAGGAACCTCATTGTAATCGTAGAAAACAACGTACTAAAAGCACTTGTATGTCTCCTTGGGTTAATAATGATTACACACATTGTGTCAAGAATAATTCGCATATGAAGTTTCTCTCTTATTAAAGTTGTCTTTCTCAAAGAAATATGGAAAAAATGACATATCTCAAAAATGTTTACTATAAATTATTATGTAAAAGTACAACGAAAAGTAAAATGTTTCATTCCTTGAAATTTTTAGTTTTGCGCAATAGTTACGTGATGTAGTACATAATATGTAATTTTCTCCCGGATTCTTAGACAAATGTCTAACAAAAACATTCACGTAGCGAATCAATCCAATTAAACCATATTTGTGTGGATACATCATGTTTCTGAGTTTCATTCCGATTATTTATATTAGAAAATAGTTTCGTGTTAATTATTCTCATTCAAATTGACGAAAATCATAAATGAGTATATAGTCTCCGGATTCTGTCGCTTGCATAAAGTTCATGATAAGTGCGTTTAGTACGTACGCTTGAATCGCAATTAAGATAAAAACGGTTTCTGAAAAGTTAATGTTGCCTTCAAACTACTCACGATTAATTGTTTGCATCAGTAAATAATTATCCTTTTAAACTACATTCTTGTTGAATTTTCTTACTAAAAGATATTGATCAGAGATATATTCTACTTGGAAAACATGTGTAGATTAGCAACCGTGCGATGTATACAATGTATACGATGTACAACGATGCATACGATGTTACTTTCCAAATGTTTATATTTCTGAAGTAGTATGTGCTATTGATAATTGAGGATTAAAATTGTTTGAAATTGAACTTGAGGGAAACATGGAATTCCTTCTATTCAATAGACATCTATACTAACTATACTTTCAATAGCATTATACTAACTATACTTTCTATTAATTTAATTTGGATTTATTTATTCTCCCGTCCAAAATTTCGAGGTAATAAATATCATATGCATACCCCATATAGTACCCTACTGGTGAATTGATTCCAAACAGGTGAAATTTTCTCAGACCTTCGATATTGTAATCACATGAAAGTATGACCTAATACTCACGGAGTGATATGACCGTAACTCACACAAGCTCACAGTATTTTACTTTTTTCAGTTACGTGAGCAGTAAATTGCTCGACTTCTAGCATTGTGTAAAATACAAGAAGACAGTATGTAAACAGCAGACAACGTAGAAAACAAAAAAAACTGGGTTCCAGAGTTTTTAATAAAGAATCAATTCATTTCCTGGAAACCGAGGCTTGTGGTCACGTGGATCTTGCCAGGCAGGGAAATGAGAGGGAGCTTCCTCATCGCAGGCTCCGATGCCACGTGCGCCCAGCGCTGAAAGCGAATGACCCCCGGCGCGCCCACTGAGCGGCTGCATTCGCCGTCCCCGTCACGTCTTCATCCACCTGCAAACCGCTCTTAACCAGATTCGCGCGCGGACTTGGCATTCGGCCAATCGGGACGCGTATAGAGGTAAATATCTCGGAGCAAGCAGCGCCCGCGACCTCGCTCTGTCCCCTCTCTCTCTCATTCTTCTCCGGTCTCCCTTGCGCCCCTCCTCTCCCACTTGCGCCCACCCAAATAATGCACCGACTCTAGTGGTGAAGCGTAGTCGTAGACAAGCTAGGCCTTGAAAAGGAAAGGACGTAAAACATTACTAAAATACAATATAATTCAGAAGTTTACGCAGCATCATAAGTGTTGCCGGCAGAGGACGGAAAGAAATATGAAAATATAAAGGCAGCCATGAAACATGAAATTGAAAGTTTGTAAAACTATTTATATGTAAACATCCATTGTTAAAAAAGAAATTTGTACCCTCTACAACTGTTAAGAAATCAAGTAGCGTATTTGCAATAATTTACCATCTTGTTTTTTATGTAAGTCCTCTATTCACTTTAAGATTTCTCGTACAAAATTAAACCTGACATCATTTTACGAAATGAGTACAGTAATAAAGCAACACTATTTGCACTTTGTAAACGAGCAACATCGACTTGCCCATCTTCACTAGTTAAATAGTCCAGAACCATTAACATTTTGGGTGAGTCTTGACCACGTGTAGTTGGTTTATTGGAATGACGACCAGCTCCTCCTGCTGGTTAACGGTTGGCCTCGCGGGCCACCTGTCTGCGCGCCAGAGCGCCTCCCGCGAGAAGCGCCTCGCTCGTGATTGCAGGTAGGATGAGGAAAAGGGTTCTCGGAAATTTTAAACACATAAACCTACTAATGCATGTGGCATGAATCGGCACCTTTCTAAGCATCACTTTTAGCAAAACAATCCATTTTCTTTTCAAGCCTTCAAAGAATAGAATACGGTTTGTGTACGTTTCCAATGAACGGATTTTTAATACGCTTACATAAAATTGCAAAATCCAGGTACAGTCTCACACTTTAATATTCGCTCACCTTAATATATCGTAATTGTTCTGGAATAGTTTGCCAATAACAAGATATCGAAACGCGGAAGGTAAGTACGTGAACTCTACAACACTCGAAGTGGAATATTTTATCAGGTTGAATGTTTAGAGCGCGAAAGAAAATTACTATGTTCGCGAGTTTGCTCAAAATTCCGTACAGCCTGGCACTTAAATATTCGGTTACCAAGGGAAATAATTTGTCTTTAGGTTTGTTATCGGTGTTGAAAGAGATATGAGTTCGGGTGTTCGTTCTAATCTTAATTCTAGTGTTAAAGAGTTCGGGTCACTTCCTCTTGTATGGTGAAAGTACTACGATACGCCCAAAAGGATGGAATGCTACATTTGACCAACGATAACCAGTGATGTTCAATTATGAAACGGGCAAGATACAAGATAAATTAGCAAAATGGCCAATCTTCCACAAAATGCAGTCCACGACATCGTAAGGTGAAACGAACGAAAGGACAGAACAGAAAACTTGCCGCTAAAGGGTCGAACACAGTCTTACTAAAGATGAGATAGATACCTGATTGAGAAAAGTAAGGATAATCCTCGATTAAGTGCACGGAAAAATGCTACTGAGTTGTTAGAAGAACGTGAAGAAAAAAAAACCGTCAGGAAGTTGCTTACAAACGAAGGGTTTGATGGAAGAGTGGCCACGAAAAGGCCATTAATAAGCGATTTCAATAGAAAGAAAAGGCTGGAATTCGCAAAGCAATGTGAGAACAAGGGGGCAAACTGATGGTCGATGTTACTTTTGCTGGCAAGAGCAAGTTTACCTCGTGGCAATCCGATAGCAGAACTAGACTATGGCGCAAGCCAACTAACACTGCGCAAGTCAAGGAAAAATGAGATCTGGAGCAGACTGTTCAGTACGACAGATGCAGTATCATTGTGCGGAGGTGCGTATCTTCACCTGGAGTCGGAGAATTGGGGTTGGTAAAAGAAATAATGACGAAGGAAGGTTACCTTCGCATTCTCAAGAATTTTTGCACAAGTACGGTTACTATCGTAAAAGTAAAGTATAGTATACGTAAAAGTAAAGTATACCTGTGAGTTTTAACAGAACAATGATGCAAAACATAAAGTTTGTACGCACCTGGCTTCTGTACAACTGCCCCAAGGTTTTGGAAACCTGTCCGCAGACTTCAAACCTTAACACAATCGAGCATTTATGGTGTGAATTGAAAGCTTGATTACAAAGAAATAAAATTTCCAGAAGAGAGGAATTGAAGAGGAGATTGGCGGAAGAATGGGTACCTTTAGGCAGTTTAAACATAAAAAATACAAGTATGCGGAATCAGAATACATACAATATAGTACAATACAATATAATATAAGTATGCCAAAATGTCGAAAAAGAAGTGATTTCCCAAAAACGTTACCCCACAAAATACTAGCATTATAATACCATGTAACAATAGTTATTTTCAGAAGAATGACCGAATATTAAAATTATCCTAATATTTTGGTTTATTTGTTGATTTTTATGTTTTTCTTAAATTCATGTTAACATGATTTTTGTTTCATTTTTTACATACTTTTCTAAAATAATAAACGTTTGTTTTTTGGCATGAACTGTTATTTTTTGACCTTCCTATCGTGTGAATATAATAATAAAATTCAAGTTATAGTGCGTGACCTAATATTAGAATGAGTGTATCTGGAAACCTCCATTTTAAATTACACTTGTATTTCTGTTTGTACACCTGGAATGTAAATAATACACGTTAAGCATTTTCCATGTTAGGAGCATTACGAAAGCTTAAGTAAGGGTAACCTTTCTGTGAAATCACTTCTTTCAACCGATTCGGCATACTGGTAGTCATTTCGTTATGTAAAAACTGTCCATTAATACCCATTCTTCCGCCAATGTCCTCTTCAATTCCTCTCTTCTGAAAATTGTATTTCTTTACAATCGGGTTCCGAGCATTACGAAAGCTTTTAGGAGAGGCAATGTTAAATTCCTTGAATTTTTTTATTCCACATCGATGCATGTTAAGTTGGTTTATCAGCAATACCTTCTATAAATGGCTTTATTAATTAGCAAGTAGTATAATTATACGTGTAAGGTTTCAGTGTTTTCCTCGTCCGCCGGTGTGATGTGCGACTTTCGTTACGGAGCGCTTTCCTTTCCGCCTCGCCACTCAGGGCCACGGTCGTCGGCTGCCAGAAGGACGGCTGCTACATACGCATTCACGGCCATTCCTCATCAGATTATCCTTTGACTGTCACGGGCTATTACAGAGTTACACGCGCAGTGCTACTGAAAATGAAAATAGTTTTAATTATTCATGAAAAAATACAAAGTATTTCTAATTGCTACTAAATAATGACTCGATATAGAAGAGCCTTATTGTTCACGTTTTCCATAAAGCGAATGCCAAGATGTTCCCGTTTTTGCGGTTGAGCAGTAAATGCTGCTACCACGCGGTTGTGGTGTTTATTAGTCGAAATTATTTGTATTTTTGAATTATTTTTCACGCAATATCTTATACGTTTGGATCAGGCAGAATAGTAATTTATAAACTCCTGTGACTCCCATAACTCACGTCATATCCGGTAATCCTTATTACTTTCATTTTGATTTGTACACATAATCCATATGACAAGGGTCTTTTGATGGAAGGAATACCTCAGTGTCTGGAACACGTAAATTCGGTCCAAATTTAAAAAAAATTGATATAGTATGTGAATTATGTGAAGTGGGTAAATTCTGAAAACTTTACTTGAAGGCCAATAGTCTTGTTTTGAAGTTAGGGAGTTAGTGACCTCTTATTTACAAGAGAATCTCTCATTATTGCAAGCATTCAGTTGAGTTGTTTTTTTATTTCAGTTTAGCTCCAATCATTCGTGCGAAAACTCCCCTCGGTCCCACCGCGCAGGGCGCGTTCAAATTAATTCAAAATTGTCTCCAATGACGAAATTCATTGACCTATCGAGTATACTATCGATTTATTCATTTTTTAATATACTGTTCTAATGAAAATATAATAAATGTGAGAGTATTAAATGACATAAATATAAAAAGCACATTTGAAACACACACACGCTAGCTATATTTAATGCCCTTATGAGTAAAAGTTTGTTTAAATCTTTTTTTGAATGAATACTGCATTTGCAATATTAGTTGTGAGACGAAATTTAGGACACGAAGATAAAGTAGAACTACCAAGCACCAAACATATGTTTATAATCGTTCAACGAATAATCTCCAACCTATTTGCAGTGAATTGCTGTGTCATTGGTGTGTCTTTTATGAAATACTTCGTCATTAAATGGAATTAACGCCCCCGAATAAGATTCGCACGTGAAGGGGACTCACGGAGGCGCATCCAAGGACGATTTCCTCGAAAGAGATGCAGCGTTTGCTTGGTGCTCAGCCAGAAACCGCAGGGCTTCCCAGTGCTCTCAGAAATTACGTCAATGGAACACAAGTGCTGGAGCGAAAAGCGTGAAGTCAACCAACAAATGATTTTGCAAATTGTATAAAAAAAGAATTAGTATATTTTACTTACTCTCCAGCAAAAGGAGATGTAAGATTTCTGTGCTTTACAACCAGCTAATAGCAAATGAATGTGTGCAGACTACACAATACACAATACTTCTCGTATTATTTGTGTTATTCAATAACTGTTTTAAGTGTGTATCTCATAATATCGATTTCACTACTGGCCAAAATAATTTGCAATCAATCCACGGGCTCCTTACAGAATTTTATATCACAAAGTCCTCAATAATATCAAAACATAAATAGATCTAAAAATAACACGCAACATTACAATAAACATAAAAATAACACCCATTAAATGAACAATTATTAAAAATAATTACCATTAGTCCAGTCGTTCATAAGATTTGGCATCTCTTGACATTTGATGTTAATGATGAGAAAGAAAAAATACTGCATTATTTTAGAGTAAAACCACAGGTACTTTTTGAAAACACATTCCCTATTGTTGTTATTGCTGTTACTATCTTTTGGCCATTGAATTTTCTCGTGTATTGCACGTGAAACCAAAACATTTCAAAGGCTTAATTCTAATAGAGTTTGTTTTCACAGTACAACGAAATGCACACATTCATAGAATACATGTATTTAATTAATGAAACAAAACATGTTTGCATATAAAATGAATTTCAATGACGCTGAAATTTGATAATTTTTTGCTGATTAATGACGGGAATTGGTTAAAGTTTGAATCGATCCTCTTATTATTTGACACTCAGCAAACGCGCAAAATAGTCATTTCCTCGTGTTTTCTAAGTTACAGTCTATTTCACAAAGAAGTATGTTGAAAGTATTTGCGAAGTAGCCCATATTTACTTGCATTTCTTCATACAACGATAGAATGCATATGTGATTATCAATTCGAGGATTATATTATCTTCAAAAAGGCAGCTACATTATTGTGAATTTTTTTGTTGGACTTTCCACTATGATTTGTGGTAGATGAAAACTATTTTCTCACGACTATTAAGAAGAAGATCTGTATTTCATAACATTTCATTCACTCGAAAGATATTCGTTTTCTTCAACATATTTACACTATATTTAAAACATTCAATATCCATTGGTTAACATTTTATTATTATTATTATTATTATTATTATTATTATTATTATTATTATTATTATTATTATTATTATTATTATCATTATTATCATTATTATCATTATTATTATTATTATTATTATTATTATTATTATTATTATTATTATTATTATTATTATTATCTGCATTTTGTTATTTCGTGGGAAATTTAATTTCATTGTACGAGTCACGAACTACTTTTATCTAAAGTAGTTGTATATGTCCTACAAATAGCATTAATAATATATTTTGCATCATTTTGAATACATCATGATTATTTCATGTGAAAGGACACTGTCCTGGTGAAAACAGAGATATTGACGTTTTTGGCCCTGGTTTCCCAGATATACTTTATGCACAGCATATGTGTTCGGCAGGTGGTCGACTCACCGGCGCACAGATTTACAGATGCGTGTCTCCAATCATAAGGAACGTTATTTCCATTATAATTATATAATGGTTATTTCCATTATATTTTGATTGATTGATTTATTCATGTTTCCGGCCGCGTCAACTGCTCTGGTCATTAGTCCCGTTAGTGTAGTGCAAGTTTTTTTCTCGGAAGATGGCGGTGATCTTCCCCGGTGGATGGCGACATCCGGCGCCGACCTACCGTCGGCTAGTGGGGTTTTCCCCCTAACCAGGACTCTCCTACCAACGGGGCACCGCCCCAGTCGGGACAAGCCATAAGCTACCGACCGGTCTCCCAGAATATGTGTTAGTGTAGTGCATGTTAGTGTAAGTGTGTGTTTAAGAGGAGAGGATAGTACAAGGAAGAGGAAGGACAGATCGCGCGCGGTCCGTGGCCCGTTTGGTAGGGTACTGCTCCGGCATTCGCCTGGTGTTGATCGGAGAAACCACGGAAAACTACCGATCAGAGCAGCCGGCCGCTAGAATTATCCTCCAGGTAGCGACCGAATTCGACCTAGCTGGAAAGCTAGTGTCGAAAATCCTACCGCTGTCAGGACTCGAACCTAGGACCTCCCGGTTAGAGGCGCTGCAGTGACATCAGTTGATGCCCTGAGCTACCGCTACCGGTCATTATATTTTGAGTTTCTAGTACTACGATAAACAGTTCGAAATTCATACCTTTATTTCAAAATAACAACCCCAAAGTCAGACGTTGTGACTTTTTGTGTCTCTGGACTCACATTCTCTGATGCGAATTAAATTTAAATCTCAATATACTAACTTTCTTTAAAACCTAAATGGAATTTTGAAACAATTGCACACATATTTACGTGTATATTTCATTTGTAAAAATTAGAAGTGGTAAAGGGATGCGAACTCAATAATCCTTATTTCATTCAATAAAGTTCTCTTTTTTTATAAATCAGACAGAATGAACGTGTGTATGGAGATGTGATAAGTGGCTAAAGCGATTGCATTGGATAATGCATAAAAACATGTGCAAACTCACAGAATCACTCCTTTATAATACTTTCTCCTCACAATGCATCTACCGTTGCTTTGTTAGATTCACTCGCATTTTAAAGATTGTGACGCCTTTTTTTCATTATTAAAAATTTCAGAAAAATAAGTTGCAAATGATCATCAAAATGATTTTCTTTTCTCTTTTTCTAGAAAAAGAAGTATCCAAGATCCTACAGGAAGATCTGCTAGAGTTCTGAGTCGTAGAATGGTAGAAACTGAAGCAGACACTCAAGAGCAAACAGGTACATCTTCCTAATAGTTTTGTTTTTATTATTATTATTATTATTATTATTATTATAATTATTATTATTATTTATTATATGCGTATCGGCCAATTATTACTTCGCTACATGCTATCTTCCGAGACCAAGTCATATTTACATCGGAGAGATTAACGCGTCTTTTTGGGGATCAGATTTTCGGCTGTATCCCTTGATAAGACAAGGTTGTAACGCCTTGAATTATGAATAGGATGAGGATGAGGGGTGAAGCCTACGCAGGACTCGAACCTGCAGCCTCCTCGGCGCAGACGACGGCTGTCGCAACCACCTGCGCCACAGGGCCGGCTTATTATTATTATTATTATTATTATTATTATTATTATTATTATTATTATTATTATTATTATTATTATTATTATTATTATTATTATTATTAATGTCTTGTACAAGAGATAAGTAGCTTTTGCTGCTGCCGACCACCAGTTAAATTTAAATAAAAGCACTTTTACATTGGTTAATCTTCTCTCTTAATCAAGATGTTATAAACAATTGTTAAACTTATGTTTTTGAAACTTTCACTGTGTAATACTAATAAGTCTGTATCAGATACCTGCAAATAATAACCAAATGAACCAAAACATGAAATATGATTATCTTCTGGGAAGATTAAAAGATTTTTTTTTTCAATCTCTAATTTATTTTCATTTTTACAGTGCCTTTATCATGGATCCAGGAATTGAACATAGTGAAGAAAATATCTGTTCAGATAGCCTTCAATTAAATTCACTGTGTGGGTCTATTAAAGGTATAATGTTATTTCAAAATGATTTAGCAGCCTTAGATGCCTGTTTGCTTTGCAATGAGAATGAATCTTTCAGAGCATGTGTGCGGCATGATAATGTGCATTAAATGTACATAATATTACTCGGGATTATTCGCATTCTGTCTACTATTGCAGAAAAAATGTGGTTTCTCCCAAAAATCATGTTGCTTTTTCTTTCATGCACGTTAATACTGTGGATATATCAAACATTTGCATGTTATTTGTACAAGAGATTGAAAGTAATCGGGTAGCTATACAATTATTCATTCGAATTCTTTGATGTAGAATTAGCTACTTATAAACACTGTTTAATAAATGAATTTATTTTATCAAAATAATAATGGGTTCAATCGTGTGAAAATTGTCTCCAGATTTTAACGAAAATGTAGGGTTTACGTGATTAGAATCTTCATACAGGAAAAGTATCATTTTAATTAATTTTAATATAGTTTTTTCAAGAAATTTCTTGAGATATTTAAGTGCTATTTGAGAGACTTTTACAGTACTTTTGTTATTTGCTTCTAATGATTTCTGTATAATATTTTTGCAAGAGCTGTTCCAGTATTTTTTCCATACATAGAAATTAAGGTCTTTATTCAAGATTAGCTTGGCTATCCGGGGGACGCCGCGTCCAGGGCACAGGTGCCGACGTTTCGATCGCCATTCTGCGATCTTCCTCAGGGCGTAGTACTGCATCCCCCGGATAGCCAAGCTAATCATGACTCCGGCCGCGGAAGCCTACGCTCTCGTCTTTATTCAAAAAAAATTATTTCGAATAAAACTCTAAAACTTCAAAATACTGATAGAATAGAAAACTGAGAAAAAAATCAAATTCAAACAAGTACAGTGCACCGAGAAAGTCTTTCCTTGCCGATGACTTGCCTTGCATCTTGCCGGTGAGTGTGCTTGCGACAGAAATTATGTTGGTAACCCGATGCAGCTTGCAGTTGCAGTTGGTAACGTATGCAGCTTGTTACAAAAGAAAACGTGAATTGCATACTCACAACAGATGTTGGAAGTGATGGATGTCCCCTTCATTTATTTCCCAGTGATCTGGTTGCTACCAACATAAATGCAATTTTTAATAGGAGGCCCTGATTCGGCTTGGTGCGGTGAGACTTTTTTGGCGTATATGTTGTCAACATTTAAATAAAATAATTGTATATATTGATAATAGTATTCTTTGAATATTGCATTTTACAATATATACTGCAGCTTGATTTTACAAAGGAACTGCAAAAATCATAAACCTTATAAAGATTAAATAGAATATTGGATTTTTTACAAACTTAGAAGAGTTTTCTCTCTCAACTTATCTTTCGTATCACTGAAACAATGAATGTATTAATGAAAATAGAATTACTAGTCCTAAAATGTTGAATTATTTGGCATTCGGATGGTTTCGGCTTAGTGGCTGATTTTTTTTCCTACCCACCATTGCAGTGAAATCAGAGGAGATGTTTTGTTATTGTTGTTGTTTTTTTTCTTTCAATTGTGATTAGAGTGATCTGCAATTCACTTCCGTATTATGCACACGATCGTACTACTCAGGCTTGATGGCAGAATCAGGCCAACAACCCTTGAGCAGAGCGTCGGAACTGTGTCTTTTCGCTTCACACGCGTTTTTGGAAGCGCCATTTTATTACGGACTATACTTCATTTTCTGTTAGAATTGTCTTTCCTGTAGTAAACTTATACTTCATAACTTATTATTTATTACGTAAAATGTTGGCCAATGTACAAATTATTATGATACTCTTTTAATTTCAGAGGATGTGAGAGAACAAGTGAATGGACTCTCCAAGGAGATTGAACTTCGAGGTAAGAAACTGCATTTCTGATCATCATATTGTAACTTCTTTGAATGTTTGTTATAACACAAAATAATGATTTCTGTTTTCTGCTCCAGAAATTATTCCACCTGAGAAACTGAAGCCTGATGTTGAGAAGGGAAAAGAGACATTTGAAAGAGCTGACTTTGAAAAGGCTATTGAACTTACTGGTAAATAATAAATTTACAATTAGATAACTTTTTATGACCACACTGTAGTTTCCATAGTTCGGCAGATTGTTCAGATTTGTTTATATCTTTAATTGTAATAAGTTTCACGTGCGTAATTCAAAGGGAAATGAATTCATGGTAAAAAAATTGTCTCAAAACTCAAAAAGCGGTTAACTGACCTATTTGAGAGATATCCTTATTCGCAATTTAAAAATAATACGATATTAAAATTAAAACTTACCTTCCAATCAGTTGTTGGTGGCAAGAAATGAATGATATAATTATTCAGTGGTTCAATCGTCACTTCGCATCATGTAGAGCAATAGCGATTATAGTATTAAAAGTAGGAAATTTTCTTCTGTACTTTTCGAAACTAATGTGAACGCATCTAATGTGAAAAAAATATTTTCACATCATGCATGATACCGCCTTGCGACACTTTATAAATTCTCTCGTTTCAAGAAAACGAAATTAACTTTTTACCGTTCTCTTGCCTTTTTAATATTTTATTCCATGAAGTTATTTCTTCAATTATACCCCTTTTTCTGTCTCTAATAATTCTATAAGAATTTTCTTCAAAGTTTCAATTTTCCACTCTGCATTCATTACGTTCCTATACAAACCTCAAAAATACTTAATGCTATTGTGTAAACTGCACTTTCACTAAACTTCATCAAAATCGTAAATATGTCAAGCTATTTGTTTTAATATTCCATAATTTTTTAGTCGTATATGAATCAGTTAAAAGCTGTTTGATATGTTTACTTTCCCACCTTCCCTTCTGCATTATATCAAACATTGTAATTGTGATTCAACGCTCATTCAATAATGTAACTGTGATTTAGAATTAATTAGTCATTAAAATAATTATTAACTTAATGTTATATTTTTAACAAAATATTCTTTTGTAAGAAAAAATAAAGTAGAAGGGACTTGTTGAAATCGTTACAGTATAACGTGTGAGAAGAGTGGTATCCACTTCATATTGGTCTTACTGAATGAATGCACCATCTCTCTCCCACCCTGCGATACTGACGTTCCTTATGTTGAGTCGTGATAAGGGAACTCGCCTAACGTCCGCATCTCCGCACTTTCTTTGAACGAGTCGTAGTGAATGGAGCGACACAATTTCTACAGTTCTACTTTCTTTAGACTCGCTGTATTTAGTGCTCTCGTTCTTTACGAACTTTACTCCCGCTCTGAGATAAAAAAATATTATTATTATTATTATTATTATTATTATTATTATTATTATTATTATTATTATTCCTCTAATTCACAACTAAAGATGTTATGAGTCAACCGGGAACGGTAGCTCAGTGCATCAACTGATGTCACTGCAGCGCCTCTGACAGGGAGGTCCTAGGTTCCCACTCCCCACGGCGGCAGGATTTTCGACACTAGCTTTTCAGCTAGGTCGAATTCTGTCGCTGTCTGGAGGAGAATTCTAGCGGCCGGCTGCTCTGATCGGTAGTTTTCCGTGGTTTCTCGGATCAACGCCAGGCAAATGCCGGAGCAGTGCCCTAATAAACGGGCCACGAACCGCGCTCCATCTTTCCTTCCTCTTCTTTGTCCTATCCTAACCCCTTACACACACACACACTTACATGCACTATACTACCACATATTCCGGGAGACCGGCCGGGAGCTTAGAGCTTGTCCCGGCTGGGGCGGTGCCTCGCTGGTGGGAGAGTCCTGGTTTGGGGGAAACCCCGCTAGCCGACGGTAGGTCGGCGCTGGATCTCGCCATCCACCGGGGGAAGATCACCGCCATCTCCCGAGGGGAAAACATGCACTACACTTACGAGACTAATGACAAAAGCTTTTGACGCGCCCGGAACCAACCAACCAACCAACCAATGTTATGAGTCTGCTGATTATAAAGTATGCTGGGTTGCAATCAGCGTCCCAAGGAGCAGATCTAAGCACTGTCTGTGCCTCTGCAACACTTTGCACAAATTGTGTGCTGCTCCAAATAAAGCGATGTCTAGCACTTCCAAGTCTTTTCAATGACCTGGGAGTTTAGCGAAGTTCATACACAAATTTTGCGGAACAAATCCAAGTGCTCCGGTAACTAATGAGACGACCTGTGCGTTTACGCTCCTCTTTCGGCTGATCTCCATTTCCAAACTCTTATTTAAGACGTTTCTCTGCCTCCTTGATTACGACGTTTTCATCGCACGGCACAGCAACATCTACAAGTGGACACGTTTTTTCCTTCAAATCCAGGTTAACAATATCTAGATTGTTTGCCGCTACCGTGCGATCAGTTGAATTTGTTGGTCGTACAGTATTGTACACAGTTCAAGAGACGTCACCTGTTTTGGGGAATGTTCTACCATTTGGAGTATGTGTTTGGAACTTCCACGGCATTACAGATTTGCCTGTGAAGATAACTGCACAACTTATCGTGTCTTTTCAAGTACTCGGTCTTTACTAGAATTGGACAAGCTGAGACAATGTAATCAATGGTTTCTAGTTGTTCCTGGCAAAAGCAGCATTCATTATCTTGGGAAATTTTGAAAACCGCTCTATCATAATGTCGTGTTCTCAACGCCTGATCTTGGGCAGCAATTAAAACTACTACCGATTCTGGATTCATTGGCCTCTTTTAAGCCACATAAATGATTGATTTTTATTCATTTACACCTTGCCCATTCTTTTTAGATATATTCTATGGGGTGGTTTGTCTCTCTACGATTTCTTTTACATTTTTTTCACGTTTCTTCTTAAGTAGCATTAAACGTTCAGTGTCTCTGTTATTCTGTGTGTCTTGCATTGTCATCTTCGTTATGCTTCTTGCTACTCTTACAATGCCTCTGTTTCCGATTCTTCATGACCAACCTCATTAGTGGTTCTTCTTGATGCCTGACTACATACTTTCCTAACTCTACTTTTGCAATGAGAAAGAAGGTTTCAATTTGTCTGAGGATTCTTCCTTCTTCCTTACGTGACATCCAAGGTCTATGTACACCAGCTCGAGGGTGGGCAACATGGTGCATTGTAAGCAGTTTTCTGGCTTTTCGATCCCTGATTCGAATTTCTTGCTCAGTCCATCCACTGATCCGAAACTGTACTCGGCTAGAGGCACCGCCAAACTGTCTATTGCAGATATTTTATGCCTGGAGTTCAAAGCGGACTGCAGGACAAGTCTCACTTTTCTGAAATATTGCCTCTGAATTCTCTCTTTATTGTGTCGTTTGAGTTATTCTCACATTCTTCAATGACCCGATACTTGAAACTTTGACCTGACTCAACATCTCGAATTATCTTGTGCATATATAATTCTGACAGGAGTTGTCACTTTGCTTTTAAGTTGATTTCTGCACACTTGTCAAGACCAAACTTCATGCACATGTCATTGCTAAAATCATCGACGACAGATTACATTTGAGAGAGAATCGCTTCGTTTTTAACAAACACATTTAAAACCATCCACTTAAAAAGCAAATGCGATCTGATAAGCCGGCGGCGCTAGCCGAACTCGTTTACTACGCTTTGTGATGTCACGAAGGTTAAGCGAATTCGAGACTCGCGGGTTTCTGGTTGGGTGACCGGCCAGGAACCCCGGGATCCAACGGCGCCGAGCCCCTGGCCGAAGGGATAAAAGGCACTCACTGACTGCGATGGGACGAGACTTGACAAATATAGTAATTCAGTATAGTAATTACTCAGTAACGGAGGATTACTCCAGAAGAAAGCGCTCAACGCCAACAAGGGTTAAGAGACGCGTTGCATCAGCAACAACGAAGTAACAAATTTTTCATCACCTTGGAGCTTGTAACCAAAGTTAGTGTGCGAAAACTGTCTAGATAGTGGAATCGAACTAAAGCAAAACAGAAGAAGGGATAGCGAATCTCCTAGAAAAATTCGCCTATTAATGTGAATACTTCTTGATAATACTCCTTTACGCTGTGAAATAGAAACCTGGTACTCCACGATTTCATACCAGGCTTGCAAAACTCAGTCTAGGATGAAATCAATAGATCTACGGGGTTTTCAAAATATAATCGTGTTGTTGTTGTTATTATTATTATTGTAATTAAACGAATTGTTGATGTTTTCAGGTTATGGAAAATTTCACTATTTTCTTTTAGCAGTGTGTGGCTTTGTAAGTACAAGTGAAGAGATGGATGTTATTTCTATGTCCTTCATCTTGCCATCAGCACAATGTGACCTGAAACTTAGTACACAAACAAAAGGATGGCTCAACAGTATCATATTTATAGGTTTGTTGAGTTTCACATTAATTATTATAGTTTTTTTTAATTATCAGAATAAATTCATGGTATTAATATAATTCATTTCACAGGAATGATGGTTGGTGCTTATACCTGGGGATCTGTAGCAGATTCTTTGGGTCGAAAGAAGGTGTTAATTGCAATATCAATAATGAATGCATTATGCATTGTAGCTTCAAGCTTTAGCCAAAACTATGAATTATTTATGCTCTTCAGATTCCTAAATGGAGCAGCGTGAGTTAAGATTTTCCTATAACTAAAGAACACTTTTTTCTCCTTATGTGATATTAATAACTGAACTTTTAAATAGCTTTGCTTACAATGCAACACGGGATAATATTGTAATGTGTATTTACTATTACAGTCTTGGTGGAAGTGGTCCAGTTATTTGGTCTTATTTCGCTGAATTTCAACCCAAAGATAAAAGAGGAGCTATGTTGAGTTTCATGGCAGCGTTTTGGACGCTGGGAAATTTATTTGTTGCAGGTAAACTATCAAGTATTATCATGTGCAAAAAATACAAAATAGCTTTAAATCCTAAAATAGCAAACCTAGACGCAAATAAACAACGAAGCATTATTAAACATGATTACATGAACAAAGGGGTATGATTACAACCAGACACTAAAAGGAACCAGACTACATTTCTGGTTATAACTATCTTCTTATAAGTAAAGAAATTGACTGACTGACAGACAATTCAGTGTAGAGCTCAAACTACTGAATCTACTAGAAACGTGAAAGGGTGTAGCCGAATAAAGCAGTGAAAAGTATCACCAAAACAAATCGAAAATCGCGATGCTCATATTAAAGAGAATAAAAAATGCCATAGATTCACAAAAAATCAGCCTTCTAGGGCAATTTGTTGCAGAGATACAACGAGAAACGGTATTTACTTTCTCGTATACATACATATATACAGATTAATTTACGTAGTATAGAGAAAGTTATGTAATGCTGCGGAAACTCGATTTCAATATTTCAACGGAAATTGACGTTTTGGGGTCCCCTAATAGCGAAAAAGGGTGTTTTTTGTCTAAACGTCCGTCCGTCCGTCTGTGAACACTACGAGCGCCGAAACCTTGCGTACGATTTTTTCCAAATTGAAGAAACCCCTGTCCATTTGGCTCTAGTTTAAGCTTTGAAATTTTGAAAATCATTCTTTAAAATGTGGGGGTACTTTACATCAATTCCCCGGACAATTTCAAAATTTTCTCAAAAACGACTCCAAATTTTTTCTTTAGATTTCTTTTAAGAATATAGAAAAATACACTTATAAAAGTGGCATACGTCCGATTTTCACGGTTAACTTTGAATTTTCGAAAATTACAAAAGTTTCGATGTTTTTGGCGTCCTCCTACAACTGTAAAATTGAAGACAGATCTTTCCGTCAAATGAAATTTGTTGTTCATAAATAGTTATTTCATTAAGGTCTTGTAGATTTTCGTAAACATTTTATTAGGTTTCGTCAAAGTGCATGGATAATTTGCAATTTAAAAAAAATAATAAAAACAAGATTTTCCCAAAAACGGCTCCAAATTTTTTCTTTAAATTTTTGGTAGAAGTAGTGTCAAATGTACTCTATACGATGACAAAACCGCCATATTGCTCTATTGTTTTGTTTTTTCAAAAATTACAAAAATGTAATTTTTTGACCTGTCTCTCACGTCGTTAATATTTACATTACAGGCGATTTCTGCTGTTAATATGTGCTAAAATTTTCAGAAATGCTCAAACTCCGTTTTCTCAATGGCTCCATATTTTTTCTTCAACTTTTCCAAAGAATAGTGTTAATTGCTCTAATATGACGTAAACTTCATTCGAGGGTCTTTATTTTCTCAAAAATTACACAAATGTCTTTTTTTTAAATAGAGAGCCAGCGGCCGGCCATGGGCGAGTGGGAGTGGCGGGACTGGGGCGCAGGCGGAGATGGACAGGTTGGGGTTGGACGGAGTGGGCGGGAAGGGGGGAGGAAGGAGAAGGGATGGCTCAGGTTAGCTACCGTGAAGAGGATGTAAATTAAAATACTTTTATTTTAAACAGATGAAAGAATCCGTTTGTTTTCCTGAATATTACCATAGATCATTATGTTAAATATATCCACGGCCAACGTTGTGTTATTTTAGCAAATCTTTTCATTTTACAGGATTTCAGTAAGTCATAATTGACTACTTCGTAAAATTAGAGTATACAAAATAGGATGCATAATATAATGGATGTCGATAACAATTCATTCGTTTTTAAGGAGGTTTCCAATATTGTGACGAAAGCGAATGGGGGAGAGGGAATTGATGAAAACTGAACATTCTCCTTGTATGGTATATAACAGTTTTGTGCCACTCTTTAGCGCGTTCAAAGTAAATTGCTTCAGTAAAAGTTGGCAATGTACACTGTCATCTATTACATCTTGTCTGTGGTAATTGTCAATGCATCTAACATACTTTCACAGAATCAAACAGTCCTAATTGATGTAATTGTGTAATATTCAAAATATCAAAAACAAATCGTAGAAATTTTAGTTGCAGAATTATGTAAGAAAGGATCAGAAACGCTGTCTTTAATTTTCTGGCATGGATACATATACAGTCTGTTGTGAGTAAACAACCTTATGCCTAACTTATTCCTAGGAATTTTTCCAAAATAAATAATCCCTGGACAATCTGGACTGGCTCAAAGATCTTCTACTTTTTAAAAAACATTGCTAAATTTTGGGAGTACTTTAGATGAAGCCTCTGGAACCTTTTCCAAATTTTCTCACAAATTGCTCCAATAAAAAAATGTTTTAAGACTATATTGAAATAAAGATGGTGTAGGTTCGACTTTCACTTTTAACTCTGAATTTTCGAAAATTGCAAAAGTTTAAAATTTGATGAACACCCTCCTTACAACCACAGTATTGAAGGAAAAGAAAACTCAAAAGTTTCCTGTGAAACGAGCTCAAAATCACGCGTTTTCAGAAACGCTCAAACGAAATTTCCTCAAAAAGGCACTAATTTTTTCAATAAAAGTTTTTTTAAGACTCCTCTATAAGACTTTTTACTCCTCCATAATATTTTTACAGTTATCTTTCCATTCTAGTTGGGGCAAAAATTAAGACGTGAAAACATATTTTTAAACGCTAAGATATGGCAGCTGGGAAGAGAATAGGGCAAAACCGAAAAGCTGGTCCAGACCGAAGAGATAAGGAAGCTAACTAGTAGCTGAGCAATAACGCCATGGTCAACGCATTGGAAGTCATTTGAACCAATAATAAATATTATGTGTATGGTCTTATCTTCAAGATTTCGTTACTCAAAAAATCAATTTTTTTTTGGTTTACGTTTGTAATACTTCCAATCACCATCGTTAAAGCGCGTATCTCCTGTTTCCCCTCACTCCTGTTAGCAGTGTTGTACCTGTTTGTTACTGCTGCTCGCTTGCGCAGACGAGTCAAGGTCTGGTTTTTTGGTCTGCTTCCCAATTTCTTCTTCATATTAGGGGCCACAGGAAAGCAGCAAAAAATCTACCTTTTTACTTGTATTTGTTAGATTCACTTATCACCATTGGCCTTACTTAATTAACAACACTTTGAGCAACATGAAAATTGAGCATTTGAAAGAAACTCTCAAACATTATTTTCTCAAAAACGGCTTAATTTTTTTCAATGAAAATGTGCTTATAGAATCAGGTTTTAACATTCTATAATATTATTAAACAAATTTCAGTTCTATCAATAGGGGTCCAACAAGTTGAAAAATGTGAAAAAATGCCTTTTAAGGGACAATAAATGACAGCTGAGAAGAAGGTGGGGCAAAAACGAAAAGATAGCCCAGACTAAAGAGAAAAGGAACCTCAAGAGTACGAGGAGGTCTGCGCATTCTGTAAGATGACTATTTTTAAAACGTGGATTAACGCAATTGGGAGCGAAGTGCGCCCTGGCGTTGCGGCGCGGCGCGGCGGTGCGGGTGTTGGGGGGCGTGGCTGGGGGAGAGGCAGGTGGGCGGGGCACGCAGAGCACACTTAATCAAAGCAGCAAAATTAAGCCACTTTTAAAAAAATCAACAAAATTAAAATTAAAAATTATCGTTTAGGATCTCTTTTTTTCCTCAAAAAGATTAGAGGGACTTTTCCATGTACGAATTCAAACTTTTCATAGAAAAAACTTAACTGTTTTACGACTCTCGATGTGAATTTAGCAAAAAAACTTTCCGGCAACAACCGTTTTTTCTTAATGATGTTGGTTTATCAATAGATTAAAAATGAAGCACCTATTGCAAGATTTTTAGATATTTCGAAAGCTTTTGGAGTTATTGATCAAATTTTGCTTTCAAATTACCTTCATATGGAAGACGTGGTATTGCCATAAATGGGCATCTTCATATCTTAAACATCTCTTGCAAAGGGTAGAAATACCGCACTGGCGTGAAATAACATTATTTATTCACCTTTTTCATGCTTTGCTAGTTGAAAGACAGTTCGCTTTGCTGGTGAGAAGAACAGTCTTTGCAAAAAAGAAACAATAAGTAGTACGGTTTCAGAGGTTTCAAATTGGTTTCTGATGTATCCAAAATATGGTACACACACGTAACAAAAAAGAATGTTTCATTTATTTATAAATAAAGGATTAATCCCTTACACATAGATACAATATAAAAGACAATCTCTAAGATAGCTACATAAAACAAACCATTCACCTTGAATTGCTAAGGTACTTCTAGTAAGGTTGAGATCGTACATAAATCATTTAAATGCTACATATACTTTTTTAAGTTATTTCGAAAAACATGTAAAGTGACATCAAATAAATCCACTCAGGAAGATATTGTCTTCCCAAGAGTAATTAGCCTTGCAATTGGAAAGTTGAGGTAACGATTATTACTGGTTATTGTGAAATTCGTTACAATGTTTCCATACATACACTTGAACTAAAACTTGCTAGTTGTCAGATCGCCGGGTGAGAAAAACTGTTTCAACGAAGTCCAATTTCGAAAAAGCCGTTAACCGGAAGATGTCCTTTGACACAGAGCGATGACCAGATTCCAACGGGCACAATCCTGTCTGCACTCACATGGCCCGCCGTTCACTCACTGTCGATCCGTTCCGACTCTCCCAGATCTTTTGATCTTGTAGGCCAGTTAAATTGCGGTCGCAGCTGCTAGGCGAGACTCGCCTCCCTGCCTCGGGGTTGCTGAAGCGAGTCCCGCGCGCCAGGGACTTGAAGACTCGCCGCACACAGTCGCAACAACAACTAAAGGCCCATTCACAATGCAATCACAAACATAAGCATAACGCATAGACATAGACATTAACACAAGCGAAGAGTTGGCGTATTCACAATGTCGAACATAAACACAGGCAAAATAAGAGTTTCTATTGGCTATGAGACGCAGCACACGAATCGACACGAATAGTTCGCCTATCGACTTCGATACTCGATTTTGAGTTAACGAACTGTGATTGGCTCATTCCTCATGTCTGACATAAGCATAAGCACAGAAGCTTGAAGCTTGCAAGCTCTTAAGTTAACGTCTTACGTGTTATGCTTATGTGAACGCATTGTGAATGAGTCCACTTGTAGACGTAGTCCTAACTTTTATGTTAACGCCATGCTTATGCTTATGTTTGCATTGTGAATGGGCCTTAATAGCAAATAAAGGAAAAGGGCTTCAGAGCAGTTTTGCATTTCAAATCGGTAATCCCATGCGCCACTGAAAATGAACAATAAGTAAATGACTGGTTAATTTCTGGGCTTATCAATTCAGTCAAACATCAAAGGATTATCGCTTAAAGTGAATATTGAGCTGTACATTAAATCCGTCATGTTAAGCATTCAGTATTCTTTCAAATGGAGTCAGCCTTCATACAGCTCGTTGCGTATATTTTGCGAATGTACCTACATATATTCTGGAGAAACACATACTATACAACGCAGACTACATTGCAGACAAAATGTATAAATAATAAATATCATCCATATGATTCTTACAAGCCTCTTTCCGTTGAGTTTGATATTCTTCCGTTGCCTTGCCTGTTTGTTTACGACGTTTTGTTACTATTGACTTAGTTAAGGGTGTGGACATGGCTATAAAATTTAAGTAGATGCAATACAGATATTTACAAGAATATCACGCATCGTAGGAGTTAAATTCATCAGGTATCAACGACTCACTTCACGAAATCTACATTTAATTCGTGTATGTTACTTTACAACTCATTGTCAGATGACGTTAAGTAATTAAAATCGATAGGCGCCAAGTATTTTTTTCTGCATTATAACTGTTTCTATACAATTACAGACTACACTGAACAACAGCAAAAATAAAAGATTTTAACAAGCATGTACAATACATTATTTAACATTTGAACTGTATAATTCTAAAAGATAAGATATGCCAGTAAAAACTAATGTACTTTGACTTCTGGATCAATGACTCCCATATCGATCATGTTTTTCGTCCAGTTTCCCTTGATCCTTTGAACAAATGGTCCCTTGTTTTGCATCTAGACAGAAATGCCGCGTCACTATGCGCACGTTTTGTTGAGTTCTCCTTTTGCAAGTTGTGGTAAGAGAGGAGCCAGGGACTTGGGTTTCTATTGGTTAACTATACTATCAAATCAAATCTGTAGTGCGTTTACTGATGCAAATAAGTTTTACATGACACATATCGTAATCGCATAACATAAGTCGGAAACGAGAATTTGTTTTCAAATATTACTATTCACGCTTTGTTGGTTCTTTTATCATTCAGCTACATAAATGCATCACTATTTAAATTCATCATTCAGCTACGTATTGGAAAAGAGTGGCGTAAGAATTCTGGAGCTCAAGGAAACAATTATATTTGGACAAGGACTTCTTCATAAATCTCATGCTACAGTTTTTACTGTTTTTGACCAAAAAATCAAAAGAAATGAAATTAAATCTTAAACATTGTACAAATATCTCGTAAACATTTTAATTAAATGCCTTTTTTTTCTTTTTTGACAGGTTTGGCTTGGTTAATTATACCAAGTGGCATAGGATATCACTCTTCTGCTTTTGTATATAATTCTTGGCGAATTTTTCTTCTCATATGTGCATTGCCAAGTTTTATTGTTGCTATTCTTTTATTCTTCCTTCCTGAAAGTCCAAAGTTCTTATTGTCTCAAGGCAAACATGAAGAAACTATTAATATTTTCAGAAGGATATATCATTCAAATACTGGAAATCCAGAAGATACATATCAAGTAAGAAATAATCTTTGCATTTAAGGTTATAATGAATTTGGCATACTCCATTTTTCAATAGGTATCTTCAATACATAGATAATGATAGGAAAATAAAAAATTTATATCTTGAAAATGAAAATACTATAAACAACACATTCTGAAAATTTCAGAATTTTGAAAACCGTTGAAAGTACTTAGTATTTTTTTGTTAAGGTAGATCTTGATAAATGTTTTGACATAGGAGAAATGGAGGGGATAATTTTTTAACAGAGGTGCAACCAAATTGATTGATGATTATTTGGTGTTTCCGAACCCGTCAACTGCTATGGTCATTAATCCCGTAAATGTAGTGAGACATCTCAGGATATAGAAAGTTCTACCACATTCCCAGGAAGTGGCTTCTTCCCTCACTGAAACGTGAGATCTTCACGTCGACGTCGATAAATCTAGCTCCCCCCCACACACACACACTTTCACAAAACTGAAAAATTCGTGCGCCGTATTGCACGTTGGCTTGCAGTGTTTGCGCCTCCAGGTATCTCCCCCAGAGAAGCACCGCCCCAGCCGGATCAAATTCTAGCCTCACATGTGCTTGTAGGTGTAAGTGTGTGTGTGTGTGTGTGTGTGTGTGTGTGTGTGTGTGTGTGTGTGTGTGTGTATGTAAGGGGAGAAGAGACGACACGGAGGACGACGAAAAGATCGCGTCTGTGACGCAATTGTTAAGATTGTGCTCTGGCGTTCATAATAATTCAGCAACCCAGTGGTATGAAAGCAGTGTGCCACAGCTTAGCTATGTCCATTGAAAATAATTGAATATGTAAAATATTAACACATTAAACTTCAAAATGTTTAAACTTCACAATTGTACAACAAGCTAATTAAAATATTTTGCCAATAATTATAATATTTTTCTATTATAATGGAAAGTGGAGATTTGTTTATTTTTGCATGTTAGCACAATATAGGAAGGAAGAGCATTCAAACACATCCACAATTCTCCATTTACAGAGGAAGTCACCAAAGTTCTTTTAATTTTAAAGTTAGTCAATTCTGAAAATCCGCATTTGTGCACTGTTGAAAACTGAAGTAGAATGCATAGTAGTTTCTCAGAATTAGAAGTCCTAATGCAGATAGGTTCGCTTTGTTTCTTTCCACCTATATTGACAGGTAGCCTGAAATTTTCCCTTGATGAACGTGTTGTATGAGGAAAAAATGTTCAAGAACCATTTTACATTAAAAAAACAGAGCAAGTTTTATAAAATTTACCAGTTTAAAAATTGATATACGATTATATTACAATAGCAAATTGAAAATTCACCCTGGAGCTACAGCAGAATAACTTGAGAATACTGAATATTTTCAAATGTTTATAATTTACATTTATTATCTTCATTTATGTCACTTACTGTCCAATTTAGGTGAATTAGAATTGAATATATATTTATTTGTTGCATTGATCTATCATAGTGTACAATCAGAGATAGACATAATAACACAATACAAATAATAATGACAACTGAAATTAACAGGTGAAAGAACTTATCATGGATTTCTCAATGTTGGAACCCAAAAAAGACAAAAGTAAAGAATCAGGAGGATGTTCAAAGTTCAAGCACATGATGAGTGATGTTGGAAACAATAGCAAGCAATTGTTTATACCACCAATATTGAGATTTACTTTGATCTCCATAATAATAAATTTTACATTCCACATTGGGTGAGTAAATTTAAAGAAGTAAAAAATTTATTTTAACTCATTTCAGTTCTTATTTTATTGTTACAACTGATCAAGAAAAAATGTTAGCCAATCAAGATCAATGGAAAAGAAATCATTTTTACAAGTGAACATTTACTCAATTTTTATAGCAGCCAACTCTAGAGAATCAATTGAAATACTTAACATTAACTGTGAATTTTATTTCCTAATAGTGAATTTTTTTGTAAAAGCACAAAGGCCTACCAAATGAATATTGAAAAAAAAATTCATTTGTTTGTAGAGAAATTATTCAAATCATTGAGAAAATGTATCAATTTATAATTATTAATTTTTCCTCTATAATTGAATAACTCTTGGCTAATGATTTTTTCAAGTTTTTTTAAAATAATGGTGAACTTCTTATAAAAGGATATTTTGCATTCAATAATGCTTTTAGCAATGTACATATTATTTCTCAATTTCCCATTAGGGACAATCAACACTGAAATTATTTATACTTTCTTTGAAATAACAGAAACTGGCCCTTTTAAATGAGTTTGTATACACAAATATGCAATATATAAGGAGTTTGTATGATAGTGTCATAAAATCTTTTTCCAGATACTACGGTCTAATGATGTGGTTCCCAGAACTTTTCAATCGCTTTGATGAATTCAATCGAATGCATCCTGGTGAAGAAGCTTCAGTGTGTGAAGTGACAGAATTTGTAGTTAGCACAGGCTCTCATTCAGAAGATGGCCTTTGCTCAGATACAATTGAAAGCAAAGTTTTCATGGAATCATTAATTACTGTAGCTTCTGCCATCCCTAGCAACATAATTGCAGTTTTAGGCATGGACAGACTAGGAAGAAAGTTCTTCTTAGGTATTGTATTATTTTGAATCCATACTGATATGAAAATACACATCACTACAAACAATATACTATTAATAATTGTTATTAATTTTAAAATATTAATATATTTTTCATTTTTAGTTTTCAGTACTTTTACCTCTGGTCTTTGTGCAGTTGGGATGTACTTTGTATATAATTCCAAACACAATCTCATCGTATCAGCTGTTTTCAGTAGTGTTATAAGTTGTGGTAATGCAGCCCTGGATTGTCTAATAACAGAAGTTTTTCCAACAAATCTTCGGTAAAAATTATAAAATGTTCCATATATCAATTAGCTGAGTTGCACTTATTTATTTGCAAAATTTGTATTTTATTTATAACATACCTTTCTCATTGCAGGGCAACTGGTGTTGCAGTTTCAATGGTTGCAGCTAGATTGGGAGGAATTATAGGCAACATAGTAATAGCAACGTTGCTTGATATGTACTGCCCAGCACCAACTTTCATAGTCGCAGGTTTATTGATAGGTGAGTATAAAAAACACGGGTGCTCTTTAACTCCCTCCTGGTGAGTTTTCTGCTGTTCAGGAAGTAATAATTGTACAATACAAAAGAAATAATGAATATCAGATGAAACAATGTCTTCCTAATAATGTTTTTACAAATGTTTATAGTGTAGAAATCCTGATTAACTTGTTCTTTCTTCAATGTTTTAGGAGGTGGACTCCTTTGTTTGTTCCTACCAAATACTACCAGAGAGCCTCTTTCTTGACATCTACTCACAGAGGAACATTTTGAAAGAAATTATATATGTCAATCAGAGTTGACAAACAAATCATTTTTTGAAAGAACAAACACTTCATCTATTAGTAGCTTTGGTAATGAAGAACATCTTTCTTGCATTGCAATTGAAAGCTATCACATCATTTGGCATTGTCTACTCCTTTGACAATATAAATCTTTGTATTAGCAATTTTTAATGCTAAACATTGTTTTAATTTTATTCTAGAAATTCTGGTAGTGAAACACCAGACATGCATAGATTATTGTATATATTGCTCATAGTTAAATTATTTTTAGCTTGTAATGTTCAAAACAATCAATTATCATTTTTAGCATAGTGATAAATATCATCCATCAATAATTTCATGAACACCACAATTAGGATTGTGGTAAAATCAAATGAAGACTGCTAAATAATGAAACTGTTTTGGAATGATGCCATATTTTAATAAAACAATACATTATGAAATACATAAAATGAACTAAGCTCATGAAATCAGGAGCAAGAAAATGTAAACGTTTACATTGCCCTATATGGAAACTTGGAAAGAAATTTGTGATATTGTGGGAAACAATAGAGGTATTAGATATCTTAATAAAGTCACAAACAAAAATTTTGCATTGCAACAAAATTACAAAATTAGTTTTTTATTGGGAACTTCAGGAATTTTGGGGATACTGAAGGTATTTTCAAATCACCTATTTTTTGTATTCTCTTTATATACTTGTAATAAAATCTAGATTGTTGATTTCATGCATAAATTTACAAATACTGGGAGTTTGTAAGGAACAAATGAGAAATATATGAATTGATATTTTAAAATTCGGTTTTATAATGCAATTTATATTCAAACTTTAGACAGGCAAATAGCTCCTTTTTTTGTGAAACTGAATGGAGAAGGCATTTGAACCAACTCATTTTCAGATGCTACTAATGAAGTAGTTAACATAATATTACTCATTGTCATTTAATTGGTATTTGCTAGTTTGTTCTTTCTGTGTACTATTTTTGTTGTTACACTTTACAAATTGCCAGTAATTTCTTACTGATTCAGGTCAGTTGTCTTGTGATTAATATCTATTTCACAATATTGAATGCTTACAAGAACTTAGTTAAACCAGCTGGATATTTTAATTAGCATAAAATCATATTTCTTAAATGTTTAACAAATATCTAGTCATCACTACATCAATACAGTCACTGTAAATAATTATCATAATACAACTAGCATAAAATGTTGATAAATGAGTGCAAATATCACATAACTCAGCTAAGAATTCGAATATGACCTAATGTTTGTGAAAAAACAATAAACACTCAGAAATTAATTGCCTTTAATTTTGTGTTTTCCTACAGAGATCAAATAAATCGAAAGAATGTGATGGAACAATGTGTAAAGTTATTCATGACTCTGACCATGTTTTGTTCCACCCACATGCCATCATACTTTAAAAATTACACGGAACAAGACCCGTGGCCCTTCCTCGGTCTATTAACAGTTATTAGACTGTGGTCTTTCCACCCATGGTGGAAATTTTTTTTTATTTCCACCATGGTCTTACCTCTTAACCTGCCTCAGTTCACGCATCAATTCCCTGCGGGATTGGAGAACCACAGACGAGAATTTGGGGGAATAGGAATATACCTGATTTGGAGTTCGAAAACTTGGTTGAACTTCCGTGTTTAATTTTGTGACAATGGGATCCTTTAATTTCGCGTGTTTTTGCGAATCTTGTTTCATTAACGAGACGGGTCTAAAATTTCTTCAAAAACACAAAAACATGCACAAAGAAACAGGGCCGGTTAATGGTTCCGCGAGGTTCGTAGCACTAAAATGTGTGGCCCCGCGATAAATCTCTTACTTTCTGGACCCTGATGCGAGGTGGATAAAGGACGGGCCATACCCCCACCCCAACCCCAAGCCAACAGTTTTTGTAATTAAATTATATTTATTCAAAATAATTTCCATATATAGATTTCATCACATCCAAAGAAGCAGTAATCCCTTTAGGAATTTTCTCAAACTTTTTTTCGTGCTAACAATTTAAATAATACTATTTCAAACACTTTAAAAGGCTTTGAACTGATATTGCTCCCCCTTCCCCTGAAGTATTCGATTGCGGCATTGATGGAAAATTTCAATTAAGTTTTGTGGATTGCTTGAAATAAATACATAATACATTGAGACTATAAATTGTAGTCTCAATGTAGAAAAAGTAAAAATGCGAGAAAGTAAAAAAATAATTAATATTGGCCTTTTCAAGAGTAAATTATAATTCAAATTAAATTAATTATTTTTCATATCATTCAGTCAATTTTTCTCGTGCCCCGTAGTTGGTGGAACTCCTGTTTATATATTTCATTAATTTCAAGAAATTACGCAAAAACCCATCGTTTTTTCAAAAAATTGTACATTACTTTTTTTAAAGAGTTAATTTTGTACAATAGACCTCATGTGAGGCAAAAATTTGTATCTTCATTTTTGAAATTTTGAATTTTGTTTTACAATTTAAAAAGAGCAATGCTCGAAAATGGGACTAGCACATTATTTTTACCATCCCTTATTACATTTGAGGAGAATATTTAAAGAAAAAATGTGGAGCTCTTTTTAAAAAAACTAAAACATCGGTTTCATATTCCAGGGGGCCACCATAGCAGCTGGATCTATTGCGGAATATAATTTTGGACAAAATGGGCTGAACGGTTTATGCGTTGTAACCAGACGGACGGACAGGCAGACAGACACACGTGCTGCAAATCAATTTTTACTTTCTCGTATACATACGGAAATACGGAGTAATATTCGTAGTACAGAAATGCTGCGGAAAATCGAGATTTTCGAGATTTTAACGGAAATACAGGTTTTGGGGTCCCCTGATACCAAAAATGTGGTTTTTACTTTCTCGTATACGTACGTATATACGGAGTAATGTACGTAGTATAGAGAAAGTTATACAATGCTGCGCGAAAAAACGGCAGATTTTCGGCGGAAAAAAATCATTGACGGGCTCTGGTGACGAAAAAATGCACAAAACCAGTTGCTAAATTAAGAGAAAAAATCCACTAACACGTGCATCAAACCAGTTGCTAAATTTAGATAAAAAAAAGTCCTCTAACACGTGGTGTAGCCAGAAGTCCTGTTTTGTGAGTCCTTGATGCCGAAAAACCAGTTGGAAGCAAAACGTCCGCCCGTCCGTCTGTGAACACTCCTAGCGCCTAAACGATCTCCAAATTGAAGAATCCCCTGCCTATCTAACTCTAGTTGAAGCTTTGAAATTTTGAAAAACTTTCTTTAAAATTTGGGAATACTTTACATGAAGTCCTCCGGACATTTTCAAAATTTTCTCAAAAACCGGTCAAAATTTTTTCTTTAAATTTCTTGGAAGATAAAAGCAAAATTCACTTATAAAGGTGGCATATGTCAGAAAATCAGGATTTATTCTGTATTTTCGAAAATTGCAAAAGTTTGGATTTTTCCAGCGTCTTCCTAAAACTACAAAATTGAAGACATGGATTTTCCCTTCAAATAAAATTTGTTGTGCATAAATATTTCTTTCAATTAGATAAGGAAGATATTTTTGGAAATTTAAGAACTTTTCGTGCAATAGTGCGTGCAATATTAAAAAATAACAAAAACAAGATTTTCAAAAAAGCGGATTCTAATTTTTTTTAAATTTTTGGTAGGGTTTGTGCCATACAAACCCTAGACGATGACATAAACGCCATATAGCTCTACTTTGTAGTTTTTTCAAAAATAATTTTTTTACTTGTCTCTTACGTTGGCAATATTTATATTAGACGCGATCTGTACAGCACTATATTTATGTGTACTTTAAATAATTTAAAATGAAGTTTCTCGAAAACTCAACAGTTTTCTGTAAAAAGGAGCTCAAAATTCCGAATTTTCAGAAACGCTTAAACGCCATTTTCTCAAAAATGGCTCCAAATTTGGTGTTCAAATTTCTCCAATTGATAGTGCCAATTGACATGGATATGACGTAAAGTTAATTTTCGTGTATTCTTTTGTTTTTTCAAAAATTACACAAATGTATTGTTTTTAAATACCTCTCGCGCCGTTAATAGGCACATTTTCATCGATTTATATACATTATTACATTTCTGAGTGGAAGTGCTTGAAAGGACTTCAAATGAAGTTTTTCGAAAACTCAATAGATTCCTGTGAAAAGGAGCTTCAAATTTCGCATTTGAACTGAAGCTTCAACGTCATTTTCTTAAAAACGGCTTCAAAATGTTCAATGGAAATTTCTATTTTGGACGAGATTTTAATCTTGAAGTAATATTTCGGTTATACTATTACGTTACCGAAAAGTTAAGAAAACGTCAAGAAAATGTACTTTTAGTGACGATACGTAGTCGTAGATGGCAGCTGGTCAGAGAATGGAGGAAGACCTTAAAGCCAGTCCACGCCAAGGAAACTAGAAAAAATTGCCACGAGAAAGTCTGTGCCATTCTGCAGCAACTCTAGTAACTTTTCGTATACGTCCGTATATACGGTAGTACAAAGAAAGATGTCAGTTAGAACTGTAGTACCGTTAACCTTCCTTCGTGCTGGATTTAATAACCCCAACTTGAGTCACATTCTTAGTTTTCGCCGCCAAACACTTGTTTCACCAGACGATGAACAAAAATTACCTGAATCATTCCAGGTGTATATAGATAATGTCCCCCATTGGATATATATTACCCCTGATGTTCCAATTTATTTTTTGTGTAAGAATCAAGGCCACATAGCTAAAAACTGCCCAAATCCATGTAGCTCCCAATTAACTAAAACCCTACCTCTTCCTACAGAAGTAGATATTACGCAATCAACTAATGAGATTTTTGATAATTCTAATAATGTTTCTCCCAAAGCATTTGAATGTACGCTTCCCGAAAGCGATAAGATGAACGAAAGTTCTAGCCTTAACCTTGCCCTTGACAGCTTCCCCTTCTACCCACCACCCCTCTCCTTGAGTCAGCCGCGAACAACCAAGTAACCTAACAACAACAACAACAACAACAACAACAACAACAACAAAAACCGCAATGGACGTTGATCTTTCCCGCAACCCCGTCAGATTAAAGAGACCGTTATCTACTGTAAGCTCGAATACAGAACTGATTAGCAACCAATCAGATATGAGAGTGAACTCCCAGACAGTGACTCGGAAAACTCTGACATGGATGATAAAACTACTGAAAATAAAAGAAAAAAATTAAGAAACAACCCTCCAAAATTAAGAAAAAAGCAAAAACCTCTTCTGAAAATGTTGACGATCTGTCGTGGTCCAATACTAAAACTATATTAGAATCTCCCAATGTTCATTACCCACTAAATTTACATCAACTTCGAAGTTTCTTTGACATAACGAAGGGTAATAACTGTATTGTAACAATTTCCAGAGAATTCACAGATGATTTTGCAGCTTTGAATTCAGCTTGCAGAATTCACAGTGAATAGCTTTAATAACGATGTTAAAAGCTGTTCACCAAACTTTACCAAACTGTGCTGTGAAAAATAGATGCTCGAGAATTGCCAAAAAACTGAATGCAGATTTGAATGAAAAAGTTAAGGTTAAGGAATATGATTCAGATGAGCAGTGATCCAACCCTCTCCCTTCTTGCCAAACGTGCTTAAGATAATATAAAATAAATTAATTCAGCTAGTTACAATGGTCGTTATATAATGGAATTGTAATGTTTTTTTTGCAAGAAAACCCTTCATCAAGCTTCTCATTAACAAATTCAAACCAAAAGTAATCTGCTTTCAAGAAACAGACTTTAAATTTCAAAACTGTGGCTCATTGTTTGGATACAGATCTACATTTTGTAATACAAATAATTCCAACAGTGCCAGTGGTGGCGTTGCAATTTATACTAAACCAGAATTCTTCCTACATAATACTCGTCTTCAAACGCAACTAGAAGCAACTGCAATTAGAATTAAAAATAATTTCACTCTTACTATTTGTAACTTATATGTACCTAACAGCCAAGACATAAACATCACTGAGCTTGATGACATTGTTAAGCAACTCCCTAAACCATTAATCATCCTGGGAGATTTTAATAGCCATAACGTACTGTGGGGATCTTCTAGTACAGATCGTAGAGGTAGATTCCTTGAGGAATAGCTGGACAAGAATGATGATATTATTCTGCATAATACGGGCAATGATACCTATTTTTCTACTAGATATGCAAAAGGCAGTGTTATAGATTTAACATTTTCATCCAATGACATTGCAACTTGTATTTCTTGGTTCTCTAGTAATGATCTTTATGACAGCGATCATTACCAATTGTGTTTATTCACCTCTCTGATTTTCACTCATTCTCTATTACCCACACTCACCAGAAGTGGATAAGTACCAAACTGGACCTTATTTCAATCATCTATTGATAATAACATCAATAAACTTTCTGATGTAAATGAATGGCGACCAGATCAGACTAACCATATCATCCAGGTCTTTACAGAATTAATTCAGCTGCCCAATCGGCAATCCCTAAATCTTCGGGGATTATACGGAACCACCAGGTCCCATGGTGGAATGAAAATTGCACCTTATCCACCAAAAAAAAGAAAGAAAGAAAGCATTTAGAAAATATAAGAAATTTTAATCGATAGAACTGGGCATATTATATAAGAAGGCTAGAGCTAAAGCCCGCCTAACGCTCAAAAATGCTACAATCTTTCAAAGATTTCACATTTTCTATTACGGGTCAAACTTTGGCCGCAACAATGTGGCATAAAATCAAATCAATTAGTGGCTCATATTCAACTAGCTTACCTCCAACATTAGAAGATGAATATGGAATAAAATATAGTGGCTCTCAAGATATTTGCAATGCTCTGGCAGTTTCATTCGCCAATAATTCCAGCAATAATAACTATGAATCAACCTTTCAGAAATTAATCCCGTCTATATTTTTAGCTACCGAAAAAACCATCTGAACCCTCCTAAGTAACAACAGTGATCCGTTTAACTGTAAATTCCTAATGGATGAGCTCCATGTTTTAAAAAAATAGTAAAAACTCAGCACCAGGTGCGGATAATATTCCTAATATTTTCTTGAAGAATCTTCCAACTTGTGCCATAGAATACCTCTTAAAAAGGTTTAATGGCATCTGGACCTCCCAATCCTTCCCTGAACAATGGATAGAAGCTCTTGTAATTGCTGTACCGAAACCGAGCGCTCACCACTCCAGCGCAGACCAGCCCTGAGGAAGACCACGAAAAGGTGGTCGAAACGTCGGCAACACAGCCTTCGACGCGGCGTCACCCGAACAGCCAAGATCATTCATCAAATAAATAATTTTTTTAAAAAAAAGATGTAATGCGCGAAAATCCGGCGGATTTTCGGCAGAAAAAAGTTCATTGCCGGGTCCTGATAACGAAAAAGTGGATAAATCTAGTTGCTAAATTAAGAAAAAATAACATCTAACGCGTGATGTGGCCAGAATCCCTGTTTCGTGCTGAAAAACCTATTGACGGCAAAACGTCTGTCCGTCTGTGAACAACACTAGCCCTTAAACCATATGTAAGATTTCTTCCAAATTGAAGAAACTCTGCTTCGAGTCAAAGCTTTGAGACATTGAAAATCTTTCACTAAAATGTGGGGGTACTTTACATGAAGCCCCTGCAACATTTTCAAAATTTTCTCAAAAACGGCCCTAAATTTTTTCTTTAAATTTCTTGTAAGAATAGAGTAAAAAAACACTTATAAAGGTGTCAGGTCCAATTTTTAGGGTTAACCCTGAATTTTCGAAAATTCCAAAATTTGAATTTTTTGCGGCGTCTTCCTAAGACTACAAAATTAAAGATAGAGATTTTGTCTTCTAATGAAATTTGTTGACCATGGCTTGTAGTTTGTACAATTTTAAAAAAATAACAAAAACAAGATTTACTCAAAGCGGCTCCAAATTATTACTTTCTCGCCTTACGAAATTCTTCGTAAGAAGAGAACGTTATGTAATCGTGCACCGGAAAACGGCGAATGTTCGGCAGAAAATCTGTTTTTTTTAAGCTCTGATAACGAAAAAGTGAATAAATCCTGTTCCTAAATTTAGGGGAAAAAATCCTCTATCAGATGTTGCAGCCAGAATCCATTTTTTGTTGGTTCTTAATACCAGAAAGTTGATTGACGGCAAAACGTCCGTCTGTGGTCAATTCTAGCGCCTAAACCGGTCAGCCGATTTTCTTTAAAATTGATGTTTCCCAATCGATCTGAATGATTTCGTGGCTTTGGAAATTTCAAACAAATATTTTAATTTTTGAGGGAACTTTACGTGAAGCCTCAAAAACATTTTCAAAATTTTCTCAAAAACGGCACCAATTTTTTTATGAAACTTTTTCTTCAGATAGCGTATCTCAGATCTTCAGTGTTAAGTTGCCTGCAGTCACACCACTACGCCACATAAGCGCCGTATGGATCGAACAGAGGCATAAAAAGTTAAATGCCCGATTCATGTAAAAAGAGACCTCCCAGAATCAAAATATCAATTTATTATTGAGAATTCCAGAAACTTTATTGAAAACCATTTGAAGCACTTCTAATCGGAAATACAATTATTTGAGATAAATGAATTGGAAGTTTCTGAATGTTATTTACGAATTTTCAACTTTTAAGCAAATTTTCACATGAGACATGCATGTCTTGTTTATTTGTAAAACGTGTGTCACGTCAAAAAAATTGTTTTCTTTCTGGGCATCTTTATGAACCGATTAAAGTAAAATGATGGATATACCAACATGAAATTTAAATACAATATATATATATATATATATATATATATATATATATATATATATATATATATATATAAACATTTTATATATTTCTTTGGGTTCAGATTTCCATTTAATTTCTTTAGTAATTTAACATACATGTAAGGTTCAAACACTATTGGCAATCACCTTAACGACAGATCATTACATTACATGACGTTTCGGAGATTGGTTTTACTTCTTCATCTGATGATTATACATTTCTAATTTTTAACTTAACGGGAACTCTTGTGTTGTATATTTCACGAGCTATACGTTTACTCCAAATTGGTAGTGATCTACATAGTCTTTGTTTTTGTTAACCGGTCACATGAATGTGGAACAGGACTTATTCGTAAGTCGGCCCAAGGTATGTCACATATTAATTCGAGTACTATTTTATTTGAAAGATTAATGTATTTTATGTCATTTTATTCTATTTTAGACTATGTAGATCAGTACCTACTTGAATGGAGTAAACGTACAGCTAGTGAAATCTACAACACAATTTCCGTTAAGTTAACTTGAAATAGCTACTAGCCGATCACAACGGAACGTATTAGAAATTTCATTCTCGCGCACTCCGAGCCAGCCACGACACACGACGAAGTCGAACGCCTGCTCCCCTCCAAGAACGAAGCTTCGCTGACGTCACGAGACGAAACTACACACCGTTTTGAAAACATCGATTGTTACGGTTCAACCACTGGTACTTAGCTCAGAATCTTAGATTGAGTAAACGTTTTGCTTTGACCATAAGAAACGAATATTTTAAATATCGAAAGGATTTTTTCTCTGCTTTGCTTAGGGGAATGACTCATTCCCTTCATTCCATGGAATGCACGTCACTGATATGTGCAATTTCAGAATCTGAAGGAGAAAAACGAATCTCCGAAACATGTAATGATACGTAGTTAACGAATACAAAATCACGTTGATAAGGTGATTGTCAATAAAGACTTTGAACCTTAGAACTGTATGTTAAATGACTAAAGAAATTGAATGACAATCTGTACCTTAAAAAGTATATCAAAAATATATACACAACTTATGGACCGGACTTATAATGATATTGTATCGTATTGCATTGCTATAGAATCTCGTAGGCAGGAAGGTTAGTGCCTGGCAGATGCCGCGTGGCAGGATTAGTGCAGGCAGAGAATGCCGATTGCAGAAAGTAAGGAAAGTTTGAATAGACGGTAGCTAGGGGGCGGAAGCACCCCGAGGTATTTGGGAACTTCCAAGAAATCAATGGAAAGGGATGACCAAAATGCTTGGTGGCGCGACAGTCACGTGTCGTGAATAGCCGCGCGAACGCAAGGTGACGTTGCGTGTCACGTGGTTTGAAGGTATACAAGCGAGAGCGTAAAGCGCGGGGGTGGGTTTTGAGCTGGATGAAAACCTCGTGAGAATGCACAAAACTTGCGCCCAGGGCGGTGCGGAGACGAGTAATGCTCGTAAAGCGACCCATGTGTTGGGACTCCGCTGTGGAACATCTTTTCCACAGGTGACTGCGGTCACGGAGCTCTACGCTATGTGCGTTAACTCGCTGAGGAGTGGCGAGGGCCACGAGTCAGGCAGATCTTGAATCATTGAAGGATCACTCCTGCGATCAGGGGATAGGGTCTATCAGATCGGTAAATAACTGATCCAACTATTTATTGCAAATAGTTAATTATTAATAAACCTGTGAATGTCTGAATCTCGTGTCTGTAATTGCTGTTGTGTTCCCACAACGTCACAAAATCATTGACGGCTAACCGGGAGAGGTGACTCAGGGCATCAAGCAATGTCTTTGTAGTGCCACTGACCGGGAGGTCCTTCGTTCAAATCTGGTCGATGGCTGTATTTTCGACACTAGCCAGATAGCTAGGTCTAGTTCTGTGGCTGTATGGAAAAGAATTTTACCGGCTGCTTTGATCGGTAGCTTTCCGTGGTTTCTCTCGTCAACTCTAAGCAAATGCCAGAACTATACCCTACCAAACGGACCGCGCGCGATCTTTTCTTCCAATTCCTTGGCCTATCCTACCCTTTACTTACGCTTACATCCACCACACGTGCCGGCAGACGGGATCTTCGAGCTTGTCCAGGCTGGGGGGATACCCCTCTGGTGGGAGGCACCTGGTTGGCGAAAATCTCGCTAGCCGACAGTAAGGCGGTGCCGGATTTATTCATCCAGGGGAAAAGATCACTGCTACCTTCCGAGCAAAAACATGTACTACACTTACAGCACAAATTATCTTAGGAGTGGCCGAGCCTGGTATCACTCTCAATCAATCTATCAACTTAACAGCTGTTAGTCCGTCTGTGGACAACTAGCGCCGAAATCATTCAGTCAATTTTCTCCTAAATTGATATTCCCTGATAGCGCTGAACAGACTGGAGGTTTTGGGTTTTTTAACAGATATTTTGATTGTTGAGGTTTTTTTATATTGTGATAAATTTAGAAGTCCTCTTCAAACTCCGCGGTAGGCTAGCTATTTGTGATAAATCTATAAAAGCTCTCTATTACTTATATTAAAGCTGAATTATTAATTTTATTAAATTATTAAATTTCCTGTCAATTTTAAGCATGGATTCGACGTACAACATACACTCCTTACCTGTTGCATGTGGACGTGTGTTTCTATACAGAACCACGATTCCTGGATTCTGTTAATTGGAACCAATTAATAGGTTGATGGCAACGACTGTGAATTATCAGCCTTTTTCAATGATAAAAATTTAATATTCATTCTTATTATAGGTACATGGAAGTTTTGTCAAATTGACGTGAATTTCTTTTCGCTTTAAACATTGAAACACTGTACGAGTTTCATTATAGTTCGTAAGCTTAGGTTCATAATTATGTTCATACTCTTGACTGTTGGCTTCTCGGCTGATTGGCAGAATGACGTCCTCGGAATCCTTAGTGAACCAATTTTCGTGTCCTTTCCTGAATAAAAGTGTTTCAGAATATCCCCTTCGATTTCTATAATTAAATTTAATATTCTCCCAAATCTAACACACAGTCGCGACTTTCCCTGTGTTTCGTATGAAACACCTACTCGCGACTGACTATATTCATATATTCATCTAATTATTGGAAAATTCTTCCATCTACGAAGCTACCCTGATGTTTCTCTCCCCGAAACATGGAGTTTATTTAATTTCAACCATTTAATGCCACAATTTGCACAAGATCAAGCTCTCAAACTTCCAACTAAACAACTCCCGGCTTAATAAAAAGAAGAGTACGCGGCGGAACGATGGTTTGTAAACGCGCCATCTACCCATAGCTTTTCGAACTCTGACGCCCAAACTAGCGAATAATGTTTTTCCGGGAGGTCAGGAAAAGAGGAGAATATTCACCCCTCCAAAAATTTCCCCAGGCGCGAGTACCATAAGTATCGCGGCGCGCCTCGGAGGAGCTCTCTATGATTGCAGCAGCGACGGCGACTACACTGAGTTCTGAAGGCGATTGTAACTTGATAGCATAGGAGTTTATTTTAACTTAGTAGTTAAAAGTTAGCTTGAGAAGCGTATCAACGGAAGTGATGTAATTGAGAAGTGGAGTGCACGAACATTCTTCCCATTAACATTCACAATATTTGAGAGAGCAAGTGAAGTGATTGACTTCGAAATAATTTCAAATTTGTAAAATTCGCGCAGAAGGACATTAACTAAATCCAGCATCTCATATTACACGCTGAGACCACACACGCCCAAAGTGTGGTAAGTAGGCCGAGCATTTAAAACAACTTCTTCAACATTAATTATTCAAGGCTGGAAGCGCGAACAAACTTGTACGAGGTGCAGTAGAAGGACGACCCCAGGAAGAGAGAAGCGTAGGTGAGAAAGATTTGGCCTGGAACGAGAATCGTACGAGTTCGAAGAACGGGAGAAGGGTGTGGAAATTGGAGGCGTGGCGGAGTCCAGAGCTCGAGGGAAGGAAACTGGTAACATCATGGAACAGCGAGCGAAGACGGGTTGCGACGCGAGGCTGCGAGCGACAGAAAATCCACAAGGTCACCTACAGGCGAGCGATGCGGAGCTGTTGAGGTAAAAGAACTGGCAACTTTTATGCGGCGATCAGTTGGGGAAAGAGAATAGCAGTAAATACACGACAATTCGTGTTAAAAGTGGGTGAAATGTCAGAATAGGCGGGAGAAGTATTCCGAACGATGTGAGTGGCAGTTTCAAGTTCATTTACTGCACGTGTTATTAAATTCATTCAAAGAGGCCATACCTTGTACAATTTTATTTAAATAATTCATGATTTTCATATGTTGTACAGTGATGTTATCTGGAAAAGTCATAGTTTATTGTATTGTGTTAAAAATAATTGCTTTCTGTGATATGTAAAGGGGTCAAATTTAAATAACGTGTACTCGTATGTTACGTTTTATTTTTTTTCTCTCTTTAAAGTTCACAATGTTATAGTGAGTGCGAAGCCCAAGGCTTACACCTTAGAAAAAGTGTAAAACTCATTTTAAAAGCCGTGCACGAAAAAATTAGAGAGTAGAAACAGTAAAATAATGTGGTAGATAAAAATTCAGAAAGAGGAATGAGCAAATTGTGAATTGTAATTGGTGAAAGTGTGTTTAGGCAGTCGAGGTGACGCCAATTTTTTTTCCTTGTTTTCTGTTTTTTTTCGGTGACCAACTATTTCAAGTGCATAATCCTATTATATAATTGTGCCACTGTAATTTTTCATTGAATATATGCTCATTTTATTCGTATTTTATCTGATTCATTGTGTCAAGGGTTCAGACCTTTCTCATACCCAAAAGATCCTCCTTCCTGAGAATTTTAAGCTCGCTTCAAGAGCATTCATACTATCACGTTCTCCCCACCTGCTGGAAGATAGTAGGTGGGCGTGTTAGAATATATATAGTGTGTCCTTTAATTGTGTTAAATTTGAAAACGAATAGCCATTGTTGGTTGTTGTAACCCATTGTTGTACAGCCGCACTGATAACAGAAGGCGATAATGACGGCTGCCTTTCATTCGCGGTAATAAACTAATACTGTTATATATTTGTAGAATATTCATTACCATAGTGTTTAATAATTACTATTGTATATTTTTATATATTTGCATTTGTTTGCTAACGCTATTAGTATCGTATTATTTATTAACTTTTAATTATTTTACTTTCTCGCATGCTTCTTATGAAGAATATTGTAAGGCTAAAAATCTCATCCCATATGTTCCTGAATACATGCATACAATATGTTCCTGAATACAATGAATTCAATGCCAGAAATATATTTTCATTTAAAATTTTGAATAAAAAATATTGTGTATCCAACTATTTAATTTCCATTATTAACGGCGAGAAAGTAAGTGCTGCTTTAGCACCACAAGTTTTCAAAACGTCCGTCCGTCCCGTGTTTGTGAACAAACAAGCGCCTCCACCATGCGTTCGTTTTTTTCCCAAACTGTGTAAATCTCTGTCGATCTGGCCTGAGTCTATACTGCGGTTCTTAAAGACCTGTCTCTCAATTTCACTTAAGGCCCGTCACCACGGTGGCATTTAGGCACGGTTTTTCTCGTCTTTCTCAGTCGTGCCGCTAGGTGTCGCATACTCGCGACCTATCGAGCAGTACTGCAGATAAAGCGACTCTAGCGGTATGACCAAGAACGACGCGAAAAACCGTGCCTAAATGCCACCGTGGAGACGGGCCTTGAGTGGAATTGAGAGGCAACTCTGTAAAAACCGCAGTATAAGCTCTGTGATTTTTGAAAAACATTCATTAATTTTTCGGGGTACATTCATGAAACACATGCGACACTTTGAATTTTTTTTTCAAAAATGGCTCCAATTTTTAAAAAATTTCTTGTAAGAATAGTGTGAAAAGCACTTATAAAGGTGGCATAGGTCCGATTTTCACTTCTATAAATTTTCGAAAGTTGCAAAAGACTGAATTTTTTCGAAGTCATCCAATTACTATAAAAATGAAGACAGAGATTTTCCCTTCTAATTATGTTTGTTGTCGATAATTGGTTGTTTCGTTAAGGCCATGAACATTTCTTTCAAAATTTAAGTAGTTTTCCTGCCATATGTGCAATTTTAAAAAATAACAAAAACAAGTTTTTTCTCAAAAACGGCTCAATTATTCTTTAAACTTTTGGTAGGGATAGAGCTAAATGTACTCTATGAGAAGACCTAATCGCCATTTTGCTCTATTCTTTTATTTTTCAAAAAATACAACTTTTTGACATTTCTCGCACGTCGTTAATATTTGCCTTGGCGGCGATTTGTTCAGATTATTGCATTTAGGGGTACATTTGCTTTTAAAAAAATGTTTTAAAGTGTCCCGAAAACTCAAAACATTTTCCGTGAGAATGAGCTCAAAATTCCCCATATTCAGAAATGTTTAACCGCCATTTTCTGAAAAACGGCTCTAATGTTTTTCTTCAAACTTTTTGAATAGATGGTGCTAATTGCACTGTTTAATATGACATAAATTTAATTTTTGAGTATGCTTTTGTTTATTCAAAAATTACACAAATGTAATTTTTTAATACCTCTCACGCTGTTAATATGCATATTTCCAGCAATTATAACACATTATTGCAATTGTGAGTAAAAGTGCTCGAAATGAAGTTTTTCGAAAACTCAATTTCCGTGAAAAAAGAGCTTCAAATTTTGCATTTGCAGTAACGCTTAAACGCCATTTTCTTATAACGGATTATTTTATGAAAATTTCTATTTAGGACGAGGTGTTACTCTTTAATATTCTTGAAGTAATACTTCGGTTCTACTATTAGGCAACCGAAAAGTTGAGAAAATATCAAAAAATGTACTTTGGGCGACAATACATGTTAGTTGGCAAGAGGATGGGGCAAAACCGTCCAGCCAGTCCACAGCAAGGAAATTAGAGAACGTAACTACGAAAAATTCTATAGCACCACTAGTTACTTTCTCGTATACATACGGAGTTTAATTGTGATTTCGGGGCGTCAATTACTATGGTCATTAGCCCCGCAAATGTAGTGCGTGTTTTTGCCAGGGAAGTGGCGGTGGTCTTCACCTGCTGTAAGGCGAATTCCGTCGCCGACCCAGGACAAGCTCTAAGCTCCCAACCGGTCTCCCGGCATGCGAGGTGGTGTATTTGCATTTTAGTGTGTGTGAAGATAGGACAAGCAAGAGGTAGGAAAGATCGCGGGCGGTCAGTGGCCAGTTTGTTCAGCTCCAGCATTCACCTGGTGTTCATCGAAAAAAACACGGAAAATACCGACCAGAGCAACCGGCCGCAAGAATTCTCCTCCAGACAGCGACTAAATTCGACCTAGCTGATAAGCCAGTGGCGAAAAATCCTGTCACCGTCGGGACTCTGACTTCGGACCTCCCGGGCATATGGGCTGCAGTGACATCAGTTGATGCCCTGAGCCATCTCTCCCGATATTCACGGACTAATAAACGCAGTAAAGAGGAATGTAATGCTGCTTTCAACATAAGTACATGTTTTGGGGTCCCCTGCTAACGAAAAGTTGGTTCGTGCAATATGCACAATTTTAAGAAATAAAAACATTTTTCTCAAAAACGGTATCAAAATATCTTTAAACTCTTGGTTGATTTAGAGATGCACATCCTACTCGTTTTAATAGAATAATGAATGGAAATCAGGACTTCATTTCATGGAAGTACTTTACCATGATCTCTTACAGTATAACACCACTAATGAAAGGAATAACAAAACATTTTTGAACACACACAAAGCAAATGAAAGTAGAGAGGCAAGTTTTAAATGGAAAATTCAAATGCATTTTGAAAGGAAAAACCAAAACCAAACTAGTAATGGCACTGTTCAATTTCCAGTTCCTTTGCACTAAGTTTAAACTTTCAAAAAAAAGTAAGCATCAACTCTGCAGGGACATCACAATTTGAAGCCTCTGATCAGATAACTGCCCCCCCCCCGACTGCTGCACTGTCAAGTAGTCATAAATATTCCAACAACTGAGGTTTATTGATTATCATTATTTAAGATACTATCAATATTTAAGAAACTATAAAGCTGCCTCACAGACACAAACAAAAGACCAAGTCCATGACCACCTTGATGGAATGCTTCAGGCACGATTCAAACAGCTGATACAGTTGCCGCTCTAAACACTACTAGCATCAAACTTTTTAAAAAAATTGTTTACGAAAGCAAATGTGCATGTGCATTTCCTTTAGAGAAAACTTCTTAAGAGCTTAAGTATTTCCTTATACAAGAGATGGCTATAAATGGCAGCCCTAAGAGACCCTGTAGTGAGAACCCCAATGTTTGTACATAGCAAGTAAGTAATATTTCTGATTGAAGTATCACCAAACTGATGTCACCTAGCAACCTAAAGCAGAATGAACTTGCTCTTCCAATAAGCTGAGGACACTGAGGACACTTAACAATACAAATTAATGAACTGGGTTTTAAAAAAAATTGTAGATTTAATGGAACTGGTTTATTAATAACATTCAGTTCACTTCAAATTGTCATATTAAACATTTAATCACGCATCATCTTCTCCTTCTGCCTAGCCAGTTTCTTCTTGGAAATCTTTTTCTTCAAAGGCTCCTCCTGGGACGCTTTAGCAACCACCTCTTCTTTTTCAGTTAAAACAACCTCTATATGACAGGGAGAGCTCATGTAAGCTGTAAAAAGAAATATAAAGAAAGATTTGATTAATTCAGTTTCATATGTAATACAAGATCTACAACTTTTTGGTGCAAAAGCACATGCCATGAACTTACGGTTAATGCGACCATGAGCTCTGTATGTTCGTCTTCTAAGACACGGTGCACGATTAACCTGAATGTGATCAATTACAAGACGATCTACATCAAGACCCTTGTAATCTGCATTTGATTCTGCATTCTTCAACAACTGCAGAAGAAATTCAGCAGATTTCTTTGGCCAGCGACCTTGTGTTGTCTTCCACTGCTTAGCCTAAATTAACAATTAAGAATAGCATTACTTTCCAGTACAACTATTTCACATGGACATCCTATCCCCTAAAAGAAATTGAAAGAGTTCATTTGATGTGGAAGGGATATCACATTTATAAATGTCCTTATACTGTTCAAATAATAATTGTAATTTTTTATTATTTCTCCATGCCAAAGCACTTCTCGTGGCCTACAAGAGAGAGGCTCGTAGGCCACGAGAAGTGCTTTGGCTACGTCACAGCTGTAGCAAGACTGCTAACCGGCGCTAAGAAAAGCTTCTATCCTATCTAACGTTTCTGCGTAACAACTGGGGAAATTATTCGATATATTACTTTAATTAATAAACATACCCAATTATAATAAAAAAGATGAGTTTCTATTACAAGTTACTTTTCTTCATGAAGTAAACTTTTACCACACCAGCAAAAACATAATACCGTTGATATTGCATTTGTCTTCATACCCCAAATTTTCGTCATACGCAAATATAAGACGACCCCCGATTTTTAGAGGTCAACAATGGAAAAAAGTGCTCATCTTATATTCGGGTAAATACGGTACTTATGTTTCCTATTTTAGGTGCCTAACCCATCACTTTTTTTACCCTAAAATTCCGAAGTCTAAGTCATGTGATTCAAAAAGGGAGATGAAAAGTACATCTCAGAACAGCATTTAACAGTTAACTGCATTATTATTTTTAACTATAATCCCATTATTGTTGTGACAGTCTTTCTCAGAAGTCTCAATAATTAATAAAATTGTGAGCAACAATATCAATAGTGTTGAACAGAAAGCAATGAAAACATTCCACACAAGTTTGGTGGTTTGGGTGGAAATTTGTTCTTGTGCAAAATAGTTCTCATTTTTCTAGAAGCTTGGGGAAACAAGCTCTGGAATTGGGGAAAAGGAAAACAACAGAGCCAAACTTCCTGCCATAAGTATAAATATTTTCTTTGTTTAACAAGATTTAACACCTTAGGATTTTAAGGTTAAAAGATGCAGAATGACAATTTGTTTATCAATGTAAAACATCTTTTAATGCTACCTCAAACATTTATTAGTTACCTTTCTTATCTCACAGTTCAATTGTTACCGATTCTCATTTTCACAGCTAATTTGATGATCCCCCCCCTCATTTATTAACTACTCCATAGATTATGCTTGATTACAGAACCCCCAGTCTTACTAAATTTCACCCACTCACTGAAATTTACACTATCTAGTTCCCTCCCAGTCTCAAAATTTTTTGAACAACTCTGAAAACTAAACTGATTACTTTCTCCACAGGAAATTTAATTGTTAACCCTTCACAAGTCTTAAAATATTAATTTTCCTCTTTCACCACAACCTTTTAACCATGCCATAAACCTAAATTTCCCTTTATTCATTTCTACAGCCATTTGTATTACACATTTCTAGAATGAATGTTTTAGATTCACAACCATCTAAGTAAATTAAATGATTTTCTGATCACAGGGTTAGTCACAGTTAAATACAAAATCTTCACACATTTCAATTTGCCAATGTTCCAGCATATCTTCTGGCAGGACAAGAGCAATAACACTTGATACATTAGACTAAGACAAACCAAAAAGTACATTAAAATGTAATAATTCATATATAAATCAGAAGTTACTAATGTCATTTATAAACAGGTTACATAATCTTTATCTCCAACATTATAACTTTAATAATATCTATATCTTTAACATCTATAACTATCTCCAACATTAGTTATGTGAAGAGTCCAGTTTGCTTAACTCCACTGCATGCCAAGGCATTGTGGAGAGCAAAGAAACACTATGATGCAATGATGCTGTGCAATGAGGTCCTTTTGCAGATTCACCGCATCATTTTGTTCCTACATTTGCCACAATGCCTTGGCCTATAGTTGAGCAGTATAAAATGGACACTAGTCACATAACGAATTAACGTTGGAGATAGAATGACAATACGTATTCTATAAGTCAGTACCATGAGATTTATATAAGAATAACTATCAATTCATATGTACATTTATTTTAATGCATGTTTATTTCAGGTGTTGTAGATCTATGCATTAACAGTTGTTGCTCTTGTATGTATGGGCAGCCATGAAGATGTAATAAAAATATTTCAAAACATCAACAAACGTTATGAATTTCACTCTAACCAAATCCTATGATCAGAAACATATTTGAATTTCTTGAATATATAATAACCATGCAGAACTGATCAGAAATGACTTGCAATTACCCTAAAGTCATTTTTGGTGAATAAAAGAAACCACACAGCAATTAATGTACACAAACAATTTAATTATTAAATTTGCACAAATTCTTCACATGGTTAATAACAGATATTCTTAAATATTCAATCAAATTAGCAGATCCAATAATAATAAAAATTTGATTGCCACTATTGATAAGTTTATTCAGCTCTAACATCAAATTAAAATTCGAATTCCACTATTTAATAGGATACCATTACATTTAGCGTTAATACCAAATGGTAAAGAGGTTTCCATGCAGAAATTTAGTAATGTTTGTGCGAATGCATTCGTCTTTAAAAATTACAACTCGTGCAAAAATAATCTGGTGGCACTAACTGTGCTGCACACATACCTGAGCGCATCGTCCAACTCCTCCGTTAAATCGGCGGAAAGGTACACACTCTTTATGATCCATCACATTTTTAAGGTAACGAACAGCTCTACGAAGGGTCATCTTACGCATTGCCATTGCCGTCTCTCTGGTATTCTAAAAACAATGATAATTAGTAACATTCAAACCAGGTACCATACGGGTCAGTAGAAAAAGCAATTACCTTAAAATGAACCCGAAGATTAGATCCTCGGGCTTTACAAGATTTTGTAGCATTGTCAGGTTCTCGTGAATATCTCCCCATGATGAACAAGGGATCTAGAAACAGACACACATGCTTAACCTTTTTTCATCGGTGCGGGTTATCACGTTATTTTCTAGCTGAATAAAACCCGCAATTTTAGTATACGTATAGATAACATGATTATTAACATATTCTACAACTAACACATTACTAAAGGTACTAATTTAATACATGAAATATTTGATACATACGTCGATGCCTGTAAATAAAATTATAACACTCAAACACCAAAAGCAATTTACCTCACGAACCTACCGGAAGAGACGTCACGCTTGCCTTCTCAGTGGTCGCCAGTATGAACCTCTCCGAAGTTCGAGACAAGTAATCGATAGACGAGACACTTCGATAGTCGAATTAGAGGTTGCGTTCAGATATAGGTTGCGTTTGCCATGAATAAATCGTTTTCGTTTATTCACTCAAGAAGTAGAGAATGAAGTCCTCTGAAATTAATAACGAAAAGAAAAATCCAATGGAAAGTTTAATTATACAAACAATCTGTGATGCATTCAATATTTTAAACTGTAAAGTTCATCTTCATCAAACTCCCTAGAACTTCGTGCTATATGTAGAGGATAACTTGTAGAAACGAGTGTTCATAATTATTAAACCTTCAACACAGTCACGTATATTTCTCACTTTTAATTATAACACAAAAAACAATAGTTAACTGTAGTTAAATTTCTTACGTCAGTAACTGGATCAAGCAGATTGAAATGAAAGATTTAAAAGCATGAATTACGACTGACATTTTAGACAGTTTTATACATTCTATTTGTACTATGCATTTTATTGGATTCTACATAACTATCCCATATCATGAGGGCGAAATCGATAAACTTTTTCAATCTGGTGCAGATATGCAATTTCAAATTTTCGTGATGGGCTTCCTCATTTAGGGGTTATGATTTGTGTACAAATTGTATAATTTATAAGTATAATCTATTTGGATCTGGAAGAACGTACGAAGAGATATATAATACCATGTTTCAGTACCTATACTTTCTACTTCGGTTGCAGTATGCTCGTATTGATTCCCGGAATCGAATGGCGCTTCTAGAATTTGTGCCGCTATCTATGTGTAGCTTCTCTAACTAACTTGTTCAATACCCTGTTGGCAATCGAGGGAGAGCTAAGAGATGGAGCTGAGTCGGATATTTGAAACTTTCTGTATTTGGTCTGTATATTTGAATTTGTTCAAAACAAACCCATTATATGCATATTTACCAAAGTATGATCGGAAAAGTGATATTTTGGGAGCTGGCATTTATACTTGTACCGCACATTCGTTAAATGCAGCTGGAATAGCGTCCGCGAATGACCTTGCATGTCGTTTGTGTCTTTCCGTACCGTTTGCGACGAATTCCGGAAAACCGACACGCTAGTGTGTTATCAACAAGGCAAGAGAAGCGTCTCGATGAAAGGGTCATGTGTTGGATATTTATCGTGTGGTTTTGTGATGATTTTATACTTCAACCTTTTCCAATCTCTCTACATTGGAAGAAACAGCAAGATGGTGGGGGATGTAGGTTACCGTCCGAAGATTTTTGCAGCTTCTTCATAAACTTTTATCTGTTTTCTTTGGAGTGCAAATGTCGATATTGTCCCTATTGTGTTTTAACATATTAGAGCATTGATTGTGCTTGTATCTACTTCTCCAATCCTTCGGTAGAGATCTTTTCGAACACCATCTCAGCTGGTATGAAATGTCAAATCTTGGGAGGTTTTCATGGAAATATCGTAAACTCCGTACGGAATGACCTGACCCCCATACGTCTTGGTGCACAAACCACTGTGTGTATTCCTTATGATTGATTTTATTTTCAGAATGCAGTTATGAGTCTACACACACATTTTGTGTGATAAAGTTGTAGAATGTAAACATTGCAACCATGAATGAAGGAAATGTGAAACAAGTAAAAGTTGACAATTGGGGAATTTTTTTTCTTCAAAGACTGCAACAATTCTTTAATAGAAGTGAATATTGTGATCTAATTCTACAATTTAGTAACAATGATCAAGTTAAAGTATGTTTTTGTTTGTATTTACTGGTGTAAGTACATTCGTGGTGCATTATAATTTTTATTAATTTGTGTATTTATGTGCAGGTGCATCGTCTTGTACTTAATGCTTGCACTGAGTATTTTCAGACACTTGAGAAACAAGGCTGTAATGTTGGAGCTTGTATCATACGCATGCCAGCAGATCTTCAGTCAGAAGTTGTGGTGCCTATCATCAAGTAAGACTTTTATGTATTCTAAATTATTCATTGCCCGAGAATTACTTCCTTTCTTAGAACTGTGCTGTAATTAGAATTAATGGCTTTATTAATTTTGCAGTTTAAATTGTTTATATTTCTTGTACCTGCATATAATGAAGGGTGTCATATTTTTAACTAATCTTAAGTGCCCAAGTGTCATTATACTATAATAGTAAATGTCTTTTGCAGCTTCATGTACACAGGACGATTGGAATTTCGAACTGAACTTCACACCCAACTGTATGCTGCTGCCCAGCAGATGAATATGACTGTTTTGACAAAATTACTTGATGCACAGGCAACACCATCAAATACACATCAAAAACCAGTCCCTATTAAGAAGCCATTGCCAGTGACTTGGAATTTGCAAGGCAAGAAAATAGTACCAAAGCAAATTGATTCTGATTTACCTGAACCTCTTCCTGGTCGAAAGTGAGTTATAAGAAAATAAATTTGGACTATAATAGAAAACGTAATGTGTAATGTTGAACATTTCCATACGAAGAGATTATTGAATAGCTGTTTTCTTTTCAGATTACCTATTTGGAAAAGGCGCAGTGCTCCCACCCTTCCATCATATGGATCTGATTCATCTGTTATTAATCATGAAGGGTATGTTTTGAAACTTATTGAAGTACTCACCAAAAAAAAAGTTACTGTGACATTAAATATCGTCTTCTTTCCTATTTTTAACAGGCCCAGCCGTATATTAATGGCGAAGACTGATGAGGTTCCAAGACCAACTCGGTTTGAATGGCCTGACGAGGATATTCAACAAACTCCACCATTTACAACAAGTTTTGATGACATTTCTTATGAGACAAAGCCATTGGTAAAAGCTGCAGATAGGCCAAAAGTGCCCCCAGCACTCCCAGTACAATGTCCAAGAGCAATTACTTCTCCAGTTCCACCAAGGCCTGAAAACCGTGCAGTTAGTTTTGAAGAAGTCCGTCGTACTGCAGTTAGTATTAAAAGACCTGTAGTTGTTACTGATCCTAATGAAGCCAAAAAGCCTAAAATTGTGGATCTCCAGGCAGTTAAGGAGTATATTGCAGAGCATAAGCTCCGTAAAGATCTTGTTGACACAGAAGATAGTAGTGAGGATGTTGATGATGATCTTGCAGTTGCTGATATGGATGATGACGATGATGATGATATGGATGAAGAATCTGAACATCCTGAAGGTGTTCTTAGTGGACCTACTCCTTCCCAACAAGTAAATGCACCTCAAAAGTCTATTCTTAAGTCACAACCAACATTTGAAGAACCTGTACCTGTGTCAACTTCTACACCTGTTGGCTCCAAGAAAGTGAGGTTCTCTTTGGATGACAAATCATCTGAAGGGAAAGAAAATTCTTCTAAAGAAATTAAATCATCAGTAAATAAAGCAACAACAGTGTCTGTTGGAAGTGTTACAGAGCCAGGAAACTTGTCAAATCATGCTAAAATAATTACAGAGGTATTGAAGAAGTATCCTCACTTGGTGAAAAACAATAAAAACATTCGGTTAAAAATAATGCAAAGGGGCAATCAACCAGTGGCCCCTGCAGTAGCAACTGAAACTGATCCAAACAAGTTGGTAAAATCTAAAGTGTCTTATGTGGTCGTGAAGTCAGAAGTGGCTGGTAAAGGGAAAGCTGTTGTGTTAAAACATGGGGGACATGTGGAACCACTTTCAGACCTTCCTAGCCAGCAAAAGACTGTCTCAGGAGCTGAAAATACTACCGGGCCTTGGCTGTGTCATACTTGTGGTTCAAATGAAGAACCTGTAAATTTTGAAACGTATTACCAGTATCGACGGCATTTGCAAGAAGTTCATATGGAGAAAATCGATGCTCGTATTTGTGAACACTGTGGACATCGAGCAAGTAAGAGGAATCTTTTACTGTACCATCTATATACAAGGCATAATATTCCACCTCCGCGTAACTGTCAATTTCCCAAATGTGATCAGTGTGACTATGTAGCCCTTAGTGAGTCTCTCTTAATTAAGCATCGTAATAATCATTTAAATAACAAAGAGTTTATTTGCCGAGTGTGTAATGCTACATTCAAAAGCAATGGAGCTTTGCAGGGGCATATGCAAACAAACTTGCACTCAGATCCCTCAAAGAAACTGTATGAATGTCCTTACTGTATGAAAACTTTTATTCGTAATATTAATTTAAAAGCTCATCTACGAACAGCTCACAAAGACTTCAGAAAAATAGATGATGGTGCAGGTGGGCAATTAGATGAGCAAGGTTTGCAGTTACCATTGGATTCAGAAGACGGTGATTCTCAAAACGAAGCTACGGGGGATGAAAACTTGCCTAGAACTCAAGTTGGACAAGTGATGGAAGTGCCTGTATTGAATACAGTTCCTCAAGTAAAATCAGATACTACACAATCAGTAATGTTAGCTCCAACTATGACTGTTTTAGCAGAAGCACCAACTATGCAAACTTTGGTTCCTTCATCAGAAGCAGAAGCATTGAGTAATGTAGCAAGTGGCATTGCTGCATCCCTTGGCCTAGCTGACACACTCACTGGTGAACAAACTGTCATAGTTCTAGATGAGAATCAAGAGTTTATTCTGCATACTACAGAAGTTGTGCGTGAAGAAACTGCGTTTACAGAGGCACAAGAATACACAGAAGAAACTCAAACCAGATCTGAGGAAAGCTGTCCAGAATATATTGTTCCAGAAATAATTGCAGAAGAAAATCAACATTACAGTGGGCAGCTGCCAAATGTGGAACAATACCACACTGAAAATTCTGAAGCTCAGACATCCACATCCGATGCTGAGCACTGTGCCTTACCTACTAACCAAACTGGAGCTGCACCACCAACTCTCCCTTCTGTGACTTCTGAAGGTGAAGAAATAGCATTAGTGCTCTCTGACCATGATTATGCTGAAGACACTACTCAGAAAGATGCACCTGCACCTGAAAATATGATGTTTATTATCACACAACCTGTTGTTAGTGTAAGCAGCAACACTATACCTGTAGTTTCAACTGAAACAACACAAACACATGTAATGTCAACCTTACAGGGAAATGGAACTCAAATGGCAGTTATTACAAATGCGATTCATGAAGGAATTTCTGTCCCTGTTTCTCTTGCCTCGCCTAATACGGCTGTCATAATCCCTGCGATTTGTGAAAGAACAAACAGTTTAAGTGAGATACAGCAAAGTGTAATGAAAGTTGAGCAGGATCCTAGGAATGACAACCCTCCTGTTTTACTTCAACAAAATTCTGAGAAAGCTGCTACAGAAGAATGTGCCGAACGTATAGCCGAATCTGCAGCGAGAGAAGCTCCACCGTTAGAAGTTCCTTGTCCCCCTGTTAAGCAATCCATTCCAGTGACCAGCATGCCTGTAAGGAGAATGCCAGCAGTTCAAATGGCAGACCTTGTAAAAGAATGGGATGATTTTGATGAAGATTCATGTGATGCCAAAATGCAAGATTCTGTTGTGCAAACTGGTTGAAGTTTTCAGCAGCTATTACAGTGTTAATGTTATGAAAGTGATTTAACTTGTTTGGTTAACAAGTCTTGTATTGTTTACACCAAACTAATATATTATGTGTTCTTGTAAGATTGTTGCCATGGTATGTGTAATTCACACTGCACCAGTTGCATCACATAGATAAAATATTAAAGTAAGAAGCACATATATTGATTGATCTCTGACACATTTTTGCAGCATTCTCTAGACAAAACTAAACTTGTAGTTTTGTCTCAGAGGTAATGGTGATTTTATGGAAATGTATAGCCTGATTTAGTTGTATTGGTATGGTGTAAACAGGACTTGAGGAGAGACTTAAGTTGAATGTAGATTGTTACTATGAATGTTTGACAAGTTATCTTATACAATGGTAATTATTAAACAAAATGGGTAACTATTATCATAGTTCTATTATGGAGTGCTTGAGTCAGTGTTGCAGGTGTCAATATTATATTGTATATATATTTTTGCATAGATGTTTATGCTGTTTTGTTTCCTTGTCATTAACAATGACATTCTTGCTTCTGTTTTTGAAGTTCTATTTACTAACATGTAAATGAAATATCTCATACTATATATTGCATTAATGTTATTTCTTTTCCTCTTTTTTTTGCTATCTGAACTTGTAATTTCCCAACTACAGTAAGTCTTTAACGAGGTTAGAATAACCTCTAGGTATTTTTTGTACATAAAGTTATATTCTATATATACAGTTGGAATTTTGCAAAAAAAAAGGAAAAAGGAGAATTCAAAAAGGTACTGTTCACGGTGTGTGCCCGATAACACATTTTAAATGTAAGGCCCATGTTTCAGTGCTCTGACATAAACTCAGCCACAGATTGCAATTAAACGATAGTCTTTCTCTGGTTAGATTGTGAAAATTGTAATTACAATTATTCCAATTAAGTATAAGGATAAAATTTGAAGAGGCTTCACAAAAATGTATGCCATTTTCTCATTGTTAAAACAGAATTTTGTTGCGAGAATAAACTATGACCTACGAAATATGGTGCATGTATGGCTCGTCATCATTTAACACTCCAAAGACGAGTTTAGAACTTGAGCTTTATTTATTTACATTTTGTTCATTTTCTGAGCTGTACAATACCTTCACAAATAAAGCGCCATTTTTATTCACCTCTTAAGTGTTAAATTTTGAAAACCTTTTGGAACTTATGATCTATTGAAAAGGTAAAAATTCATTACACGTTTCTGCAAAACAAGATGTTCTATATTTAAAATCAAAAATTTGATACAATATAAATTAATACTAATACTCTAAAGGATAACATTAAAGATAAGGTAGTTATCACAGCCCAAACTTTTGAGTGCTTGGCAACAAAGTATTACTAATGTTTTTAGGTTTTCCCCTTGCTCTTCATTGCAGCTAGTTCAGGAGCTGGTTCCTCCCAAGGACGAGGGCCTCTTATATTGTGCCAATTATCTATATCCATCTGGTGAAGAAAAATAATGTTACAATATTTCCTGGCGTGTAAGAAATATCTTACTTTGGATACCATACCTTCGAAACTTCATCATAAGCTGTTTCCAAGCTCACTGCTTGTTTTTCCTTAATCTCCAATCCAAGTTCTTCCATATCTTTCCGAGTAAGCCTCTGCTTCTTGGAAAATGTGTACCTGTGAAGTTTGACAGACAACATTCCATGTAAATTGCCTTGATACTAATTCCCAGGAACTTCTCTTCATTATCATACATGATCAAACTACAAAAAAAATTCTACCTGAGCTGAGCGAATTCTTTCAGCACAAATGAGCCACCGAGTACCATAACCATAAAAGGTACACCATACCGTACAAATTTCTTCTTTGATAGCGAAGAAACCGTTCCCCAAGCAGAAGACATTTTATCACTTCATTACTGAAGCGATGAAATGCGTTCGTTGGTAAAACTGATTGTTTGTAAACAAAGATGCAAAAATGTCGATTACATTACATTTAATATTACGATAATGTTTAATACACGATTTTTCTACTTTATGAAGGAATAACTTTGGTCTTGACTATTTCATTAAAATTTCAATCAGGATTGTTCACAATTCATGTTTCTCTCAAGTGTAAGTAAACAGGACAAAATAATGTAGGGACCTAACGGAAATGTAAGGAACTACAGCAATGCATGTGGGTGTTCTGTGGGGCAACGTCAAGCAGGCCATGAACAACTGAAGTGCGAAAGTTATGATTGGTTATGATTTTATTCATCTAAGCGAAAAATGTGTATGTTGCCAGCGTTGAGGTTGACTGTCGTTCGGTCGTAATCATATAGTGCATTTTTGTTGATGTTATTATACAGCTGTTGATTGACATTTAATATTTGTGTTATGAAAGTGATGTGAATCGTGAACGCCACTTTCCTGCCTAAATACACAATATAAATGCAGAAACCGACCATCAGTTCTGAAAATTATTAATAGGTATAAAAATCATGAACACCATTTCCTTATGTATAAAGAGATTTTGCCGAAGTGGAGTCTCATATAAAAAGTTTGCAAATTGATAAATCTATGAATTTGTATACTATATACAGTGTACATTGTGAAGAATTATTTATACTTTATGTGAAACTTTGATCCAGAACTGATGACTTAAAAGAAATGAAAATAGTAAATACTTATGTAAATCATGGGGTACCCTTTGTGTGATATCTGTCAGAAGTGTGTTAGTGTCATTGATTCTTTTGGGACTGTGAAATTAATTGATCAAATTATGTCAGCAGCAAGGATCTAAATTTTATATTAAGAGGAATGTTTTTGGAATATTGAAAATATTGGGTGCCTGAGAAATCTAATATGGCAATAACTAAAAAGATGACTTTTGAAACATTTATTTACTTAAGCACTACTTATTTGCATCAATAGTAACTTATTTAAAAGATGTGAATCGTAACAAATATTACACTTATATTTGTAGAAGTGTAATTATCTTTATTTTGTAGGCAGATATTTTCAAGAGCTCCAGAATACTAACCCCTTCTCTTTTACCAAATGTTGTTAAATTATTAATAAAAGATAAAAATTAAACTTGTTGGCTACATTTGATAACAAATGTTTGCCCTCAAGCAATAGAAACTATTTGCATTGACAGACAAGCTACAGATTTGATGTCATAGAATTGCTCAAAAGGTAACTCAACCCTCCACTCCACCCATATGTAGCAAAATAAGAGCTCATAAAAAGTGCAGATTGTATGTAGCACTTCAACACATTTACCACTTGGAATCAGTAAAGATTCTTGCTTAGGTGATTGCTAGGTCACTAAAATTTCTTTTCTAACAGCATCGTGCATACTATTATCTTTTTTTTTTTCTTCTTAGTGATTTTCTTCTACATAGCCCATTAATATTTACAAAGATGCCTAGAAAGAATAAGAATCGTGGAAAAGGTTCTGCTCCAATTGGAGAAGAAGTTCGAATAGCTGTAAACCTAACACTGAAAAAGTTTCTTTGTACTGAGGAGAATAAAGGTTTGTGTTCTATTCAGAAATTGTATTATGAGGATATCTACAAGCCAAATTATTTGCCTTATGATTGTATTTATTTATTCTGATGGTTTCTTTTCTAGAACTTGAATTTCCATCATCTTTAACTTCTGATGAAAGGGCTTACATTCATCAATTGGCTGCACAATTAGGTTTGCGATCCAAAAGTAGAGGGTAAGATATCAAAAAAAATTTTTTGGGTCAACTTTATTTTAGCTTGGTCACTCTTCTTGAGGACATAGTGTATTTTTTGACATAAATGTAAGAAAAGAGAACTGAGAAAGGTGGTTTTGAAAATTATAAAGTTCATTTTTATAGCCAATTTTCTTTTCTTCACTCAGGCAGTTGTAAGGTAGTGGCAAGGCTTGGGCCTTTGCAATATGTATAAAAACAGTTTTAAATCAAGCCAGAGAAAAATTATGCCCCCAAACAGATACAAATAAGTTGCTGCTTTCCATACACTTCCAGCAGAGCCTGTGAACAGAGTGGCCGAGCTAAAGTAAACTACATCTTCTGAGTTTTATCATCATTCACTAAAAATTTATTGGCCAATCCTAACATGTTAATTAATTTCAATTTATAAATTAATTGTTGATAGTAATTAGATTGTAAAACAATTTGTAGTGGTAAACATTAAATTTAGAAAATGATAATGATACTTGAGGTAATAAGAAAGGAAACAGGGTAGTACCATTCTTATAAGTCCTAGTTATTGAATATATCACTATTTGTACATTCATTAGAGATTGAATTCAGTATACAAGTATTCATTATCAATTTATTATTTTATAGAATGTTTCAATTCATACGCAATAAGTTTATGAATGGTAATTGTACCTTCAAATCCCTACTAAGACGTCTTTTTGCCTTGATTTCAACAAATTGTGATTCTTCTCATTTATTTTAGGAAAGGAGCTAATAGATATTTGACAGTGTATAAACGGGAAGGCTCTAGTATAGTGCAAGCAGATGCTGTGTTTCAACTTGTTAGATCTGCTCGTACTCATATTTGTGGTCTTCTTCACAAATTCCCTCTCACCAACAAAGAACGCCAAGAACTTCTGCCTCTAACTGAAAGAGATCGTTTACTTAATTCTGAAGGTAAGGTTTGCATTGTATCAAATCATTAGATCTTGCAAGACAAAAGTGGTCTCATGTCACAACTTCCCTCTCACAAACTTTTAAATAACTTTTTGCCCTTAATGAAAAGACCCATTTTCTTAATTCTGATGATTCTGACTGCAGGTGTTTATTAATAATGTGGTTTTTATTTAAGAGAATATGAAATTAAAAATGCCCATGAGCCAAATTTTCAATTTTTTAAAAATTTCTTATAAGTTTGAAATAGAAAAAATTATGTATTCAAATGAAAAAATATATTATTTTTTTGCTCCAGTAGACAAAGTTTGCTAAAGAAGGAAGAGTCTGTTGCACTTTTGAAGATTGAAATTCATTTTAAGTACAAATTACTTTTTATTTTTTAGTATTTTCAAAATACAGTTGTACATCTTAACCGGAAGCCTTTAACCCGTCCCGTCCCGTCCCGTCCCGTCCCGTCCCGTCCCGTCCCGTCCCGTCCCGTCCCGTCCCGTCCCGTCCCGTCCCGTCCCGTCCCGTCCCGTCCCGCCCCGTCCCGCCCCGTCCCGCCCCGTCCCGTCCCGTCCCGTCCCGTTCAGTCCCGTCCCGTCCCGTCCCGTCCCGCTAAGGCAGTAGTGTCGTAGCGATATCGGACGGAAGGATCCCGGGTTCGAGGCCCGCCTCGGCCATGGTTGAATTTGTGTTCGTCCATTCACCCGTTGTCATCACAACATCGTTTCACCTTCATAGTTATCATACCGTTACTCCAGTAGTGGTCGCTAATGACCTAGATGTTGATGCGACTTTAAGTAACAAACAAAAGAAAAAATATATTTTCTAATCGATCTGGTTGATGTCGCGACGCCTTGAGTTGGAAACCTGTTTTAAGGGGGATACTTTACACGAACGCCTGGGACATTTTCAAATTAAAAATGGGTTCCAATTTTATATTACATTTTGTTTGTCAGCGTAAAGGACGCTTAAGAAAATGGTGCAAGTGTCGCTTTCTTTGAAATCTCAGACTTTTCGAAAATTGCAAAAGTTCATTTTTTGGCTTCTCCCTGCAACAAAAGTATTGAAGACATATTTTTCCCTAACACATTTGTGTTCTTGAAAGATATTTTGAAGGTCATGTACAAAGTTTCGAAAATTAGGAGTAGCTTTCGCGTAATTGTGTCTGAAATACAGGCAGTTTTTACTGCCTCGCGCTTATTCCGTAAGAAGAGGAAGTATTGTAATCGTGCGCTGAAAAACCGCGAATTTTCGGCAGAAAAACTGTTATTCTGGTCCTCTTCTCTCTCTCTTTCCCTCACCCACTCTTTCTCACTTTCTCTCCCCCCTCTCCCTCCGCTTTCCTATCATGTACCGCCTTCTTGTCCTGTGCTCGGCCTCACCCCGCGTCGCACGGCAAAGTCCAGCAATAATGAAGCCCAGGTGGATTGAACTTGCATTTAACTGAAGCGCTTTCTTGTGGAGTTACTAGAAAAATTAACAGCTTAAAAACCTTCTCCACGAAAAAAGACGATGATGTGCCAACTTTCATGAGCATCAGTCAAAATGTGTCTGAGTTTATCTCCAACAAACCAATATCCAATTTTACTTTATCGTATACGTACGTATATACGGAGTAACGTATATACGGAGTACGTAGTATAGAGAAAGGTATGTAATGCTGCGCGCAAAAACGGCGGATTTTTGGCAGAAAAAACAGTTACAATTTTTTGAAGTCTTTATTATATTATATCCGCGCGTGTTTTCTTGATCACTCATTTTGCTAGTTGCGAGGTTAGTGGGGGTTGGTTATTTTGACGACAGGACTCTGATATTAAATCTCTAGCTCGTTTTGCGGTGCAAAATAGTTTCTAATGAGCGGGACCGAATATTTCTGGTTATCAGATTTTGTTAACAATGTTCATTGCTATAACTTATTCATAATTCAACTAATGTTAGTAAAGAAGTGATGGTAAGTATTCCAGGGCTCAACCCGTCGAGGTGGGTCGGCCCACGACCTGACGGGAGGATGCAGAGAGGGCTTCTTTCTCTCACCATCCCTTTTCTTCTCCCCATTGTTCATTCTCTTTCTTTTATAACATCATCTTTTCTTCATCCTCTCCTATTTCACTGCCCCCCTCTGTATGCTGAACGCCCACCCATGTGTTTGCCGTGCATGGCGACCCGTGTCGGAAGGAATGTATGTCCTGGCGGTTGAGGGGCCTGTCTGTTTCTCATTTACTCTCCTCGTGCTCCTTTTTTCTTGGCATCCAGGGATACGTGCTCTTACGTATTTTGGGGAACATTCCTTGTAGGTCTCAATACACTTGCTTTGGCTACGGACTCTTCTAGACGGGCGGTCGGGAGCTAACCCACTCCTGATCAATCGGCTCGGACTAGGTCCTGTACCGAACTCCAGGGTGAGCCAAAGCGGTGCGGTGTTATCCCCCCACTATATGCCCATGGCAACCCTGGCACTCTGATGGAGTGTCCCTTGGGCTCCGTGGTGGGTGGGGACCACGGGGAGGAATCGGAAATCCTCTTCATGGAAATCCTCTTCATTCCCCCCCGCCCTCTTCTGTAAGGAAGAGATTTGTTAGTGAAACTGTTAATCTTGAGAGTTTCTATTGTAATAATTCTGATAGACCCACTAAGCCCCGGTTTCTAGTCATGTTATGTAAAAATGATGGCGAAACAATGAAGAGTGTCAGTCCCATCAAACGCGCCAGAGAAATCGAAACATTTGGCCAATTTCAGGCGGTGGTTCGTCAAAGAAATGGCACAATCCTTTTCGAATGCCGCTCTGACGAACAGATCAACAAAATCACTGATCTACAGGAAATAGCCGGCCTCCAGGTGCATGTGTCCGCCAACCCGACCTTAAACCTCTGCAAGGGTGTGGTGAACCACGAAGATTTTGCATCGGAATCGGAAGAAAACCCGAAAGCCTTCTTCCAACCCTATGGTGTATCTGGCATCTACAGGATCCAGCGAGGAGTAAATAGGGTAGTCACCCCTACCTCAACGCTTATACTGACCTTTGACCGCCCATCTCTGCCAGAGAATATAATAATAGTTTTGACAATCTCCGTGTCAGGCAGTATGTTCCAAATCCTTTGCGCTGCTATAAATGCCAGAGGTTTGGCCATACGCAACTTCGTCATGTGATGACCCTAACTGCTCCGCAGATGCAAGGTGCGTAAAGTGTTCTGGGAAGCACCCATCAAATTCAAATCAGTGCTCCATTTTCTTAAAAGATAGGAAGATCCAGAAGATCAGGGTCTCAGAGAAAGTTTATTTTCCGGAGGCCCGACGTCGGTACCAGACGCGAAACCCCGTGAACATGGCCCGAAGTTTCGCTTACACCGTGGGTCAAGAGAAGAAATTAAATTATGAAACCCAGATACCTAAAGCTACCTCTGGGCGCGATGCTGCCTGTCAGGTGTCCTCTGAAGACATCGGCGGAGATGCAGATTCCAAATATCTTGTCCCATCTGAAACAAAAGGAAACCAAAAGCGTCAATAGTTCGACAAACACAAACGTCTCAAGAGAAACCGAGGCCGACAAGCCCTATTTCTAGGTCTAGGTTGCCTGTATCAAGGGACAGTGGTCTCCCAACCCTTGCGACTCTCTCTAGCAGTAGCCAAGACGAGTCTGCAGGGAACGAGGAACTCCGCACGAACCAGTTTATCACTCTCCAACTGAGAAGAAAAAAAGAAGATAAAGAAACCCGATACATAACTCCCCTAGAAGCTAAGAAATATAGCAGCTAGAAACTATGGCTTTCCATTTGGTTATCGTACTCGTTTGGATGAATTAAAGCTAATAATGTCTGTGCATAGACCGATGGTTTTCTGCCTGCAGGAAACACATCTCCGTCCTGAGCACTCCCTCTCTCTACGCTGTTTTGTTGCTACAGGCAAGACGTTGATGATGGCCTCCGCGCCCATGGCGGAGTCGCCACTTTTGTCACAGACTCCTGGGTCTCTAAAGAAATAGACATACGAACCACTCTTCAGATATCATGCCTTCGTGTGAATTTCCGCACAATTTGTATTACTATTTGCCACATCTACATCCCACCTGGACAAGTCGTGTCACAGAAAGAACTGGAAGACATGATTTCTCAGTTGCCCGCACCTTTTATTTTTGAGGGGGACTTCAACGCCCACAACACTGCCTGGGGTGGCACAAGGTCATGCCCGAGAGGCAATATACTTGAAAATATCATTGATAATCAAAACGTAATTCTTCTAAATAGTGGCGAAAGCACACTTTTTCCTTAGCTTCAAATACTTTCTCGCCCGTAGATCTAGTTCTCTGTAGTCCCTCTCTTTCTACAATCTTCGAGTGGACTGTCCTTGACGACCTGCATGGCAGTGACTACTTCCCCATTCTGGTCAACCTCGATATTCCCGGCCTGAACGTTGTCCGCCCTTCTCGCTGGCTAATCCACCGAGCTGATAGGGAAACATTCAAGAAGTACGGATATCGGAAAACTGCTCAAACAATATCAATGCTATGGTTGCCCATTTTACTAACGCCGTTCATGCGGCCTCATTTGCCATCCCGAAGTCGTCAGGTCACCCACGATATCCCCCTGTGTCATGGTGGAATACCGACTGTGTCACTGCGGTGCGTGATCGGAAGCGGGCATTGGCAAAACTTAGTAGCTTCCCAACCATGGGGAACTGTAATAAATTATAAAAAATTAAATTGTGGCAAAAGGTCCGAGAGATCGGTGGAAGACTTTCTTCGCCATCTATCTCAGGGCTTCTGGTAGATGGCAATCTCCTTAACTCTCCAAAAGATATTGCTGAAGAAATGGCTTCTCACTACGAGCACATCTCCAGTTCCGTACACTATCCTCCTGTCTTTCAAAAAACGAAAAGAAAAATGGAAACTGCAAATTAGACTTCTCGAGTCATGTGGACTTACAATGCCTTTTTCTCCATGGACGAATTTTCCTTTGCCCTCGCTTGTGCGAAAGATTCTGCTCCAGGACCAGAGCAGATACGTAATCAAATGTTGAAACATCTACTTGAAAACGCTCGTTCCTTTCTCGGCATTTTCAACAAGATTTGGGCTGAACATGCCGTACCAAGGATTTGGCGTGAATCCATTGTTCTTCCAATCCCTGAAGAAGGAAAGGACTGAACAACCCCCTCAAGTTTCCGCCCAATCACGCTCACAAGCTGTGTATGTAAGCTTTTAGAGCGAATGGTAAATACACGTCTGGTCTGGCTCTTAAGGAAAGTAGTGATCTGCAGTGATTCCAAAAGCTCTCTTGAATCCATCCCCTCCTCCTCCTCGTCTTGTGACCCGCAGACAATGCCATCCAACACCAAATCCATCATCTAATGGCCCGCCGCTATATTATGCCACTGCCATTTCTCCCACGGATATCTCCTCCACGGGGACCCATCCCCTATATGCGAATACTGCAAAATAGATCTTACGGTGGAGCACGTTCTCCTGCTACCGTGGAGCATGTTCTCATCTTGTGATAAGCCGCTGAAGGCATCACTTTGCTAGATCCCTAGCGGAGATTCTTAGAAATGACGATTCTTCTCTCTGCAAGCTTTTTACGAGAGACTAATTTCTATAGCCTTATCTGAGAGAAGATGATAATGTCAATTATTGGCTTTTAGTCCGAGATTTTAAAGTAACTAAATGGCTCTTTTGTGCCAAACCCTTTTATTAGGACACGTTCCTTTTCAGTTTTACTTTGCTTTCCATTTAAAAATTATAATTTTCATTTTTTAGCTTGGCATTGCAATATTGTCTACAGGTCTTAAAATAATTTGGCACGGGCGCAAATGACTTTAGCTGTTGAAGCGCCCTTAAACTCAATCAGTCTATCCAGGGCTCAAGGAAACGTGCGTGTGAATCACAAGTTTAAATAACGAAGTCAATGAAATACAGTATACCCGGTTGATGCACTCTAACCTCACAACAAGAGTTTAACGAGTCGTCGATGGGAGGGTGTACCGGTCGGTCAGATTTCAAGGAATATTTTGATAATCGTCAAGCGAAACGACCTTGGTGAAACATAAATATAACGTTAAACGTGCGTTTTATGAGCATTTTATGAATCAATTAAGATTTTTCTCATTTATTGTTGTCGCTTGTTACTAATTTATTGTAATAGTCATAAATTTGTGAACAATAACTTATAAGTCTCACTCAAATAAGCGGAATTTACTGTTAAAGCGACCAGTTTTTGAAACAAATCATCAGACAGTAAGCCCCTATTTGGAATTGTATAAAACACGCAAAGGAAAATGGTCGTTCAACTGGTGTGGATGAACGTAAACTAGTGTTATAAGTAGAGCTCGGACATGTAGGCACTAAAATGATCGATAATAGACAGGCAAATATGCACTTAAACTTTAAAAATAGGTAGGAAAATAGACATTATAATTGACAATAGGCAGGCACTAACGAAGTAAAAACTTAAAAATAGGCAGGGAAATGAAATGGATATTATGAAATGGTTAAATGTTGATTTTTAAGTTGTGAAAATGGAATGTTTGCATTGGCACAAGTCTGTGTTGAAATTCTTTCCTGTCTTCATCTTTTGATTGCACTTGCTGAAGAAGGTTTGAATAGTTTTTCTGTTTATGTTTTTTCGCATTTTTTGCATGAGTTGCAGTGATTTTATGATTTAAGAAATATTTTTTGCACAATTTATCATCTTTTCACAACACTGGCAAAAAATTAATTTCCAGTCCGCCGTGAATCTTCTTCATAAATCCACTCTTTTAGCAGTGCACTTCTTGCAACTCTGTTTTGGCATTGTAGCGAGCACGCATTACAGGAACAGTAAATTTACTGCCCGGGCATGCACCAAACTTCGAAACCAATACAATTTTTTTTAAGCTCTGCCTATGTAATAATTCTACCATTTAAAAGCGAAAGATGCCAGGACCGCTATTTTGACAGTTGTGTTCATGGTAAGGAACAGATAGCACACTAATCATTGCGAAGATCGGAAACACGAGAGCAATTTCCTGTTCTCTAGAGCGCCTTCGGTGAAGTAGGTAAGGTCGTCACTATCTCCTGCGTCTCTACGCGGTGTCCCTGCTGGACGCGTTAAGGCAAGAATGCACAGGGCATAGAGATTCTCGATCGGACGACGCCCCGACAGATTTTACGCGGTTGTTTCTTGTTAGGTAAAAATTACCCATTGGTAATTTTGTTCGTAGAACACAAAATTTTGTGAACAAAATGCGGAAAATTAGGACACTTATAGGCTCTTCACGCTCGATTAGACAATTTTCTCTAAAATAGGCGTTTATAGGCATTATGTTTTAACGGTCTGGTTTAAAAAGTCGGTTCCGCAGAAATCCAGCGTTTTCATTATTTTGTTTAAAAAGCAACTAAGTGACACATTTTTCATGATTACCATCAGTTTTCTCATAATTTTCTCTACAGTACTGTTTTTGGACTTAATTTTGCAACAGTCGATTTGGCAATAGTGCACAAGATTAAAAATAGCATTGTTGACGTGAAAATGAGTATAGAATGTTCTGATTGAGGTATGGGGTAACGAAAACTAAGTACTTTTAAATTGTGAAAATTTTGGGTTGCATCGTTAACATTCTACTCTTACCTTGTTGAGAAGTCTCGCTACTGAAAAGAACAATGTTCCGCGTGAACATCGTACTGACACCTTTCCGGGCCAACTCCCAAAAACATTGATTTAGAGCAAATACTTTCGGAGGACCCAGCAGAAAAAAACGACATTTAGCCTAAATTCTTCTAGAAACTTAAAACGTCTCCTACAAATATTTCTGTATCACATTTCAATTTTGCATGACTAGAAGCGTGATCTACGCTGCCCGGATATTTAGTCATCACAATCGTTCTTCAGATAGGAAGGGAATGCCCGCTCTAACCTGCCCTAAGCCAAACTCCTCCCCGCCCACCCGCCTTGCACGCCTCCACCTGTGTTGTCTTACCACGACACGATACAATGCGACCTCGCATATATTATTTAGCCTTCACCATTGTTCACACACGGACGGATGGTCAGACAGTCGTTTTACCCTGAACTCGTATTTTTGGTATCAAGGGCCTACAAAACATGGATTCTGAGTACACGAGTTAGAGGAAGTTATTTACTGCATACACGAGCAAGAATTATCTATTTTTTCGATATCAGGAACCCACGAAACGAATTTTCCTGTTGAAAATTCGCCGTTTTTTGGTGCAGCATTACAATACTTTATCAATACTACTTAGCCCATTAAGTCCCAACGATGCGCTAACGCAACATTTAATATATACTACTATATTTTTTTAGGCAATGATTCTATATGAATTTGTTCTGTATATCAAATCAGCACAATTAAAAAAAAATCTATTTTTTCAGTTTTTGCTCTTTTCATTCATATCCGAGCGTAAACTTGGCTTCGTTGAATTTTGAAACTTGGTGATAATGAATTGTGTCGTCCATATGCAATTTTTAATTTAGTATTGGCATGGTATTAATTTAGTATTACACAACACGTTTTACTTTTTCGTATACGTACGTATATACGTAGTATAGAGAATGTTATTTCACTATATATTACTCGACAAACTTGCTTAAACCCATTATCGTTTTTAAATATTTATTATGTAAATAAGTCCTTACATAGCTTATTATTGAAAATTTACAATAATGTTGCGTTTACGTAACTTTGGGATTAGTGAGTATGTATATTAACATGACAGAACAAATGCAATTGGAATGTAAGCGTTGAGGAATAGAAAATATGTATCTACTGTTTCTTATTTCCATATTATATCATCTTGGAGATGGCGTCTTATCTGCATTGTTGTACCATTGTATAAACAACGCTTCAAGAGTAATTATTTATCTTCCATAAAAAAATTCTGCTTATTTCAAGAATGATGGACTAAAATAAAGATCTTTATCAACTGCTAAACTGATTTAGTATTGGAGAGATGATGACCTTATCACGGCAAATATGATTGATGCTGTGTGCATTCCTAATGCTGACGAAATGACAGAAGAACAAATAGATGATTGGAGGAAAAAGAAGTCGAAGAAAACTTCATTGACAGTGCAATTGTCAACTTGTTGAAAATATATAATATTGCAAATGAAGTATATAATATTGAAAATATATAATATTGCAAAAGCCTTCGCCGTTAGCCGAATTCGTTTATTACGCTCCGTGAAGTCACGGAGGTTAAGCAAATTCGATACTCGCAGGTTCCTGGTTGGGTGACCGGATAGGAACCCCGGAATCTAACGGTGTTGAGCCCCTGGCCGAAGGGATAAACGGCACTGACTGACTGCGACGTGACGAGTCTTGACTAATATAGTAATTAGAGTAACAGTAATGAAAGTAAATTGCTCAGTAACGGAGAACTACTCCAGAGAATGCGCTCAACGCCCAACAAGGGGTAAAGAGACGCGTTGCGTCAACGATGCAACAAATTTTAAAAAAAAAGATGTCACAATTAGAATTTCGCACTTACATAGCCAAAGCCTTAATGAAAACTGAAGACTGTCCAAAAGCAAGTGACTGATCCCGTTTTAGCCGACCCACAAACAATTCCTTACCTAACAAAGTACGTCACGACGATGTAGGGATGCCGGTGTAGATGGCTCAGGGTATCGATTGATGTCACTGCAGTGCCTCTAACTGGGAGGTTCTAGGGTTCGGGTCCCGACGGTGGGAGGGTTCTCAGCCCTAGCTACATAGCGAGGTCGAGTTATACCGCAGCACACTGGTAGAATCGGGCCTAAAACGTGGTCATAATTGCAAATGCCAGTGGATTTGCGTAAAAATTGGTATCATTAGGTTTTTGATGTCGCTGAATTTGAATATCGTGAAATGAAGTTTCAAAATTCAAGATGGCTGCTTCAAAATCGCGGATCAACTCATTTAAAAATAAACAAAAGTGCATAAAAAATATACATATGGGATTCTGGAGATCACTGATTTCGAATATCATAATGAAATTTCAAAATTCAAAATGGCGGGTTCGAAATGACTAACTGACTCAAAAATTAACCCAATATATGTAAAAATATTGATAGAATGGTTCTCGCGGTCGCTGATGACGAATATCGAAATTAAAAATCAAAATTCAAAATTGAAGCTTGAGAGAGGAGGGATTGTACGTAGAAATATGGTTATACGTAAAGTTCTGTTTTCGAAGTCACTGAATACAAATATTACAACAAAATTCAAAACAGCTGCTTTAAAAAGTTATATCGGATATAAAGGGTAAAGAATCTTTTTAGAGGGAAATGTGCTTTAAGAGAGTTTTTGACTTCCTTGGTTCATTGATTTACTTAACGTATAACAAGTGAACAATCGTTATGGTCGTAAAGTAGCTTCTGTGCCCCTTTTCCTGTGCTCTGGAATCTAGACCCCCTTCCTTTTCCTACATTATTTTTTTAAATTGAATTATGAAAAAAGGGAGCTTTTGGTAACATTTGATATATTAACTGATCATATTAATTCTACTAATGTTCTCTTCTTTGAAAGGAAATCTCTACAATTTGTCATTCGCACTATAACTTAATTGCGTTAGAGACAATATTATGGCAATTTATGATTTCACGTCTTATCCTAAATACACCGATATTGACAGAATATCTTGCCAAAAATAATGACAGATTTTAGAATATCTGTGCAAATCCTAACGTTGAGCATTTATATATCTTTTGATTCTTTTGACATAAAGGGAAAGGGGCAGTGAAAAGAGACACATAACGTAGGAAGTGGATTTACTAACGACTGGAGACTCCTGAGAGATCCAAACTGAACATGATGATCATGACACTGGAAAACAAAGATCACTTCGATGCGTCACTGCAAGTCAGATGCTCAAGAAAGGAAATGCTTAAGAAAACATGCCGTCATTCAAGGTCAAAAGGGCCATCGAAAATGCAGTTGACACACATTTCCTTGTATCATGTGACGAACAATTATTTACAAAACATTATTAGAGGTAACTATACTTACAAATACGATAATGTATAAGAAATGCCTGTAAAGTAAATATTGACGACATAAGAAATATTTCAAAAAATATTTTTGTTTAATTTAAAAAACAATAAAAGAATACATCACAATGGCATTTATGTTGTGTTATTAAGTCCATTTAGAACTATCCGTTTAAAAAATTTAAAGGCAAAATCTGGAGCCCTTTTCGAGAAAATTGCATTTGAGCGTTTCTGAAAATGTGGAATTTGGAGCTATATACATTTACAATAGTATAATTATATTATAAGCAATGTTATAAATTATATGTGTAAATTTATGTTACTCATTTGCCACCCATCTGTCGGGAATCAATGCTGTACAAGCCTAATTTTGTCAGCACTTATTTATTGAAAAATGTTATATTTTTGAAAAAATGGTCAACTGTAGTTTGAGATAACATCATTGTTCACTTTTACAGCCGTAGAACTCTTAGTCTTTTTATTTATTTTACGTCAAAAAACAGTTAAAACTGCGTATGATGTGCTATGGGGGAAAGTGAATTGTGTGCACATTTTCAAAATTCTGTGATCCCTATACTAAGTCATATACTACTTGAATTTTGGATAGAAAAGAAGAAGAAGAAAAAGAAAAGAGAGAGAGAGAGAAAAGAAAAAAAAAAAGGCTCCTGTGTAATAAAATCTATTTTCAAGGATAAATAAGCAATAAATTTTGGGCTCTTATCCATATTGTCCTTCGGAATAATACTTCCTTCCCAAGAGGAGGAATTTTCCCATTATGGCCAGGTTTTTGGCCCGATTCAACCAGTGTGCACTGGCTGGAGTGGCCGGCTGCTCTAATCAGGAGTTTCTCCCATCAACTCCAGGCGAATGCCGGAGCAGTATCTAATAAACGTGCCAAAGACTGTGCATGATTTTTTCTTCATCTTTGTCCTGTCCTCATCCCCATACACACGCCTACAAGCTCTACACTTCCACCCATGCTGGGAGACCAGTCGAGAGCTTAGAGCTTGTCCCGGTTGAGGCGGTACCTCGCTGGTGGGAGAATCCTGATTGAGGGACAACTCCACAAGCCGACAGGTAGGCTAGTGGTCGGTGATTATCCTCTGCCGGATCTCGCCATCAAGTGAGGGATGATCTCCACCACCTCCTGCAATACAAACATGAACTACTTGATCTCAGCAATTGACGCTCCCGGATTCACCAATCAATCATTATGTAGGGCACTTGATTTTAGAGGAAGAAAATAAATCCAGAAGGAGATGCTAATTGTGCCAAAGCAATACAATTTACAAATCTCAGAAATTCAATATTCATCTTCATTCAAACTGTTTTCAGTCGTTTCATGTCCAGATGAATTGATGGTACCGTATTGTCCCAAAATCTTAAAAATTATCAAACATTTTGTTGTACATCTTCTAGTAGTTGAACATGTTATAAATGGGTTTTTTATCCTTTCCAATGCACAGTTTGAATAAATGAATATCATTTAAAAAATATTATTTCAATGGTTGGGGTTAAGTAGTGTATGTGAATGTAAAAATTCATTTTGGAATGTAATAGTATTTCATGGCTAGTAACTTATCAGCAACCTTCCACAGTTCCATCCTGACATTTCTCTAATTCAGATGTTCCTGACCTTTTTCTTGATTCGACCCCTTTTAAATGGTTTCCTTCATCGACCCCCTTCAATTTTTTTTCTAATATGTGCATGCAAAATTATCTTAATGCAAGTAACTGGCTTAAAACTTATTAGTCTAATATGAATAAGCTTTGAAAAATGGTTAGTTTTTTAATTTTTCGTACTATTTCTATTTGTAAAGTTATTAATATAAACAAGTTTTTTAAAAAATCACAGTTTATAATTGCGCTAAATTTGTATTTTATTAATGTGAATGATGTGAAAATCCAAGAGATGAGCGAATTTGTAATTTAATCAATTATTTGAATTAATTTATTATTGTATGTTTTGTAGATTTATATCACTAAAAATAATAAAATTCAGAAATATTTTTGTGATTAAGGGATCTTGTTCTTTATTATACCAATCAGCTGTCGGTGCAAATTTGGATATCGATCTCTTGATCATCATCAACTCCCCAGAGGCTATACTGCCTCTTTGGGAATCCCTGCTTTAATATATGAAAGAATGCTTAATTATCTAATTTTCCATTCAATAGATTTCTGATTAGGAAAAATGTAACTCTTCTGAGCTCTGACAGAAATGCAATTAATGAATATGAAAATCTAATCTTAAAATTTTGCCTTATACTAAGTTAATTTTCATGATTTACAGTGAAAGACATGAATAAAAATATGGGTCGACTAAATAACGGAATCCCCCAAATTCCATACCATTCTGTTAATCATGAACTACTTCCATTTCGACAAGCATTGCCAGTCTGGGGCATGCGAGATGAAATTGTACAGACAATTAGTAGTCATCAAGTTGTAGTAATTAGTGGAGAAACTGGTTCAGGAAAAACCACACAAGTGAGTGATATCTTTTAATATAATTTTTCCTTTAGAAATATTGTTTAAAGAATCCTTTTTACTTTTGCTGCTTTGTGTTATATAGGAAAAACGTTACTTGTCCACAGATCCCTCAATTTATCCTAGAAAATAGTATGAATGTTGGAAAGGCATGCCGTATTATTTGCACTCAACCAAGAAGAATTTCAGCTGTAACTGTAGCTGAAAGAGTTTCAGCTGAAAGAGATGAGAAAGTTGGCCAATCAGTTGGTTATCAAATTCAGCTTGAGAGTAGGTAAGAATGATGGGATTAAAATAAAATATTGTTTGTTATTTGTGAAAATTACATGTCTATCATTAGTATCTTTATCTTTCAAATATGGCATCTTTATTTTTATTATGTATATCTGCAGAGTTGCGCAAAATACCTGAAAAAGTATTTAAGATACAAAATACTTTCTCGAAAGTATTTTAGATACAAAATAGTATTTTAAAATAGTTTTGAAAATACAATATACAACCAATAATGATCCAGTTTCACAATTTATTTCGCAAAACTTGGTTATGATTTGCAATTGTAGACAATTGAGCACGTTTCCCTTCAACTCTACTAGTTTTTCAAACATTTTATCACTAATTATGCTTGTTATAATTGTAGTTGATAAGGCTCTCATTCCATTAACAACGAACTTTGTAACAAAATCAGCAAATTTTGTTTGATAGTTCCCTTTTACTTTCTCTATACATACATACATCGTAATATACGTAGTACAGAAAAAGTTATGTAAAGCTGCGGAAATACAATTTCAAGATTTCGATGGAAATACAGTCTCCTGATACCGAAAAGGTGTGTGTGTGTGTGTTTGTTTGTTTGTCTGTTTGTTTGTCTGTTTGTTTTCTCCCTTCAAAATGTACATTTGTCAGGTGTATGTGAACAACACTAGCACTAGCAACTGTGCGTACGATTGTTTCCAAACTGATGATTAGGTCTGAGTCAAAGCTGTGTGATTTTGAAAAACATTCATTAAATTTTGAGGGTACTTTGTGCATGAAGCCCCAGGGCCTTTTTGAAAAATGACTCCAAATTTTTTCTTTAAATTTCTTGTAAGAATAGTGTAAAATACACTTAAAAATATGGCATAGGTCTGTTTTTCACTATTTACTCTGAATTTTCAAAAAATTTCGAAAGTTTAAATTCTTTTCGGTGTCTTCTTACGACTACAAAATTAAAGACAGAGGTTTTTTCTTCAAAAGAAATTTGTTATCAGTAATTAGTTCTTTCATTAAGGTCATTACTTTTTTTTGAAAATTTTAATAGTTTTCATGCAAAAAATAACGAAAACAAGATTTTCTCGAAAATGGCACCAAATTTTTCCTTAAACTTTTGGTAGGAAAATTGCTATGTAATTCTATAAAATAAGATGACATAAATGCCGTATTGCTCTATTCTTTTGTTATTTCAAAAATTACAAAAATGTACTTTTTTTGACTTCTCTCACGTTAATATTTACATTTGCAATGGTTTGTTCACATTATTATATTTCTGAGTACATGTACTTTAAATGATGCCATAAAGGTTTTCAAAAACTCACATTTTCTATGAAAATGAGTTCAAAATTCCGCATTTTCAGAAACTCTCAAATGCCATTTTAAAAAAAAATAACACCAAATTCTTTTTTTAAAACTTTTCCAACAGATAGTGCCAATTGCACTGTTTAATATGACATGAAGTTCATTTTAGGACATTCTTTTGTTTTTTTAAAAATTACACAAATATGTAATTTTTTTGAAATAATCTCTCATGTTATTAATACGAACATTTCCAGGGATTTGTAAACACCGTTGCATTTGTGAGCAAAAGTGTTTTAATGAATTTTTTTGAAAACAAAATATTCCTGTGAAAAAGAGGTTCAAATTTTGCATTTACAGAAATGCTTAAACACCATTTTCTTAAAAACGGCTTCAAATTTTTCAATGAAAATTGCCATTTAGAATGAGGTTTTACTTTTCTTAATATTCTTAAAGTACTATTTCAGTTCTATTATTAGAAAATCAAAAAATTCAGAAAATTTTCAAAACAATGTACTTGGGGCGGCGCTAGATGGCCGCTGGTAAGATGTGGCTAGTCCAAAGAAGGCTAGACCAAAGAAAATAGAAAACTAATATCAGAAAGTTTGTGCTATTCTTTAGCATCACTAGTTTCCTGCATATTGAAGAATCCTGATGTTAAACTTGTTTGTTGAAACTTCTTGGCATTAGTATCACTATTGCCAAGTATCTAGTATCTCAGTGCTGTTCATTTTCCTCCTAGGTGAATTTGATTTTCTTGAGCACTTGGATAATATATAAAAGATTATCTAATTCACTCATCACATCAGGATGAATTCTCTTGGATGTGTAAGGAAATTATTAATTTCCTAGTAAAAAGAATGGCCATTGAAAGACTCAGTCTATTGTACATCATTCTGAGCATTTAGAATTTATAATATTACTGCTTATTATTAGCTTTAAGTGTGTCTTAAAATTTGTGGTTGCATGGAAGGAACCACTTATCATTGTCTGTTTGGCAGGCTTACACATTTCAAATGACATTTTCGCTTTTGCACCTAACAATAACTGTGAAATATGTCCCATCTTGAATATGACGTTTTGATAGTTTATCAATTTCCACATTTAAGGTTGGTGTGCAATTTTTGTAAGATTGTGCTGTTTAAATGGTGTGAGCACATGCTTTTAACCAGTGCGCCCATCACCCTTCCAGACAGTTGGTGAAGCATAATGTGACAGTATAATGTAATGTCCATGAGATGGTCTCCAAATTCGTTAATCAACAACTTAAAATGCCTCATGAAATAAATTTTCTTCAACTTACCAAAATTTTGAGTTATCAAAAACATTATTTTAAATACTGCTGCAGGGAACGAAAAATTGCTTTAAAATATCAAAAGTTCATGGTGACGACCTTTGTGTTTTCCAGATTTGACTGAATATTGACATTCAAATTTTCAGTGGCGGATCGCTAAAAAGTATTTTAATATTTTTAAAATACAAAATACTGTCAGAAAGTATTTTCAATACAAATACAAAATACATGTTCAAATTTGTATTTTCAATACAAAATACAAATTACAGAAATATCAAAAATAATGTATTTTAAATACAATTATTTTTTATACTTCCCAGCTCTGTATATCTGTTCTTTTTCTGCCAAGAGGTTTCCCTGTGCCCCGACTTTTTTTTTTTTTTTTCCATTGAAGATGTACTGCAGGAAATAAAACGACAGTGATTTAGTGGCTAATAATGAGAATTCACATTCTTTTTATGGATGTTGAAGTTGTGTTGCTTATTTTTAATCATTGTATTCCTTATTATTACCCTTTTACGTATTTGCTACGCTTATGTATTAAAATATACTTATTAAAATTCATCATTAAAAATTTGGTGACTAGAAAAAATAAAGAATATTTTAAACTTATGTGAATGTTTGGATAAAAAGAATGCACATGTATTAATTATTAATTCTTTTTGCATAGGGTTTCTCCAAAAACAGTATTAACGTACTGCACAGATGGTGTCCTCCTCAGAACTTTAATGGGAGGTGATTCTACATTGGCTACAGTCACTCATATTTTTGTTGATGAAGTTCATGAACGAAATAGATTCACAGATTTTCTTCTAATTGCCCTAAGAGACTCGCTGGCAAAATTTCGTTCTTTGAGACTTGTTTTAATGTCAGCCACTGTTGATACTCAGATATTCACAAAATACTTCAATAACTGCCCTATCATCTCTGGTAAGTATGTAAGTTTCAGTAGAGAGAAGAAACAAATTTATGTTACACAAAAATTTAAGAATATAACATTCCTTTAAAGAGATAATTGTAATTGAAACACCCAGTAATTAATTGTGAAAAAAATGTAGAGAATATAAAAATGTTCACTTTTCTCCGAGTTTAGTACTGAGGTGGGAAAAAACAAACGTAATAACAAAAGAAATATGATTACTAGCTAGAAAATGGTTTTGCTGTTATAGATGTAGTGATATTTCCTTCTTTTTGAGTGAATCATTCATATGCACATCAGTATCCTTTCATGTATTTAAGACATGTTTATGTTTGTATTTATGAGAATGCAGATTGTTTCCACCTATAAGAATCTGGCTAATTTATTTTAGATCTTTTTTTTATTTTGTATCAAGCCATTAATTCCCAGAAAATTTTCCAGTTCCTGGTCGTCTTTATGATGTCAAAGAATATTATCTGGAGCATATTTTGAAACAGTGAGTTTGTATACAGACAAGTATTTTTGTTTTCCTTTGCTTAAAATAAAGATTTATCAATGCTGAATTTCTTTGCTTTTGCTACAGAACCAAATATATGAGCAAACAAATGGTGAAAGTGAAGGCTGAAATTAATAAGAAAAAAGAGCAACGAGCAAATCTTGAAAAGTGGACAAAGGTGTTTGTGGAAATTGAACCTGACAAGCAAATTAATCATGTGGAACATAAAACATTCCCATCACCTATTTTGGGACAGTACTCTGAGGTAATTAATTATTTTTTATTATTAATTTCTGATATATTTTGCAAGAGAACAGCTTTTATACTACAAGGTATTCATTTTATATAGGTAATGACACCAAAATATTGATTTAGTGGTGAGTTGTAGTTGACATTTACATAATTGAAATGATTGAAGGCATTGTCATTGTCAACAATAGTATCCTTTGTTGACATACTATTGTTGACAATGACAACACCTTCAATCATTTCAATAATGACACCAAAAGCTGACAGGTTAAGAGAAAAATAACTTTCAAGTGGCTGGTGTAGTCAAAATATTTACATCAATGTTTCTTTTCAGATATAGTTGGATGATTGATGTGTTTAAATATATTCCTCTGTAAAAAATAATTTAATTTTTCAACAAGTTTTCTTTTTAGAAAAGAGAAACTACCACTGTGCTGCCACCTAAACATGACAGGTCGATTGTTACTGACTCCTAAAACTGACATGCAAGGAACCTAAAGATGCCTTGAACAAAAACCACAAATTAATTTTAGTTAACGATTATTTTCAATAATTATGATTAAATGTAATGTTAAACAGAACATACATGTCTCAGTTCAAGCATTCAAAATTGTTTGTATATCACAAATTAATTACTTCTTTTTTACTTCAAGTGCTTTACTAAAAACACCTCCGTCCAAACTCCTTTGCTGCTGCATTATAACTTCTCCCTCACTTTATGCATGTATTTCTTTCACTAGTGAGTCCTACCTGTTCTGTCTACCTGAGAATTTTTCAGGGTGCCATATTTCTTAAATTTGCAGAAAGAGCATATTAATTAAAATGTTTCCTAAAGCTGACATATTGGGAACCTAATGCTGACACACCATATCGACATTCGGTTCTGAACTAGTCTATTAAACTTAAGACCCTGTATTTATGATATTTTCTCCGTGATAACACAATATAAAGAGTACAAAATTATAATCAGAACCTAAAGTTCACCTCACTGTCATTCTTAGGTGCTATCGAGAACCTAAACCTAACAACCCCCCTAATATTAATGATCCAGGGTTAAAGATCAGGTGTATCCAACTTGTCATGCCTCAAGGGCTACAACTAAAACCTTTAATATGATTGCAGACCGTATTTCATTACTCGGGTGATCCACACATGATCTCGTATTGTTGATCTTGGCAGTTTGCCTGGCTGCTCTGAAACGTGGGAATGGAACGACGCGTGATATCACGCCTTACCATGCATAACACTGAAACACATTGGGATGATTTTGAATTTCTGAATTTGCTAGAAAAATTCCTTAAATCTAAATTTAACCTATTTTTACATTAAGGCGATATTGACCCAATGGCGCATGCACTTGGCACATAGTGGTCTCGTCCAACATGGATGTAAGGGGCTTTCATGAATAATATCTAATAAACTTTCCATGGGCCTCAATAAATGGGGCCACCAGTTGGACAAACCTGTTTTATACACATAAAACACTTCCTATTTCTTCCTTGTTAGCATGCTAACTTCCCAATTATTACTTTCTATTACTCCCATTTCTTGAACCACCCTAACTACTAAAATGCTTTGTTTCATAAACAATTATCCTTGCATGTCAGCTTTAGGTGACCTGTCCACATTCAGTGCCATTACCTTGCCTTGGTGATCTTTTTATGGCATATTTATAGATCTCATAACAGCTGGTGTGTCAGTAATTGTGAAAAGTTCATGTAAACATAAAATTGAAGATAACAGATTCATTTTCCCAAGAATAATAACCACAAAACTCAACATACAAAGAAAATTAAACTGAATTGGAATGTATGCACCAGAGGAAGGAAGCGATGAAGAATCTACAAAATTCTGTCACACATTGAATCCTGTTGTAGATTAGCGTGAGAAGAACACATCTATCATCTATCTAGTTGGTGTCTTAAATGCACAAATTAGCAGAGAAGAAGTAATTGGCATCAAAGGATGTGCAGGAGAAGAAGTTATCAATAACAGTGGGGAAATGCTAATAGATTTCTGTGCATTTAATAATCTGAAAACTAAACTCCTTCTTCCAACTCAAAGGTAAACACAAATTTAAATAGGAAGGAAGAGGAACAAAATCAAATTATTGATTATGTGATGTGAGCAAACACTTACTCAATAAAGTAAAAGACACTAAAGTTTTAAGATGAAATGAATTAGACTTTGATCATTACCTCCTTGAAAGCAAAATTAAAATCAATCCTTAACACTGCGAGAAGAAAGCCATAGTGAGATCCAAATTAAAGGTGTATCTGTTAGAAGAAGAAAGTGTTAGATATTTGTATGAAATGCAACTTGATAAACTACAAATATTAAAAAACAAAACATATATATGTTCTGGGCAACTCTAAAACAAGCAATAATGGAAGGAACTAAGTAAAGCTTAGAAGTTACAAGACCAAAGAAGGAGAAGTGGATAAGATTCTGGAATGAAGAAATTGAAGAAATCATCCTAAGCAAGAAGGCCCACAAGAAATTCCTACAGACACAGAAATAAGAAGGCTGTATAGTATATATAAAATGGAAAGCAAAAGCAAGGAAAGAAACAAGAATAATAAAAAGAGAAGATTGGAGGAAATTTGTAAAATCATTTGAAAAAGACATCACTGGACTACAAAGAGTTGGCTTTAAAATGCAATGATGTTTGGGACTGAAACAAGGTACTAACACCAGAGACTGAGTGGATAAAACATTCAAAAACGGAAAAAGCCCTGGAATACATGAAATTAACACAGAACTTGTCAAATATGGAGGAAAAGAACTAAAAGTAATTGTGAAAGAACTATTTAACAAAATATGGACAGAGAATCTTACCCCAACAGAATGGCAAATGAGTTTGGTAACGAGGAACAAAAATGGACAACTAGGGAAGAGCTACTGCATAGATACTGCAACGAGACTGCATTGAGACTACATAGATACTGCAACAACTACAGAGGGATAAAACTACTACCAACCACCTCAAAATTATTAGACAACATATTAAGGAATAGAATGAATGAGTACAGTGAAAACTTCATGGGCAAAGAACAATATTGATTCAGGAAGGGCAGGAGCACAAAGGATGCAACCTATATTAGATAAAAGAAATGAAAGACATTGACTAGCATGATATTCATACACTTTGAAAATGCTTATGATTTGATGTACAGTGTTAAACTGTGGAAAATCTTAGGAGAAGAAGGAATACCAGAAGAAATTATTAAAGGAATAACATTCTTTAAGGACTCCAAAATCGCCATAAACATGAATAATGAGACCATCACAAAATCATTTCAGACAAACAGAGGCCTATCACCCAACCTTTACAATATTTTTGCCAATAGTCTCATTAAAGAATTGATGAAGTCAGTAAAGCATTCAACTTAACAAAACACAATACATAGAAACAGTCCTATTTTCGGATGACCAAATAATTTTGGCTGAATCAGAAGTTGAATTCCATAAAGCAACATATGAACTGAAAAAAATAGCAAAGACCTAAGACATTAAAATTGTGGGAAAGAAAACAAAAACAATGGCTTTCCTAGGAAAGGAACTAAGAAAAGTGAAGATAGTCATTGAAGGAGAAATAATAGAGCAAGTTTCAATATTCAAATGTTTAGGCAATGACATAAGACATAACCCGCCAGACCTGCAACACAAAATTTTGAATTATAATAGAATAAATGGAATAATTAAAGACATTTTGGGAAAGACATGACACACAAAACAAAATAAAAAAACACAGTATGACAGCCAAGCCAATGCTATTATATGGATCAGAAACCAGAATTCTAAAACAAAGAGACAACAAAAGACTAGAAGCAGCTCAAATGTGGTTCCTAAGACACCTCTTTGGCTATACTAGACTGGATTGACAGAGAAAAAAAGGACAAGAAAAAGATCGAAGGCAACAAGGATAACAGAGGAAGTTGAAAAGAATCAGAAAAAATGGCTGGAACCTATTAAGAGAATGAAAGAAGAAAGATTCCCAAATACTGTCCTAAAATATAAACCACTTGGAGTGAGAGATATAAGAAGGCAAAGAAAGAAGTGGATCATGCAGGAAAACCTAGGAAGACTGAAATATTTCAGGTCTACTGCCTGACCAGGAACAGGTCTCCTGGCCTTTCATTCTGCACTTCATGATGATGATGATCGTTTCATAGTGAATAAGGGACTAATAGGTGTGTGTAATTTGAGTTGTTTTGTATTTAATATCTACCACATTTTGTTATCTAATTATTTAACTTTAGAAAATAGTGTCATTTGATTTGTAAATGCTTATGTCATATGTAATTCGAACATGGTAAGAACACCTCTATACTAAGCTAAGAAATAAAAATGTTATAAGTGTATCTCTTTAAGTTTAGATCTGTTGTACATGAATGAGGACAAGCACCAGACAATTTTTTGGGTAGTCTTTTAGCGTACTTATTTTTCCATTATAATCTCAGTATTTTATGCAGTTTTCTTGAGTTGCTTTTCCAACAATATTTATATCTTCTCTATTTAAAAAGAAAGAAAAAATAAGTTTGGGGCTGTTTCTACAGAATCTATCACAATCTATTACAATAACTAACAAGTTCTTTTTTTTGTTTTCTAAAACAATTTCATCCTGTATCATATGTGACAATATCATACAAGACAGGACGAATTGATATTTGTTTATCTTTCCCAGAACTAAATGATCATTTTTAACTATCTGCATTATTTTCATTTAAATTGCTTTGTGTGAAAAATATAATCCTTAATGGTTTTATTTTATAGGCTGTTCCAGAACGTACTGAGTTAGATAAATGGTTAATTCAGGAAATGGATCGGTGTTTATCAGATGCCTGGCTATATGGATGTGATGACTCCTTCACTCAGTTACTTCATCTTATATTATCAGAAAATGTGTCTGTAGATTATCAGGTACAAATGTAGAGAATTTATATTAACAGTAGGAATACTTTATTATGGTGAATTCTTTAGTGATCTAAGAACTCTACTTCCTCTATCCAGCACTCAGAAACATCCGTCACTCCTTTAATGGTTGCTGCTGGACGAGGTTGCCTCAATACTGTTGAGCAACTTCTTAATCTCGGTGCTAATATCAATGTACGTGCATCAAATGAGTGGACCGCTCTAGATTGGGCAAACAAAATGAATCATCCTGAGATAGTGGAATTATTAGAAGCCTACATGTGAGAAATATGAAGAAATATTAACTTAAGAATAGACTTGTGATTGCAATTCAAATGATGCATCTCTTCTCAATATTCTTTGTTAAATGCAGGCATTCAGAAGCAACTTCTGTTAACATGCTGCCAGTTTCAAACTCTGCTGAATTAGACGAAACAGAACGTGAGCTTTTGGATGTGTATCATCATAGCTTTAATGAAGAAAATATTGATATGGATTTACTTATGAAACTTTTATTTGATATACACTCTACCCAGGAAAAAGGTTTGTGATATTCACTAATAATATATTTTTTTCAAAAATACTGTACCTTAAACCTACAGAAGTGTACTGTAATTATATTTCAGGAGCAATTTTAATATTTTTACCTGGCTATGATGATATTGTTTCTCTGCGAGATAAAATCATGGGTGAGGATAAAAGATTGAATGAAGCAGGAAAATATTTGTTGTACACTTTACATTCTCACATGCAGGTAACAATATTATCAAATTTATTTCAAGTAACATTTTTAATTTGTTTAAGGCTCTGTGTGTGGAATGTTTTGTTTTTTTCTTCTTGTGGTGAAATATGATTATTGGCTACAGACAGGTGATCAGAAACGTGTATTCCGACCTGCACCTCCAGGATGTCGAAAGATAATTTTATCTACGAACATTGCTGAAACAAGTGTTACTATTGATGATGTGGTTTATGTGATAGACAGTGGGAAGAAAAAAGAAGTAAATGAAGTTTATGTTGATTCTCTAGATCTTAGGACTGTAAATTTGTTCATGAAATTATTTTGTTGTATTTTTCCTGCAGAAGTCATTTGATGCTATAAGTGGAGTTTGTATGCTCCGCCCAGTATGGATTTCACAAGCTTGTGCACAGCAACGCAGGGGTCGTGCTGGTAGAACACAACCAGGAATATGTTTTCATTTGTTTTCAAGCGTTCGTTTCAAAGCCATGCAAAAATACAGCACCCCAGAAATACTTAGACTGCCTCTTCAGGTTAGTGTTCAACTTGATTATTGAATAAGTGTACTATATTGCTGGAAAATATTATTTCTAAAATTTCTTTTCTTTCTTTTTCTTTTTTACTTTTGCTTTCTTTTTCCCTTTTCTTTCTTTATATTTTTCTTTCTTTCTTTTTATTTCTCTCTCCTCCTCTCTCTCCCCCTCTCTCTCCCCCCTCTCTCTCCCCCTATCTCCCCCACTCTCTCCCCCTCTCTCTCCCCCTCTCTTCCCTCCCCCCTCTCTCCCCTCCCCTCTCCCCTCCCCCTCTCTCCTCTCCCCCCCTCTCCTCTGCCCCTCTCTCCTATCCCCCCTCTCCCTCCTCTCTCTCTCTCTCCCCCTCTCTATCTCTCTCTATCTATCTATCTCTATCTCTCTCTCCTTTCCCCCTCAAATATCCAAATACACAATTGGATACTGATAATACTGATCCAAATACACAATTGAATTTCTGTTTCCCATTTTGCATTTGCTTATTTGGCAACATTGCAAGTGTTACCCATTATAATAATGCGCAGTTGTAGTAGAAATTATTGCTTTTGATATTTTAGCAAAATAGATGTATCTTTTTCATTTCCTGCCAAATATTTTTTCATAATGTAAAACAAGTAGAGTGGTGAAAGAAGTTATGTTCTCTGAAAGAAATCCATATCAACATTGTGTTGAAATTTTCAATGAGAAAAATTAAGTTTAGCTTTTTCATTTACTAGATTTTAGACCGCTTAATTTTTTCCCTGCTTAAAAACTTGTGAGTAATTGTTTTGAGAATCACTAAATTCAAATCTTATGTCAGGATGGTTATTTCACTGTTTGTATCAGAAAATCAATTATATCAAATCAATTTTTACTTTCTCGCCCTTAAGAAGAAACATTTTAAGAAGAGAAAGGTATGTATTGCTGCAGGAAAAAGCAGCGGATTTTCAGCAGAAAAACTATTACTGGGGCCTAATAATGAAAAAGTGGATAAATCCAGTTACTAAATTGGAAAAAAAAATTTCTAACATGCAGTGTAGCTAGAATCCATGTTTTATGAGTCTTTGATACCGAAAAATCAATTGCCGGCAAAATGTCTGTCCATCTGGGAACAATGCTAGCTGCTGAACTGTTCAGCTGATTTTCTCCAAAATTGATATTCGCCAATCGATCTGGCTGATGTCACGGCCCCTTGAATTTGAAACCAATATTTTAAGTTGGGGGGGTACTTTATATAAAGTCCCTGGAACATTTTCAAAATTATCAAATAAATGGCTCCAATGTGTTAGACTAAACTTGTTATTGGATAGTGTGAAGGACATTTAAGGGCACCGGCGTAACTAGCCCTTCCGGGGCACCAGTTCAAAAACTAAATCCCCGCCAACAAAAAAAATGTTGATCAACTAAAAAACACATGCTGAAAGCTAATACTAATTGAAAGCAATTTCATTTATAATAATCAGGAATACAGAGTTGAGCCCTGAGGACTTTCACATTGACAAACTTATCCATAATGTTGCGTCGCTCAGGTTCGCTTTTAACGAGTTTGACACTTTACTCTCTGAGGACAATATGTTATAATCAGCCAGCTTCTCCTGCCTCATCGAATTTTGCAGATAAGTTTTTATAATTTTCAATTTTGAAAAAAATCGTTCTGCAGTCACAAGTATCATGGGAATCATTAGAAACAGTAAGATTACTGAGCAGACAGATGCTCTTGGGAGCCCCAGATTATTTCACCTGCCAGGCCAGTGATGATTACGCCAATGTTTAAGTGAAGTGTGCAGGTCTCATGTTTGGTAAAAATCCTGATTTTTTGAAAATTGAAAAAATTCGAAATTTTTACAGTGTCTTCCACAATTACAAAGATAAACATATTTTTTCTTAATGAAGTGTGTTCATGAAGAAGATCAAAAAATAATGTCATGTTCAATTTTTCAAAAACACAAGTATTTTTTACAAAAATTTGTGTCTGATATAGGTTATTTTTATATTCTTAAATTACTGAGATGTGGATTCAGAGAGAAATTGTGGTATAAATAGTAATACAAAACCATTACTAAAGGCGAGAAAGTATGTGCTGTTTAGCACCACTAGTTTTAGGTAAGCAATATAGACAGTTGAAGCTCCATCAAAATACCTAGCAGCAGCTGTGATTACCTTACTTTTCAAATTATGTGTAAGGAGAAAGAAAGGTACTAAAATTATGCCATTCTTAACAGTAAAAACATTCTTTCTGGATTCAAAGCATTGATGTCGATAGTTTTTCAAAGGTAGTTCTACATTGATTAGTGAGAAACTATTGGCCAAAATTCTTTACAAGTGTTTTATATGAACAGGTATTGTTAAAATGTGGAGTTTGAATTTACTGATGCACTTGTTTTGTTTTTTACCTTATTTATTATTTACTCTTTAGCTTTTAATTTTTTTTTATAAATTCATTAATTTTGTTGTTTTCATTGATTTTCTGAAAACGTTTTAACCTATTTTATTTCTAAGTAGGTCTTGAGAATTTAAACTTAAGAAATGAAGTTTATATAGGGAACTTGTTTTTATTTGAAATGCATTTACATTTGTTAATGACACTTTGTTTAACATAACCATGTACAATTTATTATTGCTAGTTTTTCATTGTTTGCAGGAATTGTGCTTACACACAAAACTTCTTGCTCCTGCTAATACTCCAATAGCTGATTTCTTAGCCCGTGCAATAGAGCCCCCGTCATTTGTTGTCACGAGAAATGCTGTGCAGCTTTTGAAGGTACATAATTCAAGTTATTACATTCGACATTGTTTAAAACATGAATTATGTTACATTTTTGTTCTCAATATTTCCCCATGAAATTTTCAGACAATTGATGCTCTGGATTCATGGGAAGATCTCACAGAATTGGGTCACCATCTCCTAGATTTGCCAGTAGATCCACGACTGGGGAAAATGCTTCTGTATTCTGTTGTATTGAAATGCTTGGATCCTGTTCTTACAATAGTCTGCTGCCTTGCTTACAAGTATGTTTCCATATATTACCCCTTTTGTTTAAAAAGTGTGAAAAGAGACTTACTTTTTGTGAAATTAAAAAGATTCTTATTTATGCAATTCTTTTTCTTATATTCTTAGAGATCCTTTCATGCTCCCATCTCAACCTTCACAAAAACGTGCTGCAGCAATAGCTCGTAAAAAATTTTCTGCAGGAACATATAGTGATCATATGGCTCTGTTACGTGCCTTTCAGGTATGAAGAATACTCACATTTATGGACTTCATATTTTGTTTAATGTGATATCATCTTTTCAATTGAAACAAATTTTCATTTATTCTAGTCATGGCAACATGCCCGAGGAAATGGTTGGGAGCGATCTTTCTGTGAAAAACATTGTGTTTCTGCTGCAACTATGGAAATGGTAGTTGGTATGCGCTGTCAACTTCTGGGACAACTTCGAGCATCTGGTTTTGTGAGAGCTCGGGGTGGTGGTGATATAAGAGATCTCAACTCAAATTCAGAGAATTGGGCCGTGGTGAAAGCTGCTTTGTGTGCTGGTGACTACCCTAATTTGATTCGAGTAGATCGTGAACATATGCAGCTAAGGACCCAGTATGTAAAATATTTCATTACTTCAGAAAAATGCATTTATATGTATACTACATATTGTTACCATATTGACAAAAACTTATTTGAAGTTCATATTATGTTAACATTCTTTTTAAGTCTCCATGAAATGGAAATATAAATCTGCATTTGTGTATGACAAGAAATGTCAAGTAATCTATAATATTCAGGTTTCTCTTTATTATGTACACAAAAAGACAACAAAGATTTGTTGTTATTTGAGAAAGTTTGGTGTAATGCTTTTCTTTCAAAACTTTTTATTAAATAGAACATTTGGCTTCTTTATTGCTTGTGGGTAAGCAATTCAAATATTTTTTGGACCCTCTGAAGTACTTGCTGCAGCTCTGGGCATTGACTGGTAGAGGAGAGAGGCAAGTTCAAGAGCAATTTTTGATATGGCTGTGACATGTAAAGGCGAGCCTAGAGGATGCAGCTTTCTAATAGCAGGGCATTGTGCAGAATATTTTAATCATGAACTAGGAAGGCAAAGAAGGTGAATTTTCTTGAAAACAAAAATTTTGACTGAACCAAACTTCTTCAAATAATGAAAAGAATCTACAAGATTTTTGTTTGATATAATTAATGAACACTAAATGTTTCAAGACTTTACATGAACTTTATATTTCAATGTACTTTTAGTTACAACTTTAATAACTCTTTAATTCATTTCTGTTTCCTCTTTTCAGGAAGGAATTCAAAGTGGTTTTTCATCCATCATCCACCTTGAGGGATTGCCCCAAAACTCCACGCACTTCAATGGCTGCTTCACATACAGCTTGTGTTGAGAATTTACCATCAGACTGGCTTCTTTATGAAGAGATGAGTCGGTCTGGACGATACTGCCATGCTCGTTGCTGTACACTAGTAACTCCCATCACAGTTGCCTTATTTGCAGGTCCAGCAAGAATGCCACTAGATGCTGTATCAGAAGCTGAAGGTATTTTTCCTTAAAACTTAAAGTTCAAATGAAAAATAAATTTGAATTCAGTTGGTGAAAACATGCTCATGGTTCTGCAAAGGAAGGCAAAAGTCAAGAAATTTATGAATTCCTACGAAAATATTTACTTCAAGAAAAAATAAGATTAGCAAAAACAGGGGTAACGCACTAATTGTAACAAAACTTACTGTTATAAATCCTGGATAGTTTAGCAACTATTTGAAACAAAATAGTTTGTTGTGTTTCTTAATTTCCTTTTACAAACTAATAAAAGAACAGTTATTAATACATTAAGATTTTATCATATTCTGCAATAATTTGAATTCAGTATTAAAAATGCACTTGAGTGTATAATTAATAAATACTAGAATTTCTTAATATCCCTTAAGTTTTTGCTCTAGTTTGATTGAGATCAACTCTTAACCCTCATACCGTGTCTGCTTTTTTCTATCAAGTACTATTCCTGGGTTCTTTTTAGACACCAAGCTTTACTAACAACAGAAAGTTGTTAACATGAACGTACGCAGCAATATACTAGTGTCAATAAATTATTTTATATAATGATATATATAATTTTTTATCTTCTTATCATCTCTACTTCATAGTGAGACAAAGTTAAATAATGCTTCAGGAAAAAATGCTGGTTTTTGACAGAAAACCTTGTATTGTGGTTCCTCAATATCAAAAAAGTGTTTTTCGTTAAAATGTTTGTCTGCAAATAACACTAGTGTCTAAACCATAAGTAGGATTTTCCCCAAAATTAATATTTCCTAATCTAACAGGTTGATGTCATGGCCTCTCAACTTTGAAACTGATTTTTAAGTTTTGGGGATACTGTACATAAAGCATCTAAATCATTTTCAAAAGTTTTCTCAATAAGCATTCCAAATTTTTTGGTTGAATAGAACAAAGTAACCATATAAAAATGGCTCAGGTCCAGTTTTCACTAAAACTTATACAATTTAAGAAATTCAATTTTTTTTCAAACCTGTTCCAGACCTTCACCACTAGTAACTGTTGCTAAAAGATTCTTATCCTTCCTGTTAAACGGGATATTATTGTTTACTCTGCTTCCTTTCTTCAAATTTCTCTTATCATGTTATCTTTCTGGTTCAACGAAGCTAGTTAATAATTTTGATGCTGAGCAAAAGTTCACATTTGTTTTTGTGTTATATCATCTTCATGAATATAATTTTCAGTGTATCGAGGTGAAGGAGCATTAGAGGCAGATAGCGATAGTGAGGTAGAGGATCGTCCTGATGGACAGACAACAACATTGAAATTGGACGACTGGGTGGTGTTTCGTGTGGATGCTGAAGCTGCTCACTTGGCTCTCCAATTGCGTCAAAAGTGGCATTCATTGTTTTTGCGGCGTATGAGAGCTCCTGCGAAACCTTGGTCTCAGGTACAAAAATAATATTTGCAAATGCAATTAAAATTACAAATATTTGTTTGCTAATTCATTAATTAATTTTGGGTCTCCCAAATTTTATCTCAAAGTGTTATTTTTCCTATTGTAAAACAGCAAATGTGACACCATCTTGAAACATATTTCTAATGGTTTCCTTAGTAATACAATCATTAATAATATATTACTGAACTACTAAATTATGCACCGAATGAAATAAGGAGGAGATTCCTTGAAATTATTAATATGTGTTGGAAGAGATATACCATTCCCGAAGATTGGAGTAAAGGAATTATATGCTGTATCTTCAAGAAAGGTAGCAGACAGGATTGCCAAAATTATAGAGGAATAAGTCTTCTCAACACAGCCTATAAGATATATGCTAAGATAATAACTTGGAGATTGAACATATTTAATGAGCATATGTTATTAGAGGAACAGTGCGGTTTTAGGAAAGGTTGCTCATGTTCCGCCTGCATATTTGTAGTGGAACAGCTAATACAGAAGAGACGAGAATTTAACTTACTGACATATATACTATTTATAGACTATGTAAAAGCCTTTGACAAAGTGTCGCGAAAGAAACTCTGAGAGATAATGCATAAAAAAGGATTCCCAACCCACCTAGTAAGAGCACTACAAAGCCTCTACGTTGACACTAAAATATGCATTGATGAAGGATCTCAAGGAAGTAATAAATTTGTAGAAATAAATCAAGGAGTCAAACAAGGGTGCTCACTTTCGCCAGCTCTATTTAGTATATATATAGATGTGATTGGCAATGGCAAGGGCAATTGAAAACACATTTTGAAATAAATGACAAATCTCCAAATACCATATTGTTTGCAGACGACCAAGTTATTTTTATTAGCTCCGAAGATGAATTAAAAATTGCAGCACATGAACTAAACGAACAGATAACCAAATATAATGTGCAAATCTCTACTAGGAAAACAAAATCAATGGGCTTTGAAGGAACAAACCACATGAGATGTAAAATTCTGATTAGTAATGAACCCCTAGAACAGACAAACAATTTTACCTATTTAGGCTTCAATGTGTCTTACTGGCAGAAAAATGACATAAGTCGGAAATTAAATAGATTCTATAACATGTGTGGGACAATAAGAAGAACATTAAAAAACAAGACTTTAAAAAACCACGCTACTCAAATTCTACAAAGCAATGGCAGTACCTATGCTAACGTATGCATGCGAAAACTGGATAATAAATAGAACAGACAGAAGAAAAATAGAAAGCTCCGAAATGAAATTCTTATGTTCAGTAGCAGGTTAAAATATCTTAGATAGACAATATAATGATGACATCAGAACCGAACTGAATATATTCAATCCAGTGGCGGCTCGTGGATATACTATTAGGGTGTGCAACACCTCTCTTCTCTCTCCCTTCCTCCCCCCTCTCCCCCCTCTCTCTCTCACACACACACACACACACACACACACATGCTCATACGAACAGACATTCATTACAAGCATACACATATATTCATTAACATAAATAATGACAATTAGAAACAAGGCATCTTATGAAGTTTGATAACATGTTGATAGTTTCTTTTATCACCAACGAGGGTTGACCGCATTTCTTTGCACAACATTCGTTTTGACTTCGCTCGGCAAGGACCCTTCCAAAATATTTACTATTTGTGTCGTGTTACGGCATGATTCGGCACTTACAGAACATTTTTCAAAGGGTGTCAAAAAACACATTGATTCGAAACTTTTTTATTCGCACTTATGCTATTGAGTATTTTCCATAAACTCGCTGTACAAATTTAAGGTTGGAAGTACAAGTTTCTATACCCAATACTCAAAAAATTTGGATAGTTTGCCGTCTACACTGACTGACGAAACACAAAGTCTGTATCGCTTCAGAAAATGCTGTTTCTTTTCAGCAATTTTTTCTGTGACTTTTTTAATTTAATTTCATTGTTATTTTAATATTTTCGACTTTATTCATTGTCAGTTGTACAAACACACTTCACAGAAAAACGAACACTCTAACTTTGGTCTTTCAAAACGTGTTAAAAAGTAGCCTCCTGCATACGTTTACACAATACATTTTGGTTTTCAGATGCTTAGGAATGGATTTGTAATTGCAACTCCCTTTAAAATGTGCAAATAACATTCGATAAACACAATACTTATGAATGCAACACTGCACAGCAATACGTTTGCGTTTCGCGCGCTACTGAAGAATTGGTTTCGAAGGGGTGAGAGCTCATTTAAATGAAGAGATATCTCACACTTTCTTCGATCAATGCCACACTTACTTCTCTTAAAAACTTGTGCTAGTTGAGTGTTATATCTTCACGACATGTCAGGGTACTTCCAGAGGTCGCGCCTGCGCAGTAATATCCGCACGCTCTGGAGTGTGCTCCAAGCGCTCATAAGCTACTATGTTGCCCCTCTTTCCCCTCCAACCCCGCAGGAGCTACCGACTCCGTCGGCTCGTTCGCATTTGCCGAGTGTGCTCTACCTGGCTGTCACGAAGAGTTCTGGCGGCGAAGTGTCAATCGCAGCTTCCGCACGGCACGTGTTTTGAAATACCATGTTTCGGAATCGCTCTGAGAGGACTTGTATTCCCCTCATGTTAAGATATGTTTAAGAAACATTGTACCGCTGTTATTTGGGTGTGCACATGCGAACCTGCGAATACCCACGAGCCGCCACTGATTCAATCTGATGGACAGAATTCAATCATTTAGGAGCAACTGGCATGATCGTATCCAATGCATGCCTCCAAACAGAATTCCAATAATAATGTACACGTATAATCCTAAAGGAAGAAGAAATGTTGGCCGCCCCTTAACAGGATGGAGAGACTCACTCTCTTGATGTGGAAACAGGCTTAAATCCATGAAGCAGAAGAAGAAGATAATATATTCATACTTATCACTTCTAAAGAAATGAGCAGCAATAATGTTCATGTACTCTTGATCATGCTCTTCATGGATAGCTGAATGTATTCGTAGGGAGAAACCACAATTACAGTTTGGTTTCAATGTGTTGAAATAAGATGTAGAATATATGAGCTTGATGTTTAAATTTGTTTTATTATTCTTTATTTTCCTCAATCTTTAGAGTTATTAAAAGCAACTTATAAATTTGTAAAATAAACTAATTAATCTTTATTACCAATTTTTAATAACAGTACAGACCTACATTTGTGATGCAATAATTATATATCCATCAGTAAAAATCTGGAAGCAATTTACTATACAATTATGATTGGCCACAGTGAGGTCTTGTCTCTTATCAACCAAAAGAAATTAGATAGCAACAAAGATGATTGTAAATATCATCTTAAATGATGGTCAATTCATCTCTACTTGAATAATTTCCTCTATTAATCACATTAAAGGAAAATTATAATGTTTCCATCTTTCTGGAATGATGTTTTGTTCAAGTATGTTCTGAAAGTTCCTGTATATTGTTAAAAAGTGCTTATTTTAAGTGCTTAAATCAGGGAAATTTTAAACTTAAAGATTTGCTGACAAATAAAGACCAAACACATTAAAATGTTAAATATTCTATAAAAGTAGGCATTTTGAAAAATTTTCAAGAGATCCCCCTTCATGTATTGAAAATTAATCTCTGTGTAGGTTGATGAACATGTGGTGAAAACAGTCATTAGTGTTTTGACTGCAGAAGAACAAAGTCTTGGCCTCCAACAACCCGTAGGAATTGGACAGCGTCCTAGACCGATGTCAGTCGATTCATATCCACCAGGTACCACAAAACAGTATTCCTACATCTGCACATAATTTTAATTTGATAAAATATTGTGGTGAAGTGTATCTTAAGACTCTAACTCATGATCAGATTTATACTTTTATTTAGTATTAATTTGTTTAGTGTTTGTTTTTTTTCTTCTTTCTTTTTTTTTCTTTTTATTTATTTATTTTTAATTTTTAAATTGGATTGAATGTATTGTTTTTTAAACTTCTTTTAGTCAATGTTGTTATCCTGAACGAATAACTGTTTTGTTTAGGTTGTAGGCCTTCTTCAGATGGATCTGATGAATTTTACATGGGTGGAAACAATGAGAATCGTTTTAGGCCTCAGCGTAAACTAGAATTCTCTTCTAAGATGTCTGAACAAGGTAAGTATTATCTGAAAGTGTGATTATTTTGATCAAATTGTAGAATGAAGATTTTAGTTATACTGTGATTTATTTACTGCTGCCTGTGACAGATATCAACTGTTACACTGTCCCAATCGGAAGGTTGAACGCCACTATAGTCCATAGTGACTTGTAAGCTCCCGATTGGATGACACCATAACAGCTGATGAACTGTCTCAGGCAGCAGTAAATAAATTACAATACAGCATGTATAGAGATTCATGTTCTATGTATGGTTGTCTCCTCCAATGTGAGCATCAAAAGTAAGTGGCAGAAATTAAAATTGAAAAGAAATGAATGTGTTGAGAATGTCCAGCAACAGTAGCTTGTCATGTAGCTACAATGAGTGACAGTTTGAATTTCAAACACGTGTGAAATTTGTAGCATGCTGCAAATAACAAGCAGCCACTAGTTAACTCACTTAAAAAAAAAACATATCTTTTGTGTCTAATGTTTTCCCGAACATAATAAATGGACATGTTTTAAAATAATTTCAATGAAAAATTAATACATCACTTTTAAGGTACATTTTACAGAAATATTTTTTTCAATAAACAAACATAAATGAAAATTAGAATGAATAATTATTTGTACATAAAGACATTTTTGAGTCAGGAGTTTTCAGCCTAATGAGTTCTTTAGTACCCTGCCTTTCCTTTCCTGACACCTTGTAAGTCTCCCTTGTTCATGGGTTCTCAAAACAATGTTGTATAATTGTGTTGTATAATTGTATAGTTGTATAATTGTCATTCAGTTGCCTCAGCATGTAATCTATATCTTGTTCATCCTTGGCAAGAATAACCTGGTCGTCAGCAAAGTGAAGGGTAAAAAATTTATCATTGTCAACTTCTATCCTCATGTTCCAACATTTACGTCTCCAATTTTCAAGAGCAGCATTTAAATACATTTTGAAGAGAATAGGAGCTATACAGCATCCTTGTCTCAGACCTTTAAATATTTTAAATGGATTCATTACCTTTCTTCCAATTTTGATACCGCTTGTTATATCATTGTACAGATTTTGAATTGCTGTTATTAATTGTATATTTATGTTTTGATGTCAGAGAACTGCCCATAATTTTTCCAATGTAATATTGTCATAGCCTTTTGGGAGTTCTATAAAGGCCATAGGTGTTTCTAGATTATGTGCTAACCTTTTATCTATTATTTGACAAAGGCAAAATATTCCTTCAATGCAAGATCTTCCTGCCCGAAAACCATTTTGTTCTTCAACATCTTTGATTGTGTTTTCCAATCTGGTCTTTATAATATTTCCATATATTCTAGAAACAGAATTTGTCACACTAATTGGTCTATAATTTATACATTCTTTATGATCTCCTTTATTTATATATTTGTAAAATATACTGTTTTCCAATCTGTAGGGACATCTCCATCTCTTATCATATAGTTGAAAATAAAGGCTAATTGCTTGAATAATATATCTGGGCTACTTTTAATATAATCTATTGGTATACCATCTGGTTCCGCGTATCTTCCATTTTTCATCAATCTGACAGCTTCTTGGACTTCTGTTGTACTGATTTCGTGAATGTTTTCATCACTACCTATATTAGTTTGTTCTTATATTCAAGAATTTCATCTGATCTTCTCTGAACATCTTTCCATAATATTCCCTTCACTCTTTAGCCTGTATAATTTGTAAAGGACATTTTCCATTCCAGTTGTTCTTAATAGTTTTGAGTGTTTTCCATGTTTTCCAGGCATCGAGTGGTGCCTGAGCACTTTTCTATTCTTTCACTTTGGTTTTGCCGTACATCATTTTTTGCTTTTGTTACTCTCCTTCTCTGTTTAGTTTCATGTATTATTCTCTATCATCTTGTTGTTTTGTTGAAAGGCATTTGTGGTACAGGTTCTTCTTAATATCTACTAGTTTTGTAATTAGTGCTTTTAATTAATAGCTGTAATTAGCTTGTCAGCTAAGTCGAATTCAGTTGCTGACTGGAGAAGAATTCTAGAGTCCAGCTGCTCTGATTGGTAGTTTTCTGTGGTTTCTCCAATCAACACCAGGCAAATGCCAGGGCCATGCCCTAACAAACCAGCCACAGACTGTGCACATCTTTCCTTCCTCTTCCTTGTCCTATCCTTTACACACTCTTACACTAATATAACACTAATACACACACTCTACTGTCCTATCCTATCCCTTTACACACTCTTACACTAATATATACTACACTACCACATATGCTGGATCTCACCATCCACCGGAGGAAGACAGCCACCTTATGATGAAATAACATGCACTACACGTACGGAACTAATGACTTCGGTAGTTGACATGCCCGGAATCTCTAACAACCAACCTACCCACCCGCCCACCCACCCACCCACCTACCTGCTTGCCTCCCTGCCTGCCTCCCTCCCACTCTCCCTTCCTACCTACCTACCCACCCACCCGATGACTGAACCCAAATGTAGTTTTTGGAAAAGATTTCAGGGAAGGATGGAAATATCAGAAAATGAAATAAAAAGAATGGTTGGTTATACTGAACCTTTTAAAAAGATCAAATAAAAACATTAACATTCATTAAATGTGTATTTTTATCATGGATTCGTTGTCATTATCGACATTAAAAAATTTTAAGAACGAATTCAATTGCACCACAAAATGTTTCGTTTATTTTGTCTATGATTCCACTCAAACACATGAAATGTTAAAAACATATTTTATTGTAGTAAAATTTTGTATTCTGCAATTTCAGGGTATTTACTCAATAATTACAACACATTGCAAACTCATGTGCCAAATAAGCAGGGATTCAGCTAATCTAAAATAAGTAGAATTTGGGACCTTTTCAAATTGATTGGTTGTCATGTCATATTAATGTCGTTTGTGAATTATAAAACAATAAAAAATATAGAGAATTTTGACTTTTGCACTGTACCAGATTTCCGAACAGGCTGAGTAGGCTGCAGCCTGGGGCACGCAATTTTTGGGGGCGAACAATTTTCAGCAGATGCAAAATTTCATAAGCGATAATGACATTAACATATTACAAGCTCGAAACAACCCAGTGGAACAGTGGAACGTTGACAATAGTTGTAGAGAACTGGTGGGCAAAGATGTATTTCAGAAAATGATGACATCGACTTTTCGAACTCTAAAAACCAATACTCAGATCAAAGTCAATACTTAGCAAAATCATATTTTTCCAAAACAATGGCAAATTGTGAAGTTGCTAAAAGGTCATGGTTAGTATTTTCAACACTTCCAGGACATGTCTGTTGTGCTCCTTGCACGTTATATGGTGGATCTACTTTGCTCGCTAGAACAGGATTTAACGACTGGAACAATAGCAACAACACTTCTCAAAATGTAACAGTTCCGAATATTAACATTTGCGTAAGGAAATTTGTATGTAGATTACAATTTTAGAAAGAGTGGATTCAGAGCTTGGATAAACAGCACAAAAATGAAGTGGAATATTGGAGAAATGTCCTCAAGAGAATTATAGAAAGTGTTATTTTTTAGCTTCAAGAGGATTGTCTTTTTTTGGTAACAACAAGATTATTGGTTCTTTATAAAATAGAAACTTCTTAGGCTGTATTGAGTTCATATCCAAATTTGATTCATTTATGGTTGTCCATCTTGTTCAGAATGGAAATTAAGGGTGAGGTTCCACGTCCTACTTATTTTCGACAGTAGCAATTTTTTTTTTTAAATTTGTTGCGTCTACACCTTGACGCAACGCGTCTCCAAGCCCCTTAAGGGGCGTTGAGCGCTTTGCACTTCTCGGAGAAATCCTCCATTAACGTGCTTTACTTTTTTTAAATATTAGTCAAGTCTCGTCACGTCGCAGTCAGTCAGTGCCTTTTTTCCCTTCGGCCAGGGGCTCGACGGCGTTAGATCCCGGGGTTCCTGGCCGGTCACCCAACCACGAACCCGCGAGTCTCGAATGCGCTTAACCTTCGTGACTTCACGGAGCGTAGTAAACGCATTCGGCTAGCGCCGCCGGCTTTTTATTTTGTTGCGTCTACACCTTGACGCAACACGTCTCCAAGCCCCTTAAGGGGCGTTGAACGCTTTGCACTGGGGAGTAATCCTCCATTAATGTGCTTTTTTTTTTTTAATATTTGTCAAGTCTCGTCACGTCGCAGTCAGTCAGTGCCTTTTTTCCCTTCGGCCAGGGGCTCGACGGCGTTAGATCCCGGGGTTCCTGGCCGGTCACCCAACCACGAACCCGCGAGTCTCGAATGTGCTTAACCTTCGTGACTTCACGGAGCGTAGTAAACGCATTCGGCTAGCGCCGCCGGCTTTATTGCTCTGATGTCTGAGGAAGTAAAGGAAGAACTAAATATCAGAAGTGAAAAAAGCTAAATACTTTAGGAGGGGTGTAGTAGGGGTGAATTCCATCGTGAACATTACTCACATCGACCAACTAACATTTGTAATTCAATATATTTTGCAAACCTGGGATTCAAAAGAGCATTTGTTCCTGGTGTTGGCCATAAAGGAGTTCAAACCGACTATTCTTGCCTTACTACCCACATTAAGTCTTGTTATACTGGAATGTAGATGACAAAGCTATTACAACGCGGTGAATATGACTGGCAAATACAAATGTCTGCAAACACAAATTCTAAATCTGAATCTTCTAGCCACTTTCGTGTTGTGCTCATTCTTTACAGCTTGTGTGTTCAGCAGCCGCTGGAGTCATCCGCCTATTTTGCACTCCTACACCTTCACAAATTCTTCGCTTTGAGTATGGATCGTTGGTATTTGCTCACTCAGAAACTGAAGTCTGATAAGGCAGTTTTGAAATCACTATCAAAAACATGTTGGAGTGTTCGCTCTGATGGAAGTCAAGTTCTACATTCAAGTTATAAAGACATTACGACTATGCTTGAAGAAATTTCTACTGACAATGATCAAAAGGAGGACGTATCCCTGAAGCGCAGAAAATTCTTGAGCAACTCGAAACTGCTATCACGGTTTGTTTTTGGAACAGTTTTAGTTGAATTCAATTAAGTCAACTTGTGTTTACAGGATTCTCAGATAACGGTAGAAACAGAAACAGTGCTATATAATTTACTGCACTCATCAATTTCTAACTTGCGCAGTGAAGAAAAGTTTCATAACTTTGAAGATGAGTGGATCACTTCATCTGCCTCCAACACTTATGCAAAAGACTAGAAGAGTCCTGTCTGAGAAAATCAAGCTGCCATTTGAAGAAAGCACTGAAGGTCACACGGAGTTTGAAGGATAAAGAGATTTTGTGATCAACAAACACTACGCAGCTCTCGACATTGATTTTCGAACTGAAAAAAGAAAAGAAATGTGTAATAATCCGCTGAATAAAGTTTCATTTTTGTGGGCGTTGACTGAAACCTGCAATGACCAAATTCATCAGAAGGCGCAAAACCTTCTCACAAAATATTCGTTAGATTTGGATATTTCTTTTTTTCAAGAATGCCTTCCATTATCTGTCTTTTTAATAGCCAACCGCCACATTTGTGAAAAAAGGGTTTAAAAAATGGCAATTCAGAGGATGCCAGGAAACTTCAATTATTAAAGAAATTGTCGATATAAGATATAGTTCTAAATGTCAACGTTATTTTAAGAATCTATTTAACGATGTCTGTAATTAATCCAAGTGATGAACGATTTTTCTCTGCATTGAAGCACGTAAAAAAAATCTGAGATCGAGTTGTAAACAAGAAATATTGAGTGCATTATCTCTTCATAGAAAATGTTATTTTGGGACGCGTAGCGTTTGAAGAAATTTGCTGAGACTAAAGCGAGAAAATGAGATTTCAAATGACAATGCATATTTTATATGTACATCTAAATGTTATCTTGAATTTAATATTCACATTTTTTGTAACAAAAGTAAATAATACTCGGATATAGACATTGTTATAATTACCTTATATTTTTAATTTATTGACCTAACATGTTTGTTATAAAAATATGGAAATATAATATATATGTAGATATAAAGGCTAATCTTCAAACCAATAGTACACCCACCTTCGATTTCAGGAATGCAAATTATATCAAGCTTAATAGTTTCTTTTTGAGAAGTAATTGGATCGAACTTTAGAAACTGGAGTCTGGATGACAAAGTAAACTGGTTCTATGAGAAAATCAATGAGGGAATTAGGCAAAATGTTCCTGTACACACTGGCAATGAGAGAAATTATCCTTGCTGGTTCTCCAGAGAATTAATAAATAAAACTAAATTAAAAAAGAAGGCACATGCAAAATACAAACAAACAAAAACAAATGTCGCTTGTATGTGCTTCCAAAAACTGAGATCGGAATGTAAAGAAATTGCAAAAAACAGTTACAATCTATATATATCAAGAATTGAGGATAAGATGAAGACAGATGTCAAACAATTTTCGAATTTCATAAAAAATAAGAGACGAAGCAGTCTAAATATTCCTTTTTCGATGTTCTGGAACGAGAAACTGGCAAAAAATGGAAGTGAGGTGAGCAACTTATTTGCATCGTACTTTGAAAGTATCTACATAAACGATTCAAACGTTACTACATTAGGGCCTGCTACTCAGTGTGAGATCCAGCCGACCACAATGTTAATTATCTGAATTCACCGTTCGTTTTGATGAAGTTTTTCAACAACTTTGTAAGTTAGATGTAAAAAAAGGTGCTGGACCAGATGGGATACCCAACCAATTTCTTAGAAACTGTGCTGCTGGACTCGCTGAGCCCATAACCCACATTTTTACCAAATCACTGGAACTTGGAATTTTTCCAACAGCCTGGAAAATTGCATTTATTACTCCAATACATAAATCAGGATCCAAATCCACTGTAATCAACTACAGACCAATATGCATTCAGTCATCCATAGCCAAAATGTTTGAAAAGATTATTTTGCCACAAATAACTTTCCCTTTTAAAAACATCATCTCAACAAAACAACATGGATTCGTGAAAGGGAGATCTACAGCTACCAACCTCTTTGTATACGTTAACCATGTACTTGAAGGTATAAATAAAGGTAAAGACGTTCATGCAGTTTACACAGATTTCAGTAAAGCCTTTGACATGGTAAATCACGATATACTATGTAATAAACTAAGTCGATGTGGTATACAAGGTAGTGCATTACGGTGATTTCATTCATATCTGACAGATAGATATCTTCAGGTTCGATTAAATGGTCATATTTCATCTGCATACAAAGTAACATCTAGTGTGCCGCAAGGCTCACACCTAGGACCAATACTTTTCATCATTTTTATAAATGATATCGGAGATAAATTAAAATCAGAATACTTACTGTATGCTGATGATTTGAAAATCTTTAGAAAAATAGTTGATGAAGACGATGTTCACATTCTTCAACAAGACATCAACGAACTTAATAAATGGTGCAAGGAAAACAAGCTTATATTAAACACTAATAAATGTGTGGTAATATCCTTCTCTCGCTCATTACAGCGAAAATAGACAATGTACCAACTTAATGAACATCAACTTAAAGAAGTAGAGTCCGTGAAAGATTTGGGAGTCATGATTGACAACAAACTAAATTTCTCGAAACATGTGGACAAGATTACATCAGAGGCATATAGGATTGGATTCATACTCAGATCAGAGAGGGAATTCAACGATGTACACACACTTATCCAACTATATTCGACCATAGTTCGTCCAAAACTTGAATACTGCACAGTAATTTGGTCACCACATACACATTTTTTAGCGAATCAAGTCGAAAAAAATACAGAGAAAATTTTGCAAATATATTGTATGTCTATGATAAATTTGATATTGATAGTTTTTCAAGTTGAAGAAAAGTTGCGGATCTAATATTTTTTTATAGATCTATCAATGGTCAAATCGATTGTCCTGAGATATTAGAATTATTTGAATTATATGCCCAAAGCCAGGTTTGAGATCTGGTAGATTGTTAAACGTGGTTAAATCTACTAAAAACTATGTACTTCATGGACCAAAGAACAGAATAGCTAACCTTGTAAATGAACATTGCTCTGACATCGACTTCTTCGGATTTTCCATATCAAATTTCTTATCAAACATTAGAAATATACTTGCTAACTGAATGAAAATGTTAATTTCAGTGCTCGATAACACACATATATGTGTACTATAAACAATTTATATTGTATTTATATTATATTCATATTTGTATTTTTATAGTAATGTTACTTATTTAAATGTATAAAGCCGATTGGCGTAAATAAATAAATAAATAATCAATTATTTATAAATATTCAATATTTGCATTGGTTACAAATATCGTACAATAAATATTTTATTCAAAATATTATATATAACTTAATGATAAAAAACAAATTTAAAGAAGGCTGCTAAAACATTTGACAGCTGGGGCGCACAGAAGTCAAAGTCAGGCACTGCTTTTGCGATATAGCATTTTGTATATTTTCTTTGCTTTTCTTTATTCTAATTTGCTTAAAATTGTTAGAAAAATATTCTTGAATGTTTCTTTTTAACCATTGTCATATTTGGAAGTTTTAGAATAATATAAGTGTGTGTGTGTGTGTGTGTGTGTGTCTTTTTGAAATGAAAAAGATCAGAATATGTTAGAAACCTGAAACGTATATTACATTTTATATTATTAAGATCTGCAGAATTCTTTTAGCTATTGAGGATGTATTATTGTAGGTGAACGTTCTGATTCTGGGAGCTTGAAGTCTTTTGGCAGTGGCAATGTGAGTGACACTCCATCCCCAACACCATCACAGAGTAGTGCAGGTGATAATCCTACTGCTACCAACTCTACAGCAGCTGCAGGTGACACACGTTATTTTATAATAAAAGCAGGAAGCATGAAGACTGTAGAAGCTTCTTTAAATAAAGGTGCCTGGGCCTTTACTCCTGGTACAGAGCGTAAACTTGTTCGTGTATTAAAGGTACTTTTTATATCTGTGTTTGGCCTTCTTTGGCCCTTTATTTGAAATCGGCAGTATCTTGAAAAATAACTTTTGTGTTTTAGGAAGCAAAGCGAGTGATGCTAATATTTAGTGTCCAAGGAAGTGGACATTTTCAAGGTTATGCTCGTCTTGCTGGTGATAAACCAGATATGAAAGCTGATAGTGCAGAAAGTTGTTCAGATTTAGGAGGACCAAATATGAGTGCTCCACTGCCTATAGAGTGGCTGAAAAGGGCTAACATTCCATTTCAAGCCACTCGACATTTATTAAATCCTTTCAATGAAAATCGGAGAGTTCAGACAAGCCGTGATGGTCAGGTAATTGTTACTATTTTTACATGTGAAAATTCGTCAGTGACATTTCTTCCTATGCTTTTCATTCATATATGACATATTCCTGTCATATATATGTAAATATGTGTGAGTGATTCTAATAACTATTTCCTAGAAAATTTCATGACATAAGAACATCATTTGAAAGCCACCTTCAAAGTGCATTCAGTATTGTTATCAGGTATCAGAAGAATTCCTTAATTTTCTCTGTACAACATTTACATTCTGATATTAATTGAACAATATAAAAATTGTACTAAAAATATCTCCTTTTCAAAAATTGTTTTATAAAATTATATTGTATATGGCCTACATAACAGTAAATTCCAAAACTTCATACGAGGTATAAAGCTAAATTTTTCATGGTGTATTGAATGAAGCCTTTCTGCAAAAAGCTAATAGGATCTGGATGTTTTGAATATCTTAAATATCCATAATTGCAACACGTCTGGTCACAATCAGTGAGGCAATGGAATGTAAGTAGGTGAATCAAGCCCTTAACTTTTCTTCTTTTTTCAAGCAGAGAAATGCTGATATGTTCCCAAATCATGCCATTGGCACTGTTGAAGGGAATTTTCATCTTTGTTATGCAATTCTAAATAATTTATTTGGATATTTGGTCATTCTCTTATTTGTGTTACAAATGTGGATAGGATATTTGACTGATCTTGTTGAATGCCTTATAAATGAAGTTAGACACAATCAATCTGATTTCTTTGAGCAAAAGTATTCTAAATATAATTATATAAATGTCACCTTTGAACTTTGATTTTTTAAGAATACTATTTTAAATTATATTTGGTTTTGTGCCTTATGGAGCTATACTGACCTTCTATTTTTCATAGTAAATTTTCTTAAATAATGGCATTTTCACAGAGAGCTTGCTGCAGATCTTAATATAGTTCAATTAATATAGAAAGTCATGTACATTCATGTTACTACTGTATGTGTCCCTTCTAGCTCATCGCTTATATTCCAATTGTGTTCCTTTATGCTGAATTGAGGAATGTTGAAAAAGTGTATATATGTAATCAACCATCTTGAAGATATGACTGACAATTTCAATACAAACTAAAAGCTGTTCAAACCAGTTCTTATTTGTGTAAAAATGAGATAAACTCTTTTGGTGCTATTATTGTGTTTCTTCATATTCCAGGGTGTGTGTAAAACTGCCCCTATCAAAGGACTTATAGCTTAATGAAAATAGAATTTCCTGTCATCACAGAAGGTGTTTTACTTACATTCATGTACAATTAAAGAATTTAGAAAGCATACTCAGATTTCTGTAGTTAGAGGTGCCCAGAAGGGGGGCAATTTACCCTAGGCCCCTAACATTTGTTTCATTCAAAATAAATAAAAAATGTATTTTCTTCAAATTTACCTCTGTTATTCCTGTTGCATGGTGAAATTAATTCTATTTATTTGTTTTTTATGAGTCTGTCTCTGTTTTATTTGTTATTTTTCTTTTGCTACATCTCATTATTTTAGACAGACTTGTAAATTGTTAACAATCGCCTAACGTCACTTCACTACGTTTCAAGGCACATTGTGGCCCCACCATGAGGTATAAACATTCATAAATACAAATAAAACTTCAATTCACAACACATATCCACTATAAAATGTGCAACTTCAGTATTCGTCACATGTTTCCCCTTGAGTTTCTCATTAGTTCTCTTCCTGCAAGATATAGTTTATGGTTTTATGTTAAATATTTAAGTTGCTAGATATATTTTTACATGAATACATGTTTCTCTGTTAGTTCCTCACTAGTTTTCTTCCTGCTAGTTATAGTTAACTACTGTATTATGACGAATATTTAATTTGCTCATTTTATTGTGAATGTATGTTGTGCATTGGAGTTTTATTTGTATTAATGAATGTTTATACCTGATGATGGAGCCACAATATGCCCTGAAACATTGTAAATGAAGTTATGTGATTGTTAACAATTTAAATGTATGTCTAAAATTTTGAGGTGTAACAAAGGAAGAATTATGTTTAATGAAAACAAACAGTTCCTCTTCAAATTTCATTCAGATTTATTTATACTTGTACATAATTGTGATTTAATTTATCTACATTGTAGTTTGCATGACGTTTTGGCTACACCTTATAGCCATCTTCACTCACCTGGTTTACAAAATGCACATATGTAAAAAAGGATTATAATGCAGTTATAAATTATTACAGTTGTATTCATTTTTTAATACATTTTAATATGTATGTGTGTGTGTATAGACCCACATATATACTCTCACACACGCACATACACACACACACACACACACACACACACACACACAGATATATATTAAAATATAATAAAAAAATGTATACAACCATAATAATTTATAACTGCATTATAATTATTTTTTTTAAAGGTACATTTTTAAACCAAATGTCTGAAAATGTATGGTATAAGATATAAGGTGTAACTGAAACATCACGTAAACTACAATAATGATCAATTAAATCACAATTACGTACAAGTATAAATAAATCTGAATGTCTGAAATTTGAAGAGGATCTGTTTGTTTTAATTAATAAGACTATAGATATTCATAAAAAAAGAATGAAAAAAAGAATTCTGTTTATGTAGGAGGGGAAGAATTTGTTTGAAATGAGGGGATGTATCCAAGGTTTGACCACAGAACAATAAAAAATGTTTTCTTAGCCAAAACTTCCGAAACTTGGTAACTCACGCTCTCTCCTGCATTTCCATTTCTCAACTCAACAACGCAAACATTAAAAGAATCAAATTTCAATTAGGCTTTATTCTGAATCGGAGAGCACCGTGAAGAAAATTGGTGATTCAGAAGGGAATGTCCGTAGGTGGTAATGTTCTTCAGATGAAAGACGAATACATAATTCAATGCACAAATCTTGCAGGGGAACCTAAAAAGTCAGAGGATAATGCAGTATGGGAGGAGGACTAAAGAAAAAGGAACGATGGTAAATGTGAAGATGAAGATGGTAGTGACAAAAACCATGATTACAATGATTTTATGGAAAACTAAATTGTGATAGCTCGGTCAATAACTTGTAACCTTCTCATCAAGACAATTTGCAATTTTATTTTGACTAAATGTTAAGAATTAGTTAAAAATTTTAATTTTCAGGATGCCAATTCATATTTACAGGGTTGACTTATATTTGGGTAAATGTGGTAATTTTTGTGAACACAATTATTTCTAGATCTTTTATTTCTCTGTTGATGATTTGTGAACTGATATTCTCACATTTTCAACATCCATTTATGGAGATACAGATCATACTCAGTTCTTCATCTGAAGCAGTCACTGAATTATCATCTTATTGTTGAATGTATTGATTGTTCTAACATTAACATATTTCATTTTTTCTGTTTAGGAAATTGAACCAAATGTTGGAGAAGAACTTTGTGATTTGTGGGATAGAGTTCCTCCATTTGTCCCTAAGTCTGCCTTCTTCAGTTCTTTGAAAGGGAACACAGAGCAACCAGATCAACCCAAAAATTATCATGGTCGGCCAATTAGAGGATATTCTTACATGAATTACAATCCTAATTATCAGCACTATAACAGAGGACAACATCCAAAGTGAAAGTTGTTGATAACATTCCTCTATTTTGGTTTTATGGACATTGGGTATTTTAAAAAGCTTTTTTGTTATGAATTTTGCTAGCTCCTTTCAGAAAATGTGGTGAATAGTATAATATTTTCTATCGATATAATCATTTGTTTGTGAAGTATCAAATGAAAGAGTACCTCACTTTATTTTCCTATTATTAGTAATAGGTTTGCAAGCTCCTTTATTATAAATAAGTACTATTGAAGCTGGTTTCATTAATATTAATTACAAGATAGTATTGGTGTATGGTGGAAATTAGAATGCTCTCTGAAATGTTTTAGTTAGATTTGGATGAGCAGAAATGTCACAATTGAATATTTGTTCTTACTTTTCTGCTTTATTGCTTAAAAATTTTGATATTTTACAAAACATGAATTACTTGCCAGTAATAATTTCAAAATTTCTAATATTTTATTGGAAAATAAGTTGTTTTGCTTTATTTATTAGAATAATGAAATGTACTTTCTTCCATATAGGAAGATGAGTCCACTGTACTCCTAGCCTTTTCCTTTTGGTAGGTTATCTTCTTTGATAGTCTTGAATTTCACCTTCAGTGTTAATAATTTTAATTCCACCACCACCACTATTACTATTATTACTACTACTACAATTTCTCCATTCCAAAGAACAATATAATATAACTTCTGTGGAATGTTTTTAATTCTTCACAGTGAGGACAAATGTTAAGGTATTTTTCAGTATTTGCTGTGATTGTGATATTATTAGCTCTTGGTGCTCTGTTCTTTACCTAATAGTTACATAGAAATAAGTGCAATAAATGTTTGTTCTCATGTAGGACAATATTTTGAAAATGTCTTTTTGGGAAGTAATTTTTTAGATCTTGTTTTTGTGTAGCATTAGTTCATCATTTCTCATGTGAAGATTAATTAGAAAAGTTCATGGCAAGAACTTATTTCTTATAACCCTTGTCTTGAAAACATGAGTTGTGCATTTGAAGTGCTAATTATGTATTTAATTCCTACCACTCATGGTATGAACTGAAGACATGAAAACAAATATTTTTACAATCAATTTTTATTTCCCTTGTCTATGGGAATAATTTATTGACAATAGCATTAATAATGATAACTTTGAATGTTATGTCACTTTGATATTACAATAATTTATGTACACAAGACTTGTAAAATGTCTTCTTAAGAGTTGTTATTAACTTATTCTATGTACTTTTGCTTTGAAGTAGGTACTGTTTATATATATTCACAGTGATGGACTACCATGATGTTTGGTTGTGATATTGAAAACTTCTTAATTATTTTATTGAATTTTCACCTGAGAGGTGTATTTGTCCATATCTCTGAATTGTTTGAAATATTTTTAATGTTTATGAATTAAGTGTTGTGGATAGTATTCTTAATTTGTAATGCTTGTGTTTGTATTTCAATTACAAATTGATTGAACTGATGTGTGCTAATTTAAGAGATGAAAAGCTTACATTAAGTAGTGTACAATTATTATCTCATTGGTGTAATCCTATTTATTCTTCTTAAAGAAACCTGCAAAGCATATTGAAGGGAGTCTACCTCTATAACTCTGTGTGAATGTAGACTAAATGTATCATCCATTTGTGTTTATCTAATTTTTTTGTATCTCCCTAAGTTTCTATTCATGCAGACTGCTCGTAATATGATTTTTTTATTTTTATTCCCCTTCAGGGAATGTAAGATGTGTGATAAATTTGAATAATAAATAATAGAATGAATATTTTGCTACTGTTTAGTATTTTCTTCTAAAATTATCCAAGAACTGCCACAAACACAAAGAAATAGTCCAGTGTCTTCTTGTCCTATTCTTATAAGGAGGTAATTTAATTTTTATGCTTCAAGGAAGGATCTCAAGGATACTTAACATTACAACACCACAAATTGTTCTCTATTAGAGCATCTGCAGACTTTTAAATCTTCATTCTGTAATTATTGTATGTTTTTGTTGAGACATTAACAATTACCTTTAAAAGGAATTTTGAAGCTGCTATTACTCTACTCAGTTTTTTGTATTTTTTTCATTTTGATAATTATTAAAATAACTTTTAAGTAGATTATAATACATCAAACACACAGGTTCACTCACTTTTAATAAATGAAGAAATATTATTTACCCAAAACCATACTCGAATTATTCGACATCGAAATTGAAATTGAAATTGAAATTGCTTTTGTTGAAGTAATTATTTTCAAGAGGAGGATGGTATGTTTTTAGGAGTGAACTGGGATTCGCAATCTACGTCTACTTCACAAAATCTGTTTTGTTGTACCTTCTTTTCACAACATATCTAATGTCATTCCAAACGCATATTACAACGGTTGCGTTGATGCCTTCGCGACAAGGGAGCGCGTGCGAATCTCGCCCTTTGTTTGGTTATGGCCGTATTCTGAAGCCAGACGTATAACTTGGTAGATAATCGCCCTCAGTTACAGTGCACATGTCTTGAACGCTACAAACCTTGCTTTTCATAGAGGTGTTCTTGCCTTTGTGTTTGTATGCCTGAAAATACCAGAAATATTATTTATTTCGTGGTTGCATTTTATGTAATTACAAATGCTCTCTAACATTCCATTCGATGTGCAACAAGGACTGAGGGGAGCGGATTAGAGGTTAGATGGCTTGGGGTAAAACACGACCTTAAACTTTCTTTATTGAAGAGATGCCTCCGAAGTACAAATTTCAAGAAGGTAAGCTGTATTTAAATTTCTTTTATGTAGCTTTGTTTGTGTAGAGTGAAACTCAGAAAATTACTGGTAGTGCATTGAAGGCAATGCTTTGTTATAGAATATTTATTGGCGAGAAAACATTTTATTTTTTTCATAATACTTTTTTATTCAGAATTATTTAATTAGAATAAAACCGTATTTATTATAATGTGTGGATCCCCACTTATTTTTCATAATTTATTGGTATCCACTGATTGTATTTGGTGAGCATTATAACATCAGAAAAATTCAACTGCGTTTCATTATATGCGAAATAAAACGTTGTTTATTTGATTTCTAGGAGAAAAAGTGCTTTGTTTTCATGGCCCTTTAATTTATGAAGCAAAATGTCTTGAATCAGAGGTGAAAGACAAACAAGTTCGATATTACATACATTATGCAGGATGGAATAAAAAGTAAGATATTCTTTTATTTCAGAATGGAAGTGTTTTAAAAATATCATATTTGTTAATTTTTGAGATTGTACTATTATTTTTTTACAGTTGGGATGAATGGGTGCCTGAAAGCAGAGTTTTAAAATATAATGAGGCAAATGTTCAAAAACAAAAAGAATTACAGAGAGCTCATAAAGCAAATCCCCAGTAAGTAGTTAATAGAAAAGTGTGTTTTTGTTTCTAGGGGCAACTAAAGTTTAGTCATGGTTGTTTCAGACAGTCTTCTGTTTTAGTTCAATTATGCATATTAAACGCTCTGCTTTCAGGAAGACAAAGAAATCAACAAAAGCTCGTAAGTCAGAAGGTGGAAAAGATGCTGATAGTAGAGCATCAACACCCTCAACTGAAAAGTCAACATCTGCAAAAGTCAAAGGTTTGTCTTCAACCCCATCTTCATCTCAAGATTCATCTTCTGATGTACCACGAAAGAAAAGAGGACGACTGGATCCTACTGTTGAAACTGTAAGCTCTTTGTTTTACAATGGTTCAGCAAGTTATTTTGGTATGTTGCTTCAAGTGTAACTTATCTCTTTAATTTCTTTTCTTAGGAGGAACAGTTTCTTACAAAAGTGGAAGTGAAAGTTAAAATTCCTGATGAATTGAAACCATGGCTAGTTGATGATTGGGATCTTATATCACGCCAGAGGAAGGTACAGAAATCATTAAGAACATTTGTTTTAATTTTACTCGTCAGAAAACAAAGAATTGTAAATGTTGAATGGTATTTTGAATTATTTCTAAAACAATTTAAAAACTTTTTGAGACCTAATAAATTAGCAGAAACTATTGAGCCCTTTTTGAGTATGTTTATAAGGTTTGAATTGTATGTTTTATACTGACGACTAGCAAATTGAAAATGCAGAAATGAAGTAATAATGTAAGTGGAGTTAAGAATATGAAACGTTTTTGATGACCTCTTGTTTGTGTGTGAAAAATTTAATTTGCTTTCAAAGAATGGTTGGCTCAGTTTGAAGTAGATTTGGGAAATTTTTGTCGACTATTGGTTCAAGTTAAGGAATGGGGAAAATCAATTTTGTTCCTAAAGAAAATTTGTAATTAGTGATCTCTGAGGTTAATATTCTATCCTCAGTGAGGAAAGTAAAATTAATGAATTATAATTCTTCTTTGTTTTAATACTAGAAATAAAGTCAAAATAGTGTGTGTCAGAATTATAATGGATGAAAAACTTACTGGACAAGTTTTTGTACAGTGATGACAATTTGAATTCCTTTCATTAAGTCATAAAATAAATTTGCTCCAGTTAATGTAATTCAACTTTTCTTTTCTCTCTGCCTCCCGAAGTTTTCAATGTTTTACTTGTTCTGAATATTTTTGTTGCAGTTGCTTATATGTGTATCTGCAAAACAGCATGATCATGTGGTTTTCTTAGTACTCTATCACACTTGTAGACTCCTTACACTCCAATTAAAAGTACAGCAATTGGCAGCTGGGATGTAGTTATCTGATTGGGGGATTCAATCCAATTTAATTTTTGGTATTGAAGCTCCCGATTGGACAACCATGTCCCAGCTGGTCAAAAGTAAATTCACCATACCTTTTAATCAAGGTATTGAAAAATTGCAAAGTTTTAACTTTTCTTTTTTTGAGAAGTCAAATACTCATATGAGAGAATCAAAGTGCAAGAAAGAGGCAGAGATAGTTTGTCCTTAAATTTGAAAATACTTGTGAATTTTTTCCTTTGATTTATAGATTTATGTTAATGTTGCTTTTGTTTTTCACAAAATTTCAGTTGGTTAACTTACCTGCTAAAGTGCCTGTGGATCAAATTATTGAAAATTACATAAAGCACAAAATTTCCAGTAAAAGTAATACCCCAAACAAGTAAGTATTTGAGGGCTCAAATATTAGAAACCGTAGTCATTTGTTGACGATATTTGAGGGTAAGTTTTTATGGAGAATAATTTTACATGAAGCATCAATGGTCTACCTCAGTTCAAAGTTACCAACAAATTTGATAGTTTTTAATTTGAATGTTTTATATTTTTTAATACATCATGAGAAAATTAGTTTACTTCAAAATTATTTTATGAGATTACAGTTGTTTTCTGACTGAATTACAACAGTCAAAAGTAGATACAGGAAGGAGCCTCCCTGTATCAGTAGTATGTACAGTACATAGGATTTCACATCTTTGGTAATCAACAAGTTTTATCACAGAGCGCTAACTGATATGATTGACGACTATTTCAAATTGCAGAATTTGTTTGAAATTTTAGTGCCCCATCTAGGTGTGTGAATTATTGGTATTCTCAATCTGAACAAATTTGAAGGAAGAAAACTAGAAATATTAATTCTGGCTAATTTCATTGTGATCTCAAAAACTACGTTTTAAGGCTGTCTACCATTTGTGAGTAATTTCAGGTTAAACAAAAACAGAATCCAGCATATTTGGAACAATGAGATGAACAAATATTTATATTGTCGTTTTGCAAAGAAATGTGTTACTGTATAACAAGTCAACTAGTTTTCTTGATCTGAAGTGTCCCCAAACTTGTGAGTCTGATGATTAGAATTGGTAAGCAAACTTCTAAATATCACTGGGGAAAAAAGATTTGTTTGGAAATAAGCACTGATAAATGCAAATTTGTGGTATAAATAACAAGAGCCTCCTATTATCAAAAATGGCTCCAATTGCTTCTTTAATGTTTTTGTACATATAGAAAAAATGCACTAACTCACCTGCACTAAATTCCACTTTATTTTTGTGTGTTTTTCTTTTATTTTGTTAATTTACATTACAGGTCTAATGTACTTTTGTGAATACATTCCTGAATGTGCATACATTCTTTAAATGGTTCCTGATGAATTTTCTTGAAACCTCAGAAGTTTTTAAGTGTAAATCAACTCAGAGGGGCACATTTTCAGAAACCGAATGAAATTTTCTCATAATCTGGTTCAATATTTTCCCAAAGATTTACCATATGAAAAGAGGTTTTGCTAGTTTATAATAATTTGAAGGTCTCACATAATTTAAACAATTAAGAAAATATGTTAAAATACCAAAGAAACTTCTAACCATTATTGCTAAGACAATGAATGCTGATGAATCTCATTGAGATGAATAGATTATGTTGGCTGTGTAAGCATAAAAAAGATCAGTTTTATCTATATAGTGGGTTTTAGAAGGCCTGAGGTGCTGCTTCAAACAGTTTAAAGAAGAGAGATTAGCAGATAAGTTGTAATTTTAGAGGTACATAATTTGTAACATGTATTCGTTCTCAAAGTACATGACATAACGGTTATAAATTGTATAAGAAAATCTGTGCTGTAACACTAGTTTTGCAAGTGATGTTCCAAACGAGGTAGTCTCTGCAAATGAAAATTAAAAAATCACTCAAAACACTATTTTTGGATATCAGGACAAAATAGTGAATGACTTTATTGTTGGTAATATTATGAGGAGTATTACATTGATTGATTATACCTAAAATTACTTGTCCTGTATATTTCTCAAAATCTGGTTCATTTATTAACATCTTCAGTAAACAGTGCTTTCAGTGATATGAATCATTCTTGAACCCAATGAATGCCCTCAGTTCGAAAAGCTCAATCCAGGAAGCTACTTTGACAAATGTCCTGCCCTTACTTGCATGTATGGCAGATCGATCGTGGCCCTTGCAAGAAATGCTGGATCATCTTTTACCTTTGGAATTATTCTTCATTGTGCAAATCTTTTTGCATGTGTTTCAATTTATTTGTTATTATCAAATTGGAATTCAAAAGTTTTAAGAACTGTTTTTTTTATATTAATACGTTTTACATGATTGTGAAAGTTCAATGAATTATAATAATGGGTTACATGGGGGAGCCTCCAATTACACCTACAGTAATGACTAATGAGGATTATTACGTAATTTGTTCATTTTCATTGAGATCTTCCATTTTTCTTGCTTAATAATCAGTTCATTATAATGTTATTGTAAACAGAAAGCAAAAGTGATTTTAAAAATATCTTTGAATAGCAACTGAATACACATCTGACACTTTTTACATTCTAGTTGTTTTGTTTTGTTTTTTACAGAGAAAGTGCATTAATTGAAGTAACGAATGGAATTAAGGAATATTTTAATGTCATGTTGGGCACTCAGCTACTTTATAAGTTTGAAAGACCTCAATACGCTGAGGTAAGATGAGGTGTATATTCATATATAAAAATAATTTATTATTAAAAGATTATCCTATGGCTCAAGAATCTTTCTTTGTTCATAGATTTTGCAAACTCATCCAGACACTCCAATGAGTAAGATATATGGAGCAATTCATCTTTTAAGATTATTTGGTAGGTAGTATAGGTATAAAAGTTCACTGACTTTAAATATTTGATTTTCTTTACTTGAAAAAATTTAATTACAAAACATTTTTGCAGTAAAATTGGGTAGCATGTTGGCATACACACCCCTTGATGAGAAGAGTATACAGTTGCTTCTCACTCACATTCAGGACTTTTTAAGGTGAGTTACAAACATGCAGAGGTTGCAATGCTGTAAGAGCATTTCTTGAAGTTACAGTTTGTTTTCCCTGTATGTTACACTAACACCTTAACCTTATGTAAGAATTAAACTACCTTCCACCCTCCAAATTATAGAAATATCAAAAACATGTTGAGTGAATGGAGTATTATAGATTGTAAATTATGAAATAATCAATTTAATGTATTTCACATTTCTGAAGGGGAAAATTGTATCTTTCTACTGATGTTCTTGTTAACTCTCTGCGTACCAAGTTCTAAATGTAATGCCAAATTCCAAGTAGGGTACTCGTGTACCCCACATGAATATTGAGTAAGATTGCTTTGAAATAGTAAATAACTAACTCACTCGTGAGCATTTTGACTATTTTCACCGGTCAATATGTAAGAAGACAAATTTAATAGAATTAGTTAACTCTATTTCTATGTTTCCTCTTTGAATATACCAAACAACTTCATCAAATTACCACTTTTAAGATCATTCTTGTTCTAGGCAATTGATGCATACTTTTATTGTTTTAGTGTCGAAATGTTTATTATACGTATGTACATGATGAACACTTAAATCATCTTGTCCTACCCGTTCTGTCTCTTGTCTCTCATACATAGCATGCGTCTTCCAACATGGACAGAGAAAGAACATCAATAAGTGCCGCTTTCTCTCCAAGCATGCACTTCATTGCAATCCGCATTGTGTTTTCAGTCAATCAGGTTTTTTCAGTCTCTCACCCTAAGATTTAATGAGTTCTTGCCTCAGATCCAATACAAATTTTCTTCTTTTACAACATTTTATGTTCGAAGTTGCCTCAACATTGTCTATTGGAATGCAAAAACACATACTACAGATGTAGTACAGATATAGACTGACGTGATGATTGAAATGCATAACTGGAAACTTGCCAATAATGCCACTACAATTTGAATCAATAAATTAACATGCCAATCCAAGAAGTATAATGCTCAAAATAATTCATAAGGAATAAAAATTGGTGAATGGAATACCAAGCAGAGCACAAATGCACCCCAGTGCTTATTTTTAGTTAGTACATGTAAAACACTTCAAACCTACTACACCTTTAATATGTCATTGTCAATTGAAGTATTACGGGCAATGTAACAAAATTTTAATATCACATTATTAGTGAAATGTATACAACAAAAAAGTGACATTGGTGTACACATGTACCCTGCATGGTATGATGAGGGTACATTTTTTAATGACTATATGGAGAGCTGTTGTTATTTGTATGAAGAAAAATTTATGACTAGTATGTTGACTGTTGTATTGCCAATAATCACGAATAAATATTTAAAATTTCTCAATTTTGGTAATAACCAGAAATCAGAATTTTGGACAAACGTCAATTTTACTGTTTTGACATAGATACAAAATTAATTATAAACACTTTCTGTGACTTGCAGATATTACAGGAAGAACTTTTAGTTTGCCTAAAAGTGCCTATTTGTCCATTAATGATCTCATTTTCAGATTTTTTTATTATGGCAATTTACAAGCTTGTTTTGTAGTCATATCCTCTCAAAGAGACAGACAATTGTGTTATTCATGTGCCCGAAACATTATCGCAAGCGGTTAAAGAATTTATTGTTAGCAATTGTTTCAAATTGTAATCCAACTTACTCCTTGATGTTTGCTTCATAGAAATTCTCGAGTTGGTCATTAATGCAAACCTTGATCTGATGTGGCTACACCACTCTACCAGTTTACATCTTCTTGTTCTCGTGGTCTGCAAATGAGTTTTATTGTTAACCATTTTAAATTCTAGAATGTGGAAATTAAAACCAATAAATAAACCCTTTTATACATTGAATAAGTTAATTTTATTGTTTTTAAATGTATAGGCTTCATTTTTTGTCTATCATGCTTCAAAAAAGGAATTCGTTTAATTTAATGAAACTTCAGCAAAATGTAGTAATTATCAGAACATTGTGAAATGAATCTCTGTGGTACAAATATTGATAGTATGTTCATTATGCTTATCATTGCTTCGAGGTTTAGTATGTAAGTGTCAATAAAACAGCATGAAGTAAAACAATATTTATTTTCAAGCAATTTATCTTCTTTTATACCACCTATTTAGGAAATTATAACACCTATTTTCATCTTTTAAGAACATACTTAAGGCACCTGTAAGGAGAGTTTTAGACCAGAAAATTTGAAATCTACTTATAACAGCCAATAATCACATTATAAAGTAAAGTGTTTTTGCTCCTTCACAAATTGCTAGCTTGACCAAAAAACAGTGCTGAGAATTAATGACTGCAAAGCAAATGTGTTAACCAGTGGTGTAACGTTCAGGCTGTTAGGCCCGCAATGCTGGTGGACCCAGGTATAAGAGGACCAATTTTTAGGAGATATTTTCGTTATTAAGGTGCTAACACTACTTGTGTTTGCTATACACTTTTATGGCAAGTGGATGGGTAAAAGTTTAGCAGGGTGGCCTGGACTCCTTTCGTTACATTTCTGCCATTAAGCTTGTGCGTTCAAGATTATGTCAACATATCTTATGGATATCTTCATTCCTACAACATGGAGTGTGCAAGAGAATAGGGTGAAGGCCCTGTTTTTAACAAAATTGGCAGACCTTCAATGATGAAGGTCTACACTTACTCAGTGGGCTGAGTGGATCTACAAGTTTTTTAACCTATTCTTTTCAATTGTATCCATTATTCTACATTGGACATTGTCTGTGAAGTTTAAAGTGAAGCCTCGTCCTTCATTCCATTCATACTGTCTGTAATCCACTTCCCACTTTGCAATTATTAGACTTCATATTTCGTCAAGTGGATACTGCTCCATTCAGGGCTACTTAATTGTGCAGTCCAGGATTCTCTGTAGAAAATTGGAAACATTCTCACAGTGTCTAAAGAGTCCCTGTATTATGAATTAGATAAGACAGATGTTCTTTTGTGGCTGGAGTGTTTAAAGGATATAAGCGAGCTTAGTAATCAGAAAGAAATCACGGCTTTGGAGAAAAAATTAATACAAGAATGTGGATGCATAAACTTCACCACTAGTATTAATAAATCACCCACAAATTTGGATGACATTTTTTAAAAGTTCAAAGGAAGTTATTTCGATAATTTTGTGCATTCATTTAAAAATGTATGGAGTACTGGTGAGTTTTAAGGATTCACATGTCAGACTTGTGTAAAACTAATTTTAGTTTCATATGACAGACCATCCTTGAATAAAATAAGCAAATTGTTTTATATTTCATTGACAAATAACCACTTACACTGTTCACATTACAAGTGTGTGTTTTATAATGTTGCAGGTACCTTCACAAAAATACTGCAAGTCTCTTCAGCTTACAGGATTATGGCATTGCACCACCAGAATATCATAGAAAAGCAATTTAACGTAGATAGATATTAGGTTAAGTGGGGCCAGATTATTTGATCATGTCAATGTACATTTATATTTTAATTAATTAATATTATTGAATGTGATATGTGTATCACTGAACACTTACATTGTAGGTTATAAACTTAGATTGTGGATAATATCTGAAATGATTGTAATTTGATAATTTTGATTGTGTTCAATAAACTTCTGTTCGTAAAAAATAACTGAATTTATCATAATTGAACCTTTTCAGGCATAAATGTGACAATGAGTTGAATGTGCAATTGCCTGGAGTGGAATGAAGAGTATCAAATTTCTCCAATTAAAATTATCTTATATATATTAACAAATTTTTATAGACTAGTTTTTTGTCAATTTTATACCCATATTAATAAATATGTAGAATGTCATTAAAAACATGATTTAAAATCAAAACGTTTTTATCTACACTTCTTCAAAAGTTCCCTCAATTATGCCTTTTTTATGCTCATATTAATTACAAGTGTGCACAATAGCAACTTATAACAATACATTGGAAAATTCAGTAGGTATCTTATATCAGTAGGTATACTTGAATGAAACAAAATTCATAAGTTTACGATATTTTTGGTTAACTTGTTTACTAAAATGCATGTCAGTTACACTTTATGCTAGTTGTGCTACAGAATGTCACAGGCTTTCTTGTACTAGTTAGTTTTCTAATGTCTTTGGACTAGGCTAGCTTTTCGGTCTTACCAGCTGCCATCTATTGCTGCCCAAGGTCCATTTTTTAAAAAATTTTCTCAAGTTTTCAGTTTCTTAATGGTAGAATCGAAATATTACTTTAAGAATATTATAGAAGAGTAAAACCTCGTTCTATATGGACATTTCAATTGAAAAATTTTGAGCCATTTTTAAGAAAATCTCTTTTAAGTGTTACTGTAAATTTGAAGCTCTTTTACACAGAAAATGTTTGTATACTTATTAATAAATAGACATAAGTCCAATAAAGAAATGTTTTATACAGTGGAAGAAGAGACATTGGTAGCTTAATTAAAAAGATATATCATAACAGCATAATAAACAAAAGATTAATTTGTAGAATACCAAAAACAATTTTACGAAAGTATATTTCAGCAATTTTCTCTTTGCTTTTCTGACAAATTTCAAGGTAGTTGGTTCCCATATTTTGAAATGGTTATCATTTGCTAGTTTACACATTCAAGGAAGGGGATTGTTAAGAGAATAGACAGAATAGGTATAATGTAGACATAAAGGTAGCGAAAATGTATCATTTCTTCTTGTTGCTATGGGAACATGAAACCTCAATTGTTTCAATAAAAGTGGGCAGTCAATTTCACTATTAATTAATTTGAAAAGATAAATCACATGATATTCCCTCAATGAGAGTGAAGGGATAAATAAGGATATTGATATTGCGTGAGAGTCATGATCAATAAATAGGTTGAAAAATTAAGGTGAGTTGCTGCAATTTTAAAAACCTAATGTTGGACTATTTCTAATTTCCGCATATTTCAGGTATAAAGATGAAAAAATAGGGACCGAACTACTGGTGAATACATAAGAATGATTTCATATATGATGTTTTCAGTGTGTGAATTATTGAATTCATTACACATTCTATTAATAAACCCAAGTAGTTGGTTTGCTTTGTTCATCTGTAATCATTGTGATGCACGAAGGACATCTTGGAATCAAAAATAACACCTAAATCATAAATAACAATTATTTTTTCTACCAAAGTTGAGTTACTTGACTAAACAAGTAAGAAAGGAACTTTCAAGCGTGAGAAAGTGATGAATTTACATTTGCCAGGGTTTAAAATGAGATCATTGTCTTCACACCATTTAACAAAACTATTGAAAGCAAGTTGTAATAAAGAGTAAATTACCCTACTATTTAATTTCTCTATAAATTTTGCAGTCATCTGCATAAATCAAGAATTCTATGTCTGAAACACAATGCTAGATCATTTTTGAAAATCAGGAAAAGCAGTGGACCAAGATGGGAACCTTGAGGTACTCCAGAAAATATTGGAAAACCTTCAGAGATAGTATTCCTACATTTCACAATTTGAGTTCTATTAGTAAGCTAATTAGATAACCATTTTAATAAAGGACTGGAAATGCCGAAAGCTTTAATTTTTTTGCAAAAGTATAGAATGATTTTCCAAGTTTTAAATGCCTTACTAAAATCTGTGTAAATACAGTCATCCTGAGATTTATTTTCTACCCTATGTAGGATATATTGAGGGTAATGAATGAGATTGGATTCAATATTCTTTCTACTCATGAATCCGAATTGTCTAGTGAGGAGATGAGAAATTTTAGGGATTCAGTTTATCCATGATTGTGGATTCAAACAGCTTCAGTATTACACTTAAAACTGAGATAAGGTGATAAGGATGTTGTTTTTATTTCCTAATTTGAAGATAGGCAAGAAAAGGAGGATTTTCATTCCATGGAGAGGGGACATCAGGAGGATTTCATTCCCCATGAGGAATGCTAATAACTTATCTTCAGCTAATAACCTATCAATGCAGTTTTGTTAAACAGAGCTTGATCATTTAAATGAACAGATAAAAGTGCTATTAGGAGGCCTATAAAAAGTAGAAAAATATTAGGGAAAGTCCATAACAATCGACTTAATGTCTTCTCATGATTCATCATTTAGATTCATTATTTTCAGCAAGCCTTTGGTATTCTTTTTTAAGTTGATGTACTTCCAGGAATTCGTAGTGTTTAATAATATAAAATTTTGTATATTATTGTTATAACTTACAAAGACTCATTTAGCTAGGAGTTTACATTGATGCTTCAAATTAGAAAAGATGAAGAAGAATAGAGGTGAATTATATTTTTTATAGAATTTACGAGTCTCATTTTTTGAAAAATTAAGGTTTTGAGCTCCCTACTGTATCAAGAGGGAAATTTTGATATTTTCCTTTTTTTCAGTATGAAACTATCTATACAATGGTACAAATAAAAATTAAGATGAAGTTAAATCTTCACAGTTCAAATCACTACCAGATATCCATGAATATAAAATTTCGCAAGGTGATGTGAGAGGGACACAAAATCCGCTGATTCACAGTCACAAAACCAATCATCATAGTCAAAAATATCGTATAAAACAGTGACAAGATAGGTAATCCATAGAGGCAGATTTTGAGTTTTTGAGTAAAAAATTCATTTGAAGCACTTCCACTCACAAATGTAGTAATGTATACAAAATGCTGGAAATGTGCATATTAACAGCGATAGAGAAAAAAAAAAATTGCATAATTTTTGGATGAAAAAAAGAAAACAAGAAAATGAATTTTGTGTCGTCTTAAACAGTGCATTTAGCACTATCCGTACAAAAAGTTGAAACAAAAAATTTAGAGCAGTTTTGGAAAAATTGGCATTTGAGCATTTCCATGAATACAGAAATTTGAGCTCACTTTCACAGAAAACTTTTCATTTATTGAGTAACTTATAAGACATCTTTCGAAGTACAAGTACTCATAAATGTGAACAAATCACCACTTGTGTAAATATTAACAATGTGAGAGATGAAAAAAATAGTACGTTTTTGTAATTTTTCAAGAAAAAACAATAATACAGCAAAATGGAGTTTATGACATCTTACGCAGTACATTTAGTTCTACTCCTGCTTTTAAACTGCCTCAGTTTAAAGAAAAAAATTGGAGCCTTTTTGAGAAATATTTATTTTCGATATTTTTTAATATTACACAAAAACTGCTAATATTTTCATAAAAATGTACATGACCTAATGAAAGAACTAATTATGTAGAATAAATTTTGTTTGAAGGAAAAATCTCTATCTTCAATTTTGTAGTTTAAGATGCTGAAAAATTTGAAACTTGCAATTTCCGAAATTTCAGAATTAACAGTAAAAATTGGACCTCTGCTATCTTTAAAGGTGTATGTCATTCTATTCTTACAAGAAATTTAAAGAAAAAATTTGCAGCCATTTTTTAAAAAATTTCGAAAATGTCCCAGGGGCTTCATGCAAAGTATCCTAAAAATCGATTTTTTTTTTTCAAAATTGCAGCGTTTCGAGTCGAGACAGATCTACCAGCTAATATCAGTTTTGGAAAAATATCCTACGAATAGTTTAGGCGCTAGTGTTGTTCACAAACGAACGGACGGACACTTTGAAAAAAGAAAAATAACTTTTTCGGGATCAGGGTACCCAAAAACGTTTATTTCCGTTGAAATTTCGAAATCGATTTCCCGCAGCATTTCTTTATAATACGTGTATTACTCCGTATTATACTGTATACTACCGTATAATACATACGTATGCAAGAAAGCAAAAATTGAACTGCAAACATATGTATTACAGGTATTATCATTAACATCAATTTTCGTACAAGTTAAAGTAGTTCAGTTATATCAGACACGGATCCACGGTGGAGGGATGAGGGACATTTTCCCGCCCTCAATTTTTCACTAACTAGTAATTTTAACTTGTCACAAAACTTTCAACCATAAATATTTTTAATAATTAAAATGAATAAAATCGAATCACAGCATGAACCGAGTTTAGCCTGTGTCATTCTACATAATCTGTAATATGACACATTCGACCAAAACATTTTGAATAAAAATCTACCTTAATTTACCGATCACACTCGACTCACAGTCGGGAATTTATATAGTATCCCTAGGATGGGGAAATATAATTACTAGGGGGCAGATCATGATGACCTAAAACATCGCCGAAAATGACCAATCAAATACTTTTAAAATGTTATTAAAATGCCCTTAAATCAAAGAAAAATGACGTTAAATTTTTTATCAAAACAAATTCAGATGCGTAACTCAAGGTGATGGATATATGATGCAATGGTGGATAGTGGGGGGACATAAATACACAAGAAAAAAATGTAGAAACGTCAAAAGTGTATCGATAAAGTAACCACGCGTTCTATCCTTAGCCTTTTAGTTACGAATGGGAATTCTGATTCTCGCTGTGTTTAGTCTAGCAGAATTTATGGAAACTGTTTGACTGTTCGACTGTTCTCCTGTGGCGTGTGACAGCTCATACCTCTTTCTTACTCCGCTAGACAAGTGGTGGCTACGGCGACTTCCAGGTATTGTAGTGTGGCCGACGCAACCGGAAACTAAGTGTGGACGGAGTAATGCCTCTCTCTAGGTGCCAAGTGAGGGATCGTGGGCCACTGTGACATTTCGCGCAATTACAGAGTGCCCGAAACGAAAGAATAGGGCATGGATCGCTTGCATGCGCCTGGAGATGGCGCGGTAATAAATACTACTTAAGAAGAGAAATAATTTATTTTCTTTCAAAGAAAAATCTAAAAAAAAGAAAGAAAAAAAAAAGAGAAAGACATCTAAGAAAAAGAAAAAGTAGAAGAGGCTTGAGACATTTTGTGAAATTCTGCCGACTTCCTTCAGCCCTGGACAGATGTTTGTATGTAAGCGAATGTTGAATTTGTAAATCGATATCATGCATTTTTATTTAAATTCTATCTGTTCACATCTGTTTTATAGAATGAAAAATATTTTACCCTAATCCTTAGTCGTTTTGCAGCTTTTGAATATTAAACATAATATTTTAATTTTGTTAATTGAATTTTATGATAAATAATTTACTTTATGAATGAAAGTTTCCGGGCTGGTAGGCCGTGGACTGACGTCAGTCGCTAGCCAGCCGCCGACCCGGAGACTACCCCGACGACGCTGCCGGCACTGAAGATGCCCACCGCAGACGTGGACGAAACCTTTGGCTCTTCAATGCCAACTGGACCACGGCCTACCAGCCCGGAAACTTTCACTCATATTGACTCCGGCCGTGAAAGCCTACGATGCTAAATAATTTACTTCGTTTATAATTTATTTTACCTTTGTGATTATATATGTGTGAGTGTGCATGCGTGCGTGTGTGTGTAACGGTCAGGAAAAATTTCCCCCAACCCTCTGGATCCGCCTCTGGGTATGTAGTATCAGTTTAATACCCAATAAGTACTTAAAAAAAGCCTCATCGAAATAAAAAAAACTAATATTGTGTGATTTTTTTAATTAAAAAAAACACTAAATTAAGAGAATAGTAACAAAGTAAGAGGGAACTTCGACTAAATGTTCTATGCCAGTTATAATAATGCAAATGTAAAATCAGTGGATTGAACAGATAGAATATAAAGCTGTTAAAAAAGATTTGTTTTCACCTCGATTTTACATAAATCCATTAATAGATGTAAAATATATCCTATCGAAAATATTTATATCGCATTTCTTGAGAAAATTTTGAAATTGTCGCAGGGGCTTCATGTTAAGTACGCCCAAAAATTAATGAATGTTTTTCAGAGCCGCAGAGCTTTGAGTGAAGGCAGATCGACAGGGGTTTATTGAATTGAGAAAAATCCTACGCATAGTTTAGTCGCTAGTGTTGTTCATAGACCACAGACGGATGGACGGATGTTTTGAAAAAAAAACACTTCCGGTATCAAGGACCCACATTTTCTGAAATTCTTCTCCGAGGATTTCTCGTGGCCCGAAGTTGGTGGGACATCTGTACATATTTCATTCCTTTCAGGCAGAAAATACTAGTTTTCTCAAACAAATGTCCATGACCTTTTTTAATGAGCTGATTTTGTAGAACAGATTTTGTTTAAAACAAAAATTTCTATCTTCCATTTTGTTTCTTCCTTTATGCAAAAACTTAAGATTAGTTAACATATGTTAAGTTTTTGCAAAGTTCGAACATACGGAGAGTTCAATGAAAATGAGACTTGTGCCATTCTTTTAAGCGGCCCTTCTTCTATCCGGGAAATTAAAAAAAAGAAAAAAATGGAGCGGCTTTTGAGAAAATATATTTTTTAAGAAATTGCGTAAATTTCAAGGGCAAATTATGCAAAAATTACTTTTTTTTCAAAAAATTATACATGACCTTTTTTAGAGAACTGATTCTTTTACAAGACTTTGTCTGAGGCAAAAATCTCTTTCTTTAATTTCGTAGTTTTGAAATGTTAACTTTTTGAAATTTTCGAGAAACCTAGCGATATTCGAAAATGAGACTAGCACTACATTTTGTATCGACCCTGAGTGTATGTGAGGAAAATTTAAAGACAAAATTTGGAGCGTTTTTTTTTCCTGGAGTCGCTTATGCAAAGTTGCGTGCGCGTGGTATGATTTCGTAAAACAAGAGCAAATATGCCTTGAACAAAAACGTTGGTATTGACGATGGTGAACGCAACAAATCGGTTTTATAGCAGAATTGCTTTTGCAAGAGTCTGGTGATAATCGTCGTCTACTTGACACAAGGCTGAAAGTTTGAAAAATTTATTTATGCGAGCGTGGTCAGAGACTGGAATGTCAGTCTGCGTCGTTTCTTTCTCTCGGAAGATCTTGAGACCGATAGGCGCAACTGATTGTTCAGTGGAAATTACATTGTTCTTCAAATCAAAAGTTATGAATTTGCATTACAGACACTTGAGTACGGGACCCATAGCGTTGTGCACAAGAAAAGTGATGCGTCACTAAATTCGTCATTTTTTGTCAGGTATGTGAAGAAGTATGTTTAGAAAATGGTACATTTTTACCAATAAAAATCATACAGAACGATGAATTATACAGAATCATACAGAATTAATCATAAATAAAAATCATATAGATACCTTGCCCAGAAGATAACCGGGGTGTACAAAGTAAAACGTTGTCTTAGAACGCAAAATAGACTACTCCACTCGATTAAAAACGTTTATCCTGCAAAACGACATTTAAAAAAATAAGCCACCAGCTTTTGTTGTGCTTCAATGCATTGATGCAGGCAGGAGGAAGATACATACAGTTTTGTAACCCAAAATCTGGATGTCTTAGATTGATGGAAGTTTTATGTCGTGCATAATTCTGTGAGATTAGAAACTTTTAATTTTCTAAAAATGGCTACTTTTGCTTTAAACTCTTTGCTAAAATAGTAGAAACGTAGTTCCAATTTCCGTTAAAACCTCTGAAATTTTAAATACTGGAAAATGTTAAATTTTTTCGAACCTGTCATACACCTTTAATATTAAAGCCTTTTTCAATGCAATTTATACCTTCATTTTAGCCCTTCAAAGTTTGAATATTTTTAAGTCATTATTACGAATTTAATCATCAAAAAGAATTCAAATTATTCAATGATGTTATGCACATTTTTATTAAAACGAGTAGTTGTGAGTAATTTTAATGGAAACCGTGGCATATTCCCACAAATATACAAATAATTTATCAAAAATGGATCAGAGTTTTACTCTTCCTCTCTAAACAATAGTATTGGGATGAAAAGTGTTGGAATTATTTCAACAATATGATCTTGAATTTTTGGTCGTAAAATTCATGTTGAAGATTCTTTTAAGCGGTAACTTTGAATTAATATCGTTTAGTGTTGCTCCAGAGGTGGTTGAAATTGGGACGAGGAGATTCACGAGATTTTGTACCCGAGAATCGAGATGTCTGGAGATTGAAGTGTGCGTCACGTATAACCGTCCCTTTAGAAGCTTTTGAATTGAAACGTGGCAATCAAGATGTAGTTGTGCGGTCCCGGAGATCATTAAGGTTAATTTCGAAGCCCCTGTGACGTTTTCAAACTCTTCTGGGAAACGGCTGAAAAACTGTGTGTGTGCGCGTGCGCATGAATGTATGCGCATGCGTGTGCGCTTGCGTGTCTGTGAAGAAACTAGTGGTGCTCCGGCAACACGTGCTTTTTGGTTACGTAAGACTAATACCTAATAATTTCTGTACACATTAGCACTTCTCAGCCATCACATGTAAAACTCAACAAGGGAACTTTTGTCTACATTTCACGGAAAATTACGCGAAATCTACTCGTATTTTTGAACTATTGAACTATACCTTATTTAAAATGCGGGTATTTGAAGATCATATTTCATGAAAGAAGAAATCTCTTTCTTCATTATCGTAATTATAGGAAATCATTTTTAAAGATTTTTAACTTTAAACTTTTTAACTTTTGCGGTTTTAAAATATTCAGAGTTCAACGAGGACCCGACGTGCGCCAATTTTTTTTTGCGTTTTTCGCTATATCAGAGGGGGAAATTTAAAATACTTTTGACTATTTTAAGAATATTTTCAAAATGTAGTTCAGATTCATGTTAAGTGCCCCTAAAATTGAAAATACTCGTTTCGATTTCGCAGGGCCTTGAGATCGCCCAGATCGATAGTAAAATAGCGATTTTGAAAAAATCATCGGAACAGTTTAGGCGCTAGCTTTGACCACAGACGCACGAACGTACCGTTTTGCTGTGGTAAACTATTTTTTCTGTAACCAGAACCTACCAAACGTGGATTCTGACTACACAATTTTCTATATGTTACATTAAATAGCATACACTTCCCACTTAAAGGCAAGGTAACTTGGTGTATTCTAGGCATTGTCGGATCCCCTGGGTTCCCTAGACTTCCCCATGGGACCAAGAAGTTCATTTTCTGCATTTACTGCCAGCAATGCTAAATTGCTCCATCGTAATTTACAAATTGTGTGTAAATCTTAATAGAGCATCTGAGAGCAATTAACGAGATAGTAAATCTCCCCGAGACATGATCCCCAACGTCTTGAGGGCACTGACTGTTGATCGTGGCGTAGCTCCAGAGGTTCCAACCACCACAGGCAGGATTCTGGCGTTGGGCACTCCATGAAGTTGGGCTGCCAGGGGAATGACTGGTTGGTACTTTACCACTTTTTCCTCCTCTGCTTTTAGAAGTTTAGACCCATCCTCGTGGCGGACAGTCACATCGACCACGTGGACTCCCTTCCGGCTTTTTATTACCAGGTCAGGTTTGAGTCTAACCCCTTCGGCAACGGAGAAAGTGGCTTCCGTGGACACCACAGTGTCTGATTTCCGGAGCATCTTCCCCTCTATAAAGAAATTAGAGGAAGTAATTTGATACATATACGAACAAGAATTATCAACTTTTTCCTTATCAGGGTACCATAGTCCGTGTTTTTCCCAGCAGAATTACAATATCTATTTTCTCAGTACAACGTTAGTATGCGACATAGCACGGACTTTCTCATGTTTATTAGTTTTCTTATCTCTCTAGTCTGTGTCAACTTTTCGGTACTAACCTACCCTCTTCCTAGCTCCACTGCTACCTATCAGCGCCTTAAAGATATTGTTTTACATTTTACTCAGTTTTGGGGCCCTCTAAAAGAATTGAAATATGACTTTATGAATATTATTGAAGAATTAAACCTGGTTCTATATGCAAATTTTCATTGAAAAATGAGGCCTACACTATTTTAAGCTTCCTTAGCTCTATCCGAGGTAAATTGACAGAAAAAATTCGAGCCGCTTTTGAGAAACTTTCGAGAATACTTTCTTAAGGTTTCGTGTAAAGGAATTGCCGAAATCAAAATATCTGTTTCAAATTCGCAAGGCCGGGAGTTCGGCTGATCGATCGGGGAATACCAATTTTGGAGAAAATCATCTGAACGATTTGGGCATTAGCGCTGACCACAGAAAGACGGACTGATGGGAAGACTTTTGTCTAAAACAATCTTTTGGTATCACTGACTCACAAAATGTGAATTCTGACTACATAAGTTGTTAGAGGAAGTCAAATATAGGAACAACGTTTATCCACTATTTCGAAAGCAGGCTTTCACAAAACGAGTTTTTCTGTCGAAAAATGGCTAATTTCCGCTGTAGCTTTACAATACTTCATATTCACTACGTGAGTATGTAAGAGGCGAGAAAGTAAAAATCGCTGAATAAATTAAAGAAGAGCAATGGCATAATCAGGATTTTTCTATGGCGAAAAGAGGGGTGGCTGTAGATGTAGTGTCCAACCAGCTTCATGTTTTCTTTTGAAGTATTTTTGGGTGAGTTTAGATTTTTTAAATTTGTTGATTTATATTTAGGCTATTTATAACTTACTCAATGGAAATATTATCTTTTGTTGTTGTAGACAATTAGTAAAAACTTTATTTGCGTCATCGGCTCCAGGGGAAGCAATTCCACTAAGAAAGAGGGATTCCTGTATAACTCTGTCATTGGCATCGGGGTTCTTTAAAATCGGTCTCTTCAAAAGTCCTGTCATTCGGTCAGAGAGGGAATGTGTGAGCTGGACCTTTCGGTGGAAAAATTCGGTGGAAATGTTGTTTTTTTGCAGTACGTGATGTCAATTTTAAGCCCCATTTTCACATTCGATTCAAGCAATGGCGAAGAATCGCGTGTGCGTTGAGCGGCTGCGTCTGGAGCCGACTGAGTGACGCAGTCTCGACCGACTTGGTCTCCGCTGCCGACGTCGCGTGACTCAGCGGATCCACAATTTCCTTTCATGGTCCGAGAACGGCAGCGGCGGCGAACACGGCGGGTTGCGGCAACGCCCGGCCGCCCCCCTGCCCCCCTCGCCGGGAGCAGCTCCTTCTTTCGTACTAAATTCTTCCATTGTTATATACCAAATAAAAAATCAATCCCATTGTGCGATTGGTGCAACAAAATTCTGAATACTGACTACATCCACCAAATATAATTCCAGAAGACCCAAATAGTTTGACGCTAAACATTTAAACTCCATTTTAACAAACTACCTTTTCCAACTCAAAGTAATAAACTTCTGTAAAAAAAAATTCTAGATTAAATTTAACGTGTATGTATGGTTTTGTGTTTTCTGTCCTTGTAGATCTAATCGATTCCATATCTCTGTTATATAGGTTTGTAATAATATTTCTAAATACTGTTGTATCTATAGTCGCTTTAGTGTAATAATGTAAAAAGGTTCCAAAAATGTAACTCAATGTATGTAAGATCATAATTAATGCAAAAGTCCAGTAAGTATTGTAATCATTATGTAACTAACGGAGTCGCTGATAACCTCTGCTATTGATGCGAATTAAAATAAAGCGAAAAAAAAAAGATGAGGATTGTGGCGACGCCTTGGAGTTGCACCGCGTGCCAGTACAGGGCTGTGTAGCTGATAGAAAAACAAGTATCCCGTGGAATGGGAGGAGCACAAATCTCCGGGATGGTGTAATCGTTTATAATAAATACTTTATAACCCGGTATTTAATTTCGACGTGGAAGGAATTCTACACGCAATTTACCGTCTCAAAACATTCAATAGTTTTACTCATGAAAACGACATATAAGGTACAGAAGAAACTAGGTTTTGAGCGACTTTGATCCTGCCAGAAATGTGACTTGGAATTCATGAGGAAATATTGACCTTAGATGCTAAACTTAATAGTATGTATGTATTTGACGATATTGGGTCGGCAGTCCGACTTCGCCGTCAGCTACCAGTGTCCCCCATGCCTAGGTCTAGTTAAATTCCCATGCTAAGAGTGACATGAAGCGAACATGACGTATTCTCTTCACCGTAACTAGCTAGATCCGCCTGCTTGAGCTTTTCTTCGTCTCTCAGCTACAGAAACGGACGATTTTAAAAGAAAGCTACAACTCTATTTTTGCCTCGACTTGGAATCGAACCCAGGGCCTCAGCATGGGCCCTTGAGCCATCCCAGAGGCAACTTAATAGTAATTTATATAATAATAAATAGAGGTTTATTCCCGAGGGAGAACAGTTGTGTTCCGAGAGCAGCAGCGCGACTGACTTCTCCCGAGTGAATAAAAGCTCAGAAAAAACGGGTGTCATGTACAAAACTTAATTTTTAAACAATATTTCTTCGTGTGCACGCCTAGGTCACGAAAGACGTATCACTACAGTAGACGGCAGGCAGCCTTCTGGGGGTCATTTGTAGGTGGCTGTGATTTCAGCTGGTTTGCATTGTTTGACATTCTGCATGGAAGAATGGAGGAAAACTTGAATCAGGCAAATGATACATATTATTTAGACTCAGATGAGGATCTACAAATTATTGATGATATGAAAGAAGCAGAATGTGCTGTTTCAAAATTATTGTCTGAAAAATCGTGGCATATCTACGAAAAAGAGTACGAATGTTTCGGCAGTGGAGGAATGACAGGACAGTAAGAAAATTTTCACAAGAAATTGTACTTGCGTATTTTAAAAATAAATCAAAAACACAAATCGTCATCACTTTGGAGCTATTATTCAACATTGAGAGCAATGTGTGTCAAGGAAGATGTTGATATCTCTAAGTACGAATGTATTTCTCTTGAAGAGAAATGCTGACGATACGTGTTTAACGCTTTAATTGATATTAATATTTACAGTTATTGTAAATTGATTGCATATTTTAATAGACAGGGAGAGACACAGACAGGGAGACCCTTCATCCGTCCGTCGGTTTGTTTGTCTGTGAACACTACTAGTGCCGAAACCATGCGTAGGAGTTTTTCCAAATTGAAGAAATCCCCGACCATCTGGCTCTAGTTGAAGCTTTGAAATTTCGAAAAACATTATTTAAAATTTGGGGGTACTTTACATGAAGCCCTCCGGACATTTTCAAAAATTTCTCAAATATGGCTCCAAATTTATTCTTTAAATTTCTTGTAAGAATAGAGTAAAACACACTTATAAAGGTGGAATATTTCCGATTTTCACGGTTAACTCCGAATTTTCGAAATTTGCAAAAGTTTGAATTTTTTTCGGCATCTTCCTACAACTACAAAATTGAAAATAGCGATGTTTCCTTCAGAGGAAATTTGTTGTCCGTAATTAGTTTTTTTGATAAGGCCATGTACATTTTTTGGAATATTTTAATAATTTTCGAGCAATATTGCGTTCAATATTTGCAATTTTTGAAAAATACAAAAAGATTTCTCTATTTTTTTTCTTTAAACGTTTGGTTGGGATAGTTCTAAATGTACTCAATGAGATGACATAAATACCATATTGCTCTATTCATTTGTTTCTTTTAAACATTACAGAAATGAAATGTTTTTGACTTGTCTCTCACATCGTTAATATTTATATTAGCGGCAATTTGTTTTTATTATTGTATTTATAAGTTTATGTGCTTTAAATAGTGTCATATAAAGTTTTTTGAACACTCAACAGTTTTCTGTGAAAATTAGCTCAAATTTACGCATTTTGAGGCACGTTCAAATGCCATTTTCTCAAAAACGGCTCCAATTTTTTTTCAAACTCTTTCTAGTGATAATTACACTGTTTAATATGACGTAAAGTTAATTTTGAAGTTTTATTTATTACACAAATGTATTTTTTTAAATATCTCTCTTACCGTTAATATGCACATTTCCAGCAATTTGTATACATGATTACATCTGTGAGTGAAACTGTTTCAAATGACTTTATATGAAGCTTTTCGAAAACTCAATAGATTTCTGTGAAAAAGAGCTTCAAATTTCGTATTTACAGTTACTCTTGAACACCATTTTCTTAAAAACAGCTCTAAATTTTTCAATGGAAATTGCTAAATAGGACGGGATTTTACTATTCTTTAATATTCTTAATGTAATATTTCTGTTCTACTATTAGGAAACCAAAAAGTTGAGAATTTTGGAGCAAGACCGTCAAGCCAATCCACCTCAAGGAAATTAAAAAACTTCACTACAAGAAAGTCTGTGCCATTCTGTAGCACCACTAGTTTTGTTAGTTTTCGCTAGAAAATATGTACTTTACAACCACTAGGAAAACATTCTTTTAGAAAGATGCTTCTGATAGATAAATTTTTAAACCTGCCAAATGAGTGTATGTATAAAATGCCATTGTTTTCGCCGCTCGTCTGCAAGTTTCTTGGCAGATGCTAGGGCTGATTTATTAACGCTAAAAAGACGTGAGGGTTGGAAATGAAAACCTTATGTAGAAGGATACATTGATCAATCTGTACAAAATAAAATTGGTGTTTCTGAGAATATCCTGCACGACAATCGCGCATTTAAGAACACAACAGTTATGAGTACTACGACGTCTTGAGCGTAGGAATAAACGCCGAAAGAAAATAAATATTCCAGAAGTTTTCAGTAATTTAAATAACTGCACTATAAATATTTATATAAGCAAACGATTATTAAATTATTGGTATTGGTATTAGTCATTGAAGTTTTCATGTATGTTGCATTATTTCCTTTTTGTTTACTCTGTGGTTACTTCAATCCCGGAGGGATTAAAGTACCACTTTAAACCCAAAAGGAATAAAAACACATTTTGGCGTAGGAAAAAGTGTGATATAAGCCGAACTTTAATCACGTTTAAAAGTAAAAGACTTTTAAATGATAGAGGTGGTTTACGATTTGAATTCGGTAACCCCAGAAGTCTTGATAGAGCCACCAAATTACAAAAATATATATCTTGCGTAGTTCTAACTAGGTGTGCTACAGAATGGTACAGACTTTCTCGTACTAGTTAGTTTTCAATTTTACTTTCTCGTCTTATGAAGTTCTGCGTAAGAAGAGAAAGTTATGTATTCGTACGCCGGAAAACGGCGAATTTTCGCCCGAAAAACTCTTATTGCCGAGCTCTGGTAACGAAAAAGTTGATAATCATGTTGATAAATTTAGGGAAAAAATGTGGGAAAAAATAGTGGAAAAAATGTGACAGCAAAACGTCCGTCCGTCTGTGGTCAACTCTAGCGCCTAAAACAAAATTGAAAAATGAGTTTTGAATTTTTTTTGGAATAGTTTCGGGAAGAAATTAAAAAATGTGGGTTTGCAGAGCGATGTCGAAGTGCTTCCTCAATCCAACGCCATATCAATTGTCCAAATTGGATGAACAGTCGGTCTTAAAGTCGAATCGGTCTTGAAGTGAAATTTGGCAAAATATAATGCTCCTCTCTCCCATGCCGCGCCGCCCTTGGTCTGGGCGGCTGAAGGTGGCACGTAAGAGGCAGAAGGAGCAAGTTCTCTTCTGGCCCGACTGGGACCCGAAAGATAATGATTTCGCTACTTTCCGCATTACAACATTACTTTTACTTTCTTGTATACGTACGTGTATATACGGAGAAATATACGTAGTATAGAGAAAGTTATCTAATGCTGCGGAAAATCAATTTCCGGATTTCAACGGAAATGCCTCTATTGGGCCCCCTGATACCGTGATAGTGATCCCTCACGCCCCGAAAAAAGAAGTCCGTCAGTCTTCTAACCATCTGTGTACAATACTAGCGCGTAAACTATTCCTAGAATTTTTTCGAAAATGAATGTTCCCCGGCTAATCTGGCCTACCTCAAAGCTTAGCGAGTTTGAAAAAGATTCTTTAAATTTTCGGAATTTTAATTTTAATTTTCGGAATTGAAATTTAATAACTAAATTACCAATCTCATGAGCGCAACGCACGAAAAGTGTCATAACTGCCCGATTCTCATGAACCCGAAAAATTATGTCCCAACACAATACAACTACTCATCATCGAGATGGAAATAATTCAGCATTTTCCAAAGTCCAACAGAAATTGGTTAAAATTAAGAAATAAGCTCATAAATGACCCTATATAACACTGACGGCGAACGAATCTGTAGTGACGTACGATGGCGAGTGCCAGATTTCTCAAGTTTTGTCACTCATAGAGTTGCAAAGTTTCTCTAGCGCCAACGCTACGGGATAGGGCGTAGCGTTGGACGTCTAGCACTATATATCTATGGAAGCAAAACGTATACTGCTTGCTGCTCAATCGAAAATTCTTTTTTCAGAGGATATCGGAAAGCTGATTCTACATAATGGACCCCGTACTTTGAAAAGTATTGTGCCTTTGTTTTAAAATGGTCACATTGTAAATGTACTAACCTTGAAATGGATTACAAACACAGCGGCCAGATACTTTTTGTTTCACCCATGTATAAATCCTAAACTACAAGTTCTTCAATATTTTTAGCAACGTAAATGACTAAAAGCATGATTTTTATTACTACAGTTAAGGTAACAACTACTTTCGAAAGAAATAGATGAACGGTAAAATTAAATATGATATTTCTTCATCCGAAGTGTCTACTTTTCGGCTGTAAAGACGAAAAACATTTTCATTTAAAAAGTTACGAATCTTATTAAAACATTGTACAAAACTATTTAATACTTTGAGAATGTTGATTATTTTTGGAGTTCGTGTTCTTTGTTCGTTCTTTTTTGTCTTTCGTCACAAGACCGAAGATATAAAGTTTTACTTGCATAGAATATGGAACACAGTTTCGAAGAGTAAATTACACATTATCTTCTCGGAATTTGCTGATTGATAATAAATTAGCAAATTTGAAGTAAATAATTTGATGAAATAAAGAAAATGAAAGAAAGAGAAAACGAGAGGTAAAAGAAAGTTGCGCAACAAGAATTTTTCTAGGGGAGATGTATTGTCTAGCTGACTTGGATGTTCTCTCATAAAAACAATTATTTATGTTAAATTAAACATTTATTTTTTGTTCCTTTACTAGATACTTAAAAGCATTTCATTGAGATACTGAATAAATTTCGTTAAATAGAAAATTAGTAAAAACTATATTTGTGAATGTGTTTGGTTGGCTTCTGAGGGGGGGGGAGCTGAGGCTCCATGAGCCCTTCCCTTTGTTGCACCATAGATAAAAGGGAAAGGACGAAAATAAATAAATAAAAAAGAGTGAAAGAAAGCTGGAAATGGCGGCGGCGGCGGCGGCGCGGCCTTCCCTCGCCCCAGCGGCTACGCGAAGTGGGTCAGTGTGGGAAGGTCAGCGCTGCGCCGCGCCGCAGCCGCCGCTGACTCACGGGCCAACGCCCCCCTCCCCCCCCCACAGCTTCACACACCGCTTCATGCTTCATCCATGCCCCTCCCCCTGGGCCATCTGCCGTATGTCGTCTGCCTGAGCGCACCATTCCAATGCACCCGCCTTCGACTGCCTTCACCCGTCCCCCACCCCCGAACTGTTAGTTCTACTGTACGCTATTGGCTTCCTTTCCTTTTTCGTATGTTCACAGATTAACCGTCATCTCTCAGTTACTTACATTCACTTTTCTCCATTTCCTGTTTTTTTAAATTAATTTTCTACTACATTAACTTCCTATACTTCTTTCTTATTGAATTCACATTCTATTATAAAGACTAATTTTCTCTCCGGATCTACATTCATAGATAAGTTACCCCTACCTCTCATGTTTTACCTAGATTTTTTATCTTCCATTCGTCTTTTGAACTAGTTTCCGTAAATCTTTTAACATCTCCTATTCTAGTTTCCGAATACCTCATGGTTAGGTCTCTCGAAGTACATAAACATAAACGTACTTCATCGTCGTTTTCTTCAAGAATTTCACATAAAACTCCGAAGCTCGCGAACCGATGTGTACGTCGGCGCCGGATCCAGCGGGGGAAGATCAGCATCTGTCGTGATAAATTGATTGATTGATGGATTTTTATTGATTCTGGGCGCGCCAACTACTGAAGTCATTAGTCCCGTAAGTGTAGTGCGTGTTTTTCATCGGGAGGTAGCGGTCATCGTTCCCCTGGATGGCGAGATCCAGCGCCAACCTACGGTTGACTAGCGAGATTTTCCCTAACCAGATAACCGGCGGGGCACCACTCCAGCTGGGGCAAGTTCTAAGTCCCCGACCGGTCTCCAGGCATGTGTGGTAGTATAGTGCATGTTAGTGTAAGTGTGTGTGTGTGTGTGTGTAAGGGGAGAGGATACGACAAGGAAGAGGAAGGAAAGATCGCGCGCGGTCTGTTGCTCGTTTGTTAGGATACTGCTCTGGCATTCGCCTGGTGTTGATAGGAGAAACCCCGGAAAACTACCGATCAGAGCAGCCGGCCGCTAGAATTCTCCTCCAAGCAACGACTGAATTTGACCTAGCTGGAAAGCTAGTGTGAAAAATCCTCCCGCCGTCGGTACTCGAACCTAGGACCACCCGATTAGAGGCACTGCACTGACATCTGTTGATTTACTGAGCCACCGCTTCTGATCTGCCGTGATAAAACATGCACAATTTTTTTACGGACTAATAACAATTAAACATTTATATGCCCGGAAACACGAATAATCAATCATCCGAAGGCGTAGGGTTGGCGCGTGGTTAGGCGGAAGAGTAGGCCTTATGGCCTGAGGCTCGCCCCAAATAGACATTTTTGTTGTTGTTGTTGTTGTTGGTGGTGGTGGTGGTGGTGGTGTTATTATTATTATTATTATTATTATTATTATTATTATTATTATTATTGTTGTTGTTGTTTTTATTAGGGTTGTTGTCCTCTTTGAAATGTTGCCCGAGGAAAACAGAGTCGAGGTAGGGAAGTATTATTCTTCAATTGACTTTACGAATTTTAAAAGTGCCCCGTTCATATCGATTGTTGCAAATTTAAAGAACAGATTTCTCGCGATTACCCGAGACCCCGTTAACACAAATTCTAGTTTAACTTAGACATCAAATTAGCGTGATCGCAGGACGCCGCCAACAGCCATTGTAGAAATTGTGGATTTTTCCGAATTCATTGGATTTTTCCGAATTCATTCATCCGTTAATCATTGGATTTGTTCGTAAAACATTGGGTTTGTTGCTTGTCGTTGCCACTCTGCTTGCTTATATACCATAAGTAGTTGTTATGTGTGTTAAGATAACTATATTTTGAAAGCAAAAACGGGACATTTTAGTTTCTTGTCGTAATGATAAAGGAGGCAAACGAGGTCGTTAAGCACTAATTTCGTTAGGAAATTAACAACAAATAAATAAATGAATAAATAAATAAATTAATATGTAGAACTTACCTGATGTAGTAACATTAACGCCAACCAAAGAATCCTTCAGTGCAGCATTCATTGATATTTTTCTGAGGAATGAATTTTCTTTAGAGAGTCCTTTTTATCACTAATCGTTTTGTAAACGTTTGTTCAATAGTGATTAAAGTTGACCTTATTAATCAACATACTGTTCAATATTTGTTCTACAAGAGCATCCTTGTCCCTTGTCCTCGAACACACTATGAAAATACCCTTGTCCAAGAAAGCACACGCTAAGTGGGTGCGTTAGTTCCTGGTAAGCAAAGACGAAATTCCAATATTTTCAGAAAATTCGAATACGGCAGGCACATTGTTCGCACTAAAATGTAAAATAATTTCCACCTAGTAGTCCCTAGGCAATTTCCACTTCTATTTTTCCAATATTTCCAGTGTTGTGTATGGATCATACCACCAGTGTTACACTGTTCAACAAAAATGCACCTTTGAAAATGATCTTTCCTTTCTCAAAATAGCAAAAATACCACAATTTGTGGTCGAGACAAACAAATGTGACGTCAGATTGTGTTTGTTAGCTATAGTTTTTTATATAAATTTATTTCAAGTTGAAATACTTAAAATATTATTCAGAATCCTTTATTTTGTGAAAATAGTTAACGGACCCTACTTTTGGGCCAAGCAAAATGAATGTGACATTAGATATTGTTAATAGGTCTAACTCTAGTTTTATAGCTTCATTATCCTCAAATAAGAGGATTTTTTCACGTAAACGTCTCCTCTTTTTTAATTTATGTATTTAACGCCTTCTCTTTCTTCGTCGCTTGTACTCCTTTCCTGTATCTTGTCACTGTCCAAGGTAGTTTGCGAGAATAGCAGTGTTCCGTTTCACTGATATCTTGGTTACATTTGCGAAATGTTCTGATAGAATCACTCTCCATATTTGCCACTTACAGCACCACAGTTGCAGGAGAAGAGTCCAGATTAGAATGCAGGAAATGGAGTTTACGTGACATGTTGCAGCCTAATTAACGGTACTTTCCTAAATTATTGTTTGCAACATAGTTGTTAGCTCTTCGATTTCCCAAAAAGCCTTTCACAACATCTTAAAATGCTTCTCGTACTGCTTTCTCATATCCCTGAAGAACTTGATCAAAATGTGTATCTTTAAGGTGACGAATCTGCGGGCCAATGAAGATACCGTCTTTAACTTAAACCTCATTGATTTGTGGAAATAGTCCTCTGAGGAACTAAAAAGCCCTTTTGCCCTGTTCCATCTCATTTCCAAAGTTCTTCATTAATCCATATTTTATGTGAAGAGGGGGCAATATCGTTTTGCTTCTTTCTACCACAGAGTCATGCTGGACATTCTTCTCTCCGCGGCAGAGGTTTTTCCTGGGGGGAGGGGGGACAGACCTTCACCTTGAAGTGAGAAGACCCCGAGTATCCCACTAACACAGGAATCAGCATTACTTTCTGTAGCATACCTGCATGCCCAGAAATACTGCAATGACTTTCAAATATCCGCAGATCTGCCATTGATGAGCTGTGTACTTAATTGTTGACAGAAGTGATTTCATATTGTTGTAGATTTCTTGTGGACAGAATGTCCTAGAGGATGTGAAGGGTGGGAATTGCTGTTGTGTAAAAGTACAGCTTTTAAACGTAGCTTTGAAGAAACTATGAGATGTCTCTAGTCCTTTGGATTGTACTCGATCTAAAGCTGTTATCAAACCACTCACGTTAAGGGCGTTAAGAAACACCCACGTCAGGCATTAAGAATATCTTCCTCTCTAAAGTACTGACTGAAATGTTTTCGCCGAGACCTGTACACAGGCACTTTAACATTAGGTTGGAGATGCCAGAAGCGCTGTTATGTCTTCTAGGTCGAATTCTCTCATTAAATCACTTAGTTCAATCTGGCTAAACCGTTCCACTGTCTCGGTCAGCAGGGTGCTGAGTGTTCTAGTACTCGTACTCTTCCAGAGGGAGTGATACAGACAGACTGTCTCCATGTCTCCATGATGGCTGATAGGATATCGAGGTATTCTACCGTGCACCTCTTTTTTTCTGGGCATGCCATGTTGGAGGGGGTATCATGCAGAAATAGAAATCGTTTATGTGATTTGAAGATTCTCTCCAAATCATTAGACCGGGAGCGGTGGCTCAGTGCATCAACTGATGTCACTGCAGTGCCTCTGACCGGGAGGGAGGGTTCGAGTCCCAACGGCGGCAGGATTTTCGACACTAGCTTTCCAGCGAGGTCGAATTCAGTCGCTGTCAGGAGAAGAATTCTAGCGCCCGGCTGCTCTGATCGGTAGTTTTCTGTGGTTTCTCCGATCAACACTAGGCGAATGCAGGAGCAATATCCTACAAATGGGCCACGTACCTCGCGCGATCTTTCCTTCCTCTTCCTTGTCCCTTACACTCTCTCTCTCTCTCTCTCTCTCTCTCTCTCTCTCTCTCTCACACACACACACACACACACACACACACACACACACACTAACATGCACTACACTACCATACATGCCGAAACACCGGTCGGGGACTTAGAACGTGTCCTGGCTGGAGCGGTGCCCTGCTGGTGGGAGATAGCTGGTTGAATAAAACCTCGCTAGTTGACGGAAGGTCGACGCCGGATGTCGCCATCCAGCGGGGAAAGACCACCACCACTTCACGATAAAAACATACACTTCGCTTACGGGACCAATGACCTCGTTAGTTGACACGCCCGGAATCACTAACAATCAATCCAAATCATTGAGAAGACAAAAAGCATTGAACCCACTTTTTTGTTTAACTATCCTCGAAGATTCACAGATCTCATATTCTACGGGATGCCCAGGACTTATCTGGACATCCCAATTGCATCCCAAGAGCTAACTGAAAGTTTTAAATATCATTTTCATTTATTTCATTATTAAATGAATCAGAATGGGTATTTTCAAGGCGGAAAGATTTTCACTGATAACCAATGTTATCATTAAAACCTGTGAACTTTCAGAAATCGCAAATTCGAATTTCTCGCTCTTCTTTTGCTGAAGAGAGTCTTCAAGAAGATAGCTGAAGAGTTAGATACACTTTCCAAAATTATAATATAAATATTACTTTCATTACAGATAAAACGAAAATGTGTAAGCTGTTGTGGATTTTTAGTATAGACGTATTAGTATTTTTCTTACGATTTTGACGGCGGCTGAGTTCACATCCGGCCTCAATACGAGAATGGCAAGGCCGCGACACGGCAGTCTGAGAAGTCAGTTGTTCTATGAATTATACTGTAAGGCGACAAGATTTCTGGTTTAATGTAAGGAACAGATTCAAATGTATCAACTGCAAGGCAAAACATAATGCTTTTTGCTGCGGTCGCGTCACAAGATTGAATGTTATATTTTGTGATAATTATATCTTCATTATTTAAAATAACTTAAAAACTCTTCGTTTCTCTGTATATTTGGTGTGAATTCATCAAGTTTAAATTATATTAAAAATTCGTGTTGAACAATGTCGAACTGAATCGCAGATTGAATCTGTTGACCAGTTACATTGCAGATGCCTTCCTCCTGCCCTGGCCGTGGGCAGCGCAGAGCTGCGGGGTACGTGGGAGAGTGCACCGCCGAACTGCGCAGCTGCTGCAATGGAGAGCGCGCGAACCGCACAGCTCCGGTGTCGCACTGCGGCAGGCCTCGCCTCGCCATGTCACGCACGTCACTTCACGTACGCTCACGAACGGTTCTACCGCTCATGTGGAACGTGTAAGTTGTAAGAATTCCGCATGATACGAGATTTATATTCGCTAGTTAAGATGTATTGCCCAAATCAACATTTCCGTAACCCGCAACGATCTGCAAAATACGTTCTACGAAAAATCCCAGGTGAGGAATTCCAGTACGTTCTCGAGTCATTGATGCTTACATACCAAAGTAATGGTGCTACCACAGTACACAGTTTCTCGCCTTTTGGGGAACTTGTGTAATTTTCGAAAATTTAGAGTTCAACGAAAATGGAACCTGCACCATGTCATTAGAGTACTTAGCTGTATAAGGGAAAAATTAAGACAAAATTTGGAACTTTTTGAGAAAATATTTGTTTAAAAACTGCCTATTTCACGGAAAATTATCAAAATTATGCAGAAACTATCAATATTTTCGAAAAATTGTAAACGATCTTATTTAAACATCGGTCTTAGATGTACAGTTTTTATAAACGAAAAAATATTTTTCTTCAATACTTTAGTTGCAGGAAGACGACGAAAAAATGTTGAGCTTTTGCAGTTTTCGAAAATTCAGAGAGTTCAACGAAAATGAGACGGGCACCATTCATAAGGATTACTATGTTCTACGAAAAAAAAAAAAAAAAAAAAAAAATTGGAGCCACTTTTGAATTTTTGAAAATATAAAGTACCCTCAAAACTGAAAATATGAGTTTCAAATTCGCAGAGCCTCCAGTTCGGCCAGATCGATCGGGTAATATAAATTTTTGCAAAAATCGTCTAAACGGTTTAGTCGCCAGTTGACCACGGACGGAAGATTGACATTTAATCGTAAACCAAGTTTTGGTTTACGATTGATGAAGAGTGATCAAGTTGGTTGTAGATACTGATTTATTTAATGAAACAACTTCTGCCATGGGTAGATTTCGGATCTTACAGTATGATGTAAGAAAAGTGAGTATTTTACACTTTTATCCTTATTCTTGCCTATATACTGTACACTTTTTTCCCGAAATGAAAACTGAATCCAAAGCTTCACCCAGCGCATTTCTAGAAAACAATTTTCGCCGTCCCAGATCGCTCTCGGGATGTGTCTAATGAGGTCAACGCACATTCGCAAGCAGTAAGGCGGGGGGAGGGGGCGTGTGGCAATTCGTATTCTGCGCCTGCTTCGGCCCCGGCGACGCGATCGCAAATACATAGCGGCGGCGGCGGCGGTCCGCCGTCAGCGCCCCTGGCGGTGGCGCCTTCGCACATTTGGGGCAGGCGCGCGCGCGCTGGCGCGCCTCCAGCCCGACTCGCCGCGCCGGCGCGAGAACATCTGGACGCTCTTCGCCACCGACGGTCGCGTTTTAAGGCGTTTTGCGATGGGATGAAGCATCGGAGAAAGCTTTGGCTATTTTGAAACGCTAAGCGCTAATTCAGATCCTTCTCGTCGTTTTTGGAATGTGTTAGAAGTCTTTGTTACTATCAGGCCTAGGCGATAAATAGCGTCAATTTCCTGAATGCTTGAATCGTAGGAATGTTTTGGGAATCATTTTACTTCATTTTGAGATTTCATGTTTTTTTTTTTTTTTTTTTAATATTTGAATAAGTTTGGGTAGGCTTGTTAAAAAAATAAAAGAGTGCCTTGTCACTCATTGATATGACTTGTCGTCGGAACTTATGACTTTTACTTATTTATAATTAATTTTGTGCATTTGAAATTATATATGTCTATTACTATATATTATGCCTATATATCGACAATGTCTAATTAGAAGAAAATTGTAAGAGAAAAAAATGTGTGTATACATTAACAGTTAATGAAAAACAATTTAATTATGTTGGCTCGAATGCAGATACATAAAAACAGACATTCAAAATTTTTAAAAAATGTGAAATTAGGCATAAATGATAATTCATGACTTGAACAATACATATTCTTATAAGTAACTGATGGTAAAAAATGATCTCGTTGAAATCATTCCAACGAAGAACTTCAAACCTCGAACGAATCAATCGACTCAATAAAATAAATCGTTTCACTGAATATTTGAATTTTTCTTCTGAATATAGGTAGGAATGGAATCAATTTTGTTCGTTTGTGATATTCCAGATGCTCGCATTAAAACAATCCTCGGGCCATTTGTTATCTTCTTATTGGAACTACGAGTAAAACCCTTTTCTAAGCGTCTCTCTATCTCCATAAATAGTTCCAAACGAGAATCCTTGCTGCGGATATCTTTATTGTAACATGACAAAAAATATTGACGTAATTATTTTCGTGTGTGACATCTTATTTCTTCCGAGAGTTATTTCTGTTCTAACTTCACGTTACGCTTTGTTACATTTGAGAGAGACCCATCCGGATAAAAAAAATCCTCGAAGAACTTTGGTAGGAAATTGTGTTGGCAATGGCATGTTTTGGCTTTCGTTCAAGATTAAAAACGATGGGTTAATAACAGAGTTTAACATCTGCTCGCACATCTGGGAGTGCGAATGGCTTCAACCGGTTGCGCAGGGGTTCCACACTCGCGGAATGCTGGCGCGCAAAAAAGGATCGCATTGTATTATTTTTTTTCTTTATACTGGAAATTTACATTAAAAATGACTTTTCTTGTATGCTATAAAATAAAATTTTGAATTGGTAGGTTCTATTTATTTCTGAGCATGGCGATTTACCAGTAAAATAATTGTGGATAAACAGCGATATTTTTATTTGTTTTTGTCACTAGAATACCTCTTTTAATCAAAATGTAGCCTTCTCAGTTTCGCGAACACCAAATGTAACAAACCCCAAGGTGACGCATTTTTTACGACTTACATGTAAGTTGAGGGCCAAACTAAACAAAATGGTCACAATCTCATTCGACATATTAGTGCCTTTTTAGGAAAATATATGATGAACCCTCCTGAAAATACGATTTATTTCAGTGAAAAAATATAAATATTTCGCTAGTACCTCCGTATTTTATTTTCTGTCTACACCTTTGCTGAAAGTAAAAATAAATTTAAGATATTTGTTGTTTATTGGGAATGGGGTAGCTAGCATCAAATGCTGCACATCACAGTAAAATTAAATCACATTTTTGACATCTTAATACTTGATAACATGGAAATTGCTTTTGTGTTATGAAGTGCATTTTACAAACCCCTTCTGTAACCACTGAAACGGAGATTTTTCAGTAAAACTGACAATTCAGTAGTTCATCTGAAGCGTGATTGTTAGTGATCCCCTCGCCATATTATCTGTTGCCTGAAACCATTTGTACGAGATTGATATAACTTTATTAGAATTTCGCAAAATCAAATAGTCAGGATCTTTCTGCTTGATTTAGTAGTCTCAATTCTAATACTGTATTTTCGTTCATTAACAAGAGTATTCGACTGTTACAATATTTAGCGAATTTTACAATTTTTCACTTGGAAGTTGGACATACTTTGTGAAACAAATTAATTCCTGATGTGTTGGTTGTATAATACATAGTAAATTAAACATGCATGAAGAACTATGCAGAGTAAACTTTCTTCTAGTATTTTTGTGAGAGCCTCTTCATTTCTATTAAGGCCTTCAAAATATACAAGAGGCTACTACCACCCCTTGATTTATTTCAATTGTAAGAGAGAAAGTGTTATGGTCGCTAATGATCGCTAAATGGTCGCTAATGACCTAGATGTTGATGCGACCTTAAATAACAAATATATATATATATATATATATATATATATATATATATATATATATATATATATATATATGTTCATTTGGATCAAAGGTCCAGCTGATACTACTGCATTGATACGTTTGAGTGTTTTGAGGAGGAAAATCCGTCCTTTATTAAGTTCAGCGGGGAATTCAAGTACTTTCGTCAGCTCGCCACAGCACATGCTGCGTGCGCACAGTAGCCACCAAGGACTTTCCATCACGATCTGTCTCGAATATGGCGCGAGGTCCAGTTTCTGAGCGTTGCGATTCCCTTAAAAGGTAACGAAGGGTCCAGGTCTGGTCCTGCCAACGAAAACGAAAATCACTTCGCAGTGATGGATATCCTGCGCCACTCGTTTCTTAAGAGGAAGAAGGGGCGTGGTGCGGAAAGAAGCTTCTTGGCTACGAGAGAACGGGCTCCGTCAGTGGAATTCCGCAGACAGTTTCATGGAATTCCGCAGTCCGTCTGTGAACTAAATTCGCTGTGCACTACCAAACAGGGGCATTAACTTACGTGATAGATACGATAGATAATATAAACACGTGAATGACTCGGCACTGTTTAAAATAAGTCTTTTTTAAATTATCTCTTTGCAGAATTCGCCTACAATTGAAAAAAACAACTACATCAATATTTCATTAGAGTTCATTTTATAATTCTGGCTTCTAACAAATCGACTAAGCATTCACTGAAACCACTAGAATCGCTGAATTGGAAGCAAATGAGACAACGCTTGCCTTCCGCTTTCCGTCGTGCGATTACCAGGCCACTCGGGCTCGTAATACGTTCGCCAACCTGCCAGGACTGGTTTGAGTCAAACTTGAGGTCAGGGCCGGCTATTTCTTAAGCGTGACCTCTTGGGTATCCCTTTCACATACTCAAGCATACCCAGCACGTACTGACTTCTGCTAACGACAAGGAACTGACAATGCTTTACCTTTCTCTAAGATTCTTACGTGGCAGATGAAATACGCGTCGAAAATGAAATGTCATTTCTCATACAACTCAGTCAGTAAAAGCAGAAACTTGATAAATAACTATTCATGCAGTGTATAACATAATTTAGAATAAGGTATTTCAGATAAACGAAACGTGTTCCAAGAAAATGTAGTTTTCGTCTATTTTTGAATACTTTTGGATAGAAGTTAAATGACTAAGACTTTTATTAAGATTTCTCGCATTTATTAAAAATATTTTGAGAGATGTATTGTCCACAAGGGCGGCATGATGCCCATAAGGGAGGAGAGATGTATTGCCCACTTCTTACTGGGGAAACTGGGCAAACTAGGCAGCTGCCTAAGGAGTCCAACCTCAGAAGTCGCCACAGATGATAAAAACAAAATTCAATTCAAATAACTTTACAACAAAAAACGTTTTTTCTTCATAAATGTGAAAAGTAATTTTAAACCATTCTTCTAGTTACACAGCTTTTTACATACATTTATTTTATTTATATTTCAGAATATTTGGTTTACTAGAATATTAATTATAAATAAGTGGAAATTATAAAACGGAATTATACAACAAACAATATTGTTAGCGCCAGATGTTTAGAGACCTGTCAGCGGGGTTTGCAGAGAAACTCGTCTCCCCTACCGACACGCCACCCATCTAAATTCGATCTCGGGTCCCACGTTGACTACCAGGACATGCGTATGCCGTTCCGCGTGTATTTTTTTTTTTGTTCTATTATTAAAAAGGAGGGGGCATCACACTTTTGACTGCCTAGGGCCACAGATGGTCTCATGAATTCCTTCAGAGCTCAGCGAGAGTAAGTGATAGTTAACATATTTTACAATTAAATTTAAAAGAATTTATTTTGAACCTGTTTTCTAATAAATAATATTTTGAACGTATATCTAAATGTTAAAAATTAAATTATAAAATCTATATCAGTCACATACTATTTCGAACAACTTTTAAAAGTTCTTTTTTGAAAATGGGCAGTTTTCTGAATAGTCAAGCTATTTATAATAGTGGTTGCACTAAGTTTCTTTACTGAAAAACTCACCGACACAGAAAATGTTTGACTTCTCTAAACGTATCTAATAATTAATTCACCACGCATTCATTATTCCCAATTAGCATTATTTGTTTTCAAGTGAATGTATCGTAAAAATGACTAGACCAATAATCCTAATATTGCTCTCAGATGGATTAGGTACTAAATACAACTAGAATATTTGATATGATTTATATGAAAAATAATATAAATTTAGATATCACATACACGATAAAATTTTATTTTCATCCCTATTTTCCAGTAAATATTTTCACAAATCGTTTTGAATTTACGTTAAGAAGCTGTTCATTATTGCATCCCTCGCAAACTCATGTGTTATTCGTTTGCTTCGCATTTCAACACGGATGCATGAGATCTCAAATATGGTACGTTGCTCTGAGGCGCGGTATATGGTGAGACATTAGCAGCCATGTAGACGCGTTCTGGCATATTCGCAAATTTTTGCGCATATGGTTGCCGATGGTGGCGCCACCAGCCTGTGCCTGCGAGGGCAACCGTCCCTGACTCGCTCCCCGCTTTCAACACTCGTCCGCGCCGCCCAGTGGGCATAAAGGACGTCGTGGCGTACTCAGGAATATGCGTAATCCCACCTGTACTTCTCTTCTTTACAGGCGCCGTTTGAAATATTTCGATTGATTGATTGATTGATTGTTAGTGATTCCAGGCGCGTCAAGTAATGAGGTCATTAGTTCCGAAAGTGTAGTGCATGTTTTTTCAACTGAAGGTGGCGGTGATCCCTCGCTGGATGGCGAGATCTCCCGACCTACCGTCGACTAACGGGGTTTTCCTCAACCAGGTATCTCCCACCAGCGGAGAACCGCCCCAGCCGGGGCAAGCTCTAAGTCCCTGATCGGTCTCCCGACATGTAAGTGTAGTGTGTGTGTGTGTGTGTGTGTGTGTGTGTGTGTGTGTGTGTGTGTGTGAAACTCCTCCGGCATTCGTCTGGCGTTGATCGGAGAAACCACGGAAAACTACCGATCAGAGCAGCCGGCCGCTAGAATTCTCCTCCAGACAGCGACTGAATTCAACCTAGTAGGAAAGCTAGTGTCGAAAATCCTGCCGCCGTCGGGATTTGAACCTAGGACCTCCAGGTCAGATGCACTACAGTGACATCAGTTGATGCACTGAGCCACCTCTCCCGGTGAAATTCGTCGAAACGGTGCGGTACTTCGATTTGAAAAATGTTTAATCAACTTAACGAAAGATGTTAACCAATCTTATGAAGATAACAATAGTTACTGTTAAACTGTTTAATATTATAATATTCCTAACGGCCAGTAGCGACAAAATGTGTTCAACTATTGAGCAATATTTTAAAATTTCGAATAAACAATGAGATTACAGAAATGAAATAAAATATACTAAGAGCTTCCTTATTAGCTCTCGGTTGACGTCACGCAATGAGAGCCGGATCTGCGCACATTTGTTCGGAAGTTAAAAGCATTTTGCCACTATGAGTATTAGAGTAATGTATTCCGTTTTCTTTTTCAAGCAATTACTTAAAAAATTCTCGCTCATTGACATTAGTACGCATTTCTTTATCAAATGTAGTAAAATTCAGATCTTGCTTTTTGATTGTAGTATTCTGGATAAGAACTTTTCTCGCCACGGTAACGTTAGGCTAAGCAAATTTTCAGTTCTCTCTGAAGCAACAGACTAAGGTTGAGTATAAATGAAAAGTTTTGAACTTGTCAAAAGCATACTTCTGTTTTCTGCGCCATAAGTTCATAGAAGTTGCGCGATCTTTACAAGTTACAAACTTTGAGCGGAGGCCGCAGTTAACGGTCGACGAAGAAAGAGACAAATTTCCCCTGGCACCGAAGGAAAAAACTCTGCCCCAACTCTGGTTGACGACGGTACCCTGGAATAGGTATGTAATCGTACCGAATGCAGTCCTCTGCGGCGGCGAATGCCAAGTGAGGAATTCGCTAATGTCTCAATTCAACTCGTGGGAATAAACTAAATTGACAAGTTTCGTTTTTATCTTCCTGAAAGTTTTTGGAGGTAATTTGTCTCTCCATCTCGTGACACAAAAAATAAACAAACAAAAACAATTATGATATTCTTGCCCAATGAAGTATATAATGGACAATGTATTTGTCAGTAATACTGTCTGTATAAATAAATATACTAGCGCTCAGAACAACACAGCGGACACAAAAGACTACTATTTCAGCCATGCAGTACCTGAATTTATCCATTCGAAACTGAATTTAGTATCCATTCTTGCTACCTGACGAACGATTTTATGTTGTTTATCACTGGCACTACATATGTTCTACGCACTGTGAAAAGAACCTTATCAGTTAAGCGATACGGTTGGAGAGCATCAAGTTCTATATTTAGCGAACGGTCGCTTCTCAAAGTCTACCCATTTCCCTGCAGTTAGGCGTTAGATGTGGGGTAGGTCACGGAGGGAGTTCGTAGATTAGCATCTGAGGAGAGGCAGCAGAGAGACTCCTTTAAGAGAAAGGAGTTTCGTAGCGAAAAATGAGAGTGTTTTTTTTTCTTTTTTGACATTTTCAACTTTAAAAAATGTGAAATGAATTTGTATATTTTCTAATGATGTTAAGAGTAGTGACTGTAATTAACTTCAGGATTTTATATTAACATATTTATAGTAAAAATGGTTTCTGATAAAAAAAAATTGCTTTACGGATGTCAGAGTCTAAAATATCCTACATGAAAAACATCGTTGACTTTAATAACTCGGAAAGATCTTCCAAAATCAAAGTACACAATGGTAGTTCCATTTCGTTTTGCAAATCTATGTCAATGGAACATCTTGGTCAACCCAGCATCTTTTTTTTTCCGTTTTTCGGAATGCACGGAGTGGAGTATCTTTATTTATTTAGTCAAAAACAGTCAAAAACTGTATGTGACGTATGGGGGAGAAAATCATCTGCGCACGCTTTCTTGAGTTTCAGAATCCCTTCTCAACAATTTAACTATTAATAGTTGAAAGATTAATAATAATAATAATAATAATAATAATAATAATAATAATAATAATAATAATAATAATAACAAATTTAAAAAGCGAGAGATTAACATTTCAAAAACTAGATATTTTCGTTGCCAAATTATAGAAAACTTATTTTTAACGGTAAAGAAACGAACAGACTTGATTTTTCTGTATTGTTAACAAAATAGAAACTCACCCTAAGCTCTACTACCACTACAAGCAAAGGAAAGTTCAACAAAACGTGCGCATAGTGAAGCTACATTTACGTCCAGAAGCAAATACACATTCACGTAAAACATAATTAAGCCGGGAATTAATTAACCTAACAAGCGGTTATTGGATTGGAATTTCAATTATCTGTACATATTTTAAATGAACTAAAATTACAAACGAAAATATGATAAATTATGTCGATAAAAATAAATAGGTTTGGCGCAAATGCTACACGATTAAAAAAATGCGAGTCCATTATTTTTACGAGCTGAATCACATAAAGTATCAGCACTTTTTTCCCCTAGGGCTTCTATCCAGCCGACAGCCAGTTGCCCATTACGTCCCGAAGGGACGCAAATTCGACCATACACTAGACAAACACTTGCTGGCTCCTCTGATCTGGGGTCAGCAGAACGCGAGGCCCTCCGCGACAACACACACACAAAGTCAAGGGACAAACAGCCATGCCCAAGGCGGGACTCGAACCCGCGACCCTTCGGACCGAAGCGCTGAGTCGGTACTCGCCCTTAGCCATCTCGGCCATCCAGGTCGGCATCAGCCCTTTTAAGTTGTTTTAAAATATTTAGATTAGTCTGAGATAATTTTGTACTTGACTAGAACAGAAGACGTTGTCGTCACTTGACGCATGGACACAAGGCGAGAATTGTGAACGCGCGTGCGTGGCATGTGTACAGGCGTGTGCGTGCGCTGTGACGCACGCGTGAGAAAGCGAGGCCGAGGCGGATGGGAGCAGATGCGCCGCAGAGGGCCGACGCTCACTCATTTCACGTGAGGCGCGCAGCTGTTCGGCACTCCGCTCTGAGCTGCCGCCTATCAACGGGTGCACCGCCGCTCGCTGCCACTTCCCAACGTTTTAGAGCGGAGGTAGAAGCTTCCTCTTAAATCCGAACATTTTCGTGACATCAGGGATTTTTACTCTGGAAATTTGAGTTATTTTTCCATTACCGTTTCCACTCGATCGTATTCTACTTCTTCTCCTCCTCCTCCTCTTCTAGTCCCGATGATGGCAGGATTGTCGGCACTAGCTAGATAGGTCGAATTCTGTCGTTGCCTGGAGGAGATTTCTAGCAGCCGCGTGCTCGGAACCGTAGTTTTCCGTCCTTTCCCCGATCAATACCAGGCGAATGTTGGAGAAGTACCCTAACAAACGGGGCTCGGAGCACGCGCGATTTTTGCTTCCCATTCCTCGTCTTAACCCACCCCTTACTTACAAACACTTACCCTTACATTCACTATTTTACCACGGGAGACCAGTCGGGAGCTTTGGGTTTGCCCGGCAGGGGCGGTACCCCGCTGGTGGGAGATACCTGGTGGAGATACCACGCTAGTCAACGGTTGGTCGGCTTCGGATCTCATCATCCAGTGCCACCGTTCAGGCAAAACACGCACTACACTTACGGGACTAATGACCTTATCAGTTGATGCGCCCGAAATCACCAATCAATCAAAAAATCCTTTTCCTTCTCTTCCATGTTGTTGTTGTTGTTGTTGTTCTTGTTCTTCTTCTTCTTCTTCTTCTTCTTCTTCTTCTTCTTCTACTACTTCTTCTCCATCTCTTTCATATCGCAATACAACTAGGTGTGGATCAGTTATTACGTCATGTATTTGCATCCACTCTTTTCTTTTTTTCATTTTTTGAATTTTTTCAATTTAACGCTCCTCAATTTTCAGTTTGTGACAGACATCATCCTCTAAATCCTTTGTTTTGTTTTTGTAGAGATTTCCAATTCGTGATCTGGTTAGTACCACTATTCCAACCAGTCCTTCCAAAAACATTCAAATCAAGATGTCCTTTTGTATTTCACATCTTTTGCGGTTCTCTTTTAAGAAATTTAACTCGTAATGTGTTGTCCTTTTGCGTAGCTTTTTTCGGATGTTCCTCTTGTTTTTTTCTCGGAATCACATTAAAACAATACAAATAAATAATACATTAATTTACAATTTTGCAATGTTTTGAAAAATGTATTTTGGACTTCCTTTGATAATATTTTGTCAACGCTTACCTTTTGGGCGAGACTAATACACCGCAACCTTTCAAACGATGCTTGTTATATATTGAAGTGCTTTTTGCTGAGATAATTACGAAATCATTTGGTATTAACTCACAAGATGATGGGACGTAAAAAATCACTTAAAATATTTTAGACTGAGACGTATTCGTATGTATGAGAGTATTCCTTTACTGTGCACGATATTGTTACGATATAAAAATATAAATTTGTAAGACTTGAATGAACTGGTGAAAGAACAATTGAGGGATGTCGCGTAGGTTATAGTTTACGCGAGGTTGTTGAGGGAGGTGCATCGAATTGGCGAGATAATGGACACTTGAATATAGACCGGGATTATTAATGTGAAATGTTGGTTTTAAAACCCAATTAGTAGCGACCTCAGGATATTGGAAGTTTGGCGAAATATTGGGGATGATAATTCAGCAAGTGAATCGGTGGTGCTATAATATGGAACAAGAAATCTGCGGAAGCGAAGAAAGTAGCATTTACCGATTGATAATTTCATGAACAATGTATTTTAATTTTCACAAGAAAGGTGCTAAGGGACAGCGATGTTTGGTGAGTGGCAATACAGCTGCAGATGAATTTATTGGCGTTCAAACGATTGCGAGCATTCACGTGTGCATACACTGCAGAATAAATATCAGATATATAAATATTAGAATAAATATTAAATATTAAAAATTTATAAAATAAGTATTAAAAATTAAATTATTTATAAATAAACAAAATTAATTTTAATTATGGAAAAATAGCTAGACAACTAGTCAATGACCACAGCAGAAGTGTTGAGTTTTACCACTATGTTAAAGTATCACATTTTTCAATTTTTTATCCCTGGTCAATAAGGCAATAATACCTACCCATAGATAAGGCAACAATATACAAATAGATTAATGTGCCCATCTCTTTATCAACACAGTAAATTTGAAAATGTATCCATACGTTCCGTACGTAATTTTTATCCCAGATGGATGATCATGAATGTGTTGAAATACGAGCTCGTACTATTTCATTGAATCATATTACTATCAAAATTAAATCATTTCATCATGTAAAAGTTATTTGCATTTCTATTTCTATTTATACAATTTAAGAAAGCTTTGGATTTTAAAACGTTCTAGAGATCTCGCATAAATGGTAAAGGATGGATTGACGTGAATTGTTTTCATAATTATTTCTATGTAATTGACTTTTTGAATTTTGAACTAACTTGTACAAACTTGTTGCAACAACTCCTGCAATAGCTTTCCCTTATGAAAAATAAAGCCAGGCGAGAGATTTCACGTGTTATGGCGTTGTGTACGTTGAGAAAACAAACACCGATCGCTATTAAGGAGGAGAATGAACGCGCCTCTGTTTTGGAACCGCGTCCTGTCGTCCCAGTAGTGTTGCTCGTGCGGTTGTGAAGGACGCCCTCAACGGAGCGCTCTTGAGCTGCAAAAACTGTCCACACATCAACTGCAATGCTTCTAAAAGCGAACCCACAGCAAGATGAATGAGGGAATTGTGAGTAGGATTGTCGAAGAAATTCCGAACTGAAATGTGATTAGGCAACCTCAGTTTGTAAGTTAATCATTGCAGGACGTTGATAAATTATCGAAACGGTTTTGAATAAATAGGTTAGGGCCACAAATCATCGTGTACTATTTTATGAGGCTCAATGTATTAAAGCGTTGGTGCCAAGATACTGTCTCGACTCTAAGTATAATGGAGGGCAAAAGATGTTTCTCATTGTAAGCCATTTTAAAACCAGAGATAAATAACGATTTTGAATACGTGATGATTAATTTAAAATAAATACTGAAGATTCAAATGATTACTATCATATTCAACAATAAGTTCTCTCAGAAAGGATAGTCTTCGTATCGTAATTAATTTCGTTCTATTCACAACCGTCTGATGGTCTCTGTCCTTGACGGGAGTGGACTCATTATCATAGGAAATTGCTAGTACGGCCATTTCAAAAATTCGGAAGAGATTTTTTCTTCTAAATTTCATTCTTACCCCCTTACTAAATAAATTATAATACACATCAAACTAATTTTATCTGAAAAAAAATCAATTAAAGTAAGTGGAAAGAACACACTACATTGACACAACAATATTTTCAAAATTCAATCAGTTGCCAAACACATGATCGCACAACCGCTTATTAACGTAAGGAAAGAATTTATGAACATTGGTAATTTGTCAACATAAACATGAAACATTTGAGTATTTTCTTTTTATTCACTATGTATAAAGTTTCCCTTACTGGGTTATTAATAAACAAATGATAACAACTCGACACTTGAGAGTTGGCAACATAGTTTGTCGGAAATGCACTGCTTTTTATAACCTCTGAAAGGAATAAATGTATTTGTTGGGTTATGTGATACAAATATTCTATATACAATGCAAACAATTAGGAAACGTGTTGGTTAGTTAGTGATTCCGGGCGCGTAAACAGCTTAGGTCATTAGTCCCGTAAGTGTAGTGCATGTTTTTCCTCGGGAGATGGCGGTGATCTTCCCCCGCTGGATGGCGAGATCCGGCGCCGACCTACCGTCGGCTAACGGGGTTTCCCCCCAACTAGGACTCTCCCACCAGCCGGGCACCGCCCCAGCAGGGACAAGCTCTAAGCTCCCGACCGGTCTCCCAGAATATGTGGTAGTGTAGTGCATGTGTAGTGTAAGTGTGTGTTTGTGTGTGTGTAAGGGGAGAGGATATAGCAAGGAAAAGGAAGGAAAGATTGCGCGCGGTCCGTGGCCCGTTTGTTAGGGTACTGCACCGGCATTCGCCTGATGTTGATCGGAGAAACCACGGAAAACTACCGATCAGAGCAGCGGGTCGCTAGCATTCTCCTTTAGACAGCGACTGAGGAAACATGTTTGTTTGCCACTAAATATTATTATGCTTTGATAATGTCATGCCCTAAAACAGACTGGTTGGCACTCATTCAATTGGCCACGCTTATTGCACGCTTACATGGAATTAGAAATACAAAATCAAATCTGCGTCTCTCACTCCTGGAGGTCCTGCGGTTCAACTCCAGACGGTGGTGAATTTTAGAACTAACTCTGTAGGTAGGTCGAATTCGGCTGGAGTATTTTTATAAATATCACATATTTAAGAAGTACATAAGTGTAAAGTCTCATTAGCAATTCACTTATATTCAGAGTAAACGTAGTAGCGACGCTTTCTATAAACTCGTCTTAAATCGCGTCTGTTTATTAACACGACGGCCCCTCTAGCGAGCAGGAACGGCCCCGGGAATTTCTCGCAATACCACCTTTCCTGCGAGAAGAAACTTGTGGAAAGTCAAACGGCGCGCATCGCCCGTCCGAACTGCGCGTTGGTCTGGGCCGGAGCCGCCGCGGACGGCGCGAGGGAGAGAGTGGCGCCTGCTTCGCGGAGCGCCGCCGCCGGAGCTCGAAAGCCGCGTCGCGTCGCGTCGCGTCTTGGCCAGGGGACGGACCCGGGCGAAAGCGGACGGCGCGGATCGGACGAGCCCTCGACGGCGACCTTCACCCGAGGAAAGTGCCAGGGCGAGGGCACGATGGGAGTTATGGCGCCGGAGATCGTCCCCTCTAAAAAGTTTCATATCACTTGCTGGAATAGTATGGACGTCCTCTGGACGATAAACACCTCGGATGGTTATTTGCAGGCATGGGTATTATCCGCGCACGTTTTCTTGAGGCCTCGCTTCGCTCGTTGCGCGAGGAGTGGGGAGTTCGGTTATTTTGACAAAAAAAAATTACATCAAATTTGTAGTTCGTTTTTCGATGCAAAATAGTTCTATTACATGAGACCGAGCATTTCTGGTTATCAGATTTTGTTCACAATGCTCGTTGCTATCAGTTATTCTGAATTCAACACATATTGGCAAAGGAGTAGTTATTCAATAAGTAGGTATTCCGGGGCCGACCTGGATGACCGAGGTGGCTAAGAGCGAGTACCGACTCAGCGCTTCGGTCCGAAGGGTCGCGGGTTCGAGTCCCGCCTTGGGCATGGCTGTTTGTCCTTGACTTTGTATGTATGTGTTGTCGCGGAGGGCCTCGCGTTCTGCTGACCCCAGATCAGAGGAGCCCGCAAGTGTGTTGGTGTCTAGTGTATGGTCGAATATGCGTCCCATCGGGGCGTAAAGGGTAACCGGCTGTCGGCTGGATAAAAGCCCTAGATAAAAAAAAATAAAAAGGTATTCCGGGGCTGAAGAAAACGTGCGCGTATAATACCAACGTTTCGGCCGTCGTTCTGCAACCTTCCTCAGGGCTAAATGCTGCTTTTTGCTCTGCAGAAACGTTGGCACCTGTGCCTAGGACGCGTCGCCTCCGGGACATTCGAGTATTTACTGCCCCCGGCCGGGGAAGCCTATGCCCTCATTTGATTCCATTGTTCATGACGGACGGCGAAGTTTAAATCCTCAGCGGTCGCCGCTCGCCAAGGACCGCCCTTCGCTCCTCTCGTTGCGATACTTCTATAATAACTACATTATTACGAAAAACGATTATTACGACGGTCTCTACCAGGAGGCACTATTAACACATTGCGTAGGTGCAATATTCAGATTGAGACTTTTGAAATGTTGATACCAAAGAATCTGAATGAAGTAAATTGGAAAAGAAAATCTCAAGAGCATTCTTCGAATTCATCGAGAAGATAATGTAATGGCCACGATGCATTGGGTCCAAGGGTCAAGAGGCCTCTTGTGCTTATATTATTCATACCCACGGTTAGTTAATAAAATGAAAACGCTGGTTTTGCCATGCAATCTCTGATTCTTCATATTTTTGCCGTTATTCAGAAGAAAATTGTCAATTTGTACAGTGGCGAAGAGCAAGATCGCTTCCGACTTCCGATCAAAGTCATTGTAAACTTAAGCTCATGAGATAATGTGAAGTACCTCTATTTTGACCAGGTTCTTTGATGAGTTTACCTTGATCCACTGAGTACATGCTGAGATAGACCCTTGCTTTGTTTCTGGACAAGAAAATTCCCCATTTGCGTACGTTTTCTTCACCGGGGTCATGGACGGTTTCATCGTGACGACTGTTAGACATGTTGATATGCAGTGAATTATAATATTATTGTATTATATTATGTGCTCTAATTTTTGGCAACCGTCGTATAGTCGAATGAAACGATTTTTCAGAGATTATGTAAACCGCTTTCATGAAGCCATAGTCCTAAAATTTGCGTTCCCATTATCTTAGTAAATTCATTATTATGAAGAGCGGATTTTGATGATATAAAACATCGCCAAAAATGATCAATAAAATGATCTTAAAATGTTTTTAAAATTCCCCAACAAGCAAAGAAAAATGACGTAAAAAATATGATCAAAACCCGTTCAAATTAACAACTCAAACTGTTGGATATGTTACTGATGTAATCGGTTTCTTCCTTTCGTTCAAGTGCACTTTGCTCGCAAAAGTTTGGTTGATTTTTAATACATATTTATTTTTTCATTGTGAAGTATATAGATCAGTTTACATTCACTTTTTCATATGCATTGAATGGCTTTCCAGCTATTCTTATTTCATAATCTAAAAACTAAACTTTAACTACAGGAAAGGATAGGAAGCTTCAATCTGCACTTTACTATTAGCTAATGTTCGAGAATATGTTTAGGAAGGCGTTAAAGAGTATCGGTTTTTATTCGTGTTGGAGTATAGTCTGTTGAGACACTACTCCAACGCGAGGTTATAGTCAGATGACGTGTGGTATACAGTTGACATTTGACTAAACGTTGTGGAGAATGGGCTATGTGTTTAGTGATGGATGTTATATTCAGTTCTTCGTATATTGGTTTGCTGAATATAAGCCATGGAGCGTGAGTTGCTAATCGGAAATCAATTCTGGGGTCGCCTTGTGGCACGCCTGCTTGTATTTTACGGGGGTTTGAATTGTTCTTTCTACTGTCTCTGTGAATGTTCTATCTGTTAAAAAATGTTTTATGATGTTGACCAGGTAGGGGTAATTGTTCTATTGATTACATTTGAATAAAGCCTTAGTGCCAAACTCTGTCAAGGTTTGTGATATGTTCAGGAAAGTTGCTATTATTGCGCTTTTTATCTTGGAACGCTGAGTGAATATGTTATGTTAGCCTGAGAAGCTGATGTAAAGTGTAAACTTGGTTAATGAAGCCAAACTGATGTTTGGGTATGTTTGTGTTTTATTAAATAATTTTTGCCTTTTCAGAATTAATTTCTCTAAAACTTTTGATAGTGTTGGTAATAAGTTGATCGGTCTGTAACTTTCTGGATACTGGGATTTTTATTTGGCTTCGGAACAGGAATAATTTCTCAGCTTTTTCAAACTATTGATATAAACCAATTTCTCTTATTGGTGTAAATATAATTCATGAAAGCTATTGTTGGTGTGGGTAGGTTTTAGAAATTTTATGGTTGATATTGTCATGTCCAAGGGCTATTTTGAGGGGACGTTTTTTATTATATTCTTAAGTTCCTTTGGTAAAATGAGTTTTATTTTTGTGGAACATAATAGTTCGGAGGTGAAACAGGATTTTCAATTTTTATATGTTCTGGGTGGGCTGAAGTGTTATTAAGTGTGAAAGAACATTCAAAGTAATCGGATAATGCTTCGGCTTTATCAATAGGGGAATTTTTTCCAGTGGGCGTATTTATTGGAGGGATGGTGTTCTGCTTTCTTAGAATGCAAAAGTTTGGTTTGAAATGTTATTTACGATGTAATCTCTGACTTTATTTAACACGAAATGGGCCGATCCGACAAAAGCGCTGATAAAGCAACCATAGATTACGTAGGACTCACCACGGCTGACATTACAATATATGAGTGAAGAAATTGAATAGGCTACTCTGAAATTCTGTGGAGAACATATGTCGCATCTCAAAAATAGTGTTTGAAGCTAGTACCATTAAAATTAAATCAAAATGAATGAAATCAGTGAAAATGTATTAAAAAATGACGGGAAAAGTAAAAAATAATTTAGTCAAATTCGAGGAAAAATGCAAAAAAAGGCATAAAAATGTGAGATTTCCTTTTATCATTACACAGAATTAAGGTCCGTACTAAACGGCATCGTTCTAAAATGAAAAGAAAAAAAAATGACATTTCATTAAAACCCGTCCCCTATTCAACGAAGAAATTGAAACAATCAAAAAAGAAAAGGAGAATCTCTGTCTGAGATTTCTTCAAAGTTAGGGCGAAGAGAGCAAAATAAAATACGAACTGAAAGACTGCAAAAAAACTGGATCATCTGAAAAGGATTAACAGTCCGAGATTGCCGAAGGAGATATATTATTATATTATTACGTACGCCAAACGGAGAAAGAGAGACCAGGAGAACCAAGGAAGTGATGCTCTTCACTAGACGACTTTGCCCGAGCCGTCTAGAGTTGCGTAATCCTCGATGATTGTGATGATGATTGCAGACTTTTAATTTGTTGATGTACAAATTGAGCAGATTGCGTTATTATATTTTTAATTTTCAGTATTAGATTGCCATTTTCCCATTCCAAAATTATTTTTTCCAAGATAATTAAGAACCCAACGTATGTATTTAATGTATTTGACGTATCGTATGTATTTTAAATTACACAAAGAGAAATGCATCTTATTTGCGTGTTACATCTTTCTTGGTTGCGGTATTTGAACGAGAGCTGTACCGTAGCCGTTGTTAGTTCGATACCACAGCACGTGTCCCCAAAGAGAACTGGCTGCCCGGCCAGTTTGAAATGATCCTTCTCCCCTCCACGTTCGAGTGCATTAAGCTCAAGCTCATTCGGGCGAGCCTCCCCGGAACAAAAAGGAAATCAAGCTCCCCTTTATTTACTGCCCTCCCCTCGGCGACCCGCAGGCGCGCCACGGGAGTCGCCGCCTCTGACGAAGCTTCTGCGCTGGGAGTTGCTAGATTATAGTCAGAGACGCGCTGAAGTGTGAGTCAATGCGGGTAACTCGAACTGTGACAAGAAACATACTGGGGAAAAAATAATTGTTTCATAGAATGTACAATAGTCATTTTCCAAATGCACATTATTAAATTTTTTATTAGGAAATCATTAGTTTAAAACGACAAATATATTCTTTATTTAATCCTTGGCCATTTCCTTTTATGCAAGGAGTCAAACAGGGATTTTTTGAACCCACAAAAATATACAACGCTTATCATATCTTTTACATAAATAAATAGATCTGCAATAATGAATCTTGCAATATAGTTCTTTTTTCGCTCTATAGTGTTGAGAAAACAAAATCTTGTTCTATATTCGACCATGTAGTTTTACAATTATGAAACAAGGTATATTACAAAAACTCTCGTTAACACGACAAGTGTTTCTACTGTAATTCTCGTTAACATGAATTCCGAGGGGCCGAAATAATTAGTGTTCGTGTTATGAAGACTCGTGTTATCCTATTATTATAAATATAAGTTTTACTACGTTTTCTTACTCACATTTTGTTCGTATTAAGGGAGTTCGCGCTAAAGGGGACATATACTATAAATTACTGTAATAGGAACATATATAAATTAATCTGTTTGAAAAAGTGTTTTCCGTTTTCATGTTTTGGCACGACAAGTGCGAACATACGAGTTTATAGAAGGAATTTGGCCAGCTTATGTATGTGATTAAAAAGGCGCAGGAAGTAGTGGCTGTAATATTTCAGCTCCATTGGCAAGCGAACTCGACGCCTCCTGGGCGTGTCACGGGATAGGCATGCGATCCCGCAGGAAGCCACATGCGGGCGGACAACACAGGCGACGGCGGCGGCGGCGGCGGCGGCGGCGGCGGCAGCGGCGGCGGCGGCGGCGGCGGCGGCGGCGGCGGAGGCGGAGGCGATGCTCCCACAGTGGCCGCCGCTGCAGACCCAGCGGCCCAAACACACACAAGCAACCCCTCACCGGAATGCAGTTGGAGGGCTTGGGGTGGGACAGGCCTCGGGCAGGTCAGTCCTGAGGAAGACCATAACAAGATGGCCGGCGTCAGCCAAGAGCACTTGCAAGGAAGCCTTCAGGACTTCACGAGATTGTCACACGACACATTTGGATACAACTTGTGGCTTTACCATCAATACACCCTCAGCCTTTCACATAGTGACTCTGTAAGCAGTCATTTTGACCAGAAAAAGTCTGTTACAGATTTTTTTATAATTACTCAATTTTAGTCTGAAGAGGCACATGACTATTTGGTCCCGACTCCTTGAATCATTTGCAGTCCGCTCTTATCATTTAGAAACAGCTTCTCCTTGCAATCGAAATCATCTCTTCCTTCCTGACAACCTTCTCCATTTCTTCTTACTCAAATCCATCGTCTCTAGAATAATATAAAATATTATAGTATACGATAACTTCCTTACGACGAATGGAGTCCTGAAATGGCAGCAACGGTGAAGTTACTGCTGGCCCCCCTGTGAATTTTCTGCTAGGAAGTGGCACAGTAATAATATAATGTATTTATTTGGCGTTATTGGGTCGGCAGTCCGACTTCCTCTGCCAGCTACCGGCGTCCCCCGTGCCTGGGCCTTGTTAAATTCCCATGCTCGGGGGTAAGAGCGACATGAGGTGAACATGACGTATTCTCTTCACCGCAACTAGCAAGATCCGCCTGTTTGAGCTTTTCTTCGTCACACAGCTACAGAAACTGGGACGATTTGAAAGGAAAGCTACAAATATTTTTACCTCGACCGCGAATCGAACTCGGGACCACAGCACGGGCAGCTAGTACGCTGCCCATGAGCCATCCCAGAGGCATAGTTATAATAATAATAATAATAATAATAATAATAATAATAATAATAATAATAATAATAATAATAATAATAATAATAATAATAATAATAATAATAATAATAATAATAATAATAACAAGAAGGCCTGTCCGGATAGCCGAGATTGCTAAGGCAGTAGTGCCGTGGCGATCTCGGACGGAAGGATCGCGGGTTCGAGTCCCGCCTCGGCTGGGTGTGTTTGTGTATGTGTTTGTGTGTGCCGTCCATTCATCCTTCATTATCATCATTCCATCTTCCATCCCCCAGGACTAACAACCCTGGGGTATGAAAATCGGATTCAGCCTAATGTTGATCCCCCTGGTAGTTACATGCAAGACTTGCAACGTGATAAAATGATACTGAGCCCGTGCAAGTGCATGTCGCGCGTGGTCCAAGATGGCCACCTGTGAGCAAAATGTTAATAATAACAATAATAGTAATGAAATTGGCTTATGAACTTTTAAATAAGGTAACTATTTAATTTCAAATTTATTGGCTTGAGTGAATGTGGTTTTGGCGCAGGCGCACGCTCGCCCGGTGGCTGAGTGGCAGGGGCGCGGCGTCGGGGCGGGGCGGGCCGAAAGGGGCGGGGCGGGCGGGGGTTGGAGTCCAGAGGCGCGCCGCTGGAAATAGCTCGATGACGCCGCCTGGAGCAGAGAGGCCCTTGCGTAAGCGATCGCCGACCGGCACAGGAGCTGCGCTGCTGCGCGCGCCACCTGCCGTGCGTCACGCACACCCCGCCCTTCCCACTCGCCCCTCCGCGCTCCGCCCTTCCCCCTGCCCCGCCCCGCCATGCCCACAACCGTCCCTCCCGCCCCCTTCAACCACGCCCTCCCCGATTTACCACGCCCGACCCCGCCCCTCCCCGCCCAGCCCCGCCCCGCCATGACCATCACCGTCCCTCCCGCCCCCTTCCACCACGCCCTCTCCGATTTACCACGCCCGTCCCCGCTCCGTTCCGCCCCGCCATGACCATCACCGTCCCTACCGAACCCCTTCCTCCACGCCCTCCCCGATTTACCACGCCCGTCCCCGCTCCGTTCCGCCCCGCCCCCCCCAGCGCCGTCCCGCCATGACCATCGCTGTCCCTCCCGCCCCCTTCCACCACGCCCTCCCCGATTTGCCACGCCCGTCCCTGCTCCGTTCCGCCCCGCCCCGCCCCACCCCACCCCACCCCGGTCCGCCCCGCCCCGCTCCGGCCGGCACCCTTCCATTCCTCTCTTCCCCACCTCTCTCCGCCCTCTCCCGCTCCAGTCTGACTGTCCTCGCTTCGCACGCGCCGGATGTGCCAAAATATTGACTTTTCTTCGGTTAGGGTTCGGGTTGGATGGGGAAAGAAATTTGACCTTCCAGTAGGCGCTAATGGACAGTTTCAATAAACGTTATAGCTGAGTATAAATTCACTGATCATGGTATGGTCTGAACATTACAAAACTGTGTTCTACCACATAAACACAAATTTAAATGCCAGCGTTATTTAGAAAATTGTTGTTGATGTGAAACTTTTACAGATAGTTGATTTGATGGAAGTTGGTTGAAGTTCATATAATTTTGAGTACAGGCTAAGTCTAACCTGTACCGTTGGTTCTATACGATAATATATAGAATTTAAAACTTATTCGCGAATTGTTTGTCGTGCGTATCACTGAAGGGTCATCGTTACTCTTTTCGAACAACAGGACTGCGTGGCGACGGTGTGGGTCAGTTTCAATCCTGAGAGAGCTGTGCAGATGCAGAGTAACAAAAGTTCTCCGTTGGGGGTTGACTTCCCACAAGCGAATCGTCCCTCTTGTCTCTTGTAGCTACTTTCTGAAGTGTGCGTTGCATCTAAACATATCATATTTAGTTATTATTTTGAAGATCATTTTTATTTTCTTGTATATTATTTACGTAGTAAAGAAATATATTGTAATGCTGCAATAAAAAACGGCGATTTTTCGACAAAAAACTCATATTGTGGGGATCTAATATCGAAATAGTTATATATTGCTGTTCCTCCTTGCTGCAAATTACTTTCTTCTCGTTGTGTAGTCAGAATTCACATTTTGTGGATTTTTGTGGATTTGCTCACGTCTTTCCGTTTGTGAACAACGCTACCGGCTAAACCATAGGTAGAATTTTCACCAAAACTGATGTTCCCCAATCGATCTGGCTGGTGTCGGGGCCCTTTGAATTTGAAACTGATATTTTGTTTCGGGGGTACTTTTCACTCAACAATATTTTCACAATTTTCCCAATAATGACTCCGATTTTTTCTTTAACTTTTTTCTGCGATAGAAAAGATAATGCTTATAAAATTGGGGAATGTCTCAAAAATTCATACTAAAAAAGTGAATTCAACGACTTGTAATCGACATCGACATCACAAAAAGGAGTGTATGAATACATACGAAACTTTTACAGGCTCTTCTTCAGGGTTTGACGCAGTGTCCTGGCACAGTTTGGTTAAGATTAATGCAACACAAGTACAGAACGTCATACGCAGTTTTTAACTGTTTTTTTTTTACGTAAAATAAATTTAAAAAATAAAATAAAAAAAATAAATAAATAAATACAGAAAATAATTTAAATAATGCCTTGGTAGATTCACCATGATCACTACTATCGCCTGTTGCTAACTGGTCTTTGTTTCTAATATATTCCGCTAGAGGCCAGTAGAGGTGCGCAAGATCATGTAATATTGTAAAATGTTTAAATTTTAATGGCTAAACCGCGTTCAACCATTAAATGAACAATTTATAGCACTATAGTTAACAGTTTTTGAAGACTTTAACAAGCAAAACAAATTAAAATCGTAATACACTGTAGGTGGAGTGCTTGCAGTCGTCACAAAGTGCTGTGCATGTCTTCTGTAGTCAATGAGCTGTACATGTAACTTCGATTTAAGGCAAAATGTACCGAAAAATACTTATGGATGTTAAAATCAGCATTCTCTTTAATCGAACACATGAACTGAAAGTGACATATTGTGCTATGTTATTTCACATTTTAAATTTTATAAAATTGTGATTATCGATTCTGTTCATTCACAAACAACTCATCTAGCTTAAAACATCGATAATAAACATCAGGATTCATAAATGTTTCATTTGTTTACGAAATATGTTCATGTGTCTATACAAAAGCTATGTTTTGTATAGAATATTTTTGTATATTTGTATGAAATATCAACATCAATGTTGCATCCCTGTTCTCGACACCTAGATGAAGATCCCCGATTTAATACTTTTGCATTCTGATTCACATTCCCTAGCAGGAGGTTTATAAGTGAGACTGGTAAACCACGTTTTACTAGTAGTATATTAAATATTATAAATTGAATTACTACCCGATTAAATGTTACTGAAAAGCGTGTACGATGTTTAGAAAAATAGTATCTCAATGTAGAAATGTAAAAGTTGCCGAATTAATAACTGAATAACAAAACATAATTTATCCGCCACAGGGATGGATATTCCTCTTCTAGTGTGGTGTTCCTGTCTAAGAGATAAAGTTTTATTGCTTTCATGACAAGATTGTCATGAATTAAAAAAATAATAAATGTGTCACAATACAATGATTTACACTACATCCTTTTACATTATCATTTACGTAGTTTGTACCAAAATTCCGCGCCGGGAATTACTTATTCCCATCTTCAAGTTTATACAAACATAACAGATTCACTTTATATCAAATTAACATACCAAGTAAGCTGGGACATGTCATGATTCTTAATATTAGATTTCAATGTTTGTTACAGCGTTGGATTCAGGATGCATCTCACCTGTGCGCTATTTTACCACTTCTTCAAATTTGTTCGAAAGTATGAAAACAGTTTTAAAATTAGCTTCGGCGATATTAGCTGGGAAAACAAGATTCATCAGGTAAAATCTATCAAGGAGACAAACGCCGTTTTGAGATCAAAAATCGAGTCGGAAGATAAAAGAGCTCGTACGTAATCCTGACTCATTCTTTCTAGTAGTGGAATGATTACGGAAGATCTTAGAAGTAAAATGTATGCAAAATATGATGTTAGGGCATTGAATATCGGTGATATCTACACAATTAATTCAATTGTCCTTTTGAAATCAGTTTCCAAATCGGAATCGATATTTTGAGTAATGCCTCAAATAATTTTTTGATGGTATTCGAAGGAAACCGGAAATATAAAAAGATATATAGTTTTATACGACTATTACAGATGGTACGAGACCGTATGGTTGTGTTACAGCATCACTAGTTTGACATGTGGAGAAAAATATATTGAGACTGAAAGGGATGAAAGCATAAACCGACTGCCCAGCTTGCCTGTCTGAAAGTTCGACCGCAGGCCGCCGGGTTTGGCCGTTCGGCCGCTTCGAAGGAGGGCCCAGACGGTTCGGGTGACGCAACAGCGTGGAACGGGAAGAGGGGGAAGTGTTTTCCAAATTTCACTTTACGCCGCTCTTATTCATCCGATTTGCATGATTGACACGGAGTTGGATTCAGGAAGTACGTCGTCATCGTGCTATAAGCCCACATTTTTAATTTTTTCCGGATCTATGAGAAATTTAAAAATTCTTTTGGAAATCGTTTTTGAAAAATCGGCTTCGTAGCGTAAATTCTATTCTGAAAAGGAGTCCAATGTCGTTTACAGATTGAAAATCGGACAATTTGTTCAGACGTTATCGGTCATGTAAATTTTGCTTATTTTGGTGCTGCCAGGTGGTGGCGACAAATTGAACTAGTGTCGGTACATTTAGCCTTAAACATAGCTACACTTTAAGGACAGGAGTTGGAAGGAGAAGGGAACATTATCATCCAATCGGGAGCTTCATTCGGACTTAAAATTTTGGTATTGGAGCTCTCGATTGTCTCCCTCTCCTTCCAGCTTGTGATCTTGAAGTGCAGCTATGTTTAAATCGGAGTACATTTGTTTACACGTTGTGACGTGAAGTGTAGTGGTATGAATGTGTGAGTGAATGTGTTTGTAAATATAGATTAAGTATGAATGTGTGAGCGTGAATGCTAATTATTAAGAAAATAAAAGATTAAAGAACAATCGTTAAGATACCAAATTTACCAAATAATATACTATTATATACCATAAATTTACCAAATTTAAAAATACCTATTGTTTTAAAACGTATCGCCCAAAGAGGCTTGATGTGTTAGTTTTAAGTTAGAATTAAGTTTAGATTTAATTAGTTAGTCTTTTTAAGATATAGCCCTCCCAGATCTCCACAAGCAGTAATGCTGGAGAAAATGTATCCTAAGATCTTGAATAAAGTCCCGCCTCTCCAGGGTAACTGGAGAGGGAGGGGAAAAAAGTACATGACATGGCAGTTATTGGTGAATCATATTAAATCACTCATGATGAAATAAACTATGAAATTGGTTGGTACATTAGCAGTGGAAAAGATTTTTGGAGAATTTTTAATTTCCCAATACATGAAAGAAATCTGCAGTTATTCATTTGAATGTTCATCTATAAAATGGACAAAAGGTTTACTTTACAGGACATACACATGAAAGAAACGCAATACCTCCTGTTAACAGCTTTTTTCAGCTTTGCCAAGAGGACAGTTTTGCAAGAACTCATCTGTATGATCAGGTACCAACCTATTACACATGGCAAAACAAGGTTCGTCGGAAAAGAAGGTCAATAGGTTCCAGAATTTCCAGGGATAAAATGGGATCTACCATTGGATGTGTGTACACAGTGCACCCAAATAATGCTGAGTGTTTCTATTTGCGTTTGTTCTTGCATGGCGTTCGTGGCCCATCATCATTTCACTATTTACACACTATTCATTATGAAGAATGCGAATCGTTTAAGCAAGCTTGCCAAATGAGAGGTCTCCTTGAAGATAACAACCACTGGAACATTACTTTGGAGGAAGCATCTTCCATTAAATCACCTCCGATGTTGCGAATGCTATTTGCTGTAATGCTGCGGGTGTGTGATCTTTTTTAATCCTTTGCAGTTATGGAATATTCACAAACAACTTCTCAGTCTCATCTATTTTTAAACCTAACGGGAGGTTTGCAGATGTGACTGCAGAGTTGGACACCCCCCACCCTTATTTCGAACCCTGTTGCCTCTTCCTCTGAACCTACTCCCGTTTCTTCCATTCCCACTACCAATTCATTTACACCCGATGCCCCATTTTCTTCACAACCTGTCACTGCCGGGACACACTACAACCTTCGACCACGCACTCGAGGTAAAAATGGAGTAAATATATAGCAGTCAGATGCAGCAGAAAAACGTTCGTGTAGGTATTTGCAAAAGATTAACATTCTGCACCATAATGTTCAATCCCTTTCAAATAAAACTGAGTTTATCGAGGCAGCTCTACAGAACGATTTAAATCAAATGGATGTTCTTTGCTTTACAGAACATTGGTTATCTCCTAATGAACTTAACATTTTTCAAATTCCAAACTTTTACCTCGCAGGCTTTTATTGCAGAGAGAGAGAGAGAGAGAGAGCATCGCATAAAGGTCCTACATATGGGGGTTCTTGTATTTACGTTAGAAATAATATCGATTCTATCTCCTTGGCGGAATTAAATGTGTATTCCGTTGAAAATATTTTCGAAATTTCTGTTGTACATCTTACTTCGCTAAAAGTGATGTTCCTTTGCATCTACAGACCTCCAACAAAGGGAGCTGCAGATTATACTTTGTTCTTAGAAAAACTGGAGATAACACTTAACAAAGTCAGCAATCGCTCTTTTGAATCCATTGTTGTATGCGGAGATTTTAACATTGATTTTCTGGTCGAATATTGTGAGAAAGAAAAGTTTCTCAATTTAATTAATTCCTTCAATTTAGACATTACAATTAATGTACCTTCACGAATCACACAAAATTCGATGAAGCCAATTGATCAAATCATGGTGGAAATATTTCCACCATGAATCAAATTATAATTAACAAAACTACTACTCGTTATGAAGTTGAAACAAATGATGTAGGATACAGTGACCACGATGCACAAATTCTTACCATTATAAGAAATGCGAACACTGACACAATAAATAATACACGTATGACTAGATTGTTTACCAAAAGTACAATGAAATTATTCATTGATTACTTGATGCAGGAGTCATGGGAAGCGGTTTATAATACAAACGACAAATATAATTCCTTTTTTTCAACTCTTTCATTTTAACACTTGCTTTCCTCTTCAAAAAAGAAAATTAAATACTTCACGGAAAAGCAATTCTTGGATAACACAAGGGTTTAGGACATCTTGTAAAAACAAGCGAATTCTTTTTTTCATTTCTAAACGTCATGACATCAAGATTTCCTCATCTACTTTAAAAAATACAAATCATTGTTAAGAAAAGTCATAAGACAGCCTAAAATCATGAAAAACGAGCAGGATATTTTGAACTCAAATAACAAAACGAAAGCAATGTAAAATATAACAAAAAATACTACCAAATCAACCAGAAACCCCGTAGAGAATATTGTTTTAAAATATAACGATATAAATGTGAACGATCCGGCAACAGTGGGTAGTCTCTTTAACCAATACTTTTCGAGAATTGCTGCCGATCTCACTAAGAGTCTTCAGCCACAAAATTCAATAATAGACATTTCACCCAAAATTTTAAACACGATGTTCGTTTCCGAAACTTCGTCCTATGAAATTCTCAAAATAATCGGTAAACTAAAAAATAAATATTTGTCCGGTTTAGATGAATTCCCGGATTCTTTGTTAACGACCTGTGCGTATGCCATTATACACCCGTTAACTCACACATTTAATGCATCCTTATGCACTGGGACGTTTCCAGATATTTTCAAAACAGCTAAAATTAAGCCGCTCTTCAAAAACGGCAACAAAAATTAAATTCAAAATTATCGGCCCATTTCTCTTCTATCAGTTTTTTCAAAAATATTTGAGAGTTTTTTTTTTCTTACGTACGAATGGAAACCTTTCTCAGTAAACACGACGCGCTTTCGGATTGCCAACATGGATTTAGAAAATCAAAATCAACAGAAACAGCCATATTTTCTTTTCTTAAAGATGTCGCTTCATCATTGGATCAAAACGAGGCACCTATTTGATTATTTTTAGATCTCTCAAAAGCTTTTGACGTCATTGATCATGACATTTTACTTTCAAAATTACCTTCATATGGAATCCGTGGTATTGCTCTAGATTGGTTCTGTTCGTACCTTAAACAACGATCTCAGAGAGTTGAAATACCTTACTGGAATGATGGAACATTACGTACGCACCTTTCCGACTCTTTGCCCATTGCACGTGGAGTTCCTCAAGGATCGATTTTAGGCCCTTTTCTGTTCCTACTTTACGTAAACGAGATGCCCTCGACGATTCGAAACGGAAGTACGGTTCTCTTTGCGGATGATACGAACATCCTTTGCAATAAAGAAACCGTAAATAGTACAATATCAGATGTTTCAAATTGGTTCCGAAATAACAAGTTAATAGAAAACGAAAAGAAAACGGTTTTAATGCAGTTTTCCATTTCAAATAAACCATTCTGTGCTCCACTGAAAATGAACGGTGTACCATTGACTGATGTTAAGGCAACAAAATTTTTAAGTCTCTCAATTCAGTCAAACCTTAAATGGAACGTCCATTTAAATGAATTGAACACAAAATTAAATTCAGTATGCTATGCGTTCAGAATTCCTTCAAATTCAGTCAGCCTTCATACTGCTCGTTGTGTTTATTTCGCGAATGTTCATTCCCGCCTGAGATATGGCATAATATTCTGGGGAAATAGATGTTAAAGCTCCCAGACTTTTAGATTACAAAAACGAATTGTACGAATAATAACCAAATCCCACCCACGTGATTCTTGTAAGCCCCTCTTCATTAATCTAGGAAATTTACCATTACCTTGTCTGTTTATTTACGAATCAGTGGTTTTTGTCAAAAATGACTTGTTTAAGGGCGGGAATATATTTTCAGAAAATGCGGAAATCTATTACTATAACACTCGACTTAGAAATCATATTCATCAGGTCACAGTATCAACAGCTCATTACAAAAAATTCACATACAATACATGTACATTATTTTACAACACTTTGCCAGATAACATTAAACAATTAAATTCAATAGAAAAGTTTAAATCCAAAGTGAAATCGTTTCTGCTGCATAACTGCTTCTATACAGTTAGAGACTATACTGAGCATCACAAAAAAGTAACATTAATTTTAACATCGATACATAATGCATTATTTACCATTTGGACTGTATAAATGAGTATAAACAACCTGTAACAAGTATTGTACTGCATTCTCCGGGTCAATGACCCCCATCTCGATCAGGTTTTTCGTCCAGTTTCCCTGATCCATTGAGCAAATGCTGAGATGGCCCCTTGTTTTGCTTCTGGACATAAATGTAACTTCATTATCTGCGCACGTCTTCTAGAATTCATTGGAAAATATAGTTATTCAAATTATCGTTTCCATGTTGTTGCGGCAGGAAAGACGAAGGGCATCATGGATAAGAGCCCAAAATATATTGCTTTTATATCCTGGAAAATAGATTTTATTACATGAGAGCATTTTTTTTAATTTAAATTTTAAAATTCATGTAGTATATGACTTAGTGTAAGGATCACAGAATTTTGAAAATGTGCACAGAATTAACTTCTCCCCATAGCACGTCATACACAGTTTCAACTGTTTTTTGACGTAAAATAAATAAATAAATCAAGTTTTTCAGAAGACATACTTTTTAATTTAAAGCAAAATCATCACTGCTTACTGATAGATTTTAGTGATCAAGTGTACAACAGTGCACATATACCAATTGAAGACATTGTTCACAAAATGGGTGGAGATTCTCTGAAGACTTATGGTCTTCTAGAACCCGTTCGGAATGATTTCCATACACTCTCTGTAGAGTATACTTCTGAATTATCCTACAATATTGATAAATTAAGGAAGTACATATTAGATAATTAGCCAAGGTTAACATCAGATCAAAAAATAATATATAGTGAAATTACTAAAACTATTTATGATGGAACTGGAGGCGTTTTCTTTGTGAGATGCACCTGGAGGTACGGGAAAAAAATTTCTCCTTAATTTATTACTATACTTTGTACGAGAGAAAAGATGGATTTCCTTTGCTGTTGCTTCATCAAGAATTGCAGCAACACTTCTGGAAGGAGTGAGAACTGCTCACTCTACATTTCAATTGCCATTAAATATTAACGGTGAAGCAGTATGCAATATCAGTAGAGGTTCTGCTAAAGCAAAATTGTTGCAAGAGAGCAGTCTGGGATGAATGCACTATGGCCTATTGGTGTTCAGTAGAAGCTCTAGATAAAACTATGCAAGATTTGAGAAAATGTAATAAAATTATGGGGGGAGTTACCTTGATATTGGCAGGTGATTTTCGACAAACTCTCCCTGTGGTCCCCAGAGGCACAAAATGGGATGAAATACAAGCATGCTTAAGATCATCATACATTTTGCAACATGTCGGTATATTCCATTTAAATCAAAACATGCAAGTTATTTTGCATAAAGACACTGCAAGAGAAAAGTTTGCACAAGATCTTCTGGATCTCGATAATGGAACAAAACTTGAAGATGATGGAAAAGTAAAGTTACATCACATTTCTAACATTGCTACAGATTTATTTCATTTACTAGACAGTATGTATCCTGATTTAGAAAATAATTTTTCAGATACTAAATGTATTACAGAAAGGATTCTCCTTGCTCCTAAAAATTGTGATGTGGTAGTTGTAAATTTAGAACTGCTAAAAAAAATACCAGGAAATGTAGTACAATACAGATCAATAGACTCTACAATTGATGCTGAGGACATTGTCAATTACCCAACAGAATTCTTTAGGAGTATCAGGACTACCTCAGCATGTACCCTCTCTCAAAATTGGAGCTCCAATTATTTGCCTCAGAAATCTCAATCCACCAATCCTGTGCAGTGGCACACACTTAGTAGTTAAAAGTCTTCATAAATTTTTATTGGAGGCTCAAATTGTTACTGGTCAAGGAACTGGACAAAATGTATTTATACAACGCACACCAATAATTCCCTCGGAATTTTCTTTTAAATTTAAATGTATACAGTTTCCAGATAAATTTAGTTTTGCTGTGGCTATAAACAAGTCTCAGGGGCAAACTCTGAAATTTGTAGGTTTGGATCTAAGAAATCCATGCTTTTCACATGGGCAATTATATGTTGGGACTTCACATGTGGGAAGAATTAAAAATTTGTTTGTACTTTGCCAAGGGAAAACAGTTAATGTAGTTTACAAAGAAGTCACTCAAAATGTATAAATTTAATTCTGGGTCTTAATTCCTTCCTTCATTCTTAAGGTCTTCCATTTTATTAAAAGTTTTAATTTTATTAAAAATGAAGATTGCTAGCATGTACTTCGTTTTTCCTTTTCTCTTACATGAAATTTGCATTGATTAACAATACATGTATCTTGAATAAAACTGAAAATGTATTTTTGGGCTTTTTCATTTGTCATGTTCTCTTTAGTTTTCAAATATATAAAAAAGTATGGATATTTAAATAATGATTTTTAATCCTTTGTTTCTTAAGCTATATATTTTTTAACTTTTACTGACTGGATATGTTTTGGACCCCCTATTTTTTTTCAAAATAAATGCTTTCTTTTTAACATTTTTATTAATATAAGATTATTATGGTATGGACTGAGAATATAGTTGTTCCTATATGCAGGTAATGAAGTTATTTTTTTAGTAAAATATATATTCAGTATTCCATTTATTATACTTAAATGCAAATTTTATTTGGTAATTGAAATAATTGTATAATAATAAATTAATTATTAATAAATATTTAATGATGTTAAGTATTAATATTATGTTATTTAATATTTTAAAAATGTAAAAACTAACAGATAAATGTTATCTAATTACTAATAATAGCTCAACGAACAAATACATGAACTGCCAGAATTATTATTTAGAATCAATATTTTTTTATGAAAATGTATGATGAGGGTACATATTGTAGCCACTCGGCAAACGTTTGTTTAATAAAACACTTAGAGACTGAGGAAAAAGAGCAGATGAAATTCTAATAGTAATATACTGTAAAATAAAAGATAGAAAATTATAGTATTTTATTAAAAGTTGAATCTATTTCATTAAAAATAATGTGGAACACTGTGGTTTATGTAAAATTGTCCATTTTCCGTTTTCGAAAGATTTGATATGAGCAAAGCCCGGGCAACGCCGGGTATTTTGCTAGTAATGTATAATGACAGTTCAACCATTCACAGCACTCCGCCTTACTTCAGGCCACTCCACAACACTGTATTGTCTTTCTTACACATATGTTTCACTCCACCTCATAACACAGCACATAAGTAGTAATAATAATAATAAGAATAAGAATAAGAAAATAATAATAAGAATAAGAATAAGAAAATAAGAATAAGAATAAGAATAAGAATAAGAATAAGAATAATAAGAATAAGAATAAGAATAAGAATAAGAATAAGAATAAGAATAATAAGAATAAGAATAAGAATAAGAATAAGAATAAGAATAAGAATAAGAATAAGAATAAGAAGAATAAGAAGAAGAAGAATAAGAAGAATAAGAAGAAGAAGAAGAAGAAGAAGAAGAAGAAGAAGAAGAAGAAGAAGAAGAAGAAGAAGGAATAAGAAGAAGAAGAAGAAGAAGAAGAAGAAGAAGAAGAAGAAGAAGAAGAAGAAGAAGAAGAAGAAGAAGAATAAGAAGAAGAAGAAGAAGAAGAATAAGAAGAATAAGAAGAATAAGAAGAATAAGAAGAATAAGAAGAAGAAGAAGAAGAAGAAGAAGAAGAAGAAGAAGAAGAAGAAGAAGAAGAAGAAGAAGAAGAAGAAGAAGAAGAAGAAGAAGAAGAAGAAGAAGAAGAAGAAGAAGAAGATGAACAATAATACAACTTCCTCTATAAAAATGACTAGGTATTTATCAACAATCTTTAAACAGCTAAGAAACTTATTTAGTGTAGCCAAAGGAAAGCTACACAGAGAATTCCCATTAAGTATAAATGCAGTAGACAAAGTTGTCGACTAATTTTGAAAAAGAGAAGATAAATCACGTGAGAGAGCTCTAAGAACGCAATTATTGGATTCCAATAAAATTCCTCTGTACCAAGTGATAATCATTCCTGCAATGTTTTAAAAAATTACCTATTTCCCGCCAAAGGGCAATCCACATTACATATTTTCATGTATATTTCTGGTACTTTCTCGCCCCTTACGAATTCTTCGTAAGAAGAATAGGAAAACTTCGAATTTTCGCCAGAAAAACTCTTATATCTCTGGGCTCTGTTATCGAAAAAGTTGATAAATCCTGTTTGTTAATTTAGAAAAAAAATCTTATAACGCGTGGTGTAGCCAAAATCGATACTTTGTTGCTTGATAGTGAAAAAATCGATTGACGGCAAAACGTCCGTCTCTCTGGCCGTCTCACATTGGGAAAAAAGCCCGAAAAGCTGGCCAAAAGTCAAATAAGGTGCCAATCGCGTGTGAAACAGTTTATCTTGGGGTTTTTGGGGTCGCTGAATCCGAATCTGAAGTTATATTTGCAATTATTTAAAAATTGGAATAAATAGAGACAATAATACATCAGAAAATTTATTTATAAATCATTCAGTCTCGTGTTTTTAAGAAAACAAAATCGTAAATCTTATTGCTGCTTGCCACCTTTTCTCACACTTCAAATTCATACAATTCATACAACATACATGCCTGTTTTTGAAACACTGCTGATTCTGACGCGACAACCATTCTTTTTCGACAATTCAGTTTCGAAAAAATTCACTTGTTCATTGAAATTGGAATTTAAACATCTCAGTAGCAACAGAAATATTTCCTTCTGCGTATGTAATATTACTTCATCGTGAGATCCTGAAACAACGATCACTTCACAACAATACCGTACTAAGCCGTGCTGATAACTCATTTCTTTTTATTTAATTTCAATTAACAAGCTATTACTTTTTTGACACGCCTGGAGAATGTAATTCTATTTTTTTTTTTTTTTTTTTAGATTCTTATTTTATCTGTATCAGTATTTTACGCACCACCAGGAACAGCTTCCACTTTATTTAATGAACAATGACGATTCATATCCCAGTTAAACATGAAGTGTATGTAGGTGAATAACAGAAGAGCTATATTACATTTTTAACAAAACCACAACACACGGCAGTAAAACGCATTCTCTAAAACTGTAGACACAAATAATGACTTCACTACAGTGCGGGAGACTTATACTGGCAGCTAGCAAATACTTTCAGGGCGGCGCAATAGACAGGGCACCACACCCAGACTATTAACCCTCATCCTCCACCCCGCAGCCCGGTACTTAAGCCCTTTGGGCCGCCTGAACCCACGTAGTCGTTTCGTGGCTTCCAAACAGCAAGACAGAAACGGCTCAACTTACATTCCATGTTTTCTGTTAAAAAATTGTTAAATTTCATTTCATTCAATTTCTTGCATAGATTTACAAAATTACCACAATATTTAATGATTTAACCCTCCTTTTCTTTCTTTCGTTTTTTAAAATGTTATTTCTATTTCTAAAATTATATATTTTATAGCCATGTGCTATTAGTAATCTATTTATCCTAATGGGTTTTTTTTTGTTTTTACTACTGTTTTAATTTGTTCGTATTCCTCGTATCAGAAAACTGAGGATGTTTGAAATTGTTACACCTACACTTTAAATGCAAATATACTTGAAAAGAATATCCTTTTATGTGTAGTTATTGAATAAAATCTAAAGGTTTGAAAAACATAATATTTAAGATACTTTTGTTTATATTATTTGCCATACCATTCGTTAGTATTCAGAATATTCATCATCAATATCATTCAATGTTGAATGTGGCTGTAGCAGACACAGTGGCACTGACGGACGTAAAAACTTTGGTTTTATGCTAGTAAAATGATGAAATTTTGAGTTAGTTTTAAAAAAACACAATATTTGGAAGAATAAATTAATATAATAAATTATTATAACAAATTTTTACAAATCATATTAATGCTTTGCACTTTTTGCGAAGTTTCCATACGCTCGTTTTCCGATGAACATCTTATTTGTGATATTATTTATATTTCTACAACTGTATTAGCAGATATTATCAAGTAATTGGTACGGATTCTATTAAAAAATATGAGAAATAATATTTTAAACACCGAAAATCTGCGGTAGAAGGCTCTAGTCTTAATTTGTATCCTCTTAGAACATCAAATTGTATTGTAAATAAAATGAGAGCAATTTGAATACCAATTAACATATTATAAATTTTAAAAAATTCAGTAATAATTACTAATAATATCGATCATATCTTTAAGAACAATATAATATTTCCAGATATAATTATAGACTCTTGGAACAAAGTTAAGATGGGCGCCGCGTATTGATACGCCAATGTAACTTCCATCGCCCATCTGCTTTGAAATGTTTTTTATTGCCCCACAACTTTATTAGCAGATATTAGCAGCTAATTGTAATGAATATCACTAAAGAACATAATAGTTGATATTTTAAAATATGAAAGACGGTGCTAGTAAGTGAAAGTCCTAACTTTTATCCTGTGAAATAAAAAAATAAAAAAAATTATAAAAACTCAACGAGAAATCGCAATTTTTTAATATAAATTTCTCATGACCAAATCAAACAAAGAAAATGGCAATTACTCACCATACAGATAACACCTACAAGAATAACATAAACTTTCCCAAATGTCATTATATGATCACTGAGCAAAGTTATGCGTGATAGAGCGCGCGCTTGCAAACAGCCTTCGAGATCACACCCAAGAGATGTATATTTTATGTAACTTTGAAACGATGTCCAAACACAGTCAGTAAACTTACGTTTTCGAAATTAACGGCATTCAATGCAGAATTTTGTCCTCTTTTAAATGATATATGACACAAGTACATATGTAGAAATTCATGTTTTGGACTTTTGGCCAGCTTTTCGGGCTTCTTCCCCAATGTGGTGGTCAACGCTAGCGCCTAAACCGTTCAGCTGATTTTCTTCAAAATTGATATCCTCCAATCGTTCTGACTGGTGGAATTTAAAACCGATAATTTAATTTTGGGGGATACTTTACATTACGTTCCGCGTACATTTTTAAAAAATGGCCCAAATTTTTTTGATTAAATTTTGTTATTGAATAGTGCGAAGGACATTTAAAAGAATTATCATTTTCGTTGATATCCCCGATTTTTTAGAAAATTGCAAAAAACAATTTTAAAACTACAAAATGGAAGATAGAGATTTTTGCCTCAAAGTCGGTTGCACAAAATTAGCACTTTAAACAAGGTCATGTACAATTTTTTGAAAAAAAAGAGTGTTTTTTCTGTAATTTCCGCTTGAAATTTTCGGATTTTTTTTCTCAAAAATCGCTCCAAATTTTTCTTTAAAATTTCTCCACATATGTAATAAGAGACGATAAAAAATTTGGTGCTAGTCCCATTTCCGGGTATTGCTCCGTTTTTTCGAAATGACCCAAAAGTGAACATTTGAAAACTACAAAATTGGAGATAGCGATTTTTGCTTGAAACAAAGTGTTGTAAAAATCACTCTTGTCATGCAGAATGTTTTTGAAAAAATGGACTGGTTTCGCTTAATTCACATGTGGCAATGTATTCAATTTCTAAAAATATTATTTTCTCAAATAAGTTTCTCCTCGTAAGGAACAACGTATGGTACTAAACAATAAATGTATAAATAAACTAGTGGTGCTGTATTATGCACATATTATATATGCACAGACTTTCTCACACTAGTTAGTTTTCGAATCTCTTTAGTCTCGACTAGATTCTGCATAGTTATGATCTGACATTTTTTGCCGCCGAAAGGACATTTTTTCACAATTTTTTCGGCTGCTGAAACAACTTTTGGCAGAACTAAAACAACTATGCGATTATGAATATTACAGAAGTGCCTATTCCTGTATGTGTCTGGTGGCCTGTATGTCTCTCCAGTTGTTGGCGATGGAGATTCACAATATCTGACACCTCTTCCTCCTAAGGACCTAGGAAGGTGGAATCTCTCAACTGCGCTTTTAGGGTGGTGACATTTACATCTGGTACAACAGTGCTCTACAATTCGTATTGAATACATCTAGTTCGGTTTGTGTCCATCTGACCAAACTGTAGGTCAGCACTGGAATTACATAGGTATTTATAGCTTTAATTTTCCTGCCAGCATTGAGTTAGTTTTCAGAATTTTACTCAGGCGAGTATTAAATTCCTGAATAATGTTAAATTTTGTAATTTTTTGGTCAACATTAGATGTTTGTAAATACCCAAGATATTTGTAACATTCCTCAGGATTCATGGCATGAATACGTTCTTTTTTAGAATTTCCCTCTCCAAGGGTGTAATCCATCTGATATTGCTACATTCCCTCCCACAGTGCATTTAGTTTACATTTCTGAACGCCGAAATGCATTCCAATATCATTGCTAAATTTTGCAGTAATGTCAAGCAAATAATTAAGCTTTTCTCTTGTGGTGCTGAATAATTTTAAGTCGTCCATGTACAGAAGGTGGGATACATGATCGATTTTGCTATTATTTTGTAGCCCATTTGTTCTTTATTTAATAAAGTCGATAGGGGATTCATAGCAAGGCAGAACCACAGAGCGTTAAGAGAGTCTCCTTGAAAGATTCCTCGTTTAATATGTATGTATCCGGCATTGACATAATTATTTTGCGAGCAAATGTGCAATCTGGTCGTCCACCTTTGCATATGTGCCTTTAAAAAAGATACAACCAATGGGTCTATTTTGTACATATCAAGCACATCAATTAGTCAGGAGTGAGGTAAGCTGTCGAAGGCTTTTTGATAATCAATATACGCTGTATATAACGTCTCTCCTGTTTTCTTCACATGTCCACAGACTGCCGCATTTATAATGAGCTGTTCCTTGCAGCCCTGTGACCCCTTCTTGCAGCCTTTTTGCTCTTCAGCTAGGAAGCTATTGTCCTCAAGGTACTGATAGATCTTATCTGTTATTATGGAAGTTAGTAGTTTGTATAAAGTTGGTAAGCACGTAGTAGGCCTATTATTTTCCGGGGTCAGAGCTGGGGATTTCGGATTTTGGGATAAGTTAATCCATAAATTAACTAGAGGTGCTACAGAATGGCACATACTTTCTCGTAGTGAAGTTTTCCTTGGTGTGGACTGGTACTGTACAGCCTTGTTCCTTCTGGCCTGCTTCCATTTATTGCGGCCCAAAGAAATTTTTTTTTGAAAATTTCGCAACTTCTCGGTTTCCAAACAGTAGAACCTAAATTATATTTTAAGCATATTAAAGACGGCTAAACCGTCGTCCTAAATAGCAATTTTCATTGAAAAATTTGATGCCGTTTTTAAGAAAACTAGTGAGAGCCCGTCAAAATTTGACGGTGAGATCTGAGATAAATGTAAAATACTGTGCCCAGACTAATGTTCACAATATGTTGCATTGTTTGGATCTTCAGGGTATAACGAAGATATTCTGTGATGCGGCGTTCCCAAAAGTTTGAACACGTATGGCCCATGATCAGTTGGCAATGTAATATCGGCACCAAATGACACCAAAGAAAGAGTACTATTATACTGACGGATATTATTTCTAAAGTTTTTTGATGTGTCATCATCTCCTATAAACAACTGTTTGATTTCTTCAGGCATATTGCTCAAAGGTAATTTTCCCATTTAAGCAAAACAGTGTAAATTCGTTTGCAGAATTTCTCTCACATGGGAAGTACGAAGCAGAACAAAACTGACATTTCATAGACAATGACCCAACAGAAAACGAAATGACCTCACTATCACGACACCTACGCTGGCTTTCTCTTACCCTGAGTGCAGTTAATGTACGTTTGCGTCTTTTGGGGCGCGTGGGCAACGATTCGGAATTCGACATAACCTGTGAACAACTTCACTACTTCAATACAACCAAGCAAAACCCACTGTCCGAATGTTCTCTTCAAAATACACCACGAAAGCAAATACATGCTAGAGTCCCTAGATACAGAGGGTAGCGCAACCTGAACGCCTGCCGCCATTTAATATCCTTTCACTCGAAAGCCCCGCCAGGAAGCATTCACAAGTTAAGGAGAAATAAGAGTAATCGGAGGTATTATGAGGAATTTAGAGTATAATATCACTAATTTTGGGTAGATTGGTGGTTCTTAACTAACCCACAATACCGCTTAGTTCAACTGGATGTAAAATGGCGGCACCGGTGGCGCAAAGGAATGCGCTACTCTCTGTATCCAGGGACTCTAATACATGTACACTGTCAACACCACAATGCAATTATTACACTGAAACAAAACCTTGACGACAAACCTTGTACCAAATCTCAACAATCAAAACAAAACGTCAAGCAGCGTCACCATGAGGCAGCGTGGACTCACATCTATCGACTCATATATATATATATATATATATATATATATATATATATATATATATATATATATATATATATATATATATCGATTTTGAAACAGCCACCATTTGGAAGAAAACAATTGACTATTGATAAGCGTACTATTAAAGAATAATTTAATTAATTAATTTACACCGTAAATGTTGGTGAATCAACACAAACAATATCAGATAACACATCTAGGGATCACATTCTTTCATTTAAAGGAAAAAATACTACAATTGGTCTAGTAAAAACTCTAAATGAAGTCATGACAGATTGTCTTCTTTTTTTAAATATATTTTTAAAAAAATGGCGATTAAGCGTACTGTAAATGCAAAATTTGAAGCTCCTCTCCACAGGAAACAATTGAGTTTTCGAAAAACTTCATTTAAAGTCATTTGAAGTACTTTCACTAGCAAATGCAATAATGTATACGAATCGATGGAAATGTGCACATTAATGGTGTGAGAGATATTTCAAAACAATTACATTTGAGTAATTTTTGAAAAAAAAACACAAGAATTAACTTAACTTCATATTAAGCAGTGCAACTAGCACTATCAATTCAAAAAATTTGCAGAAAAAATTTGGAGCCATTTTCTGTGAAAATGGCGTTTGAACCTTTCAGAAAATGCGGAATTTGGTGCTAATTTTTACAGAAAACTTGAGTTTTCGAGAAACTTTATTTGACATTATTTAAAATACATGTACTCACAAAAATTATAAAGTGAAGAAATCGCCTCTAGTGTAAATATTTCGGACATGAGAGAGAAGTAAAAACAATTTTGTAATTTTTGGAAACAAAAATAGAACAATATGGTGTTTATGTCATCGAATAGGGTGCATTGGGAACTATCCCTACCAAAAATTGAAAGAAAAAATTTGGAGCCGTTTATGAGAAAATCTTGTTTTTGTTATTTTTTAAAATTGCAAATATTGCATGCACTATTGCACGAAAACTATTAATATTTTCAAAAAATCTCTTAACCTTTATGAAAGATATTTATGTACAACAAATTTCGTTTGACGGAAAAATCTGTAACTTCAATTTTATAGTTGTAGGAAGACGCCGGATAAAATTCAAACTTTTGCAATTTTTGAAAATTCGGACTTAACGGTGGAAATCGGACCTATGTCACTTTTATAAGTGCATGTTAGTCTGTTCTTACAAGAAATTTAAAGAAAAAATTTCGAGCAGTTTTGCGAGAAAAGTTTGAAAATGTCCGGGGAGCTTCATGTAAAGTACCCACAAATTTTAAAGAATGTCTTTCAAAATCTCAAAGCTTCAACTAGAGGCAGATGAATAGGGCGTAGAATTTCTTCAATTTTGAAAAAATTCTACGCACGGTCTAGGTGCTAGTAATTTTCACACACGGACGGACAGACGTTTTGCTTTCAATTGTTTTTTCGGCATCTGGACTCACAAAACTGGAATTCTGGCTACACCACGTGATAGAGGATTTTTTCTCTTAATTTAGCAACTAGCACTTACTTGTTTTTAGGGCCCAGCAATAAATATTTTCTGTCGAAAATTCGCAGTTATTTCGCGCAGCATTACATAACTTTCTCTATACTACGTATATATACCATACTTCGTATATACGTATGTATACGAGAAAGTAAAAACGATGGTAGGGCTTCTGGATTATTCAGAGCTTTTGTGAATAGCCCTGCCATTGTTTCGTGGATGCTAAGAAAGTTCTTATACCAGAAATTTTGAAAGTTATCTTGCCCTGTTCCGTTCCAATTCAAAGTTTACTTTACAGCTCTTGTAACATCTTCAATGTCTATAGAATGATCATTCATCATGGGTATGTCTTTGCACTCATCTTGAACACTTGGGATTCATCTAGCATTTAAATTGTGGTGTTTACTTTGTGTCCATATGTCTCTCCAATACTTATTCACTTCTTGCGCGTCAGGCATCTCATCGTTCGGTCCTTGAGCATTATCCATCTGTTTAGAGCGGTAGAACTGTTTTTCATTTGTTTGGAAGAGTTTATTTTGTTTCTTACGAAGGTTACTTTCACGGTATCTTTTTAGCTTGTTACTTTTAACAGCAAGAGTTTGTTGGAGTTGATCAAGTACCGTGATGATAGTCTGATTTTCTTAATTTTTAGATTTGAACACAATTTTCTCTACTTCTCTTTTAATCTTGGCACTGCATTTGTCTTCGAGTGTTTGAGAGTCTACCAATGCTCTTACGCAAAGTTTCAATCTGGTGTTGAAGTCGCCGTTCCCAAGGAGGCTGCACAGGCTGAACTTGCTTTTTATCACTCGTTAAAATTAGCTTTTGACCATTAGCTTTAAGTACTGTGACAGCACCATTGAACACAAATTTATGCAGTAATTGTATATTGTGCTTATTCTTTGTTATTATTATTGCTATTTTTAGGCAGGGAAAATCCATTATAGAGACCGGTGAAGCCGGTACTGTCGGTCTCCCTGGCTTGGTCTACCGACTTAAACCCCCCTCCGCTCGCCTTTACCCGTAGAGCACCACGTGTGGAACCGTCTGGCGAGGTATTACGTCGCACGTGGAATTAGGTGTGAGCAAGTGCTATATCTGCTAACGATCATGGCCTTCTGTTTAATAATATGCTTTATGAAATCTCGCATTGTGTTCCAGTTTTCTGGAGATTGCAGCATAGTTTTGATTGTATTTGCAGGTGTCATTTTCACTCGCTGTTTATCGTAGCATTTAGATCTGGCTTCCTTGCAGGCTTTGCAATTATACTATATAGAGTACAAAGTGTCATCTTCTTCTTTGTGACATTCAGAACATATCGGGTTTTCAGCGATTTTGTACCAATAGAGGGGCTTTTTGAAGCACCCATAACCTGTAAGGGCTTGCGACAAATAGTAATCCACTGCCCCGTGTTTTCTGCTTACCCATTCTTTGATGTTGAGGATAAGATTATAAGTCCATCTGCCTTTTTCCTCCAAGTTCCATCGGCATTGCCATTTGTACACAAGATGGCTTCGCAGCTCCGCTTTGATTCCATTTACCTGGTTTGTTATCAGTGGGCGCATTTGTTGTTTAGCCGCTTTCAGCCTTATGTACATTGCTTTTCTTTCTTGAGCTAAAAGGTCGATAACGGGTGTACTGGCCAGAACTAAGACTGCAGTGTCCGATACAATATGATATCTCGAAATTATTCTCAGTGCCGTCCTTCTCTATCAGTTCGGGTACAGCATGTCAGTTAGGCTACAGGGGCGTGATAGGAAGGAAAACTTGTGCGCTATGGAGTCCCATTGAATTCACTTGAAATCTTGGTATTGCACATAAAAATGCTACAATTATACTAATATAAATATATAGAAATGATTACTTTTATGTATGGCACTGCTCCGGCATTTGCCTGTGAACGATCAGGGAAGTTACGGAAATCTCCAATCGGAACAGTCGAGTGAGTGAGCATTTCGGGATTCCCACTCCATCAATTAGCTTTCTCGTGAGCCCGTAAGAGGAGTGCATGTTAAGTCCCGGGAGGTGACACTGCACCTTCCCGCTGAAAAGTGTGATCCCGTGCCGGTCTAGACGTCATCTTGAGGGGTTCCCTCTTCCGGAATCTCCTCCAGCGGAGCACGCCCCCAGCCTTAGAAGTTCTCAGCTTGCGACATGAGTGGTAGTTTAGTACATGAAAGTGTCAGTGTATGTAAGACACGGCCTGTTATTTATATACTGCTCTAATATTCGTCTGATATTGACCGAATAAACTAAGGAAAACTACCGGTGAGAGTAGCCAGCCGCCATAATTATCTTCTAGTCATTATCTTCGTCAACATTTAAATTCGTCCTAGCTAAATAGTGTCAAAAAACCGCTATCGTTTGGCGTCGAACTCTAGGGCCTGTCGGTCAGAGACACTGCTATGGCAATGGAAAGTGCCACTGAGACATCTCACCCGGTAAAAATAGTCAACCCCCGAGCTCTCTCTCTCTCTCCGAGGTCAAAATAGGCTCATGTTCATAATTCAAGCGCCTGAACGAGGTCGCAGCTTACATTTCCTAGTCGTTTTCTTGATAGTGATGTTGATCATTTCTTATCGCTCGCGGTGCGTGGCTAGTCTGCTGAGTAAGTGCATGACCAAGTTACAAGATAAATATAATCGAAGAGATACCCGTAAGATTGTTACCAAATTGATTGATTAGCGTTTCCGGGCGCGTGAGACTCAGGTCATTATTCTCGTAAGTGTAGTGCATGTTTGATCGTGGTCGGTGGCGCTGATCTTCCCCCGCGGGATGGTGAGATCTAGCTCCGACCTACACATCGCCTAGCGCGGTTTTTCTAAATCAGGTATCTCTCACCAGCAGGGCATGCTCTAAGCTCCCGACCGGTCACCTGACATGTGTGGAGTGTGGTGCATGTGTGTAAGTAAGAGGTGAGGATATGACAAGGAAGGGGAAAGAAAGACCGCGCGCGGTCCATGCTTCCTTTATTAGGGTACTACTCTTCCGGCATCCGCTTGGTCGGAGAAACCACGGAAACCTAAAGATGGGAGAGCCGGCCGCTAGAATTCCCCTCCAGATAGCGGCTGAGCTCGATCTAGCTACGTAACTAGTGTCGAAAATTCTTCCATTGTCGGGGCTTGAACCCTACGTCCTCCCGGTCACAGGCACTACAATGACACCGATTGATGCCCTCATCCTCCTAAGCCGGTAGCCTACTAATAACTAGTATAATACTTAAAACCGACAAAAACACATTTTCTGAAATTCTTCCAGAATATTCTAGAATGTTTTTGCTAAAAATAATACCAATTAATTATTCTAGCCTAAAATTATCGAATGAGCTATTCATCTCATCTTAATGTGCCTTAAGCCCTCATCCCAAGAACGCGTTTTAAATGTTTAAGGCGCGGATACGGCGGAAAATCGATTTCGAGATTTCAACGGAAATATACGTTTTGAGGTCCTCTGATACCGAAAAAGTGTTGTTGTTTTTTTAAAAAAAACGACCGTCTGTCCGCCTGTCTTTCCGTTTGTCCGTCAGTGAACACCACTAGCGGCTACATACGATTACATACGATACGTACTAATACGTACGATTTCTTCCTAAATGGATTATCATTGTCACTTTCTTCAATAACTGGGATCACGCACTTCTTTAAAAACAGTCTACTCAAAATTTCTGTTTTTTCAACATTTCTATTTAAAAAAACCTGTTTAACAATGTTCTCCAAGTAACTAGCGTGTGCCAAATGCGTGTTTAAATGATCGAAGCTATGTGGGAGCAGAATCCAAGGGCGCCACTTCCATTCGCACGTTGACAATATTTTTTCACTCCCGATATTCTCATGGTGGAGAGGGATGGGTGGGCTCCTCCGGTGCACCGATTTTTGCACGTTCTGCCAGCGCCAGTTTCCGTCACGAACCTTGTGACCACTTCGTTTGAAAAGCGAGACCAGACGTCGGCCGCCATGTTTCATGGAGTGCAAGAAGTGTTGAGAAACATTTTTTAAGTGGCATAAATGGCCAATTTTCAACGGCGACCGACCAAAAATAACACTATGAAGGGTAATTGCAATGAAATATGTAATATTTAAAAATGTAATTATCTGTTTAAAATTAATTAATTTCATTTTAATTTAATTATTTTTTCTGTATTCTTTTTGTTTTTAAAAAATTACACATATGTAATTTTTTTCAAATATCTCCCATACGTTTAATATGCATATTTGCAGTAATTTGTATACATTATACGTTATTGCAAGTAGATGCGCTTCAAATAACTTCCAATAAATTTTTTTTGAAAACTGAAAATTTTTCCGTGAAAAAGCTTCAAATTTCTCATTTACAATAACGCTTAAACGCCATTTTTGTAAAAACGGCTCCAAATTTTTCAACGAAAATTTCCATATTGGAATAGGTTTTCTCTTCTATTATATTCTTAAAGTAATTTTTCGTTTCTGTCATTAGGGAACCGAAAAATTGAGCAAATGTGAAAAAGTGATGTTTGGACGGCGATAGATGGCAGCTGGCAAAAGGAGGAGGCATGACCGAAGAGCCAGACCGTGAGATCCGGCGCTAACCTTTTTTTTATTCAACACTTTTTGATACAGCGTTCATAGCCGCTTTACAGAATTGTTTCATATACAATGTATACAATAATATACAGACAAAAGAAGGAGAATGACCCCACTGGGCTCCTCAACAGGAAATCAGGTTAGGGTGCTTATTACAATGGTTTTTTGGAATGGGTGAGATAACGGCGCTATTGTGGAGAAAGCAAAGGGACTACGGAGGACGAAATTTATCTTTCGGGAATCTGGACGGAATGCGGTTTAGATGAGGATGAGCGGGTTTTCCTAGTGAGAAAATCGGTTGGAACTAGAGGTTATAAAGGTTGTTGTAGAATCTTTCGGAGAGCCGTGCGATGTGCTGGGCGACTGTAGGAAATTTAAAATCATTGTGAATTTGAGCATTAGATATGTACTATGGGGCATTTAAGGCAGTGCGGAGTACTTTATTCTGTAGGGTTTGGATGAGCTTTATTGTTGAAGAGGCGGCACCTCCCCATATCGGTGCAGCGTACGTGATTGCAGGGCGGACTAGCGATTTAAGTGTATGGTGGCTTTTAGGTTAAGGGATGACTTTCGATTAATAAGAGGATAGAGTTGGCAAAGGGAGGAATAGGCTAGATTTAGGCGTGAACGCATATGGGCTTTACAAGTTAGACGGGTGTTTAGGATTCCAAGGTAAGGGTTATGTGATTTGCCCATTTAAGGGGAGTAGATGATACGTACAGGGGTGAAGCAGGCGGAATGCGTTTTAGGGTGAAGGTTTTGGCAATGCATTTAGCATGGTTAAGTTAAGTTGCCAGTTAGAAGACCAAGTGAAGGATTCGTTTAGAGCTTCTTGAAGGGAAGAACAGACATATTGGTGAGAATGATTGGATGTGAATAAAACTGTCATCTGAATATAGGGCCGTTTCAGTAGAGGGGAGGCTGGCAATATCGTGGGTGGATATGTTGAACAGCGTTGGGGATAATGGAGAAACTTGAACTCCTGCAAGGATCCTAAATGGTTGGGATAATGAGTTGTTTACTTTGACGGCAAAGGATCGGTTGTGGAGGAAGTCTTGGATGATGTTGAATAAGTAGTCGAGGGTTCCAAGAAGGCGTAGATTACATAGAAGGCCTTCTGGTTGATAATGTTCGCTATAAATTGATTTTGGCCATTGGGCTGGGGATAGCTCCAGGAGGGCTGAAGGGATGTTGGGAGAGGGGGGAATTGTTGAGGTTGAGGGGAGGGGGAGGGGATAGTTGATGAGGTAGTGTTGGAGTAAGGGTAGGGGTAGGAACGTGTATTATGAATGTGGGGGTTGGTTGGATGGGGAGACGGGACAGGGATGCCACCTGCAGGCATGAGTTGGCGAAGGCTAGTTGCTTTTTCTGGGAAAAAAGTAATTTCTATCAGCTGCTGTATGCTTTCCTTTGTAGTTCGCAAAAATAAGCTCAGCGTTGGAGGGGAGAGTACACGTGGTAGAGAGGTGGTCTTTGCTGCACTTAACACATCTAGGAGTTTTGTTACAATAATATCTGGTGTGTCCAAAGTCCTCGCAATTTTTGCATTGCACTATTGATTGTCTTTTCTTCCTAAGTTCTACTTTTATAACACAGTGTAGTAGAGTATCTATTTTGAACGAAACGTTTTTCGAAGTCCTCATTGTTGCCTACTTCAATGACACAAAGAGGCATTGGGGATCTATCAACTTTGTACAGGCGCGTGTCTTTACACGGTGTAATATCTTTCTCCACAAGGGCATTCTTGACTTCATTTGTGAAGTAGGTATACACACCCCTAATTATAGCACTTTTCGGTCTATTTTGTGGCTCAATATACGTATGAAACTCAAGTTTTTGCTATTTTAAGAAGTTTATTATATTCCGAAATCTGAGATTCCGAGCGTATTTACTTCTCTTTTATGGCCTCGATGGGAGGTGGAGAAGCTTTTAACACAGAGTTTGCTTAGTTCATCTAGGAGCTTTTTGAAATTTGCTGCCATTTTGTGGATAAAAATAGGTGGCGGCTTAGGTCCTGACTGGGGTGGTAGGTGAGACAGATCCTGACTATCTGAGACATCGTTGAGATTGGCTAATTAAGCAAATCTATTTGGTGAGAAAACTGAGTTCAGGTTCTGATCGTGGCTCCCTTGTTCAACAAGTTTCCTTTTAGGAAAATCATCGTCACTGGTGCTGTAGTTATGTTGAAAGTTTTGCTGCGCAGCTTGGAAGTGCGATTGCGGAACAAACGTACTAGCACTAGGGGTGAAAGCTTATTGAGATGGTCCTTGCCATTGCTGGTAGTTAAGATGTGGAATTTGTTCGTGAACCGTAGGTGGCTGTTCTTGAAAGATGTGGTGATGGTCGGGGCATCCGGGGAGTCTCTGTTGAGGGCCTCCGTTGGTAGTGTTCAGCGCCCCTGAGATCGCCTTAGCGAGCGATGCGTGCTGCACGTCCATCACTGATAATCTGGTTGTTAACACAGATCACAGCACTAGCTGGGTAACGTGGACAGGGTTACACGTCACCCGCAATGTTTTTAATCACTGAATCAGATGAATATGCACTCCGGAAAAAACTCAATGGTAGCATAAATAGAAGTTCGAACTTAGTATAGACGCGCAGACACAGCGCTCTACTTGAAGCCCCGGCGGGCTTATCGCTGCTGATAAGCGGCTGAGCTCGGCGAGGTCTGAACAGCTCGGCGGTCGAGCGCGGAATGGGCGGCGCTAACCTACTCGTGGCTTGTGGTGAAAAGTACTATTCCAGTTTGAAGAATTACCTACACATTAGTTTGGGGCTAATTCTACGCCGCATATCTATTGAACTACAGATTTCTAAACCCATAATGACAAGGGAATAAGTCATTCTTTATTTCAACAAGTTAGCAGTTCTCGATAAGAAATAGACATTGTCGCTGTCAAAGTGACTGTCCGTGAGCGGAAGTAAATTTTCATGTAACATTTTGACGACTACTCCACTCATGAAATTAAGACCAATAGTGTTTAAGAATGCATACGGTATTAACAAATCAGAGCAGTGATTCACAAAAAAATTATCAGTTTTCTTTATCCATTTTAATTATTACCTTCTTAGTGCTCAATCATGAGCTGCGATTCATGTATCTTAGGAGGTGGGATATATCGATCCCTGTGTCAATATGTATAAAAGTGCATATTTCCATTGTCTCATTCAAACAGATGTTAAGTGAGGGAAATGGCAAAAGGATGTGGTGATGCGTCAGAGAAAGAAACATACAATATTTTTTGACTCTAGAAAACTCAGATAAAAGCAAAATGCATAAACATACTAGATTATCTTACATGACGAGTATTAATGAACCGGCTTCTTAAATTCAAATTTTATTCCTAAAATAGTCCTTTTAAATTTCATTCGGATTTTATGCCTATTATTTCTGCGGACTTTCAGAGTAATTAAGACTAATTACTATTACTAATTAAGATTAATTCACTCAGCGGGGTCCGAAAACAAAACTACCGAGGTGCAGGGCACACTATCCGAACGCTAAGACAACGCCGTAAAATGCCTTAAGGCTGGAACGTTGTGGTGATCCGGAGGCCTCATGTTCGATCCCTGCTGTTGTTTTGCGCGCCTGCCGAAGACGAATTCATACGCAGCTGCTCCAATCGTGTCTCTACCTGGCGAATGATGAAGGGGCCTAAGCACCGCGCGCGGCCCTTTCTTCCTTAAATTCTCTGTCTAGTGTTGGAGATAGCCCGAGGCCAAACTAGAAGTGCTGTTGAGCCATAGACAGAAGGCGGCCAGAAATCATTTATTATTATTATTATTATTATTATTATTATTATTATTATTATTATTATTATTATTATGTGCAGTGGCGTGTAGTGCAGTGATGTGAAGTTGAGGGAAATGAGTGTGTCAGAATCACATTAAAACGTGATTGGCAAAAGTGATTGGCAGTATGGTGAGATGAGACGAGGCGAGGTGAAGTGTAATGAAGTGAAGTGAAGTGAAGTGGAGTGCTATGGAAGCTTGCACGGTGAAATGTTTATGTTAATTTGTAAAGTGTGTAAAATTTGTAAAATTTTGTATAGTTGGTAAGTTCTGTAATGTTTAGTTAGTGTATTCTGCCACCAAGTTCTGGAACTTATTTGCAGAATTAGTAATAAATCTATCTATCTATCTATCTATCTATCTATCTATCTATCTATCTATCTATTAGACTGTGTAACTGTTACGCAGGCAGTCAGCGGAGAAACGCGTGCGTTTGCGGCCAAAGCTGCGCAGCGCGCGACACTCAAGGCCGCACATTGAGGTCGTCAAGTGAGCAGTGGAGGCCGCGGAGCCTTCCCCGGAGAAGGGCAAACAAATGGAAAGTGCGCACTCAGCGTTCGCCGAAACCTTCCGAGCAGTAAGCTGTTTTGGCAACATTACTTGGATCGCGACCCCAGCCATGTTTCCATTTCTTTACTGTGTTTTATTCCGTAGATCTATTGACCTCTCAGACGATCTTCCTTCTCTCCGATATGAAGCAAATCAATCCTTCTTCGATTACGCGTGACACATTGTTTGGCTCCATTGTTCCGAACTAATTGTCAAAGCATTCTAAACATTCAAATAATTTCATTCTCTAACTCTTCATAACACATTTGTTCATTATCCTCACAAATTTGAAATCAGTTTCTTAAAAAGATAGTGGTAAACAAGTGCTATAACAATTCATTACCCACTATTAACATAACTAATAACTTTTGTTATAAGTTTTCTTGGAACATAAAGGGGTCATAATTCAAGTTTCAGGCTAATACCAGACTGCCATCGTTTGCAGAAGTTCACTACATTGGAAGTTTTACGAAGTGTATGATCTATCCCAATGTAAAATTTTTATGACAATATGGTAAACATTGGGATAGATCGTACACTTCGTAAAACTTCCAATGTAGTGAACTTCTGCAAACGATGGCAGTCTGGTATTAGCCTGAAGCTTGAATTATGACCCCTTTATGTTCCAAGAAAACTTATAACAAAAGTTATTAGTTATGTTAATAGTGGGTAATGAATTGTTATAGCACTTGTTTACCACTATCTTTTTAAGAAACTAACAATATGGTAAATACTGCCATTGTCATGACTCGAAACCAGAACCTCCCGGACAGTGGCACTACAATGACATTAGTTGATGTCCTTAGCAACCTACCCGGGTATACAATTCGGTGCTGTGTGTAGTGTAAATATTTACATTTACATTTAATTTACATTTAATGTTGATATATAGATTATTTTACTTAAATTGATTCAAACCCAAAAGCTAGTCGAGACTAAAGAGTGCGTGAACAAGAACTAACAAGGGCGAGAAAGTCTGAGCCATTCAGTAACATCACAAGTTTTATTAACTTATTTATTTATTTTCTTATTTATTACCGTGCGCTGTTACATACGAGGAGAAACTTTAATTAAAATATTTCGTGAGTGTTTTGAGAAAATAATAGTTAGAAATTTCATCAATTTCAAAAAACGAATTAAACGAAATTAGTTGTTGTTTTTTTTAAAATGTACATGACCTTTTCGTGAGCTGTTTTTTTACGACAGACGTTGTTTACAGCAAAAATCGATCTCCAATTTTTAGTTTTGAAATATTGGCGTCGTTTGGCATTTTCAAAAATACGGAGCAATAGCAAAAATTGGGTCTAGCGTCATTTTTACCGTCCCTTATTATATATGTAAAGAAAATTTAAAGAAAAAATTTGGAGCGGTTTTTGAGAACATTGCTTTCAGAAACTGCATAAATTTAAAACAATAATTAAGCTAAATCAGCTCGTTCTCGCAAAAAATTGCACAAAACCTTTCTTAAATAACTATTCTTTTCTATTTTCTACAACAGACTTTGTTTAAAGCAAAAATCGCTATCCCCAATTTTGTAGTTTTCAAATGGTAACTTTTTGCAATTTTCGAAAAAAACAGTTCGTCGTAAATGGGATTACAGTTACCATACTTTTACGGTGAAACATATCATACGGCACCATACTTTTTGCCGTCCCTAATTTCATAAGAGGAACAAAATTTAAATAAAAAAATGGAAGTGGTTTTCGAGAAAAATGCTTATATCTCGCCAAAATTACATGCTAACCACTCATATTTTCGAAAAATTGAACGTGAAATTATTTAAAGATCCGTCTTTAAGGAACAGATTTCATTCAGGAAAAAAATTATATTTTCAATATTATAGTTGTGGGAAGATGCCCCCAAAAAATTGCACTTTTTCAATTTTCAAAAAATCTCATCTCAACGAACATGAGACTACCACAATTCTTTTAAGTGTACTTTATGCTATCGAGGGACTAATTGTAAGTTCGCTAAAAAATGTGGAACCGTTTTTGAGAATATTTTTGATGCGTGTGAAGTACCCTCAAAAATCAAAATATCCGTTTGAAAATCCCAAATCCACGTGTTCATTCAGATCGATTGGGGAATTTCAATTTTGAAGTAAATTGACTGAACGGTTTAGACGCTAGCGTTGACCTCGGACATTTTTCCGTCAATCGAGTTTTCGGTGTCAATAACCAACAAAACATGGATTCTGCGTATACCACGTGTTAGAGGATTTTTTTTCTAAATTTAGCACAAATTTATCCACTTTTCCGTTACCAGAACCCAGCAATAAGAGTTTTCCTGGCAAAAATTCGCCGTTTTCTGGCGCACGATTACGTAACTTTCTCTTTTTATGAAGTATTCGTAAAGCGAGGAAGTAAAAATATCACACTTAAAGCAACTAAAAAGTCTGCTATTATAATTACATTCAGACATCATTAATTTGAAAAACGCGAGCATTAAAAACCTCGCAATTCCAAGAAGTTTTCTCTTCCCCTCACTTCCAAAACATAGATTTTCGATTGTATTCTTCTTAATTCTGTGACTGTTCTCACAACGAGTGGCGTAGAGTAATAATTTTTTCTGGGTAAGCTCTAGAGCATATTTACTTATTATTAATTACAATATTTCAAAATGACCATTATTGTCTAATATCTCGTCGTTCAGTTATTATTATTATTATTATTATTATTATTATTATTCCATCATAATTTTCTTTTTCCATGAGGACAAATACACAGGTTACACATGACCAAAGTATATTTATCAACACCTTTTTTCCGGAATTCACATCTAACCTACCCCCATAAACTTTCGAGCTATTCCAGTTTTTGAGATGACCAGAGACTTCTGCATAGTCTTATAAATATTCACATTAATATTCAGATCTTTAAAACAGTGTCTTCGGAATTACTGTGGTGCTAGAGATAACAATTGGTATGATTCGCACATGGTCCATGTGCCACAGTTTCTTGATACTTTCAACCTGTGGAACATATTTTGTGATCTTTTCGACATACATCTCTTGAAGGTTTTTCGTGTTTGGTATGGCTATGTCGATCTACCTGATTACCTTTTCGTCTTGCCTACTAGAACCAAATCATGCCGGTTGTGAGGGGCTGTATGGTCTGTGAGAATTGTTCTGTCCTAATAAAGTCGGCATTCATCATTTTCGAGAACATTATTTGGTATGTATTTATAGTAGGGTACCTTGCATTCTATAAGTTGGTGTTGGTAAGCAATCTCTTGATGCAGTATATTTCCATATGCATCATGGTTTTGTTTATAATCAGTTCCCGAGAAATGTGTGCCTCCAGATATAATATGGTGGATGTTTTCCTGTGCCTGGCATCCATATCGACATCTTGGTCCCCATGGATCTTTTGTACCCCAGGATCTCTTACTACTGCTTTCAGATAACTTCTAGTGAGTAAGACTTGATCTTGTATTGCCAGCATAGTGCCTTCCGAATCTGGGAATATCTGGCCTGCCATTAGCCAGTAGTTCGACGCTTTCATGTTGATAGGATCTTGATTAATTGCATTGCATACAGATGCTTTCCATGCAGAGGCTTGCTCATCCATGTTTCCAGTTTTTGCTGTTCTGTATAATTATTTCCGTTGTATACTTGATGTCTTAACTTTAACGGCGTTGATCCATCTACTAAACACACGGCACAATGTAGTTTAAATATTTCTGCTTCCTTGTGAAAGTATGTTGAGATTTTATACGTTGGGACTGTTGGTTGCCTATGTCCACAACACCTCAACCACCCAAATGTCGTGGTAAAGTTAATCTTTCGATTGCTGATTTTGGATGGTGCTTGCGTTCTTTAGTTATCAATGTGAGCAGTTTTATTTCGAGGCCTTCTATTTCTGTTTTACTCCATTTTATAACCCTAAAAGAGTACCCTTGCACAAGGACAGCATATGTGGTAATTGCTTTAATCGTATTCTTGCTGTTGAGTGATGTTTTCTGAACTTGTCTAATTCTTCCTGCAAATTCTGTTGACAGTTCATTTTTAATCGTTGCATTATCTAAACATCTCGATTGTTTGACTCCTAAGTACTTGTAGGTCTCACCTGCAAGCATTGCTCTCATAAGCTATTTTCTAGCTGGAATCCATGATCTTAAATTTTTCCTCTCACTATTTTAATTGTCCGACATTTGTCCGTTCCAAATTCCATACATACATCCCTTTAGAACGTTTAAAGAATTCGCAAAAGTGCTCTATTACTCTAATCACAATATACTACCAGACATTTTAGATATAATTACAAAAAATGTCAATTTATAGTTCTTTCAATCTCCACTTTCTGAACTAGATTCCGAGAATCTCCCTAATAAAATATGTTTTAATTATTCACTATTAAAAATTAATTATCCCCTTCATAACATTCGAATAAATTGGAATGCATATTGTTCATATGTAAATTCAAATTTTAACTTCCCAAAAAAGTTAGATAATACACAAAAACTTAATACAGATATCGAAAAATTCAATACAATTCTAGATGCATGTAAATATTCTAGTACATACATTAAACCGTACATTTATACTCGATCTCTCCCTATAAAAATCGTAAATCTTATTAAATCCAAACATAACCTAAGACTATGCTGGCAACAAACTCGTCACTCTGACATTAAAGGAAAAATCAACAAGTTATCACGCATTATCACATCACGTATAGACCAATATCAATTAGACAAATTTCAAAATTACATTGCACAAATACATCCTAAAAGCATATCACAATGGTCAACAATTTAAAAAATTAGCAAAATCTTATTCCCCTTGTACCAACTACGGTACTATATCAACCTATACTGATTTTCGAAAACTAAATTTAATTGCAAATCAATAAGAAAAGTCTTTTACCCCAAACCCAATAATAGATCAAATTTTTAATAACGAAGTTGCATCTTTCATCTCTTCTCCGCTTAATTCAGTCTTTTCAAAAATAAAATTTTTTTCTCCTGTAGAAGTTCACAAAATATCACAAAAATTAAATATTCAAAAAACATCAGGCTTTGATTCTATTACAAACATGATAAAAGAATTTAATTTACAAATTTTATCGAAACTAACTAATATATTCAATTCAATGCTTCGTATTTTTTTTCCCACAATCATGGAAATTAGCTTGCGTTATCCCCACATGTAAACCACGCAAGGATTATCACCTTCCCTTAAACTACAAACCTATTAGCCTCTTATCTTCATTATCTAAACGTTTTGAAAAACTATTACACTCTCGTCTATTATCCTATATTAACTCAATTAACTATATTAACTATTATCCTATATCAACGGAAACAGCTATGTTTTCTTTTCTTAAAGATGCCGCCTCATCATTGGATCAAAACGAGGCACCTATTGGATTATTTTTAGATCTCTCAAAAGCTTTTGACGTCATTGATCATGACATTTTACTTTCAAAATTACCTTCATATGGAATCCGTGGTATTGCTCTAGAATGGTTATGTTCGTACCTTAAACAACGATCTCAGAGAGTTGAAATACCTTACTAGAATGAGGGAACATTACGTACGCACCTTTCCGACTCTTTGCCCATTGCACGTGGAGTTCCTCAAGGATCGATTTTAGGCCTTATTCTGTTCCTACTTTACGTAAACGATATGCCCTCAACGATTCGAAACGGAAGAACGGTTCTCTTTGCGGATGATACGAACATCCTTTGCAATAAAGAAACCGTAAATAGTACAATATCAGATGTTTCAAATTGGTGCCGAAATAACAAATTAATAGTAAACGAAAAGAAAACGGTATTAATGCAGTTTTCCATTTCAAATAAACCATTCTGTGCTCCATTGAAAATGAACGGTGTACCATTGACTAATGTTACGGCAACAAAATTTTTAGGTCTCTCAATTCAGTCAAACCTTAAATGGAAATCCATTTAAATGAATTGAACACAAAATTAAGTTCATTGTGCTACGCGTTCAGAATTCTTTCAAATTAAGTCAGCCTTCATATTGCTCGTTGTGTATATTTCGCGAATGTTCATTCCCGCCTGAGATATGGCATAATATTCTGGGGAAATAGTCTTATAGCTCCCAGACTTTAAGATTACAAAAACGAATCGTACGAATATTAACTAAATTCCACCCACGTGATTCATGTAAGCCTCTCTTCATTAATCTAGGAATTTTACCATTACCTTGTCTGTTTATTTACGAATCAGTGGTTTTTGTCAAAAATGACTTGCTTAAGGGCGGGAATATATTTTCAGAAAATGCCAATGTCTATTACTATAACACTCGACGTAGAAATCATATTCATCAGGTCACAGTATCAACAACTCAATACAAAAAATTCACATACAATACATGTACATTATTTTACAACACTTTGCCAGATAACATTAAACAATTAAATTCAATAGAAAAGTTTAAATCCAAAGTGAAATCGTTTCTGCTGCATAACTGTTTCTATACAGTTAGAGACTATACTGAGCATCACAAAAAAGTAACATTAATTTTAACATCGATACATAATGCATTATTTACCATTTGGACTGCATAAATGTGTATAAACAACCTGTAACAAGTATTGTACTACAGGGTCAATGACCCCCATCTCGATCAGGTTTTTCGTCCAGTTTCCCTGATCCATTGAGCAAATGCTGAGATGGCCCCTTGTTTTGCTTCTGGACATAAATGTAACTTCATTTTCTGTGCACGTCTTCTAGAATTCAGTGGGAAATACAATTATTCAAATTATCGTTTCCATGTTGTCGCGGCAGGAAGTATTATTCCGAAGGACAACATGGATAAGAGCCAAAATTTACTGCTTATTTATCCTTGAAAATAGATTTTATTACATGGGAGGGTTTTTTTTTAATTTAAGTAGTATATGACTTAGTGTAGGGATAACAGAATTTTGAAAATGTGCACACAATTAATTTTTCCCCATAGCACGTCATACGCAGTTTGAACTGTTTTTTGACGTAAAATAAATAAATAAATAAACTCAATATAAGCTATTCCAAATTACCAATATGGTTTGCGTTCTCATTATTCGACTACTCACCAATTACGTGTTGTTGAATCAATAGCTCAAAACTTTCATAAAAAGGAATATACAATTGGAATTTTCCTAGATATTGCCCAAGCGTTTGATAAAGTTTGGCATTCTGGATTATTATATAAATTGCATTCAATAGGAATTCTTATATTCTCGTATTTATACAAAGTAAAACATTTTTACATAATCGTAATTTTACTGTCAAAATTAATACATCTTATTCTACTTCTGGACGTATCTTCTCAGGAATTCCTCAAGGATCGACAATCTCTCCTTTACTTTTCAAAACTTTATACCCAATAAATGGACTCAACAATGGAGAATAATAATAAATCCACCTAAAACACAAACAAAAATTTTCACACATCGCAGACCTACTAATCCTCCCCATGTCTCAAAATAAATAATATAAATATACCCTGGATAGAAAATCATATTCCAATTAAATATTTAGGACTCTATTAGGACCGTCGATTAACTTCGAAAAAAACATATTCAAAATATTGCCAATAAAACTTGGCTGAATGGTTCATCTCCAACAAACAGATACGTAAAGAATTTCAAATAGAACTAATTAAAACATTTATCATTAATTAATATTCTAATTTCTTCAACTCCTTTACAAATTATCCTGTTTATTAACATTTCGATCTGGGAAAAAATGGTCACATAATACGAATTCGTTCCAGCTTCCCAAAGATATATTTCACCCTCCATAAATAATTTTCTACATTAATGCTATATAATACCTTCTCTTCAAACTATAAATTTATATTACAAATTACTAAACACTTCAAATCCAATTTTATTCGAATATATTATTAAAATATAATCATAATTATTGGTAATTCTGGCATCTCCAAAATGTTCTGTATAATTTTATTTAACGTCCTGAAAAATTGTAGAAAATTTGAACAGGAAATAAATATATTTAAAAAAAAGATTTGGCTTAGATTCTTTAGTTTTAACTTGTGACGTCTTAAATGACAGAATATACGTTGGCGTCAAAGTATTTGCGAGATTGCTACCTTGTATCACAAGGTAGATGTATAAAAGATATTTCCTTCAATAAATAATACTTTTTATTGCTAAGCTATTGAGATAATACTGCTTTTAGCCTAACACAAGTAACATGAATTTTATACCTGTCAAGACGAAACACCAAAAATGTTTGGTTTGCTGGAGCTGGCTCGTACCACATATTTAGTCAGATCTATAGTATATTTCAGTGTGATCTGACCATGCTACGCGAACAAGTTTCTTGGGCAAACAATCGTAGTGGAAACGTCATAACCGGTAACCTGCACGGAATGCCAGCTGAGCAGGCGACCGTTAATAATTCGGATCAGGACAGTTTTCTTAATGATGTTTAAGAAGTACTTATTTTGCCGCCTTGAAAAGGTATATTTTAAAAACTGATAGAAGCAAATGGGTGAACAGCCGGTTTAGTGTAATTAATTTATTTTGCACTGTATTGTTTATTTCACTCACACGAGACGTTTAAATATATTTACATTTTATAATAAACTAGCTGAAGTACCCGGCGTTGCTCGGGCATTTATTACAGTAAATTATTATACAGGAAGAGGAATTCAATATTTTCATACCCTGCGGCGGGACGTACCGCTATCTCTTCCATTGTATCCCTTCTCCGCCCTACTCCCTGCCATGCTCTGCCAGGCCACGCCACGATAGCTGTCTTCTCTTGACCCCCATTCGGAAATTTCCGGATTACCTCGCTCACTTTTCCACAAATAATTACATTTATCTTATTTAAAGTTCCAGCTTTTAAACATTCACTTCATAACTAAAAGCAATAAACAAATCTAAACTGCAAAATAAAATACTCGTAGACTCACATATATAATTTTTGTGCACATATTGTATACACATTGTAAACATTGTATACACATGTGGAACATACACACATTTTCCATTTTACCATTTTGAACCTAAGAACTGTGTGAATAGTGAAATTGAGAGTCGTAATGAACAGCTGTTCTACTACTTAGAGAATTATTCACATTTCTCCCCTTCTTGCAGTATTATTTTCAATGGGGCGAGTGAGTACTTCAGCAAGTCGATCTTCCCTCTGAGTAGCCGATTCAAATTTTTAGTAGACTGCCCATCTCTTGGCATTTGTAATATGTTTTGACAGCTGTGACAGTCGTTTAGACAAACAATTCAGTTGTCACAAATTTCTGTAAAAGAAGACGTTTAGATTGTATACGATATGTGTATATTGTACATTGTACATTACTGTATATTCTGTACTGTATATTATTCTACTTTTTATACTCTCAACCTACCTCAATTATTAAACACTTTCAAAATCACAATGATTTCTTGTCACTTTGTATATAACACGGACAGAGAGCAATGCCTGAACATTGACATTCTTTACCACTTCAGTTACGACTTTCTTTCAAATGTTCACACAGGGACATTACATAATTTTTATTCAAACTCCAATGAATTTCGTAATAATTCTGGACATTGATGAAATCAGTAGTATTATGAAGAGTTCTTAACGACCATAAATTAAGACTTGAAAAGCAGGTTAACGGGGCGTGGTCAGAAAAATGTACACTAGTTGTTTGCCAACGTTTCGGAAACTTTTATTTCCATCCTCAGGGCTAATATAAAAGAAAATGAAAAACAACACTGTTCATGAATAATGTTACCAAAAAACACACGTATGAGAAACAATTTTTAGCTAAGTTACAAAATATTTGCAAATTTCTTTTATATCATAACATAAACATTACATACATTACAAGAACAACTCAACCCATTCACTGCATCATCCTCCATCTCCGGCACCTCCCATGCAATGAGGGACACAGCATCACCCTCACCACACCAACACACAGCATGACTGAGACTAGCACGATGTTGGGTGGTGAGACGAGAATAAATAACATGCCTGAGTGAGGTACATGCCAGCTTCCGGTGCGAGTTTACAATTAATTTAAATTAGAAAATGTGCTATTTTATACTTCAAAACAAAAAAAACAAAAAAAAATGTTTTGAAGTATAAAATAGCACATTTTCTAATTTAAATTAATTGTAAACTCGCACCGGAAGCTGGCATGTACCTCACTCAGGCATGTTATTTATTCTCGTCTCACCACCCAACATCGTGCTAGTCTCAGTCATGCTGTGTGTTGGTGTGGTGAGGGTGATGCTGTGTCCCTCATTGCATGGGAGGTGCCGGAGATGGAGGATGATGCAGTGAATGGGTTGAGTTGTTCTTGTAAGGTATGTAATGTTTATGTTATGATATAAAAGAAATTTGCAAATATTTTGTAACTTAGCTAAAAATTGTTTCTCATACGTGTGTTTTTTGGTAACATTATTCATGAACAGTGTTGTTTTTCATTTTCTTTTATATTAGCCCTGAGGATGGAAATAAAAGTTTCCGAAACGTTGGCAAACAACTAATGTACATTTTTCTGACCAAGCCCCGTTAACCTGCTTTTCAAATCAGTAGTAGATATCATACGTCATCCTCTGGTGGCGCGCAGCTAAACTATTGGCATTGATGCACTCTTGAATCTGTGATGTAAAGCTAGGCGAAAAATGTCCAGAAAAGTAATTATTTTGAAACTATATTACTTTTTATGTTTGTAAATCATAGCCTATATTACCCCAGGCCTTTTAAGGATGCTAGCACAAAAGTTTTATCGGCATTGGTTCTCTAGATTCAGAGATTACCGCGCTGTAAGACAACGCACTTCTGTCTTTATATATTAGTATAGATATAGATATAGAATAGAAGTATATATATAGAATAGAAGTATAGATATAGATAAGATAATCACAAATCACTTAATTCATTTATAAGCAAATTTTGAGAATAAATTTTCACACCGTCTGTAAGATATTGCTCCACGAAAGTGAGCGGTATCGAAATGTATATTAACGGCACCGTCATTTTATTGCACTGTTTCCTGTCACCTCTTTCAAAATCTTCGGTTTAAACAGGCGGTTAGTCATTCCGACCAGCTGAATTGGTCTGTGTGTGTGTGTGTGTGTGTGTGTGTGTGTGTGTGTGTGTGTGTTTGCGTGCGTGCGTGCGTGCGTCTGTCGTGTTGGTGTTGGAGCGTGGGCCTTCCACAGGCCACGTACGAACTGGAGGATTCCCGATAGCCCGGCTTTCGGCTAGATGCAGTCGACTGCAGTATCTGCGTTTCGCGAGCACACTGCGCAGCACGTTGAAGGTTCTGAACGCCAGAGCCTTCCTCCTGTAACGGGTAAGTTCGCAGTTACGCGGGAAGTTCAAGACGCAAAACCTACGTGGAACATAGTAATTGTGAATTGAAAAATTATCAATAAGCACATTATGAAGTAATGAGAACGGTTTTTGTTTCTCATTAAATGTTCGGGAAGGCTCCGCCATGCAGCTAAATAGGCAGCTACGCCACTGCTCACAACCGCTTTGGCTCTAAAGCCTATCGCTACCCATAATCGTCAAAATCCAACGCAAGTCAACGCTCGTCATTACTTCCCAGAGTGAGAAGGCACGGGTATTAAGAAGAGTCGAAGCTCTTTCGTCATTGTCCCAGCTGTCACATTGGAAACCGCCGAACGCTTTCCTGCCGAAGTCTACCGCTACGGCTGTGCCCGAGCTGTCGCACCAGCGCGCCGGGAGAATGCTCCTAGGGAAAGTGCACGTACAGTTATCCAAAGAGGATGCAACAGAGGGCGATGAAGAATGAAAAGAATGACACAATTGTAATATCTGATTTTAGAGCTCGGTTGGTTGGAGGATTTATGTGAATAACGGAAGGATTCGGTGACCGTTTCCGATGAGATCCAAAATTGTACATTTAGTTTCGAGCATGGGCATGCTCATACAATCCTGCCCAACACAAATCCCGACTTATCTTGTTATAGTCCAGTCGGTATGTTCTGAAAAAGGAACATTTCCTGGAAAAAGGCCATGAAAACTTTTTCTTTTAGTATGTAGTATGTTCCCAGGTATGGGTTAACACCACAAGTTTTCGACCTTCCAGACCCTATGCTAATTCCGGTAAACCCGAAAGAACGGCAATTTTTCTGACTTGTTTCGTTTTTTTTCTCTTTATATTTAAGCTGAAGACCTGTAGAAAAATTATTCAAATGAATTTTAAAGAGGATAAAATTTCCTACAACTTTTATATAACACATTTTTTCAACACCAATTACCAAGCGCGCTACAGATCTTCGAAAAAAACACGCTATTTTTTCAATTCTCAAAAATATGTACAAAAACACATATGGTAACAAATACAAAATTATAATCAATCTACAATAAATATAATAATTATTACATGTAATAATATTATTATTATTATTATTATTATTATTATTATTATTATTATTATTATTATTATTTATCTCATCGCCAGTATAAGCATTGCCTCAAATCTACAAATTGCCAAAAATATTACTATTCAAACTAGAGGTGCTACAGAATGGCACAGACTTCCTCGTACCAAATTTTTCTAACTTCCTTCGTGTGGTTTGCCTCTAAGGTCACGCTCCATTCTCTGGCCAGCTATCATCTATTGCCGACCAAAGTACATTTTTTTTACCTTTTCTCAACAATCTGCTTTCTTAATAGAATAACTGAAATATTACTTCAAAAAGAAAAATAAAGCCTCGTCGTAAATATACATTTTAATTGAAAAAATCGAAACTTTTTAAGAAAATGGCGATTAAGCATTTCTGGAAGTGCAAAATTTGAAGCTCTTTTTCACAGCAATCTTTTGTGTTTTCGGAAAACTTAATTTGAAGTAATTTGAAGCACGTCCACTCACAGAGGCAATAATGTATTATATTATAGAGTGGCAGCACAATTAGCACAATCCATTGGAAAAAAATTGAAGAAAAAATTTGGAGTCAATTTTTAACAAATGACCTTTGAGCGTTTCTCAAAATACCAAAATTTAAGATCATTTTCAGAGAAAACAGTTGAGAAACTTTATTTGACATTGTTTGAAGCACATGTACTTATAAATATAATAATGTGAAGAACTCGCATCTAATGTAAATATTACCGACGTGATAGACAAATCAAAAATTACATTATTGTATTTTTTGAAAAAACAAAACAATACAGCAATAAGGCGTTTATGTCAACGTATCGGGTACATTTGACACTATTCCTGCCAAAAAATTGAAGAAAAAATTTGGAGCCGTTTTCTAAACAATTTTTAAAAATTCTCGTGGCTACATGTAAGGTATCCCCAAATGTTAAAGAATGTTTTTCAAAATTTCGAAGATTCAACTAGCGTCAGATGAACAGTGGTTTCTTCAATTTGGAAAAGATGGTATTTATGTTTAAGGCGCTAGTAGTGTTCACGAAGAGACGGGGCAGTCAGACAGAGGGCAGACCCCCAGACAGACGGCAGACAGAGAGACGGACGGGCACACAGAGAGACGGATGGGCACACAGACAGACGGACGGGCACACAGACAGACGAACGGGCACACAGACAGACGAACGGACGGGCACACAGACAGACGAACGGGCACACAGACAGACAGACGAACGGGCACACAGACAGACAGACGAACGGGCACACAGAGACTGACGGACAGATGGGCAGACGGACGGTCGGGCAGGCGGACGGACGCGCAGACGGACGCGCGGGCAGACGGACGCACGGGCAGATGGACGCACGGGCAGACGGACGGACGAGCGGACTAGCAGACGGACGGATGAGCGGACTGGCAGACGGACGGACGAGCGGACTGGCAGACGGAGGACGAGCGGACTGGCAGGCGGACGGACAGACGGACGGGCGGGCGGGCGGAGGGGCAAAGGGACGTACAAGCGGACGGACGGACGGTCGGAAGGACGTTTAAAAAGAAAGTACACTTTTTCGGTATATATTTCGGTTTTATATGAGGGGACTTCATACGTTTATATCTGTTGAAATCTCCAAATCAATTTTCTGCAGCATTACATAACTTTCTCGATACTATATATGTTACTCCGTATATACGTACGAGAAAGTAAAAAAAATATGGGTATGTATATGTGTTCGTGTTCCAACTTAACTCTTCAACGCGGGAATAATGCCATTTCAACGAAACTTGGTATACCATGTTATTGGATAATTACATTGGAAACAAAAGAATACACCAAGGATATGACACCCCAAGAGAAGTGGGTGGGAAGGGAGTGATATTTACAAACAAAATTTTTAAGCAAGTCTCAAGGCAGATACCGGATATAATGTATACTTAGTCTGTATAGTGATCGTGATAGAGTACAGCTATTTAGTAGACGTTATCATTATTATCATAAATAAATACACCTAAATTTTGAAACAGAATATTACATCCCACTTGTTATTTTTTTTCTGAACGTAACCAAGCGACAGACATCAGAACAGAACACAAAAGCTTTGGTATTGAAGTATTGGTATTGGTATGCGAATTTGGCACCCTCCGCCCACCCGATTACTGTTTTTTGTTCATTTAGTGAATATTGGTTTATACCAATTTTGATGGGAAAACCCCAACCAAATTGGTGTAGACGTATTGGTTTGGTCTCCCGTTTGTTTTGTCCCGCGTCGTCCGTAGTTGCGATGTTTGGTGCAATATACACCGAGGGAACAATGTTTTAAGTACCATAAGAATGTTCTAAAATGTGGGATTGTCTCGAAAAACGTTTGTCTTACAAATGTTTTTCAGGTTTCAAAATCCAGATAAAAAATTGCTTTTCAATAGTTACCATAAAGATTAGAGTAATTTACTGTTAACAGTGTCACAAAAGTTACGATAATAAATAGCGCTACAATATGATTTGTTACCATCATACATGAAGTTATGAATCTCCTGATTTTTGTAACAACTAGTTTCTTATCAAGACATTTACTTATAGAATAAAGGGCAAGTCCCACTCATCAAAATCTTTTAAATACGACCGAGAACATGTTTTTCCTTCATGCTTTTAGGTGGATGCGATACATTTACCCCGCACGGACAATACAAGGAAATATTCTGCAGTGGTTGTCAGAAACAATGTAATTTGTCTGAAATATGACAAAGGGTGCATTTATGAGGCAATGTTTACATTGACGATAAGATAAATTATACTATTATATACAATAATTATTAAATTTATTATAGGTTGTGAGAGAAGCCAAGAATCCCGGATTTAATTTTAATGCTAAAATCGACATTCAGAGTTAGTAATTGATTGATTGATTTTTTCGTGTTTCCGGGCGCGTCAACGGCTTTGGTCATTAGTCCCGTGAGTGTAGTGCATGCTTTTTTCTCAGGAGATTGCGGTGATCTTCCCCCACTGGATGGCGAGATCGGCGCCGACCTACCGTCGGCTAGTGGGGTTTCCCCCTCACCAAGACTCTCCCACCAGCGGGGCACCGCCCCAGTCGGGACAAGTTCTAAGCTCCCGACCGGTCTCCCGGAATATGTGGTAGTGTAGTGCAGGTTAGTGTAAGTGTGTGTGTGTAAGGGGAGAGGATAGGACAAGCAAGAGGAAGGAAAGATCGCGCGTGGCCCGTTTGTTAGGGTACTGCTCCGGCACTCGCCTGGTGTTGATCGGAAAAAACACGGAAAACTACCGATCAGAGCAGCCGGCCGCTAGATTTCTCCTCCAGGCAGCGACTGAATTCGACCTAGCTGAAGAGCTAGTCGAGCTGACCCGGAGATTCTAGACTTCGAATCCTGGTGGTGGCAGATTTTTAACACTAATTAGAGAGCTATGTCGAATTCAGTCACGTGTGGATGAGAAGTCTAACGGTCGGCTCCTCTGATCGGTAATTTCCCGTGGTTTTGCTTATCAATATGCGGCGAATGCTGGAGCAATACCCTAACACACGGGCCAAGGACAGCACGTGATGGTTCCTTTCTCCTCCTGGTCCTATCCTCTCACCTTATACACCCGCGTACACATTTCCACTTGCGTTGTCTACAATGCCACACATATCAGAAGCTTAGGGCTTGCCCAGAATGAGACGGTGGAGAGGGAAACACTTGACAAACAGACTTGTAGGTCGGCAACGGCCCTCGTCATCAAGCGGGGGAGGAACACTGCCACCTCTCGGAATGTTCATGCAGTATTCCATCGGGACTCATGAACATAATAGTGCACTGCGTGAAAAAATGAATCGATGTGTACATACGGTGAGCGTGGTGAGGAGGCGGTGGCGGCTGCGGCGCGCGCTGGCGGAGTGGGCTTGTCGGCGCTCGAGGAGACCGCCGGACGACTGTGCATCAACGGCAGCCGGCTGCGGCCGCGTGTGGCGAGGGAGGGGGCGGCGCCGAAAGCGGGTCGCTGCCTGGCGCCGCCGCCGCCGCCGCCGCCGCCGCCGCCGCCGCCGCCGCCGCCGCCGCCGCCGCCGCCGCCGCCGCCGCCACTCCCCCACCCGCCGGGCGACGGGGAGGGACACCTCAACCGACCCGCCGAATCGCTGAGATCAAACTTCATTGTAATATACAATTATACTGGATTCAACTCTTCCACTTTTATTTTCTCTACTCCTTACGCAGTGGAGAGAAAGTTATGTAATGCTACGGGAAAAAGCGGAGAATTTTCGGCCGGAAATTTCTTATTGCCGGGCATTGGTATCAACAAAGTTGATAGATCCACTTCCCAAAGGCTCTAACCGGATAAGGGTGGTTTCCGACCATACTTTGCAATTCGACTCAGACTTTTCCCACATGTTTGGATGTAAAAAAAATTACTATATTCAAACTATGACGCTTATACATGGTAAGTCCACATGATAAGTATTTACCGCGAAAAAATAGTTTTTTGGTATTTAAATTAAGAAAATAATCATTTTATGGCAATTATTTTATTTCTTTGCTTCTGATATGAACTTTGTGGTAATAATTGGTTAAAAAATTGACTTGTAGATGCCTTTCACTTCATAAATAGAGAAATAAATTGATTAAAATCATTTTTTTCTGTAAAAATGTTCACCAATAATTTCTTTTTTTTAAATAAAAATTCACCTAGTTCATAAACTTCCAGAAGGAATTTCAGAAAGTACTACTTATGAAATGTTGACAATTTCATATGCTTTTCAGTGCTCAAACCGGCAAATGTCTAGGATTTGATATTATTACCATGTAGGAGGAAATAGTATGATAGAAATGATGATTGCATGCTTTCTTACGATTTCCGTGTCTTAAATAATGTATTTTTATAATTTATGTAATATTGTCAAAATTGATAAAAATAATAGAAAAGTCTAAGTATTATTGTTGGAAATATTTATTATACATCGAATAATATTTTTTTAATCAAAACAATATAGTAAAGATAAATAATATTGTAAAGTTTAATCACATCATTATCTCCCATTATTTCAGCAAGGTAAGACACCGATTGTGCTAGCTGATACGGTCCCCTGAAGAAAATGATTAATTCTCGTTCAGTTAATTCTGCAAGTCCAAAAACCCATTTATTTTTAATTTCTTTACATTTCCTTTAAAATTTCTTTGAAAATGGTACGATTTTTGCCCCAGCTATCAACCTCTGCTGTAAGAGTATTGCGGAAATCTTTTCTAGCATTGATATGGCTTACAATTTCTTCCTTAAATCCTTTGTTAGAATTCAACTGTTTCCCAAACAAATTGTTGATTAAACAAGCATCATTTTCAGTTCCTAAATATGGACAACCAATTTCTACAATATACACGTCATTAGTGCAAATCGTATACGGTTTGCATGAGAGAACTTTTTTTCTGTCCGAAGAACGATTTTCTCTGCAAGTTATTTATTTGCACTTTTTTGATGCCTTATGTGTGTACCGTCCATTATAAGCACTAATCGATCTTCCAAATTATGCAAACTTTTTACATAGGGAGACGTGACTAGCAGTAAGATGTTCTCAGTTGCAAGCATCGATGTCAAACCGAGTGTGTCGGTTGGTCCCACGGGCTGGAGGGGAAAGATGGTCGCTTATGAGCGCTTGGAGCAGACTCCGGACAGTGCGGACAATTCTGCGCAGACGCAGTGGCTACCTCTGGAATTGCCTTGACATGTCGTGAAGATGTAACACTCGGCTAGCATAAGTTTTTAAGAGAAGTAAGAGTGACATTGAACGAAGAAAGTGCGAGATATCTCTCCACTTAAATGAGCTCTCATCCCTTCCAAAGCAATTCTTCGGTAGCGCGCGAAACGCAAACACATTGCTGTGCAGTGCTGCATTCAGAAGTATTGTGTTAATCGAATGTTATTTTAAAGCGAGTTGCAACTACAAATCCATTCCGAAGCATGTGAAAACCAAAATGGATTGTGTAAACGTATGTAGTAAGCTACTTTTTAATGCGTTTAGAAAAACCAAAATTAGAGTGTTCGTTTTTCTGTGAAGTATGTTTGTACAACTGACAATGAATAGCGTCGAAAATATTAAAATGACATCAATGAAAATGTCACAGAAAAAAATTGCTGAAAAGAAACAGCATTTACTGAAGCGACACAGCTTTTGTGTTTCGTCAAACAGTGTGGACGGCAAACTATCCAGATTTTTTGAGTATTGGATATAGAAACTTGTACTTTTAACCTTAAATTTGTACAGCGAGTTTATGGAAAATGTAGTAAAAGTGCGAGCAAAAAAGTTTCAAATTAATGTGTTTCTTGACAACCTTTGAAAAACCGCCCTGAAAGTGCCGAATCATGCGGTAACACGACGCAAGTAGTAAATATTTCGGAGGGGTCCTTGCCGAGCGAAGTCGAAGCGGGTATAGAGCGATTTTCCTAAGGATGAGCCAAAGTGACAGCAAATGCTGGCAACATAACTGAGGTTCTGTGATCGTTGTGCCCTTGAGCCTATAAGACTCCATTCCCGCATTCGTTCGTTTGCAGTTGGCTAACTTGTAAATGGCTTCGACGCTCCCTTTTGTGATGTCCTCGTCCGACAAAAATATAGTGCGCCGCGAGAAATAAAAGAAATTAGGAAGTGCAGTGTTATGTGCTCTTCCGTAAAAATTCTTTTTTTCTATAAACATTACATTGAATTTACTTTTTGTGTGATAAATATTATGTTTATTTTAAAACCGAGACTTGAATGCGAGATGCGTACCGGTGCACGTGTTTCCGGCTTAAAATCATTTTTCTTTCTATTTACATTCGTGGCAGTTTTCTTTTACTGTTTGTTAGAACTGTCGGACGGTGGCGGGAGCACACAGCGTTCAGCTGTGCCAGAACCAGTACTTGCCAGTGCGCGTTTCGTGCACGTTAATGTGATTTTTTACATTGAATAGAAATATTGAAATAGAAGAGGTTAGTAAATCTTAATTTTTGCATACATACAATAATTATTTTATTAACTGATTCCATCAACTTATTTATACATGTAGCCTTTGGATGAAGGTTAGAGAAATACAGTATTATTTTTTCACATATATTACGTGTATTCAGAACGTTCACGTTCACAGCGATTTTGTTTGTTTCTGTTTTAGTCTAGGTTGTATAAGCATGTGAACGTGATCGTCTATATTGAATAAAAATCTTGAAATTGAAGAGGTTAGTGATCTGATTCCATCAACTTATTTAAATGTAGCCTTTGAATGAAATAACTATTCACTTAATTGCCCTACATTATTAAAATGTGTTGTTTGGTAAAGTGAAAAATTTGTTTTCTTCTGCAGTACGGCCATAAATGGTTGTGGAGTAAATTGCAGCCACATTGGGGTATCATAGAAAAGAAGAAAAGGTTAGTAGATACATACTTTAATAATTCATATAGTGTGAGTGGTAATAATATAATTATATATTGTGTATGAATGCTGTTAATTGCACTACATTATGTACATAAATTAAATGGAATATCATTTACAATAACATTATTAATAAATGTGTGTGTGTTTGGAAAGTGAAAATTTTGTTCTCTTCTACAGTCAGTATGCCTCGAGGTAGAAAGATGACGATGGCTTCGGAGCGTAGAAAGAGGAAGCAAATTATGTCAGAAAGAACTCCTGAAGAGATAGCAGAAAGTTCTGAACGCCATTATCAAAATCGTGCCAAACGCCAATGTCTTGAGACCGAACAACAACGCAGGACCAGACTTGATAAACAAAGGCAAAGACAGAGGGAGCTGCGACAGAAGGAAACACAGGCGGAAAGGCAGCGGCAGCTACGCATGTGTAGAACCCAAAAAAATGCACGCAGGTTTGTTAACAGATTGTGTGGAGCAAGATATTGGTTCGGTAGAACAAACCATAGTGACTGTAATGTAGATGAATTTTCTTTGGGAGAAATGAATGAACAGTGTGAGTTTTGTGGGGCTTTACATTTTGCAGCTGAGAAAACAGGTGGGGGATTCAATAGTTGTTGTCATAAAGGGAAAGTGAGTGAGGAAGTTCTATCACCCATTGAAGTGCCTGATCTATTAAAAAATTTGATAACACGAGGTGATGAAAAATCTAAAAATTATCTGTTGCATATTAGAAGTTATAATAATGCTTTAGCATTTGCATCAATTCAGACAAATTTATTACAATTTTCCAATAGTAGAGGTCCTTATTGCTTTAAAATCCACGGGCAGATTTATCATTCTGTTGGAAGTTTGCATCCTGCTACTGGTGAACTTCCATCGTATGCTGGATTATTTATTTTAGATACTGAATTTAGAATTGAAAAGATTGAATCCATCTGGCTTACCTCCTCACAAACTGACTCACTCTTAAAAAAGGAGCAGTAGTGATGTTGGTTAGAAATCTTAATGCCAAGAAGGGATTGGTGAATGGCACTAGAATGGTTGTGCACAAGATGCACAACGATTCCATTGAAGCAAAAGTTCTGACAGGAGAGGCACAGTCTACTTTGGTGTTGATACCTAGAATCGATCTGACTCCATCAGACCACACCATGCCCTTCAATTTAAAAAGATGGCAATTTCCAGTAAGGTTGTCGTTTGCCATGACAATTAATAAGTCGCAGGGGCAGACTTTCAAAAAAATTGGCATCTATCTTCCCTCTCCTGTGTTTACACAACTTTATGTGGCATTCTCTAGAGTAAGTTCGTTTGCTGATGTTAGGTTACAAATTGAAGATGGCACAAATCAAGGAAAATGTAAAAACAGTTCTAAAGCTTTTACATTGAATATTGTTTGTAGTGAAATATTAGATTGATAGCTATTTTAGGATCAAAAACTTGGTGGCAGAAATATACATGGACTTTATGGTGACAGATAAGAAGTACTGTAAGTGAATGAAGGATGGGTATGTGTAATAAAATTTGTGTAACCTGAATTTATGTGATCCGAAAGGGAAACAAATAAAACCTTCAATTCAATTGTTGTAGTGATTCTTACTTTATTTGTAAAGTATTACCAAGAAACAAATTTTGGAAATTAGCTGATTAATAATTTCCAAATACTAGCCTTCAGTTTTTCGCGTGACAAAAAAAATGCATAATCTTTGGATCCTAACTAGAAAGAACCAATCTCTTGCAATGGATAACCTGTGAATGCATTCTTGAATCTTTGTATGTATCTGAGTGTGCTTCAATTTGCCTCTTCTGTCAAGGAAATGATTTTGCACTGATGCTGCTGACTACTGACGTTAGCACAAAGTGAATTGGTAAAATGTTTTGGATATTAAACAATGTTCATTTCAGGAAATATAGTCCAGGTCGTGGTGCTTCTACAATGAAATCTTGCATTACATTCTCTCAGTGGTTTATAATAGGACTCTGAGTGAAGGTTTCCACTTTTTAAAAAAACGTAACGCACCATGGAATTTACCTCTTGAGTGGTGGGGAAACTTTTCCTTTGTACAAAGTTCATGAATCTGGAGTTATTGGTAAATATTGAAAATGTAATTAAATTTTCATAAAAAACTAAGTGTATGTTAACCATGATTTGTTATTCTATTTTTGCAGAATTTGAAAATCTCGCTGTTTTTTATTAGTCTTGGATAGTTGTTGCTAAAGGATTTCATCAAGAAATTATAACATATGGAAAATACAGTTCTCCAGAGAGCACTGTTTGAAAAAGAACAATATGTTCAGCAAACCGAACAAGAAGGCTATAAGCGTCATAGCTTATGTATTAAACTACATCACAACTTCGAATGGATATAACAAATGTATTGTTTACTTTAGTTCATTCATTTATTTCTTTTATAAATTGAAATTGTACATTCTTTAATTATACACAAGGAAATATTGTATGAAGCGTCTCATTTACTTTCTCCCTCATATACTTCATATACTTAACTCCTCCTGTGTGTTACCTAATACAGAACCAAACGTACTTTGTTTCCTTGAGTTAAGCAATATTCAAATGTCATGTTACTGTCAATGATAACATTATATACCTTAAAAAAAGAAATCAATGATTGTTTGAGGTGTGCGTGTCCAATTGGAGCTATTTCCATCAAAGAAAAGTTTTCAGGAAATGGTAAAAAAATGTATCAGTAATATTTTATAAGAAAAATGGAAGTAGTCGGTTTTGTTCATGTTTGTTCATTAGAGCATAGTTTTTGATTGATTTGCTATTGATTTCTTCATTGCCAGTTATGTTATTAGCCACTTATTGACAACACGATATTCACATCGCCTAATTATGATGAAAATTATGGCATATCGCCATTTTTTAAAAACATTTAACTCGGTTCACAGTAATTAGTATTCAGTTGTTTAAAAACTTATATCATTTCTTTATTTATTGTGTATATACAACAACTAAAAAATATTGTGTATAAACAACAATTAAAAAAAGAAATCAATGATTGTTTGAGGTGTGCGTGTCCAATTGGAGCTATTTCCATCAAAGAAAAGTTTTCAGGAAATGGTAAAAAAATGTATCAGTAATATTTTATAAGAAAAATGGAAATAGTATGTTTTGTTCATGTTTGTTCATTATCATGTGCAGTTGATAGAGCAGGAAATAATACACTTATAAGCTCCCAATTCTGACGATTTTCTCCTAAATTGTTTATCAAGTAACTTTTGAACACCCCTCCTTTTGTTTTCATGTAATCTCTGCCAGAACTAGCAATTGATTGATATTAATTGGTGACTTATCCTCTCTTGAGTAATTAAACAATGCTTTCTCAAAAAACTTTAATTTTGTCCAAAGTATTATTTTTGACCATCACAAATTAATAAAAACAAAACAGACAAAAGGTTTTTTTAAACATAATCACAAACTACGTAGAGTGTTTTGATAAAAAAATAAGTGCTTTTACATTGAACCAAACATTACTTTTGAATTGCAACCGAATGTGGGGGAAAAATAAATATTTGTTTGGAAGTGTTCCATTTGAACACTCATAAGTGATGCATACAATTTTTAAGTTAAACAAGATTTCTTGCTCTAATGCTACTAGAGCATAGTTTTTGATTGATTTGCTATTGATTTCTTCATTGCCAGTTATGTTATTAGCCACTTATTGACAACACGATATTCACATCGCCTAATTATGATGAAAATTATGGCATATCGCCATTTTTTTAAAAACATTTAACTCGGTTCACAGTAATTAGTATTCAGTTGTTTAAAAACTTATATCATTTCTTTATTTATTGTGTATATACAACAAATGAAATGAAACTAAATTTTTGGGGTTTCAACATTTCATATGTTCTGTTGTAACTTCCTACAGGTTTCCCTTCAGTGCGATGTAATCGCACGGGTTCAGCTAGTGATTAATAAAGACAATGTTGAACTGTTACTTCTAAATCAAGGGGAATTGAAGATTTCCAACAAATTAAGTCGACAACACCTTGATGCTCATAGTAGGCAAAAACAAAATGTGAAGTTGGCTGCCCAGGTGAGTTCAAAAACCAACTGAAAAGCAACAGAATGGGCCGGGAGTAGAGGATTTTTAAGACCAAATATTTGGCAATCGGCAGCTTACGTTTATGCCTGTTTAATGACTGGTTTGAGATTTTTAATAGCAGTGGTAAATTTGGCCACAATGGGACCACAGGCTACGGAGTTCTTTAAGAGCACAATAAAACCATTGAAAAAATAGATTTATATCCAAAATGAGTCGAGAAAAAAGTCCCCGATGAAATATTAAAAGTATTCTTTTGTCAAACGAACCCTTAATAAAATTGTTCGTGTACGTGAAGAGAAATTTTCTCTCTCTTCAGTGTCCACTTAAATATATTTTAAACGGACATAAATCAACTCGTTTTGGAGAATTGATCACCGAACACCTGTACAAATTCAGAACAGGTTGAAATTGTAGATCTTGGGAAAGCATTTGAGTCCTGTCATGCACAATCGTTGAAATACGGAAGGAGATGCAACTGCGACAACATTAGTTGACATCACTGATATATTTTTAAATGCCAGTGATGCTCCTCCAAAAGAATTTCTGATGGTAGACTGAAAACCTGGGGGAAGAAAGAAATGATTTGGAAGATAATTTGGGTAAATTTTTCTTTTAACTTGAAATTGTGGTAAAGTCTTAATTTGGATTGACCTTCTTGTAATGTAATAAATGCCATTTGAATTTCAACATTTTCTTTTTGAATATTAAAATTCAATATTTTGTGACAAAGATTTATGAAAATCAGACTTAATGAGTGGCTTTGTGTGCATTACAATATAACAAAACGTACTTCACAAAACTGTGAGTCAATTCCCACTATTTTTCAACTTTTATGTTGCAGATTCAACACTTATGTTACTTTCCTTCTCAGGAGAAATGGAAAATATTGTACGGTTTTGAAGAAGGGATGTCTTCCGAGTTAGTTCACAAGAAAGGGCTGAAATACATGGCTCGATATGTTGCCCGTAGGTTTAGAAATAAACATAAGAACACGGGCATTGAAACGCAGCGTATGCAGGTCGATGCCTGGCTGAGTCTGAAGTATTTGAGTGTGGCAAGTCAGTCGAGGCGGCCGCCCTGCCGTCGCCGGCGATTCGTCGTTTGCGCGCGAGGGGTGGCAAACAAGGGCCGACCGATAGCAAGGTCGCAGGCGGGTCCGCCCTGCGCTCGCGGCGACGTGTCGGGCGCAGGCAGGGTCACCTGACACGCGATATACGAGTCGTACACGAAGACTCGGGGCCTGGTGGAACTACGAGGGTGTAGCGCTCCGGAGGATGCGCAGTAGCAGCCAATCACGTTTGAACCCAGGGATCAAGCGAAAACAGCGGAAGCACGTGTTCTTTTGCTTTTCGTCTGTGAAGGAGTTATGACGTTAATTAATTAGACTGTTGGTGATGTTACTGTTGCGGCGGTGTCCGCCACACCAAAAAGCGCGCCGCAGAGTCGGCGCGCAGTGACGTCAGCATGCGTAAACTGGGCAGCGGAGCAAAGAAGGAGCTGGCCAATGGGGACGGAACGACCGGCGCGCGAAGCGTCTACGAGGAGACGAGTCTTCAGCGCGCAGGAAGATATAACGGGCAGCCGCCAGGGTAGCGGCAGAACAGTGTACCGAGTGTAATTTGAGAGTTGATAGTGTTGAGCATAGTGATTGTGACCCGGCAGTGTACTAGGCGATTCCTTCTGATTAATTGTGCGACTTCGGCTTTGGACTTGGACCTCTACATCTGGTGACTCGGCCAGATGTATATAACTTGTGCTGGGCTCGTGGATGCTTGTTCTCTCATCTTCTGAACTTGAATCCGTGAGTAATGACAGTTCATCCTCGTCGCTCATCGATAGAATTTCTTCTAAGTCTTTCATCGTGTGAAACGACTTGTCTGCCATAGTCGTAAAAAAAATGAAAATCTTAGAAAAGTATCCGTAAAGTTAACGTCCAGAAACGCCTATAGGCGTCGTTAGCACACGGGGCACGGAAAATCTGGATGCCTACAGGCGTCGTTAGCAGCGAAAGGGTTAAAGATGGTTTTCACCCTGAACCGTCTCAGTAACTTTCCAATTCGGTTTGTGATGCCCCAAATGTAAGGCAGTGCCACTGTTGCTTTGTCTCCGGTTTTCTGTGGTGCTGGTTTCTCTGTGAGCAGTCGGGTTCTGGGCGAGTCGTAAGGCTTTCTGGATCCTCGGTCCGTTGTACCCATTAGCCGCGAAGGTCTTGAGAATTTCCCGCTCAGCAGGAAGGCTGGCTTCACAGATTCTGGCTGCTCGGGTGGCGAGAGTTCTCACAACGCCGTTCTTTGTCGCAGGGTGGTGGTGCGATTCTGCATGAAGGTATCGGTTGGTGTGCGTCTGTTTCCTGTACACCGCGTGTCGTAGGCTGCCGTCGTCACGTCTGATGACCAAAACGAGGAAGGGTTATCGGCTATCCTTTTCTACCTCGATGGTAAACTTGATTGCTGTTCAGATCTAAAAATTCTTGGAGGGTGTCCTGTCCGTGGGGCCATATAACGAATGTATCGCCTACATATCTGACCCACATGGCGGGTTTCGGCCTGGCGTTTTCCAGCGTTTCTTTCTCGAAGGCCTTCATGAAGAGGTTGGCCGCTATGGGTGATATGGGAGAGCCCATGACCGCTGCTTCTACCTGGGCATACACGTTGCCCCGTAACTGGAAGAAGGTGGATGAAAGGCAGAAGTGGGCAAGGTCGGCTCATTCTGTTGGTAGTCCGCGGGCTTCTAATTAGTTCCGGATGACAGTGACTGCCTCGTCTACCGGGACCATGGTAAAGAGCGATGTTACGTCGAAACTGACTAGAATGTCTGTATTCTTTAGCAACCTACCTTGCAGCAGGTCCATGAAATGGCAGAAGTTCTTGATAGCCAAATAAGCTCCTTGCCATAATAAATTGGCAAGTCTTGTTTGGCCCACATATTCTTTGTTCTTTTCTATTTCCACCTTGTTAGAAACGTAGATTTCATCAAAGGACAACACTGTAACTTTCTCGATTACTCTTAATTGAGATCCTTTCTCTTCCATAACTCTCATCACATCTTTCAGTATTCCAGGGAAAACATTGAACTGTGAACACCATGTTCGTATTGTTGTCTCAGAGGGTAAAGGAAATACTTAACCTCTTTGAGAAATCTATTACCTTTAGGCGTTACAGACCGACATGCTATTGCCGACGTAACATCTCCGAAATTCCAATTCACCCGTGACTTTTCAGACTGTAGTTTCCTTATTTGTCCAGGAGTAAAAACTCTCCGGAGTGTATCATCTGTTGATTTATTTTTCTCCAGATCAGCAATAATTTTATCATTTTCTTGAATTGTTTTTTGCAATAATTCATTCGCCTTTTCCAACTTAATAATTTTATTACGGAGGCCATTCATAATATCTTTACACGTTTCGCTTTTACAGGTCTCATCTTCTCTAAAATAAAATGTCATTTGTCATGTCTTAAATTGTTAAAAAACGCCAAGTCACGTTTGTCATAAAGGTCAAGTCATATTAGTCAAGGTCACAAAAAGAAAAAAGTGTTAATAATAATAGTAAATAAAACTGAGTAATTTACACTTACATGCTCACTGATGAAACCTCAGAATTGCTCCGTAATGAAGACACAAGCTCCTTGTATGCATAGAGGTGTCCTCTCACTGCAAGATAACAATAAAATTATGTACTGTATTACCATATCTTCTCTATTACTAAAGGTATTTAAAATTAAATTATGAATAATAATCACAAGTAGTTAAAGTGTATAATAGATAATACTATTCACGTACCCAGACTTTTCACTTGATTTTCTTGCCAACATTAAGCATTTTGTTGGTACGGACCCAGGAACTAAACTTAATATTTTTTTCCCAGGCATCTGCGGAGAATTCTGGATTTGAAAGCATACGCTCTCGAAGTGCTGTTGGCACACTCCACTTGCAAAGTTTACATTAGACGTTTTGAGTTCATTAATTACATACATACTATATTATACATTTTGTTAATTATTATGCATGCACACAATTCATTTCACTACATGAAAATACAAAGTTTTGAAAGCTTTTATAAGTTAAATTCATTTCTTTATTACTTGAAAATTGCTGTATGGATTTCTTTTGTGTTTTTAAGAGACAATACAATCAAATTATTGTGTGGCTAAGATTTAGTAAAATAATTTAAACCAATAAAAATTTTCTGCCGTTTTTGTAACTGAAACAATGTATGATATGTAAAATTCTTGGACACTTTTTTACATGTTAGAACAATTTATATGTTAATAATCTTTATTCCTTGAAACTGACAATTTACAATTAAATATTTCACATTTTCATTTCTTTCATCACCAATAACAATTTATCTCAAACACAAAAGTATAAAATATACAGTCCCTGCCCAGATTATATTCACATATGTACATTCAATGAAGCTATTATAACCATAGAATATTCAATGAAGCTATTATATATTGAACGAAACTGAATCCACTGGATTTTAATTATTCAAAAAGCTTTGAAATTTATGATCTGCTTTAAATGTTTCTTCATTCCTCCCACAAGCTTCCATCCACACCTTCCGTAATTGGGGCTCTTTTGGGAAGCGGAAATATGTATATTTCCCATCATCTATTGTCCCAGTCCTATTAGGACAATTTTTAACACAGCCGTTTGGCATCTTTAACTCCACATGAAAATAATTTTAATTTTCTTTGTATAACACAACAAAATTTTGGTAATAAACAAGTGATCAAATATAAGGCATCATAGGAATTTGATGTATGCTTTTGTAATTATTAAAGCCAAGTCACATAAAATACATAATTGTAATAGCTTGCACCACAAATCCACAACATACCTTTCTCACGCCAACAAAATCACAATCTTCAACTGCTTTCGCACTGCCTTACCAAACACGTCCTAACTCGAAGTAAATAAAAAGTAAATAAAACTGAGGTTGTCTGGTATCAATTACATATTTATGCTGAAGATCTTTTCGATCGCGCAGCGATCATCGTCAGAGCTGGAAATTACATGAATAGATATAAATTATACATTAAACAAATTATCTACAAATTAATATATACAAAAGAAGTATGCACGACGTAAAGTAAACGAAGTTCTGCGACGACAAAACGACGACAGTAAAACGAAGTTCTGCGGTTTTTTAGAATAGCGGCTTGCTTAAGAAGGCAGGGCGGCAGTCGGACGTGTGTGGGGGCGGGGCAGGGGAGGGCGCGGCCGAAGGGTCGAGAGACGCAGCTGCTGGGCCTGGCGTGAGGAGGGCGCGGGCGGACGGAAGCGGATGGAGTTAGGGGTGTACACATTGTGCTAATTTTAGCAGAGGTGACGAAAGTTCAGGAATTTGCTGGTTAAGACTAGTATTATTTTGGTTTTTCAGGTTGTTGTGAATGTGAAGGGATTCTAATTTTTTTCTGTGCCAGTTCCTATTTTCAATTTCTAGGATATGGAAATTAATGTGTTTGTCAAATGTGTGATTGTTTTGATTTAAGTGATCAGCGAAGTGTGAAACTGTGGTGGTGTTGTTTTTCCATGAATTACTTTGAATTAATAAGGTATCTGTTATGTACGGAAAAACAGCAAGTTAACAATAACAAAATTTTTATTAGTTTCGCTGTCGTTACAACATGTTGTACCAAAATCCAAAAGAGAGAGAAACCAATATAACATGGCCGAGTCACCAGATATTCCAGATGTCTCAGGATATACTTGTTTATCCCTTGTTCTCAGGATATACTTGTTTCTCCAAAAGCCACTCCATCGAGGAACGTCTGTCTACATCATCTCGAAACAAGAGTTTTGGGTATCTTCCATGTATTTCTTGTTTCCATTCATTAAAGTTCGACTGGTGGGTAGAGATGTTTAAATCATAATTTCGTTCATGGAGGTTCAACGGAGTGAAGCCGCGGTCCTCATTAACAGTTAATTTCATTCATATGTCGGTGGAGTTTAATAGGACCTGTCGCATTTTTTCCTCTTGTCTCAGGCAAAGTGTTTTATTTAATGTTATATATATATATATATATATATATATATATATATATATATATATATATATAATAAGTGTTATATTAACCAACCCTCTGCCTCCCATCGTTCGAGGTAGATATAATCTTTTTACTGTGGAGTTTGGATGAAGACAGCGGAATTTATGTAAGTCTTCTCGTTGATCTGTCCAGCTCCTCCAGGTCAGATTCAGTCCTCTAACCAAAGGAGTAGGTTAGGACCGGCACAGCCCAGGTGTTGATAGCTGAAATCAGATTACCCCCTGATAAAGAAGTGTTTAACAACTTTGTTAGCCGCTTTTGATATTTTATTCGAAGTTCCTCCTTGATACGATTATGGTCCAGTCGATGGTTTTGAGGGTTTCCCAAACAGCGATATGTTTCTTCAGGTTGTATCTGTTTAATACCACAGAAAATTTGGTTTGTGTTTTGAACATTTCCTTTATGAATATTTATTATACCACATTTATCAAGACCGAACTTCATCCCGATGTCATCGCTGAACATTTTTGCTACACTTATTAACGATTCTAATTTATCATGCGCTTCAGCATAGAGCTTAAGGTCGGGTAAATAATAATAATAATTATTATTATTATCATTATTATTGTTATTATTATTGTTATTAGTATTAGTATTGTAATTTCTGTTATTAACATTATCATCATTATTAGTAGTAGTACACATAAATATGCTGAGATGTGTACCATCCCAAAAACAGAATCATCACCAGTGTCATATTTTGAAGAAGAGAGAGGGAAAACGAAAACATGAAAAGTGTCGGTAGGTACGACTGTTTCCCCTAAATGATACCTAAGGAAAGGATTTCTTGTAAAGATGTTTTTACAGGAATAAGATACCTGCATTCAATAACCATTTTAGAGTGTACAGGATATTGTGAATGAATGAAAGCCATTTTTATTGTACAAATTTTGGTATAATTACTTTGACCTACTAATCAGTAATGGTACGTTTGAGTCCAGGTAAAAGAGGCCATCCTATAATCTGTAGTAACATTGATTTGTAATGCAGTAATGAGAGACTGATGAATGTGAATTTGTTACAGGATATTTTTATTATTAAAGGTACTAACATAACTTGTATTTTTCTATAGGTACCCTTTTAGGGAGGGCCCGGATACAAGTTTTGCAAGCACTCATTTTGTTAAACTACAATTTCTGATATTTTGTAGCAGTTTAATATATTTATACGGCGATTCTCAACCTTTGAGATACAAGTTTCCCAAATATGTTTCTGGAATAATGTGTTTTACGAGGTAATGCTACATAAAACGATGCTATAGCTATAGCTATGCTATAGCAATGCTAATACTCTTCTTTGGCCAGCAAATCACCGTGAGTTGTCAAACTAATCCCTCCCCTCCCCCTGCTTCTTGGAAACCGCCTTTTCGGAATCAAGGATGGGCGAACGTTTGTGAAGTAATTCAACCATGTGTGTGCTCATGTTTTATAGACCCCATGCGTTACTCGATCGAAATGTTATTTTAGTATGTTTGCGTGTTTATATTTGGGGGTGCGGTGCTTTTTCCCTTCACCCCCATCCGTGATTCATCACTGGCTTATTGTTGTTGCACAATATTATTGTTTACGTACTGCACGTATTTTATTTTTCGAAAAGAACTTCTGGAAAAAATGTAATTATTTTTGTAGAGAGAGAACTTTCTTTCATCTGCTTCGAATCCATTTTGTACATTGTAATACAGTTCATCCAATATGTACATTGTATTTCTATGTAAATTCTTGATTCTACTCGTTGCAGAAGATAATTGAACGAGTCCTCGCTCATTCGCATGAAATTGCAATAGCTTCTGGTATCTACCGCCGCGAATTCTTTAAGCAGTGTATTCGAAACCCCCAGAAGATCCCTCCTCTCAATCCAACTTCTCACTGCTTTTCTTTTCTTCCTGCTTTGCGAAAATACGATAACCTCTGTTACAACAACAATTGCTGCAGATACCACGTCTGTCAACATTGCGCTTTCGAATGATCTAAACTAGCGCTCCTGCTTCGGTGTCAAACTGAAAACTTGCTGGAAATTATTTTTTTGGATTAGGATTATCCGATATGGTAGAGAGTTGCTTAATCATGCTATTAAGCACAGTCTTGGAAATGCCTGTGGTTAAAGGAACACTCTGACGAATGCGGGTTAGAGTTTTGGACGATGGTAAGGTAAGCACATGTCTGAGCAGCCGGTAGGCTTTAGCACTACATCCCTGAATACCCAGACGCAGAGCCTTAATTCGGTCTGAATACCGCCTACAATTAATGGGAATTGTGGAATTTAGTAGATGAGAGTGAAAAATTTCATTAGGCAAGTCAACAACATGGCTGTTCTCATGAGACACATTTCGTGACTGCAAAAAGGACATATCCAAGCATTTACTCGTCTGCCTCAAATATTTATCTTTAAAATATTTTGCTACCTGAAATTTTTTGTAACTGTGAGGAGAAATAATTTGTCCTTTATGATAACTCATTAATCTTTTCAAATTGTATTTTCTAGAGCCAAACTTAAATTTGGAAAGAGCCCCTCGCCGTGGTGTGTCTGGTGTACCCAAAGATTGTACTTAACTACTGTTGGTGCCATGACTTTCCTCTTCAAATGTGTCCATTTGTAAATGACCTTCTGCCTCTTCCACCATTACGTCACCTGGAAAAATTATAGTATCAATTGTAGAGTAAAAGCCATTAGAAAAATTAATTTGATATATGAAATAAATTCGAAATGTTCAATGGGAATGGTATGCGGTTTGAAAAGAAATTAAAGATAATTAAATAATATTTTACCTGAATGGGTACTCTCATATCGAGTTGAGATTTCCCCGAAGGCACCTGGACCACTTGGTGGATCTGCAATTAAGAAATAATGACACATACGTTTGATCCATTGATTTTGAATTAGAAGTTTTGTTCAGCAGATATATTAGCATGGCAAGAAAGGTTAGCAATACTGTTGTAATAAGAAAGAAATGATACTTGTTTCTGAATTCTATTCACTAAAGTATTGTTGCCATTTTTGAAGTAAACTTATTTATGATAAAAAATTCTCCATTGTTGCAATTCTGTGTATTAATTTTTTTAAAAAAAGGATGGTTGCAGTGGTATCTTACAGCATAGAGCATAAATTGCAATTTTCTCCTTCTCTCTCCTTAAAATAATTTTATTTCATGACTTGAAAGGAAGGAACAGTCCCAGCCACTAAGTGGACAAGGAACTGTTCTTCATGTCTTCGGTTGTAGTCACTCTCTTGAAAATGATGAGAGCACAAGGTGACCCTTTTCCAATTATCATTAGGCCATTCTGATATTGGTGGAAAATGCAGAAACGACAGCCAGTTATTAGTAACAGTGCTGATTGAAAATTTTTGTGGTAGGTGGAGGAAATGAAGTCCCCTTCCAGACATGGATTGGGGACCATGACCACACACATAACATGTATGTCTGCAAAAGAAAATTTATATTAATGTTTTGAAATCAATTTACAATTCATGACATTACTATGACATGGAACAAAATCCTTCAATTTTTTGCATCAATAAATTCAACCTAAATATTAATTCACATATTTCATGTTAACAACTCCATTCATACATACTATAGATTTTAATTTTGAAATGTATTATAACATTGTAATGTAGTGGATATCAAGGAATTTGAAATGTTTTGCAAGTTGAAACAATTTACTTTATTAATATTTATATATAATGCCACATATTACACACTACGAATTATAGTTACTATAAAATATTTACGATAAAACGTGCATTCCTTACATTTTTAAAAATGTAATGGGGCAGACATCATGAATTTATAACGGTAAATTATGTTACTTTCGTCTTCTCAGTAATAACAATTTTTTCACACTAATATTTGAAAACATACTTACTGACTAGGGGCCTTTGACATTTTTTGGCTTCTTCTGTGCGAAGCGGAACAGAAAACACCACCTTTTCTTTGGAAATCACTTTCCAAAATGTCTTCAGAGCCCTTTCTTTCCAAAATGTCTTCAGGGCCCGTCTCAAACTCAAAGGGTACGATACAAGTATTGGCTGCGATTGGCTGAATTTTTGAAACATCGTTAATCATTCGTAAATTTTCGCTCCTTCTCGAATGTTCGCGTATAGTCCCCGAGTGACGTCAGATATCACATGACGAAAATAGCGCTGGTGCAGCCATCTAGAGTACGTCACTGCAACTACTTGGACCTCTCGTAGCGCGACAAAACCTCCCATTTACTTGACGCCCCACTGCTCAAGCTCAACAGCTTGACATATGTACTAATCGCGCACTTTCTTGATACTCCACAGCGGGAGGTGCGGGGAGAGGCGGGTTCTGCCTACGTCACGGCAGTGCAGAGCTGTCAACTTTATTGACAGAAAACTCGGAGTCTTCAGCGCAAAAGCAGGGCCCGCAGGGAATGGCAGCGCACGCGGCATCCTCCCTACAAGCTTACTCTGAACCAGCTAAGGCGGCGTGTAGACGATGCCTTAACTGAGTACAGAAATACGAAGTGGGAAACCTGCTGAAAAAGCTGTCGCCGGAGGACCGCTCTTTATGGCAACTAACGCGAGCATTAACGAAGTCATCTGTTTCAGTGCCGCCGCTGCGCAACGCGAACGGCGACAACGTGGAGGCGACCGAGGACAAAGTGGAGCTATTCGCTGTCGCACTCGAGTCACAATTCCGGCCCGTCGAAGAGCAGCCGCCTGCGGAGCACTCCAAGAGCGTGTATTGCACCGCCGCAGAGGCCCTGCACGCCCGCAGACGAGCCGGAGCTCACGGATGCCGCAGAAGAAGCGGACGCCATCGCCGCCCTACGGAGCGGAAAAGCCCCAGGGCCAGACGGCATTACAAATGACGTCCTTAAAAAGCTCCCGCAATGTGCCATAACTTACATTGTGTGTTTGTTTAACGCAATTTTCTTGTTCCAGCTCTTCCCGGCGCAATGGAAGCATGCTCACGTGCTTAACTTTCCCAAACCAGGAAAGGATAAGAGATTGCCGCAGTCGTATAGGCCCATTAGCCTCTTAAACACGCTCGGCAAACTCTTTGAGAAAATTCTCCTTAAGAGAATTTTAAATCATACAGAAAAGCACGCTTTAATAAATAATGAGCAATTTGGTTTCAGGGTGCACCACAGCACAACTCATCAGCTAGTGCGCAGAGTAGATAGAATTCGGCGCAACTTTAACGAGCGGTGGCTAATAGGCGACGTTTTTCTTGACGTCACCAGCGCCTTTGACAAGCTCTGGCACGACGGCCTCCTCGCCAAATTTGTCTCCGCCAACTTTCCTTCCTACATAGTCCACCTGATCCACTCCTACCTCCTACCACTCGCTGCATACGGGCGGGAGTGCCTCTGGGGAGTATCTCTCTCCGGTGCTCTACTGCCTGTATGTGCGTGATATACCAACCTCTACCCAGACAGAACTCGCCATGTATGCAGACAATACGGCTGTAATAGCCACGTCCAAAAGAGCCGATCTGCTCGTTAAATATTTGGATCATCATCTATTTCTGATCCAGGAGTGGCTGAGGCGTTGGCGCGTCAAAGTCAACGTGGAAAAGAGCACGGCGGTGCTCTTCACACGTAGATATGAATGCGCTACGCCGCGGCCACTCGCGCTATGCAATTCCAATATTGAATGGAGCACAAGCACTATTATCCGAATAAAAGAAGAATGTGGTTGACAGTTCCCGGTAACATGGTGACGTCAGCTCCGTAACCTAGGCAACAGTGAATCAGAAGTATCGCCATTTGCCCGATGTTGTCACGTTTGAACTGCAAAATGAATCGCGTATCCGGAGTGCTGCAGTTGTGTCGGCTGAGCGTCGACATGTGTTGAGCTTACAGTGTCCAAGTGTATTGTGAGAGCGAGAAATCAGAGAAGCGTGTTCTGTTAGATTTGTTGTTATTGTTGTATTTTTTCTCATTGTTGTTTGTTATTGGTGTTTTGTTATCGTTTTGTTAGTGCCGTCATTAATTTGACATGTCAGAAGTGACAAACGCGGCCGAGGATTCATTCCGTAAAGGAAAGAAGAAAATCCGGCCGGAGAGTTCCTCTGAAAGGCCAGGCTCGCGAGTATTGTGTAAATGTTCGCGACTATTTTGAAAAGGAGAAACATAATGGTGGGCCCTTATTACCTGTTTCAAATTAGTAAAGCGCACAGCTGATGCTCTCAAGATTCATGAGAACACAGTCATTAACATTGGTAAACAGAAACAGGATGCGGAAGAAGCTCATCTCATCTGGAGACGCCAGGTAAGAAGAAAATCGTTGAAAGGCGAGTCACAAACCTGGACACTTTTCAGAAGGATGCTGTGCGGAGGCATATTTACGCCTATTATTCAAGGAAAGAGTATCCAACCTTGCAAAAACTATCTGTTTCATTACGAGATGCAGAATTATTTAGTGGTCGTCTAGCTTCGCTCCGCAAAGATGTGCACGAGGAGATGGATAGTGAGCGTTTCCGGAAATGGTTTGAAGAATTCATAAGAATCTACTCAAGAATTTGCATAAGCCATCTCTCATCGCCATGGATAATGCTCCTTATCATTCTGTTGTAATGGACAGGGCGCCGACTACTGCTTCCAGGAAGCAAGATATAATTGAGTGGTTGTCAGGACACGGTGTGCAAACTGAAACGTGGAAAACTAAGGCGGAATTACTTGAAGATATTGCAAGAATCAAACCCCAATTCCCCAAATATATAATTGATGAACTTGCTAAGGCAGACGGTCACAGAGTACTTCGTTTGCCGCCTTATCATTGCCACTTCAATGCCATTGAGTTAATATGGGCACAAATGAAAGGTTACGTGGCAAGGAATAATAAAACCTTCACAGTGAGCGAAGTGGAAAATTTTTTCCGGGAGGCTGTGCAAGGAACCACTCGCGAACAGTGGCAAAAAGTTGTAGCGCGCACGAAAGCTGTGATAATCGAAGCGTGGAAAAACGAATGTGGCTTTGAAACGAATGTGGAAGAATTAATAATCTCCCTCGGTGCATCGGATAGCAGTGAAAGCAGTAGTTCTGAAGAGAGTGAGAGTGCTGACAGTGCGTCAGATATCAGTGGAGTGTTTCCCTTATAAAGGAATAATTTTAAAATGTTTGTGTTTTTAATATGCAGTGACCACAAGTAAATATTTACGAAGTGTGGCAAACTATCGTTCAACAGTGCTGAGTAATTGGCGAAGGATGAGAAAATGTAAGTTCCTTATTTATTTTCTTTCTTTTACGGGTTACGATTTTCCCCGATTTCTCTCAGCTGTTCGTCTTATTGTTCAAAGCACGTGGTAGAGTGCGCAGTACGCGGCAACGCCGCCCCCCTCCACACAGAACTGTCAACCACATTCTTCTTTTATTCGGAGTATAAGTATCTCGGCATCACGCTTGACCGCGCTTTAACTTTCCGCGAACACGCGGACGCGGTCTCGCAAAAAGCATGGCAACGCCTGAGCATGCTGCGAGGCCTATTACATAAGCGGAGCAACCTGTCCACAGCGAACAGCCTGCAAATTTATTAAGCCATGATTAGGCCCAATATGGACTACGCCTGCCCAAGTTGGGGAATAGCGGCGCAAGCGCACATAAACAAACTGCAAACAGTTCAAAATGCGTGCCTTCGTAAAATTCTTTGCGCACCAATTTACATTAGAATCTCTGAACTTCATTCAGCTTTAAATATTCCTCTTATTCAAGACCATTTCAAAACTTTAGCTTCCAATTTTTTCGCTAATTTAAATACGTCAAATAATGACATCATTTCAAACTTAGCTCTGTACGAGCCGGATCCCATGGCCACGTACAAGCGCCCGAGAGATCTGCTGGAGTAAAACTGGCCTAATGCCAATACTGACAAAAAAATTGCAGTAAACAACGCCAAAAGCGCGCCGAATGGCTAATGTCTTTCCTGACCTTGTTTTTTCTTTTTATGTTACAGATCAGCCATTGATGTCCGAAAGGATAGGTACGGCTACACTGCAGGGAAGTGTGGCGGCACTGCACTTATAGTCCAGGCCGTGTATTAGGCCGCACTAGATTCGCTATACGGCAGCATAAAGAATTTCCTGTCGGAATAGCCAACTTATGAAACTATTACTCCGATCAACTCTCTCGCTTTTGTTTTGTTTCTGATCATCCACACTCCTCGCGCGGTTGAGAGTCTGTTCACTGTATAAAAATGCATGTCTTGTTTTTCGTTAGAATTTAAAAAAAAAAGTGCATCTATAAACGAATATTAACTCTGTGAACAAGTTAATTAAGAGTTACCATTATCAATAGGTGTTTGCAAAAGAGACGTTCAAAAGTGCCAAGTACAAATGAAAAATATAACCTTAAAAGTTATGTGGTCAAATTTGTGTTAATGATTATAATCAATTTCAGATGGTAAATAAATATCTTATTAAATAAATATATCTAATAATAAATATCCTCTGAGATGAAACTTCCTTCTTTAATAATTATCAATTTCTTAATGCTTTCAACTCTTAATGATTTATTTTGAACATAAATAAATTCCACAATTATTTAACTTAATTAAATGTTTATTTGGTAATTTTTAAGTGACCTAATGTATTGTTTTTAACAATCTAGTGATGTGGAAATTATTGCAAATGCATCAATTTTATGTAACTGTTTAATTATTTTTTACCTTTTAAAAGAAAATTTTCAAAAATTGAAAATCATCATTAATGTAACCAAGTGTTCGGTAACTTGTCTGTTACCAGAGACAGTCTTTCTCTCTATACATATTTCTTCTCCATTACAGTGGAGTTTGATACATAAGATACATATTCATGGAGATAAATAGAACTTTTTGGTTTTGTGAGTTATTTATTGAAATAGGAATATCACAATGAATAAAAATGACACAATAAATATATAGTTGCATAATAATATTGATTTTTCTACTATGTTATTGTAACTACATTACTATAAACTACTATCTAAACATGCAGTAATTACACCAGATAACACTCTCATTCACTTGTTAAATAATTCAAATGAAAATTATTTCATACACCAGTTTCCATAACAAATGCATGCCAAATAATTCCCAATAGTCAGCCAAGAAGTACAATATTAATATACTTATTACACCAGTAATGTTGTTGTGCTTATAGGAATCTTATATATATAAAAGAAAGTCGTGTTAGTTACACTATTTATAACTCAAGAACGGCTGTACCGATTTGGCTGAAAATTGGTGAGCAGGAAGCTTAGAGCCAGGAGACGGACATAGGATACTGTTTATCCCGTTCGACAGCGTTCCTGTGTGAGAACGCACGTTTTTGCTCATTTTCGCACGTTTTCGCGTGATTTCGCATGTTAGCGGTCATTGTTGCCTGTTGTAACCCATTGTTGTAACGCCGCACTGATAACAGAAGGCGATAATGATAGCCGCCTTTCGTTCGCCGTTATATCTATATATAGTCGTGTTAGTTACACTATTTATAACTCAAGAACGGCTGTACCGATTTGGTGAGCAGGAAGCTTAGAGCCAGGAGACGGACATAGGATACTGTTTATCCCGTTCGACAGCGTTCCTGTGTGAGAACGCACGTTTTTGCACGTACGCAGTGCAACAAGGATAGTACAGTTTCTCACAGTGAGTGCGACGCGAGAAAAAGATGGGACCGGCTGTTAAGGCGGAACAGAGTTCGCCGGGTCAGCTAGTTGTGAATAAATTCAAGGTATTCAAAGTAAGAAAATGGTTATTTTCAGAATTAAAATTAGTGTAATGTGTTAAATTCAAAATGAATGTGGGATTCAAAGAGAGAAACATGGTGCCACTTGCCCAAAACCAGTTTTAGAAATAATGTCACAAATGCTGTCCATCAAATAATGTTACAACAGGCCACAATGAACTGAAACAAAATTAAAAAGACCGTTTACATATATGTTTAAATATACGAGACAAGTTCTTGTGTGAAAATTAAATAGTTGGAATAATAATGATAATGGTGAAGATTGAGTAAATTGAATATATGGTATGTTCCTCTCTATATGAGAAATTATTCTTCTGAAGGGTTAAAACAAATGTCTGGAGATAAATTATGTTTAGGATATTACAAAATCAATACTTTCTAATGACGATTAAAGAAAAACATTATCATGTAAAATTGTGTCAACAAAACTGGCTCCAATAAAAGATTAAGAACTAGTTCAGACACATTTCAAATGCTGGGAAACAAAAAGTTATTATTACAAGAATCGTGCACCTACTTCATGCAACATAACATTCACCATTAACCATAAGGTTAATGCCTTATCTGAAATCGTATCAGGCTATGCATTACGTTAAATATTTTTCCAAATAGATGGAGCATGACAGTTCAGATGCAATGCATAGTGCATTCTTCCGTAAATGCATTATATAAATAAATAGTTATTTCCATGATTTTGATAATAAATGATGAATTACTGTCATGATAAAACTTTTCAAAATATAAGAAACATTGTTGTAATGAATATTGTACCCCTATTATCCCTTACTGTCATTGACACCCTCTTCCCCAGAAATGATCTCCAAATTTATTACGATTTCATCAACTTCTGAATCATCTTGGATTTCTTTCCTCCAATATTCTTTCATTGTTCATTCTGTGTGCTTCACATAAGTGTTCTACTTTTATGGAGTCATCTACAAGGATATGTGTAAAAAAAAAATTAAATGATATTGGATTCCATATTACAATTAAAATTACTGAGATAAATATTGAAAATAATAAATATAATAATAAGCAATAAGAGCTACACAAAGAAAAGCAACGAAATACAAAAAATGTAAAATTCCTGCATTCAAGAGTTAAATATTCTCATAGAAATGTTAAGCACACCTAATATAATACTTTCTCCCAAACCTGTTTAATTCTTTCAATGCCACTGTCTGACCTAGAAACTATCACATTTTGTCTCAGACCATTCTAAGGCACTGAAAATACAGTGGCAAAATACTTGATGGGCCTTATCTTCTAAAGGTTTGTCAATACTATGTGTAGAAAAAAGAAACCAATCCATCTCAAACATATTTTCTTCATTAAACATTTTGAAAATGCACATTATATATGAGAGGAAACATTTTTAATTGACTACTTAAATGTGCATAGTTGCCTCAAGAGAACAACAGTGGCATTATTTGGTGGCACCATGCCCTAGTGTAACCACCTCTATAAACAATGTATTGTTAAAATAATTTATATTTAAAATTAAAACTTTAATCTTTAATGGTTACTTACCACCAAATCATTTTTTTTTTTCTTTTTTTCTTTTCATCTTGACGAAATGTTTTCTTCCATCTACTACAAATGAAGATTGTCAATTATGATTAGGCAAGGCCCCACATTTTTAATGCTGGAAATTAACTGAGCTTGGATCCATCTTTGGAAATTTGCAAAAACAATATAAATATTGATTTAAGAATGAGTTTATTACTTTGATCATTATGAAAATTAATAATGCACTTGCCTTTTGATATTCTCACTGTTCATAGCACCAAGTTTATCCTGGCCCCCTCTCCAAATCTTTGCAAAAATTAAACTTGCCCCTAATGAAAAAAAAGTTATTTCACTAACACCTCAATTCAGAGAAAATCGTCTCTTGCAGTTCTGTTTAAGTGTGGTCAGGGTCAGGGTCTTTTATTTTGTCTTTGTTGATAATTATTTCAACAAACATCACACCCAATAACTTGAAAAAAGAAAATCGGGTTTATTACTATCAATACACAAATAATGATAATTAACAGTTAAAGATAATCAACAACTACACACATCACTATTTTAATTAATAAAAATTACACTTGTCAGTTTTAAAATATAAGATTTAGAAAAAAAATACATTAATCTTACCTGTAAGACTTTCGCCACCCCAATTATGAAACAAGTGTGCGTGACATGGACTCCTTCCACAATCCACAAAATAAATTCACAATCCACTTTTGAAGGAAACTGAAAGTGCATTATCCTTAACGACGAAATACTAAGTACAGGCGTAGTTCTAGTTAGGCTATCCATTATTTTCTAATTATTAATAAATAATATTCAGGAAAATTAATAATGACTATAATAAAATTGGTAAATCAGAACTTAGTTACTTTTACTACTAAAATATTACAACTAACTTCACAAAGATTACCGATGAAAAACAATTTGAAAATAATAAATAAAAATCAAAAACGCCTAGGCCGAAACTGTTAATAGCAGATTTACAAAAAACGGCAAACCGCTAAAGGTAAATCGCTAGCAAAAATAGCAAATTGGCACCTCTCATGAATGGCTTTTAATTTTGGCGGAATCTACGGAAGTAGTCAATTTTTTGTTGCAAACTTAAATTGAAAAAATGTCACTTCTACGTATACGTAATATACAGAGTGAATCACGTAACTTTAGCACCTTCTGTAACTTTTGAACGGTTGAAGATATTGAAATGTAGTTTTCACGGAAGTGCATGAGAAAATAGGGCTAACTGATACATGTATTTATTTCTATTTTATCACTTGTATTTTACGAGATATTTGAGGTAACTTTGTTTTTTCAAATGGAACTATACATGTTTTTCAGTCTATCATAAAGAGCGTAAAAAGACGAATCCAATGATATACATATTGTCATGTTAGATAGAGATTTTTTTGAAAAATTTTGTTTCTTTTGCGGCCAGTTCTTAACGGATATTTTGAATGTAACAGACCGCCACCGAAGGTCACGCAGCGCTCCAGCAATCGCGCGCTCGGGGAAGGGAAGGGATCTTAGTATTTCAAGATACAAAACATCCCGAATATTCTGAACGCTCCTATCATATATTATATATGATACCTTATACCGAGGTGTCAAAGCTTCCACGGTTCACCGTGGGAGGGAAGAAACGGTCCTACGCCCGCGGCGCGGCGCATGCATTGACAGCCTCTCCACGTGCGAAATACGAAGATAGGCTTAGGTCAGATGGGAGATAGCTCGATGAAGGACACTAAGAAAAGGTTCTCTTCAAGTTGAGGGGAGAGGAGTTGAAGTAATAAACAATTTTATTACAATACATACGATAAATCCTCATTTTTAATCCTTCCATTTCTTAAAAAAAAGTCTGGAAATGGGGACGGATGGAAAGCAGAGTTCAGGGAAAAAACTACAACATTTTTGTGAATATTTGGGATATGTTTTGTATCTTGAAATACTAAGATCCCTTACCTTCCCCGAGCGCGCGCTTGCTTAAGGAGTGCTGCGTGACCTTCTGTGGCGGTCTGTTACATTCAAAACATCCGTTAAGAACTGGTCGCAAAAGAATCAAAATTTCTCAAAAAAAATCCTAATCTAACATATGACAATATGTATATCATTGGATTCGTCTTTTGATAGACTGAAAAAATCTCTTTATGATAGACTGAAAAAATATATATAGTTTCATTTGAAAAAACAATGTTACCTCAAATATCTCGTAAAATACAAGTGATAAAATAGAAATAAGTACAGGTGTCAGTTAGCCCTATTTTCTCATGCACTCTCGTGAAAACTGCATTTCAATATCTTCAACCGTTCAAAAGTTACAGGAGGTGCTAAAGTTACGTGGCTCATTCTGTATAGAGTGTAATTGTGTGAAGATTGGCAGCGGCTTTCACCAACACAAATCGAAACGAAACTACCCTAAATTGAGTATGAATACATGTTCTCATCCGATAGTGATATTTTTAAAAAGTTGTCCGGTTAGTTGGTCAGCACTTTTTTAGCGGCCCCACGGAACTGTGCTGCAAAGCAATCCTCGCCCGTAACGGTAAGATAGGAATGGTCGCACTGCAGTGGCGTGAATATGCAGTTGCGGCTTTTCGTGACGGCTATTCGACGGCTATTCGTGACTCTAGCGTCATTGTGGTGCTTTTGGGAACTATTACGAGCCGGCGCTCCCGGTTCTGTCCCTTCCGCGGCGTTCGGTTCGGTTCTGTTCTTTCCTCATTGTCAGGGTATCGTTTTACGCGTGGTAGGGAGACCCATTCAAAATTTCACGGCCCATTCATTTTACTTCCGTCGTGTATATTGCTTAGTGTTTATTAAATTAGAGTATTATTAGAGTTAATTTCTTTTAGTTTGTGTTTGCATTAGCATTTATTAGGTTTTTGTTTTAATTGGTGGTTTTAATTTAATTGGTAGAAATGGAATCCGTGTGCTCGATATGTGACAAAAGTTTTTCCAGCAACTCTAATTTAACAATGCATTTGAAAAGGGTTCACAAGATTCTCATAAAACTGAAGTTTCAGCGCTGAGTCACAGAAACTCCATTGAGTGTGTTATTTGCAAGATAATGGTTTTCAACAGTTTTTCTAGTTTACAAGAACATTTTTCTACCCATGATATTTCTTTAACTCAGGAAGAACTTTATTTTGACAGTATGGATGCTTTCAATCAATGGAAGGACGAGGTGGAAAGGAAATGATGTTCACAGTGTATTATATCTAAATCGGCAACTCAGGAAAGGGTTTCAAAAACTTATTTTAAATGTTGTCGATCTGTCTCTTATGTGCCAAAAGAAATGAGAGTCAGACACTTAAAAATCCAGGGTTCCAAGAAGATTAATGGACAGTGTCCATCAATGATTACTTTGGTTTGCGAGGAAGAAACCCATTTTAAGTGCTATTTTGTTCCGACTCATGTTGGCCACAGCATGAATGTAGAACATTTGAATCTCCCGAAAAAATGTAGGACTGAAATTGCCGTTAACTTGGCCCAAATTATCCCTGAAGGAAATATTCTGGATTGCTTCAGGGACAAAGCGAGCTTAGAGGAAATATCAAGGGAAACTCTATTAACGAAGAAAGACATTAGGAATATTAGAAAAGCCTACCACATTAACAATGATGGGATTAGGTATCCCAATGACACTGAGTGTTGACTCATTTGTGATTCAGGACAGAGAATCTGTGGCTCCTTGTGTCCTGTTTCATAAAAGAGAATGTGAGGATAGTGAGATGTATCCTTCCTTAAAAAAGGAGGATTTTGTTTTAATTTTTATGAACTCCAGGCAAAGGGAGATGCTGGTAAAATATGGCACTGATGTCATATGTAAGGACTCAACACATGGGTTAAAAAATAAATACTTGCTGACATCAATTCTAATTTTAGACGATATAAGGCAAGGTTTTCCATGTGCTTTCATGATCTCCAGTAAAACGAATACGGAAACCATGGTAGCGTTTGTGAATGAAATTCATAAGGCTGTAGGCATTATAAGTGCTGATGTTCTTGAGGCCATGACCTGCTGGACTGACTGGTAAAATTGCTGATTGTAACAAATGTATAGTTTTCCTTTAATTAATGTTCTGTGATAAGTAATTCAATTTCTCTATTTAGTGGTAATTTGATGCCAGTTGCTTTCCTTTTGTATTATATTCATTCCTAATTTGCACTGTTATTAATTGATTTTACTTCGATCAAACTGGCCATTGGTTTGCTGATTCAATGTGTATAATTGCCTAATTTAACAATCTTATTTTATTGTCTTGTTATTTGTTATTGAAACATTTGTCACTATTCAGATATAAGTTGATGCCAGTCGCTTTCCTTTTGTTTTATATTCATTCCTAATTTGCTCTGTTATTAATTGATTTTACTTCCATCAAACTGGCCATTGGTTTGCTGATTCAATATGTATAATTGCCTAATTTAACAATATTATTTTATTGTCTGGTAATTTGTAATTCAAACATTTGTCACTATTCAGTTGTAATTTGATGCCAATCAAATTTTATGTATTTGGTTTTTTTTTTCTGTATTACACATATTTCTAAATTTGCACAGTTATTGCTTTTTTTAATTTAATAAAACAATTGGCACTATTCATCTCTAATGTTTCAAAATTTTTATTTTACCCTTTTATTTAATTATTTTGTAATAAATAATTGTTGTTGTTTTTCTTTCTTTCTCTATCCTGGTTCTCATATCAAGGTTTACAGAAGAGTACACATGTGTTGCTGCAATGACTTGTTTAGATTGTTTCGTATACACTGATAGTTACCTCGAAACAGCTATTTTTATTGTTACACTCCAAAATTCAGTGGTTCTAAAAAAATTTTTTTTTTTTTCTTTTCTTTCAATTATCAATGGATATCTCAAAACATTAGAAAAAAAATTTTGCAGTACGTATTTGTGATGAAACATGGAATTCAGATTACAATAATGGGGTTTAAGCTATGTTTGGGATTGGTAAGACAGGTAATAAACTTGGTAACTATCGACCATACCAGCAGTGTGTGGTTGTATTTGTTAGGATGTGATGGTAGAATAGTGAAATGGATGGTTGGCAGAAATAATAAATTTTTAAGTTAAGGGGAGAAAAAGTAAGATTTGTACATTAGTAATTAGAAAGATAACACGTTTGTATCAGTCAGTTGTTCATGGCCATCTTAGAAAGTTGGAAATCGCGCACTAGCTGGGCTGAACCAATGTACGGGTGGAACAGACAGAACCGCGACGGTCGGCAGTAAGATCAGCTCGTAATAGTTCCCAAAAGCACCACAATAGCGCTAGAGTCTCGAACCGCCATCAGATTTCTATTTTCTAGCCTCTAGTTGAATGTACATTGCACTTCGTGCGTTCACAAAACTGCACAAGTTACCTCCCGGACCTAAGTAATACATTTGTTCTCTGACAAATAATACGAGTTCTCTGTGGCCCTGCCCCAGTCTATTTAGTGAGAGACAGAGAACTGATGCGCTACGTGTGATGTCTTTCTGTAGAGCATCTTTGAGAAATGGTATCTCAGAAATCCCGAGCGCGGGTAAATTGTGGATAGGAATTGAATCTTCCGTTGTGGTGCCAGTCAATCCAGATTTAGGGGCAAAGTATTGAAGTTGTATTACTGTAATGTATTGTGTACAAATGTGACAAGTATTTAAGAACAACATGCCGCGAAGACATAGTTTGAAGACTCGGAAGTGTAAAACGTAAGTATGCTGAGTCCGAAAATGATAACGCACTGTCAATAAGCCTCAATTAACATACCTATTTGGGTTATATTGTGATACACATTGTTAATTTGTGCAGGCCAAACGATCTAAGCGGCACTTCTATTACAGAAGGACGGTCGGTGAGTAACTTGAAATATTCAGTTTTTGCCAAGGGTGTTTCAGAATTTGAATTAATGTTTTATGTGTGTAGAAAAGTGTGCGCTGAACGAGAACAAAGCTCATTTAAACGAATACTAACTACAAGGCGGGGCCACTGATGACCTCGCCCTCTTACATATTCTTTCTTTTCGTCGGATGTAATATTCAATGATGAACAATGAAGTCTTTGTTTTAGCGACAAGAAAGTTTATGTATTATTTGTCACACAATAAACTGTAGAACAAATTATATAAATTATTAAATCGATCAACTTTCAAACAAGGTTACTATACCGTACGAATAAACCTATTAGATTATAATATTTGGTGCTGTTAGTGTACAAAATAACTTCAGAAACCAAACTGTTGCAAGCTTGATACAAAATTACAAAAAAAAATTTCAGATAATTATCAATGTAGCTAATCTAACTTTCAAAATGCTGAGAAACTTTGGCATAAAACTGCAAGGAGCAAAGAAGAATTAAATCTCAATCTTCCAAGCTATTCTTACAAATGGGTGACTTATGTTGGATTCGTTGACATTCTAACAGAAAATAAATTAAAACCATCAGCAAAAAGCATACTCACAAGTTTGAAGAATCTGACATTAAATACAAGGTGGGGTTTAATATAACCCCAATTACGTTTTATTTTATATTACCTGTGAATCACATGAGGAGAAAAGGTACACAAGTAGACTGTTGTGGTGAAAGCAGAACGACTGGAATGCAAGATACAATGACTGCATGGCAGCGCTATTCATGACTGTTAATATTGAAACAATTTCACTCTGGGGTCACAAGTGACCCTAGCCTTGTGATTCCAGGGTAATTTCATGTAATTTTGAAAAGACTAGTGACAATTATTACATAATTATTATCAATAAGGATGGAAACTTGATCAAGAAATGAAGGAAGTTAAAATTGAATGTCAAATTCAAAATTTTTGTTTCAAAGAATTCAGAAATGATTTATAATTTAACTAAAACACTCCACCATGTAGGCCTAATTGGTTATTTGTATAGAAAAAGGACAATACTAAATAGACAAAATTGTACTACAATACCACATATTATGGATTATCATTAAACTAAAATTATGAAAATTGTTTTCCAATGTTAAAATGTTAAAAATTATTTTTGTGGCAACATTGGTTCACATAGATACAACGATCACTGTATTTGTCAAAACTTTGAAAAAAAAATACATTTTTACCCCAATTTCAATGTTTCAACCCATATTAAGTATTATTTTGGATACTCTTCTGAAAGATAGTTCGTAAATTAAAATTATATCAACTTCATGTATTATATGTAAAAATACAAGTTCTTAACATTGAGTGTAGTAGTTAGGATTTCTCTTGCCGTTAAAGGGAATCAAACCTGTACTTCATACTAATTTCTAAACTATACCTTTTGTTAAGTTGTAATGCCATATCTTATTCGTCAAGGCATGGTCTTTCTCATATTCCACTTCAAAGCTATGTTGAGAAGCACCTCCCAAGACATAAATCGAACTTACCCAATGTGTAATAAAACAATGTACCCAATGTGGTCAGTAAGAAAAAAACAAACTTATGTCTTTGTAAATGTTGAGGAAGAATTTAATTTATGAGATCATGATTAGTGGTAAACCTGTTATTTGTTAAAACATTAAGTCTGTGTTCTGAAACATTGATATTTTTCTTGTGTTCTATGATTCTGTTTTATTACTCTTGTTTAGACTAAACTTGCTTCATACTAAAAAAATAAAAGGCTTGCATCACAACATTATTTACATAAAATTTTGTGGCATTGTATTATGTTATTCTTCAGGTGTGGGTGTGATATCCTTTTCCCTGCTAATGAATGTCATAAGTTTACTATGCCTTTTGAAGGCTTTTTTATGTTTACACTGTTCAAAAAACTCAATTTTATGGGCTATATTGTAGGGAACGACCCTACAACCAATATTAGCATCATTCAGCCAACATGTACAGATAAAGACAGCTACAGCCACCATAGCAATGTATGACATCACTAACATTAGACAACTATCATTAGCCACATCCATGACATTCAACACCACAATTTGCTAGTAATTACATTTGGAGTTGATATGATATGGGAGAAACTAATGATCAGTGATCTTAAGAATACAGAAAAGGTAAATGCCTGCTTTATTAAAACAGCTGTAGGAGTAGGAAAAGCAGTACCTTCAAGACTGGCATGAGTTAGCGGAAGAAACTTTTCACATACAAGTCCTACGAGTGACGCTTCTGCTACCATCTACCACTCCCTACAACACACTTCTAGAAGGAAGAAGAGAGAACGGGATGTGAATTGAACCAGACTTCTACAATACTGGCAGTATACTAGACCGAAACTAAGAAAACACTCGCCAAGACCAAAGACCTGTTGTGACGCACTATGCAATTCATGGATTCCACTATAAAGTGTGTAAATGCACATGAACATTGTGGAAATGCATCTGTGAGCTGTGCAATCAAAAGTGTGTGTGTTTGTTTTTTAGCCTCAATAACAGTTTGAAATGGTGTGTGATATGCTATGGAGAGAAATGAATTCTGTGCATGTTTTCCAAAATTCTGGAATCCATACCCTAACCCATATACAAGTTGAATTCTTAATACAGATGAAATAAACATTTTTGACAAGAATTAATGAGAAAAATTTTCTCCAGTGTAATAAAGGGAAATCAGCTACAGAGTTGGACTATTATCCCTCTTCGTGCCCTTTGTGAAGGAATTGCGGAGGACTTACTGTCATGAGAACATGGAGAATGATAATTTGAATAATTTTATCACCCACAAAATTCTAAAAGACATGCACAGATAGTTAAGTTACAATTTACGTCCAGAAGCAAAACAAGAGGTCATCTCAGTAAGTGCTCAAAGGATCAGGGGAACTGGATGATAAACCTCACTGAGGTGGGGGTCATTAACCCAGGAGCTGAGGTACAATACATGTTACGGGTTGTTTAGAATTATACAGTCGAATGGTCATTAATACATTCAAAATCATTGTGAAAATTAATATTACTTTCCTTTTTGATTTTGGATATAGTCTTTAATTGTACAGAAAGTTATGCGGCAGAAGAGATTTTATTTGGCACAAATTTCTATTTTGATTTCAATTGTTTAATTGTCTGTCAGTCTGTTGTAAATAGTGTAAATAACATCTAGAAAAGTATTCAAAACTGAAAAATCGGTTAGTGAATACAGTAAAAAAAAACCAATAAATATCATCTCAGATCTTTCTTCATCATTTCTCTTCTTTAATGGTAATGATGATATAATAATAATAATAATAATAATAATAATAATAATAATAATAATAATAATAATACAGACGGTATTATTATTATTATTATTATTATTATTATTATTATTATTATTATTATATTATGACAACCAAAAGAGAAATTTATGGATGGCCAAAGCTCTTCATGAAAGACATCCACAAGAGATGAGCCAAGAACATGTCGATTTGAATGCATCGAACTACTGGCTTATATCAGGACAGATCTTTCCAGAAACTGAAGGGTTTATGTTGGCTATTCAGGATCAAGTTATTCCAATGCATAACTATTTGAAGCGAATTGTTAGAGATGGCAATGTGCAGAATGAGTTATGTCGTTACGGTTGTCCAACAATGGAATCAATTCAACATGTTACCTTGGGTTGTACACGTTTGGTAGGCACCGAATATAAACAGCTACACGATTCGGTGGCCAAAATTTTACATCAAGCATTGGCTCAGAAATGTCTTCTGACTGAAGATAGAGTACTGTTCTTTAAGTACCATCCTGTATTCTGGAGAACGAAGAGTGGCACTTGTATTGGAATAGAACTATATGAACAGACAAGACAGTGATTCACAACAGACCGAATTTGCTTGTGATTAACAAGTGAGAGAAACATGTCATGCTTATTGATGTTTCTGTCCCTAATACTGGCAACATTCAGAGCAAATATTCCAAAAAAAATCAGTAAATATGCAGATCTTGTTGAACTCGTTGAGAAACTGGAATATGGAAAGAGTCAACATTATCCTAATAATTGTTTCAAACACCAGGGTCATCCTTAGGAGTCTGATGTGGGGCCTTCAGCAAGTGGGTTTGAATGAAGACATGTACAAACTCGTGCAGAAGGCAGTTATTTCAACAAGAAGGATATTGCAGAAATTTATGCGAAATAATGTATTATAAATTCTGTATTTTTAAATAGATGTATTGTGCTTCGATTTTATACATCTGTACAATAATTCATTCAAATGTACCAATAAAATGAGAAAATAAAATAATAATAATAATAATAATAATAATAATAATAATAATAATAATAATAATAATCATCGCGGGTTCGAGCCCCGTCTCGGGCATGGGTGTGTTTGTGTACGTCTGAGTGCCGTCGATTCGTCCTTCATTATCATCATTCCATCTTCCATACCCCCAGGACTAACACTGGGGTATATTTATTTATTTAGTCAAAAACTGTATGTGACGTATGCGGGAGAAAATCATCTGCGCACGCTTTCTTGAGTTTCAGAATCCCTTCCCAACAATTTAACTATTAATAGTTGAAAGATTAATAATAATAATAATAATTATAATAATAACAAATTTAAAAAAGCGAGAGATTAACATTTCAAAAACTTGATTACGTAGGCTTCCGCGGCCGGAGTATGTTTCTTGGTTGTCCGGGACAAGCCGCGTTGATGTTCTTGTGGCTAACGTTTCGGCCAACATCTTGTGGCCTTCCTCAGAGCGTACTGCTGTCAAATGTTTTTGTATTTTCCCCTGCCCAGTTGCCCTGGCAAGGCGGGAATTTATTCATTAGTTAGGATACATTAAAGCTCCAACCGTGAGGTTTGTGGAGCTGCGGGAGGGCGATATCTTAAATATACTAAATAAAACTAATCTTAACCTAACTAAAACTATACATGGCCTCTTTGGGCTATTTTGTTTTAGATAATAGTTATTAATATAAATATAATTGATAAGTTCTTTGAAATTGTTCATTTGTCTTGTTTTCTTTTTTGTTCATTCACTCACTCATTCATACTTATACTATATTTACAAACCCATTCACTCGCACATTCATACCACACTTCACTTCACTATGTACAGTACAGTACACTACACTTTTTAATCGCCACGGCGCCGACTTGTCTCAAGCGTCCGTGGCGCCGCGACGTCTTCGTCGCCTCCAGACGGCCCAGGCTCGGCGGGGCGCGTTTCCGCCTCAGGGAGCGGCGACCGCCTCCCACGCACTAGCTGCTCCCCCGCGTCGCACAGTTCAGAGAACTTGTGCGGGGGAAGTGCGCGGAAGGTGAAGGCGACGTGCTTTGGGCCCTTTCTTCTGTGGAAGGCCCTGTGCACGCAGCTACGCCGGTCTCGCGCAGGATGGGCGGAGCGGACGGCCTCAGCGCCCTCTCGAGCGCCGCCTCCGCCCGCCGCTGAAGCTCCGCCGGGAACTGATGGCGCACGCCCAGAACTCCGAACACGTCAGCGTTTCGGGGAGTGCGGTCAGGGGGTACATTTGAAATATGCGGGCGCGCCGCTCTGTTTTCTGCGACCCGAATGGGACGCAGAGTGGAAGGTGGAGCGGCGGCGAATACCTCGCACGCCTACGCCCACAAGGGGCGCACGCATGTGGTGAATAAGCGCCGCTTAAGAGGAAGAGAAAGATCGGGGGAACGGACAAGGGGTTTCAGGAGAAGAGTTCTAATTTTAATTTTGGCCGCGAGATATCGAGCGTGCGCATGCCAGCGAATACCGCTGTCAAGCAACACGCCCAGATATCTCGCTTCGCTCCGCCACGGTAACTGCGCGCCGGCCAAGCTCACCGTTTCATCGGGGTCGGCCCTCTTACGAGTGAAGTTGACGGCGACGCATTTATCGAGGTTGAGAGCGAGTCGTTTCCGACTTAGCCATTCAGGGAAGGCGGCGAGACAGTCATTTAGGTACTTGACTGACTGCCTGACATTCGCCGATTTCGCATTATATGCAAAATCATCCGCGAACATCAGGAGCCCGCAGCGTTGAATACCAGTTTTTGTTTCAGCAGGTAGCGGCGCATCATTGACGTATAAGCCGAAGAGAGTAGGAGAGAGAACGCCCCCCTGAGGCACGCCCGCCTCGGCTCGTCTGAGGGACGAATATACGTTGTTGACGCGCACTTTGAACTGCCTGTCAGTGAGAAAACTCGCGATCAATGTGACATAGCTACCGCTCATCCCCGACTCCGCGAGGGACGCGAGTAAACCCGCGTGCCACACAGAATCGAAGGCCGATCGCATGTCGAGAAAGACCGCTAGCAAGTTCTGCCGTCTCTCGAGGGCGAGGCCGATCTCCGTGCAAAGCCGCGTGAGCTGCTGCGCGGAGCTGTGACCAGCTCTGAAACCAAATTGTTCGTCTCTGAGAAGGTTGAGGCGACGTATTTCCTGTTGCAAACGCACCAGAATCAATCGCTCAAACGTCTTCCCTAGGACAGAGAGTAGACTGATTGGTCTATAGCTGCTTGGAATTAATTTATTTTTGCCAGGTTTTGGTAGAAGTGCGATGGTCGCAATCCTCCACGCTTTCGGGAAGTAACCGCACGCCAGGCACGCATTCAGGAGCTCGAGTAGAAACTCGACTCCGCGCCCGCCCAGAGCACGCAGCTGGCCGCCCGTACACCCATCTGGCCCAGGTGACTTAGCTGGATTGATGCGCCGGAGCGCGCTCTCCAGCTCCCTCTTTGTCACTCGGCGGGACGAGGTGAGAGGGAACAGCGGTTCAATGGTGGTGCAGCTGACCGCCTGTTACAGTGGCGGCCAATGGCAGCGCAGCGGCGCCCGTTTCAAACGCGCGGAACTGCAGCGCAAGCGAGTTCGCGAAGATTTCGCTGCATAGGAGTTTATTTTAACTTGTTAGTTAAAAGTTAGCTTGAGAAGCGTATCAACGAAAGTGATGTAATTGAGAAGTGGAGTGCACGAACATTCTTTGCATTAACATTCACAATATTTGAGAGAGCAAGTGAAGTGATTGTTTGACTTCGAAATAATTTGAAATTTGTAAAATTCGCGCAGAAGGACATTAACTAAATCCAGCATCTCATATTGCACGCTGAGACCACACACGCACAAAGTGTGGTAGGTAGGCCGAGCATTTAAAACATAAATTCAGCAACATTAATTATTCGAGGCTGGAAGCGCGAACAAACTTGTACGAGGCGCGGCAGAAGAAGGACGACCCCAGGAAGAGAGAAGCGTAGGCGTAGAAAGATTAGGACTGGAACGAGAATCGTACGAGTCTGGAGAACGGGAGAAGGGTGTGGAAATTGAAGGCGTGGCGGAGTCCAGAGCTCGAGGGAAGGAAACTGGTAACATTGTGGGACAGCGAGCGAAGACGGGTTGCAACGCGAGGCTGCGAGTGGCACAAAATCCACAAGGTCACATACAGGCGAGCGATGTGGAGCTGTTGAGGTAAAAGAACTGGCAACTTTTATGCGGCGATCAGTTGGGGAAAGAGAATAGCAGTAAATACACGACAATTCGTGTTAAAAGTGGGTGAAAGGTCAGAATAGGTGGGAGAAGTATTCCGAACGATGTGAGTGGCAGTTTAAAGTTCATTTACTGCACGTGTTATTAAATTCATTGAAAGAGGCCATACCTTGTACAATTTTACTTAAATAATTCATGATTTGCATATGTTGTACAGTGATGTTATCCGGAAAAGTCATAGTTTATTGTATTGTATTAAAAGTAATTGCTTTCTGTGATATGTAAAGGGGTCAAATTTAAGTAACGTGTATGTTACGTTTTATTTATTTTTTTTTCTCTCTTTAAAGTTCACATATTATAGTGAGTGCGAAGCCCAAGGCTAGCACCTGTGAACGGGATACCTTAGAACAAGTGTAAAACTCATTTTAAAAGCCGTGCACGGAAAAACTAGAGAGTAGAGAGAGTAAAATAATGTGGTAGATAAACATTCAGAAAGAGGAATGAGCAAATTGTGAATTGTAATTGGTGAAAGTGTGTTCAGGCAGTCGAGGTGACGCCAATTTTTTGCTTTGCCTTGTTTCCTTTTTTTTTTCAGTGGCCAACTATTAAAAGTTCATAATCCTATTATATAATTGTGCCACTGTAATTTTTCATTGAATATATGCTCATTTTATTTGTATTTTATCTGATTCATTGTGTCAAGGGTTCAGACCTTTCTCATACCCAAAAGATCCTGCTTCCTGAGAATTTTAAGTCGTTTCACGAGCATTCATACTATCACGCTCTCCCCACGTGCTGAAAGGTAGTAGGTGGGCGTGTTAGTGTGTATGTATATATATATATATATATATATATATATATATATATATATATATATATATATATATATTAGTGATGGGTCGATACAGTTACCTTTCTGAGAGCTTCGATACTCGATTCTCGACACCATACTACTTTAAAGACTCTGCAGCAAAAGTGGTTCAATCAGAATTGAAAAGATGTATTTTGTTCTTCACACATGCATACATGTACTATTTTAATATTTAAAAACTAACATACATTTTTTAAAGTTTTTGAAGATTCTTATTAAGGAAAACTAACATTCTAACGCTTTCTGTGTCCATTCTTTTTTTTTTTTTTTTTTTTTTTTTTTTTTTTTTTTTTTTTTTTTTTTTTTTTTTTTTTTTGTCACAAATCAATCCTGCTGTACTGGAAAGTCTCTCGGAAAACACTGAAGCTGATGGAATGCGCAAGTATCGAACAGCACTTTTTCTTAAATTGGGGAGAGTAATTTTGTTTTTCCAGTAAGATAGTACATTTGCATCAGGAGGAAGCAAGTTAACACATTTCGTTCATCCGTTTGTGCTGTGGTTTCGTTTATACACCATGATATTTCGTGGTCATTCTTCAGAATATTCCTATAAAGAGACCACATGTCAGTGCATTTTCGGGGGTTCTGTATTTCAGGATGCATACAAAATAAATTAATTACAATTCTGGACAGTAAATGCTTGTCTAATTTTAACTTTCTTATGTAGATAATGAAAATGAGTTATTCGGAATCATATACAGTGATTTTTTTAACTACTAAAATATCAAAGAAACGAAATCGTGGTTAAAGGGTTTTTAATTTTCTTGTGGGCATGGTTTATCTATGTTCAAGATGTTTAATTAATTCCTTGAATCTATTGTCCTCAATAATACTGATCGATTGATTATCTTCGCGTATCATGTAAGCAAATGTTCTTGTTATTGCTTTTGAACAGTTGTCTCCTGATTTAAATTTGTCAAATTTCAACAACTGTAACTGAATCCAAACAGACGGACACTTCCTTGTTGCTAACAGAAGAAAAATAGGAGAAAGAGGAATGAAAGGATGACAATTCTTCCGTAAAATCTAAAGAGATGAGGAATGGCATAAATAATTAAAAGTATCGAGTCATTTTCCGAAAGTATCGATCGCTATCGATACCACTCGAGTATCGAAAGTATCGAGGACCCATCCCTGCGTTTTTTTTTACTGGATAACTTTTAAGTTACTTGGAAAAACCTTAAAATAAAAGTACTGTTTTGTTCAGATTTTTGGCTTTAAAAACTTATTTCCGTGCAAAGTTATTGATGACAAACCTGAACACTTGTTAAATCATTCTAACTACTAACATAGAAGCAATTCAGTGTCCAAGTTCAATACGTCATCAGTGACGTGTTTTTATCTCACACAAGAAACACGAGTCTATCCGTGACAATTAAGTTGATTATGTGTCAAAACATCTATCACAAGCATATCTCCTTAGATGTTTTTATGGTTACCCTGAAGTGCTAAGCGAATTAAAATGTCTAAAAAGTGTGCGTACATAGTGTTAGACAACACAATGATTCCTATGACGCGGAAAGAAAATTTTCTTGCTACCACGAATAATAAGTGTCGGTTAATAGCAATGTTGATTACAAACATTTTATCAGCAGAAACGGCTTGCAAACAAGCGAAGGAAGACGCGGACACTCCGATAATGAACACAGTTTTGTGCTTAGATCCAACTAATGAGAATGATTGAAGTTGGGGAGGATATAAGAGATCTGTTGGTAATATGGTGTGATCTCTACCAGCATGCAAAATGGGTCCTTTTTGAAACAGAAGAACGACAAAGTTTCTTCACCAGATTGCTGCTATAAGTGAAACACTTACCGATAACTTTGTTTCTCCCAACCAATGAGTAATTACGAAATCTCGGTGTAGGCGAAGTACGAAATAATGAATTTCTGACAGACAAACCGTCAATGAATTGCTAAAAAATTATTCAAAGTATTGAGATGGTCGCTGATGGTGGTGAACTTTTTCGGGTTTCACAAATCGGTTGAAATGTAAAGAACAGCCAGTTGAGATGTATCCACTGAAGGTGTTTTCAGTTGCAAGGCAAACATTGCGGCACTATCACCCCATACAGCAGCACAGCAATTCAAGTTCAGCAACGTCTAGATTTAGAAAAAATCCAGAAGAATGGAGAAGGAAAAGTACGAAAAATAGCCTTGCACCTTTGACCACAACTTGTGAGTACCATCTGCTCTTCCAGTTTTATTGAAATTTAGTTTGTGCAAGAGCTCCAAAAACTCAAAAAATTGACTGCAAGAAGGCGAGGGTTAATGATCTAACTTGTATCTCAAAGTGTTGCGACAATATGACACTCGTTTCTGAAAATGATCTGAAAGGTGAGTTACGAGCTGGAACGAGGACAACAAGATGAAGCCATTGAATCTGACGAAACCATGGAAGACGTGTATATTCTTCAAGATATTAAATAATGCCAATTATTATAAACAATACAATACACTAGAGTAATAGCAATAAAAGACCCACTAATTTCATTATTTTGTACTTAGCAGATATCTATGAAACCCAGGGCCTTTGAATCCTGACCGTCTCGGGGAAGATGCAGACCATCGTGTCCCAAAAATTAATTTTCTTTTTCACATTATTAGTTACCTACTTTTCTTTTTCCAAATAAAATGTAAACGTATTCACAAGGCGCCATATTTATTTTTATATAGATTCATTGGATGTAAATTACACATAGGAGTTAGTGCGAGAGGGAGTGGCGTGCCATTTCTCTAAAACCATCCAGGCATATTTTACGCACTAACGGCAGTATTATTGATCCCAGAAGAAAAGCTTGTCCACAAAATGTGGATAATTTTATTCTTTTTATTGTCATATCAGGTTAATATCGAAAAAATTGGTACTTTTTCAGTTACATTGAGATAAAGTGGGATAATTCCCGTTTTTCATGTGTTTTCGCATATATTATCAAATTTTGTGGTGCGTTTACGGCTAAACGATTTATTAGAGAAAAAATCGTAATGACATTAAATGTTGGTAATTTTATCATCTTTTATTTTATATAGGACCATTAATTACGAAATATGGATGGCTTTTGAGTTATTTTGAAAACTGAAAAAAGGCGTGATTTTTACGCATTTTTTGCTTAAAAACCGTATTTCGTGGCAAAGTTTTTGTAGACAAACCTGATATTCGTGTTCAGCGACCCAAAAAACATGTAGGAACCAAATATCAAAACTACACCAAAATTTTCCGCTATTTGGCCTTTTTGAGCACCATTTGACTGGACTACTCTACTCAGCTACGAATGGGTTTCCGGTTTGATCGACGCTCAGGACATGCGGCACTGGCAAAGTCTCTGGCTTGTTTTCAAAGGACAAAGATTTTCCTTAGATGTAAAGAAGAATTGTACCAGAAATGGTTAAATCAAAATATTTTTTGTTCAAGCCAGTATCGCGCCCGGGGGGGGGGACCTCTCATGGAGCTTACTCCCTTCAGAATACGTAATCGGCTAGAAATGCCATTCATCAGAAGAAACGTAGTAACATTTCTGTAGAAACGAAAGTCGTTCAATATCCCAATAGAAAGTTTCCAAGTCGGCTGCACAATATACCTCCCCTCACGCACACGAAAGAAAGAAAGAAAAAGAAAAAAAAGCTGTTTGTGCTACTTGTTGATGTCGGTGCAAAAATGTATTACATTGTTACAGTTCAAATTAATTAACTAATTTTATTTATTTATATATTTTGTATATTTATTTAACGTTAAAAACTGTGTGTGTCGTGCTATAGGGAGAGTGTATGTGTGTGCAAGTGTTTTGAAATTCTGGGATACCTACCCTAAGCCATATAGTACTTGAATTTGCCATACAAATGAAACGTGCGTTTTTGGCTATAATTAAAAAGATAATTCACCCCAGTGAAATAAAAAAAACTATTTGCAAAGGCAAATCAGCTACGCATTTTCACTATTATCCCTCTTCGTGATGAAATCTTGGAAGACTTCCTGCTATAAGCACATGGAGAACGATACTTTGAATATTTCCGGATATCAGGAACACTGTTCGCAGTATCGATACTCATGAAAATATTGTCAATTTATCATATTTTGAAAATTCTCAAAAACGGGTGTGCAATTATAATTCATTTTATTTCATTACCATATTTCGAGAAATTCTTTCAATGAATACCTGAGAGGTTATTTATCAGCGTTGAGCATTATTATTTCTAAATTGGCACTGAAATGACAGTACATTCCTTTTAAATATTTGATGAAATTATCAGTATCGATAATTAAAATAATCTTCATTAAATTAATTAATAAATTAAGAATGTATTATATTAAATTAATACATTAAAGTTATTATTTAGCCGATTAAGTTATCGTTATATATACTAAAGCACATTTAACAATCAATCGCCAGTTAATCTTTAATCACCACTGTGACCACATCACATTCGAAATCGTCCTTTGCAAACGGATGTACTACAATAGGAATTTTTCTGTAAAAGTATAAAAGCATATATGATTACCTCCTTTTCGTGAGAATTCCTGAGTTTATATCCGGCAATTTTATTCTGTGTTCTTGTTTAATGTTTCGACTTTTCTTGTCGGTATTCCCCAGTTAATTCATGGGATTTTGTACTAATAAAGAGTGTTCATAATGATTTATAACTGGTATCTAGTAAATAATGCAAACTTTCGGAACAAAATGCTGAAGATTGAGGATATATAAACACGTTCTTCTAGGTGAGTGTATCCCGTTGCGGTACCCTGCATTAGAAAAGTTTTTGTTTAAAAGTGTTTGTTTGTAAAAAAAAAAAAAAAAAAAAAAAAAGCGTTTGTTTGCCGAGCTTTTGTACTACTTGACCAATGATGTATCATATACATCATTGTACTTGACTCCATTTCTTGTGGCAGTGGTGGTATACTCCATTTCCTGTGACAGTTGTAATGCGCAATTATTGGCCAGAATGGAAGATTCTTTAAACAAAGAATCAAAGAACACGTACAAGCTCATACACACAAAAGAACACAATCACACTTTGCCAGCCATCTCTTGGAACAAGAACACTCATTTAATGCAGATAGTGAACTCAAAATTTTGGAAATTGAAAACAGGTACTCTGACAGACTTACATTAGAAGCCATTCACATCATAATTTATTAAAAAATCCCCAGCACACTATTTTGAATGAACAAATTCCTTCTCTCTCACCTCTCCTCAAGCTGGCATCCTAGGCACATTAACCTCTCCGCCCGCCTCTTTTCCACTACCCGACCAGGCCTTCCCTAATGGCCGTTTGTTAGAAAAAAAGACGGGTTCTCCCCCTCTCCATTGAGAGCTTTCTTTTAAATAGCATGCAATGCCCTTGACCTTCGATGTGTTGCCTGATCCGAGGCTCCTAGCCTCGGATCCATATGTCAGTTTGCGTCAGAATCCTAGTGTCCTAGCGTCAGAATCCATATGTCAGTTTGCTCATCTGAATTTATTTTCTACGCTGTTTCATTTTCACTTTAGAATAAAATTGAGGTCATTCCAAAAATCTTTCTTCTTTTAACAGTTATTGCACTTTATAGCTTTTTAACTATTATGTTACATTGTACATTTGTTATTTCATGTTTCTTTATTCAAAATTAATTTTCTATTTTCACGTTTTATATTCCAATATTTCTATTTTGCTTAAATTCTAATTGTATTGAATGCTTAATAATATTCTGTAGAAGATAAACTTTATTTTTCAATTTAGATATACTGTTATTTTTGTAGCACTGAAGATGGCCACAATGCGACCCAAAAAGCTTTCTGCTAAATAAAGGGCTTTGACAAAACAACGCCTCATTTGTATTTTTAGAATTATAAGCTATAGACGAATTCATTCTTTCTCCTATCTAATAGATGAATCTGATTAATAATTGCTTGAGCAACACTGAACTCTTCGCCAGTATTTACAAAGTTGCAATGAATGAATTAGAGAAGTGCTCGCATGATTATAATAAATATGGTCACAGGATCACATCATTTTGGAATGCAGTTAATTGGTTCAGTGAGGGAGTAGGTACCGCGTGCTTATGCGTAGGCCAACACCCCATGGTTATTTCCACCTTGATTAAACGGTTAGAAACAGCTGTAAAGCCTTATTACAATATGTTTTTTCTCCTCTATGTTCTTTGTGGATACTTGAAACATTTCAAAAATTTTATAAAGTAATAAATAGCATCAACTTAGAATTATATTTAATATTATTAAATAACTTGCTTGTTTTCAATCTATGAAGTATATGACAGATTTTCATAGAGTAGTCCTATCCACTTAAATTCAATACTTGTCATTCATATCTTTTTGCGTTCTTACCAATCATCAAAGCAAATCTGAAACTATGTAGAGGAATTATAAAAATACAAATAAAAGTGAAATTGAGTGTTTACTATACCTGGCCACATATAGTAGCCTATAAGAACTCAAAAATCACGAACAAAAAATAGCTGTCATTCATCTTCTGTACTTGGCATTTAGGAAATCGTATCACATTTCTTTAACCAAAATAAGTTAATATTTCTGCTGATTGTCTTATAATTTTGGTATTAATTATTGTTATAATTCTAGTTATCTTTGATATGAAAGTTAGATCGAACTCAATGCCGCCCATTGATTCCTCTCATGACAAATTTTTTTAAAAAAAGAAAAAAGGAAGTACACCATTATATTTTCCTTGACTACATAAAAACGGCAAATTAAATTTACTGGAAGATACAACTCTTTCAAAAGTAAATGTGACACAATGTTGTACATTGCAAGAAGCAAGATTATTTTTGTACCGTCAGATTATTTCTTCAGTACTTATTCAGGGACAAATTGTCTCAAAACGCCCATAAATAAAGAGTGACAAACGTGTAGAACACATCCCCCCCAAATAATAGAAAACATAAGTTTAAAAGAAACGAAATAGAAAAGTGATTATAATAACGTGGCCAAATATTGTCGGTTAGGTCAGGTCATTGTATTTGTTCACACTTTTTGTATACAAGACCTGAAATATTTAAACTGCGAGCATTTCATGAATATCACCAATGAACTAATAATGAAGGTCTTCACTAAATTAAACGAGTAATTTTAATAACAAATATCGTTATTTTAAATAATTTTCAAATATCCGCGCCTGCGTAGATAATTTGAATTTGGCGCACTGTTGGTGGGATATAATATTATTGGTCCACAGTCGGCGGCATGCGCACCGCTACACCTTGTTATTTCCACCATGGTTTTATGAGCTATCAGTTGCAAATCATAAGATAAAAGGTTGAAATTTTGGGAAACAGTAGAGAATTTACTGGGCTACAATTTGTATTTAGCCCATTTTATGATCTGTGTAAGAACATGAGATATTCTTAAAACATGAAGGAAGGAAGAAAGTATTTTTTCTATTTTCCCTTTTGTTCTTGCTTGTTGAATGTAAGGGTCAAAATCAGACCTACACATCTGAAAAAAATTTCGAAACATTGTCAAACAAACAAATATATCATCTATAGAAAATCACAAGGATAATTAAAGTCAGTATTCATGGGCGTAATGTGGTTAAAAAAAATTTTAACTTCTATAAGAAGCTAAAAAAACCTTTTTACATTTGTACAAAGTACTCTGGGTAAATTGATTTAAATCCGATGAAAAAGTTGTTGTTTTTTTATAACTTCAGTTACAATTTTCAACATAAAACATTTTAATTCCTGGGGGAAGTTGTTGCCTATCTTAAACCACTGTCGTCTTTGAAGTTATGAGTGCACAAATGTTGTTTTTGTTTTGTTTGTTTTTTCCTTCCCTTTACAGTAAATTATAGTTTATGCCTTCTAATATTTATTCCCCCCCCCCTTTTTTTCCCCTCCCTCCAAAACATTTATTTAATTTCATGTGGTTCTTATTCACTTCTTAACCTCTTGGTTTTGTTCTTTCTGGCAGAGCTTAATTAGGGGACAAAGTAAATCCATATTTTAAAAGTGGATTATTAGTGGTAATACATGCTGAGCTGTATCTTAAGTTTTTGGAAACTCAATAAAATATTTTCCAATTTAGATTCTGAAGAAGAGACAAAGGAAACCTCTCCAAGAAGTTGTCGACTTACATTTAACTGGAGATACAAAACCTGAGACAAACACCAGGTCAAACAGTCGACGTGTGAGTTTTGCTGTATCAGAAGTAAAGTAAGTTGCTAATTTGTCTGTTTGTTCATAAATATTTTTATATATTCAATGGGTTGTTATTGGTTCAATGGGTTAAATCTTCTTTTAAAACACTTTTATAGATTTCAAACTTTGACTTTTGTGCATCAGATAAATAATGTACTTTGTATCCATTGAATTTAACATAAATCATACGCCTGCATAAGATAAATTTTTCAGGAACGACATATACATTTTCCCTATACCTATGAGGGTTTCATTAATACAGTGAAACTTACTGAAATGGCTATCATTATTTTTTAATGGAAATGTGATTTTTTCATATGGCTAATATTCCTGGTGTCATTGATCCTGTGGTCAGGAGCGAGACATATTTCGTTGATTAATGTGTTTTTGATTGCATTATTTCGTGTAGTGATTTTGATCTATAATGGAATGTGTGGCCCAATGGGCTCAACGGTTTTGGCCATCCGAAAAATAAACAATCATGGGTTCATTGGCATTGAAGCCAGCATCCAAGGTATAAGTCCAAGCATTGCAATGATTGGCTTTTCCTAAACAGTTCTTTTATTTGCATTTATTGCCTTCATAATTAAAATTGTATTATAGAACCCCTAAAGTATTTTCTTGCTATATTATTGTTCCTCGATCCCAAGCATATTTTGACATAGTACTAATACAATTATTGAATTGTAACTTAATATTTGAACATTGTTGAATAAAAAGTAAGTTGGAGATAAGTTGCAGCCCATGAGCTAGTGGGGGTTTAAAGATGTGGCTCGAGATTACAAAAAGGTTCCTGTCCCCTGTTTTAGAATAATTAGTGAGGATATATATCGAGCAATGTATTCTCCATTGAGAGACAAAATTACACCAGGCCACTTCCCATGTTTCCATGACCGTATATTGGAAGCCAATATTTGCCAAAACCATAAGCGATTTTATAAGTCAGATTTCTCTGTAATAATTTTTTATTACACTATTCACATTTTCTTCACAATTATATCACTTTATTTAAATAATTCTTGTGAAAATACTAAAACACTAAACATTTTGTATATATAACATGAATAAAACCCTGTCCAGTCTGTTTGTTGTAATAGGAACAAAAAATCTAAAAATGCCAATGTATGAATTAAACCCTTTTACTCATACCAATCTAAAAGTTGTAATTGTCTTTATAAAGCTAATGATCCTCAATTTCAGAGAATTTCGTCAGCCTGCTAATGAAGGAACTTTATGGGGAAGTTCATACTTTGTTGATATTCAAAAGTCATCATCTGAATCTGAAAACACTGAATCAAGGTAATGAATGGTCTTTGGAAGTTGTTAACATCATATCATCAAAGTCAATATTGTTCAGAATTGTCATTTTTGTCATATTCTAGATAATTTATTTTAAATTGTCAGTGCTAATATATTTATTAGAGCAAGATCCCTAAATTACAAATGTTTTCTCAACTAATTTTGAACTGAGAAAATGGCTTTCACAAATGTATGGTCAAATTAGTGCTGGCCACAATTAAAATTTTTTGCCTTTGGTTATTACTCTGTTAATTCTGTTACTTTTTTTTGTTAGTGCATCAGGTTTTCAAACATCATCTGGAAGTTGTGGATCAGGATTGATTTATTCACAGCAAGTCATTGTACAAGAAACTGTATCAGTATCCTATTCTGATACTGATGAATCTGAAGAATTCAGAGTAGATGATTTATCTGATACACAGTCAAATCGGGTTTGTGAATTGATTGATGTTGCAAATCAAACAGAGGAATCTGTTTTTCAAGTTTTAAATAATTGTAGAGACACAACAAAAAAAGGTGATGTTTGTAGGGAAGTTGTACCGACATATCTGCAGCATGCCAATAATGAAAGAAAATTCATGGATCCTAGTGAAATGTTGGGTGATTTTTTGCAGTTGAAACCCATTTTTTCCCAGACTATCCCTTGTGAAACATTTGAAAGACAGACTCTGACTACCCTTCCATATTCATTGACTTCCATTGAGATAGATTCTGATAAAGAAAATGCTAGTCTCCCAAAGAATACACCAAACAGAGATCATGTTACCAATTTCTCTGAACCATCTGGAATATCTCAAAAACATCCTCTTTCATTGTGTGATGATAGCTTTGAAATTGCAAAAAAACAAAAGATTGGAACCCATGTCAATGACATCAAGCTTCTAGATTGGTTGATGGAAGAAGAAATGGCTGCAGTCAGGAAGCAACAAACACCCATTTGCATAAATAATCAATTAGGTGCTTCCAACAAAAAGAAAAATCCACATTCTCGTGATCATGTTAAATACAATATGCAAAATTTCCTTTATGTTTCAAAGCAGCCATTAAAACATCCTGATGAAACAAATGAAAATGAAATTTCAAATAACTCAAGTGATGATATGAGTATGTCATTCACTTTATCTAATGCACCGCTTCTGAACATCTCTTCTACAAATATAGATGGTTCCACAAGCAGCAGAATCTCAGAGTTTTTAAAAATAGACCCTGAAACAGCAAAACTGAATTCGGAGAAAACCCCAGTGCTATCTGATTACAATAATGGGCCCTTAGAAAATAGAAGTAAGTCAATATCACCAAAAGTCAGCAAGGCATATTTCATTGAGAAAAATTATGCACCTTTGTCAAGAGGGCAAAGGGTAGACAATGAAGTATCAAGTTGTAAAGACAAGTATTCAGATGTTTGTGTGAAAAGAATGTTAGGAAATGAAGTGGAAGGAGAAAAAAATTCATGGACCAATAATTCAGTTGCTTCAAACCATGGTACCAGCTTTGAGAACATTACCAGCAGTGTGTCACCAACAGTGGACTGTGGAAGAGTTTTAGAGAACATTCAACTTTCAAATCACTTTTCTAATTGTGAAAATGTTACAAAGAGCATTTCAGAGACCGCTGATGAAGAAATTGATTTAATTGGAGTGGCATCAGTGCATAATGTCAGTAATTTGGACAACATTAGTGGGGGAGTGTCACTAACAATGCCAGAAGGGAAAATTCTAAATAATTATTATGTTTCAGGGCATGAGGCTGCTTTAGAATTCAAAAGAATTGGTTCACCGATTATATCCAGCAAGAGTGTTTCAAATAATGCTGAAGATGCTACCCAGAATTTTGTAAATGTGGGAAGTAATTGTGAAAGAACTATATCCCAAATAACCACTGAAAACAAAATTTTGTGTAATACTCAACCTTCAAGACTCAGAGATGTTAGTGGAAATACATCACCTACCATGCCTGTTGGGCAAATTTTAAATCATAATGCAAGTTTTTACTCAGGGTGTCCTATCAATATAAGAAATAAATTGCCAACAATGGTCAGAGAAAAAATTGGCAGGCGATTGATACCAGCAGGACGGTTTGAAATATATCTGAATGACAAGACTGCTCCCGGTCATGTTCCTTATGAACATTCAGACTTTGTAAATGTTAGCAGAAATCTCTCTCCTACAATGCCTATGGGAAGATTTATTGGTGAAGGTCAATCAAGTCTACATATTAGCTGTGAAGATATCAGTGGAGTAAGTGTGTCACCAACATTGGCGGCAGGAAGAATATTAGGTAAACTTCATATGACCAGCAAAAATTCAAACTTTGTAAATGCCAACAGAAGTCTCTCTCCTACCATGCCTATGGGAAGAATTATTAGTGAATATCAATCAAGTCCACATACTAACTGTGAAGATATCAGTGCAACAAGTGAGTCACCAACATTGCCTGCAGGAAGAATTTTTCATACAAGTAATAGGACAGATAAAACTTCAGCGTGGTCAAATGCCAGCAGAAGTGTGTCTCCTAACATGCGTATGGACAGAATTATTAGTCATAGTCAATCAAGTCCTCATACTAACTGTAAAGATATCAGTGCAACATTGCCTATAGGAAGAATTTTGGATAAAATTAATAGGACAGATGAAAGTTCAGAGTGGGTAAATGCCAGCAGGAGTGACTCTCCAGCCTTGCCTTTGGGAAGAACTATTGGTCAGTGTCAATCAAGCCCATGTACTAGCTGTAAAGACATCAGTGGAATAAAGGTGTCACTAACATTGCCTACAGGAAGAATTTTAGACAAAGTTCATACAACTGATCAAAATTCAGACTTTGTAAATGCCAATAGAAAAGTGTCTCCTACCATGCCCGTGGGAAGAATTATTGGTCAAGTTCAGTCCGGTCCAAATACTGACTGTCAAGATACCCGAGAAGTAAATGTATCACCTTCATTGCATGCTGAAAGAATTTTAGAGAAGATAATTAAGAAGAGTGAACTTTCAGATTTTGTAAATGCCAGCCAAAGTGTGTCTCCTACCATACCTATGGGAAGAATTATTGGTCTAGGTCAGTCTGGTCAAAACAATGACTGTAATGATATCAGTAAAGTAAGTCCATCACCAACATTGTGTGCTGGAAGAATTTTAGGGAAAATTATTGAGGCCAATGAACCTTCAGACTTAGTAAATGTCAGCAGAAGTGTGTCTACTACCATGCTTATGGAAAGAATTATTGGTCTAGGTCAGTCCAATCAAAACACTGATTGTAATAATATCAGTGAAGTATGTGCATTACCAACATTGCATACTGGAAGAATTTTAGGAAAAAATATTAAGACTGATGAAGCTTCAGACTGTGAAAAAGCCAGCAGAAGTGTGTCTCCTACAATGCCTATGGGAAGAATTATTGGTCAAGGTCAGTCTGGTCAAGACACTGACTGTAATGATATCAGTGAAGAATGTGTCTCACCAACATTGCATACTGGAAGAATTTTAGGGAAAATTATTAAGACCAATGAACCTTCAGACTTTGTAAATGCTAGCAGAAGTGTGTCTCCTACAATGCCTTTGGGAAGAATTCTTGGTCTAGGGCAGTCCTGTCAAAGCACTGACTGTAAAGATATCAGTGAAGTAAGTGCATCACCAACGTTGCATGCTGGAAGAATTTTAGAGAAAATTAATATGGCTTATGAATCTTCAAACTGTGTAAATGCCAGCAGAAGTGTCTCTCCTACCATGCCAATGGGAAGAATTATTGGTGAAAATCATACAAGTAAAAACATTGCCTTTGAAGACACTCATAGGAGTGTATCACCCACAATATCTGTGGGAAGAGTTTTTCATAACAATCAAATATCTTGTGATAATGTTGAGTTAGCACCTATTGTGGTGAGAGAAAACGTAGATGAACAAGGTGTTTTTTCAAATTGTGCTTTACTGAAAATGGCATCAGTCAGAGATTTAGAAAGCACTTTACCATTACAAGAATGTAATCCTGATACACTTTCAAAGAGTTCTAATGAAAATATATCACCCACCATTTCCAAAGAGTATACAGCTATGGGTGATAATCAGGTTTCATTAAATGAAACTCCGAGGAAAATGTTTGTTGCTGAAAAGTTTGCAGTTGAAGGATTTATTGAAAATGACAAGGAATTTCCACATCGTAATCCAAGAAAAGAAGTAGAAATGATTTTTAATGCCCAAGGAACTAATGCAATTGTTGGCTCAAATGTATTTTATAAAACTTGCAACACAAATAAGGAATTACTTGCCACTTGTGGTAATGAACTGAAAGAAACCCAAGATCATAATGATTGTAAGAAAGTGCAAATGGGTTTTTACAATAGTAAAACTAGAATGGTTGAAACAGGCAATAAAAATTTGGGTAACAGGAAAGTCACGGTTGATAAAATTGAAAGAACATCCTGTAATTTAAAGGAAGAGAATATTGACCTTCCTGTAATAAAAATTAATGAAATTTCTATGGATTTCTCAGAAAGTACAGGAAGTATTAATAATCCTGCAGCTGTTATTTGTAAAAGAAATATGGTTGAGGTCGTGGAGCTGGATACTGAAAAGGACTTCATTGAGCAGAAGAATGGAGGAAATTCACTATCTTCAAATATGAACTACAGAAATTGTTCCAGAATAAAGTTGAAGGAAGTTCCAAATTTTGAAGAAAATGGTGATCACAGTGAAAGGACTGATATCGATATAAATGATGAGCATAAAATGGATGTGGATGAATGTTTTGTTAGTAGCCATACTACATGTCACATGGAAAGTAAAGAGAAAGAAAACAGCGCTCATTATTCAAATTCTTTTACCAATGGTAAAGATGAATGTGAAGGAAGCAATGTTGGGAGGCTCTGTGATACAAAAAATACAGGAGGTATGATTAACAATGGCAGTCAAACAAATAGTAAAAATACAAATGACATTTGTATCGATTATAATTGTGGTAAAGAGGTAATGCCTTGCAGTGATGCTAGAGATGAAGTCTCAGAATGGGTCAAGTCTGATATTGAATTGAATATTGTTTCTTCTCCTATAAAATTTCATATTTCTAACAAATATTATTATTCCTCTGAAGTCATGGGAGTAGATAACACATTCATGAAAAATGGAGAAATGATTAGGAAAGTGAAAAGTGCCAAAGATTTGGTTATTTCTACTAATGAAAGTACTAATGAAATAATTGATTCCTGTGATGAAAAATCAAATATTAATGTTAATAAGGAGGAAACTAATGAGGAAAATCAAAACTCTAAGATGGTTGAAACTGTTTCAGAAGTTAATAGACCTTCTATGTGCATTAGTGGTATTGATTATATTGATTGGAAATCTTCCTTAGATGCAACAGATGCTTTGGTAAATATCAGTAATAAAAGCAGATCATTCACAGTATTTCCTGATACTCAGAAAGGCATTCCAGAATTCTCAATCTCTATAGTTAAAACAGGAGATAACAGTAACCGGTCAGGAATAGAAGAAAGTGATATTTCTGAATCCAGTTTAATTTCTCTAAGTAACATTCATGATAATGAATTTGATGGTGCCAATGATATTTTGATAAAATCTTTCCGAAACATAGGAAGAAATGATTTACTGAAAGAAAGAAGCACAAATTCCTTTTCATTCCACAACGAAGTGTCAAAGACAAGAACATTTAAAACCCCTTGCAAAGTAGAAATTGAAGTAAACTCTAACAAGTTAAAAATTCCCCAATTTGTGCAACCTGTAACAAAGTTAATGAATGTAGATGTAAAGTCAACCATAAATACAGTTGAAGCAGACTTATCAATCTCTGAAAATGAACCTCCAATTTTAAAGGTATCACCAGTGCAATCAGAAGATGATAGAGGTATAAATTCTTCCTCAGATCATGCAAGGTCAATACCCAGTGATATTTTACAGCCTCAAGACTACGTTGAAAGTATATCCAGTTCACCAGGAACTTCTGCTAAATCTAACATTGTAATACATGATGAAATAATTAAAGTTGATGTTAAAAAAAGTGTTGAGTTGCCCTCAGAACCAAATGGAGAGAATAAAACAGAAATGCAAGAAATTCATCCCCATACACCTTTAAAAAGTTCTGTGCAAATAAACTGTAACGATGAGCAATATTCACCACTTCAGAAGAAAACTAAATTCTCTCCTCAGGTTGCCCCAAGTCTATCAACTCGATTATCCTATTATGAATCGTTTTTTAGCAAAGAGAATCAGATTCTCACTTCTACATCATTGAAAAGAAATTACAGCTATGTGTTTGGAAATAAAGGTACAACTAATGATTTATCATCTCAGGTGTTTCCACCTGTAAATTTTGAGAGATGGATACAAGAACAAGAAAGGTAATAAATTTTAGTTATGTAATTATGTTTAGTGTGTATGAAGTTTGAAATTGTTTGCAAAAATATATTAACTTTTTTCTCCCTCAGTAAAAAATGTCCATGGAAGGTTGAATGTATTTCATCCTCAAAAATTAATTTCTTTTTTTTGGAGAAGACTGTAAAAGTTTATGTTGAAATTGATCCTTCAAATTTGAATTTATCAAAAATTGATATTAAATCTCATCTTAAAGGTTTGTAATCTGAATTATTTGCCATTAGTTTTACACACATCATGAAAACTTCAACCAAATTATGATTTGTTTTCAGGAAATAATACCATAATATTTCTGCATAATCTGTTCTTGAAAAGATTGAAACTTGAAACTTTGCAAGTTCGTTTTCCTTCCAAGAATGACATTCCTGCTCTTATCGACTTCATTTCTACTGAAGAGGAATTTATTTTAGACTTCGCTCAAGATTGGCTAGACCTGGAAATTAAAAATGCCATTCAAATGAAGGAAAATTTCTGGTTAGTATGGTTTTGAAGGGTTACAAAAATGTGCAGGCACATTAATGCATTGAAACCTCGACATGCCTAATAACATATTTATTATTACTATTATTATTATTATTATTATTATTATTATTATTATTATTATTATTATTATTATTATTATTATTACTAGCTCAAGAAACTTGCACTTATTTATCACAATTGTTTATTAGATAGCTGACAAGCATGGCATTATCCAGAATTTGCACAAAGATGCTTCACATTAACCCAGATAATCCCAACAAATTTTTTTGCGGTTTTGTAAATTTTAAGATGCAGGCCATTATATGTATTGAACATGATGTTTTATTCCATCTTTCACCATTGTCACACTCCTAGATTCCTTGAAATGAGCTATCCTTTCAGAAGAACGTTGGGAACACATGACATAAAAATAAACGTTAGCTGGAATTAATGAAAAAATTATTATTCTTATATAAAAATACATGTAATGTGTGTGATATTTTAAGAAACATGACACACGATTGGGATGATCACATTTCAAACACACAGTAGTTGTTTTCTTGTGGCGGCATTTGCAATGTAATTCCTTCTTTTTCCCACTTCTTCCATCCACTTTGGTGTCTGCAACGTAATGGCATTTTCCATCTTATCCAGAATTATTTTTTCTAATTTGGGATGATCTTCCTCTAGAGAAGCTTATTCGCTTTTATATTTCAAGAAACAAAGTTGCAATATTGCGATGAAATCTCAGGTGGTCTAATACTCCTTCGTGCCTGTACAAATTCCTGGCATTCTGCTCAGAAACGTCAAAGAAATGGACAAATAGGAAGTACCATTTTCTCCCCTTAGCGATGTGCGATACAGTGAGATGTTCTGATCAGCACAATCTATTCCTCCCTGTGACTGTTGCAGGCATGTATTACACGTGGCTGTGGGACATGTATTGTGCTTTTCTTTTTTCTAGAAAAGTGCACAACCTGCCGCAAGGGGTGAACTAGGTCGTGATTTGTGGCAATGGTCACTACACTGTTGTCGTTCCATCTCACAATAGATATTCAAACTTCTCCATCAGAAAAATGTTCATGTGTTCCTCTTTTCTTTTTCGAAACAATCAGTTGAAGTCAAAGAACAATCTTCTATTCTAATTCCTCTGTCGCAGTAGCTTGATCTCCTCTCATCTTCAAGTCATGCAATAGCTGAACACTTGTGAATAGATTGTCGAAGAATAAACAGTAAAATTCAGTAAAACAGTAAACTTCTGTTAGTAACTGATCAGCATATGCCATTACAACACCTTAGCCATGTCTTTGTCTTGGTACAATTCACTGCAAGTACCAGCTCCCTGATAAGATCCCAACCATAGAAGGTAACCATCAGTGGTACCGCCTCACCAGAATTTAAAGCCATGATGTATTGGTTTACCTTTGATGAAATGTTTGCACCAATGTCATCCAAAATAGAACCCACCCACGTATCCACTAAGCAGTAAAATTCCTATGAACACCAAGTATTTCATCTTCAGTGCAGTTGCCCAACTTGTTTTCCTATGCAACATACTGATTCATATATAGTTATCACGTTTATAACATCATTGTTCAAAAAGTATCTGAAGTAAGTGAGTGGAGTTTTTGTTTCTTCGACTGCTAAATGCATCAAATGCCATTTAATCTTAGAAGCAGCCAAGTCTTTCTTTTTCCATCTGTTAACATTCTTCTTTCTTTTCGTATGGGAAGCAAGAACTTTACATTTCTTCGATGGGATAGGTGTAGGAGAATTATCTGTAGTCAATGTGTACTCTGAATTTGAATTTCGCTAAGTTACTGCTTTGTCAACACAAGTTGCTGACAAAATATTCTTACACAACACTGCAACTATCACAATCTGTCACAATTACCTTTGGTTGCAGTTGGATAGCAGGTAGGCTATTGGAATTTGGATATTCCGAATCTTTATCAGTGCATCATTTGCGTTTAGTGGAGGCTGTAGTTTTCTAAACCACAACACTTTCAAGTAATTCATTATTATGAGTTTCAATTATGTCCACCTACTCGTGGACAAGTGCTTTCTGCAAATGTAAAATTATGTTACATAATCCCAACCAGAACCATCCTTCCAGAAGGATGTCAAACATTATAACACTGTTACAGCCGACTTGTAAACACTTTTCTAAATAAAATCTCTTCTTGTTGTTAATCCAACATTCAATATGATATTCACCAAACTTGAAGAATATTACAACAAAAATAGTGCAATTTACTCACGCATCACAAATCAAGTCAGTCAATTCGTTCATTGCAAAACGTCCCCTGCATTTGGTCCTTTTTTTCTTTAAATAAACCAATGAATTCTATAAACCTTTAGTGGGATATTAAACACTGCAACACTTCTAAAGTGTTGCAACAGCCACTACAATCACAGAGTCATTTTTAGAACTACATAAACAAAGGAAGTTCCCGGGAACTAGACCTTCCAGGAGGTTGGGGTTATCTGGGTTAATACCAATAACTACACATTCTTCACATATTGAAGTGAAAAGACCAAGAGTAATGAGATTTATGGTTTTCCTTGACACATTGTGTTTACCTGAATATCAGAGGGGATTTTTTCCTAAATGTCTCATTCGAAAAATATGGAATCATCTTATATTAGTGCACATAGCCAAGTTGGTTAGGATGTATGCTTTTACATTGCCTTTTCATGCCATAAAATTTATAAATGCAGATGTAACAATTAGCTTTGAAAACAAAAATATTAAGCGTATTTTTAAGGTGTTATTATATTCACAGTCGTATTCCTAGAATCCATTACGAATTTGTTGGGTGATTCTTGAATGGGCCAGTAGAGAGGGAATCGATATCTCTCTCTCTCTATCTCTCTCTTTTTTAATTTGTTGCGTCTACAAATTGACGCAACGTGTCTCCAAGCCCCTTAACTTGTTCAGTGTTTTGCACTGGGGAGTAATCCTCTATTACCTTTTAAGTCGAGTCACGTCGCAGTCAGTTGTCATCTCAAAGGAATGGCATTGAATCAAGTGAAAATGAATAAAAATCATTGCAGAGATTTTAGTTACACAAATCTTTCAGAGGAACCTAAAACGTCAAAGAATACCACAGTATGGAAGGAAGACCTAGATGAAGAGGTAATGACAAAAACCATAGTTGCTATGATTTTAAGGAATAAGAAACTGGTTGAGGCAAAGGTTACATCATTCTCATCCACAAGGCAATTGACAATTTTATTTTGACAAAATTATTGAGAATTAATTAGTGAGAATTAATTTGAAATATAAAAATTTCTGAGAAAGTCCCTTCAAAATTAAGGAATTGTCTTGTTTTCAGTCGACTTTTATTCAGGTTAATTAGGTATTTCAGCCTGCAATTATCAAATTGAAGTGAATATCCAGGCCCAATGTTACCTGGATATTAATTTATCACAATGACCTTATTATAAAGGAAAAGGAATTCTATCTATATGTGCCACCCTGTTCTGCCATTTCATACAGAAACAGAACAAACATGTATGTTTTCACCCTTTTTTATGTAACAAAAATAAAAGCCCATTTCCAAGTTACCTTGATGAATGAATATGTGAAAAGTACACACATGAACAGTTCACATTAAGAGTATTGAATTTAAAATAAACAACCATGCTTTTAAGTATTTACATATTCTTTATTTATGACTTTTTCATTAATTTCATATCTTCATTTAATAGTCTTAGTTGCAATGAAGATCAAGTACAAATTAACTTTATAAATGTATAAGTAAAGAAAAACTGCAATGATTATCATTCTCAAATAGGTACAGTTACAATTATACAATTGAATGTACAATTAACAACCACTCACAAGGGGTAATAATCCTTTTCAGTAGTTGTTTCAGTATTGCTTGTAGTAATATTCTTAATTAATTTTTCTATTACACTTCTCTAAATGTCTCAGAACAACACAGACAGTTACAGTTGTGTGCTCTCATCTTTGATGTCCATTTGTTTCATATTTTGATTTTAACTATGTGAGACTTTGTATGTAGACTATTCAAAAGCATTTTTGTTTGTTTTCCAAAATAAAGAACATTTTGTGATAGCAATTTGTATTGTAACTATGCTGTTTGATTATTGGTCATTCAAAAGTTTTTTGTGCCAAATTTCAAAGCAATCACTCCAGTGGTACTAATTTTCTTGTATCATTGCAGACTGTTGTTAACTTTTGTATAATAAATTGTTGTTAAGTATTTTCAAGATTAATTATTGTTCATTATAATATATTTTCTTGTGACCTTTAGTGCTGAATTTGAAGTGACCAGCTTACTTGTTTCTTGGCTGTGTATTATTAAAATTGATTTGAGCTCTTGGAATGGCGAGAGGCTTCATTCCAGATATGTACAAGTCTGCCCAGTTATTGGAGAAATAAAGTAAGAAGAAATACAACATGTGTATATTGATTAATGTGGAAAAAATATTTGTATATATCATTATTTGTTGTTATGCAACTGTTTCAGTGATGGTGAAATTAAACGATTAATGCGAGCTATTCCTGGAGGACCTCACTTGCTGAAGAATTATGTTAGTCATTTGCACAATTACATCTATACCAAGGAGAAATTTGAAGGGAAAGAAAGTTTCCATCCAAAGTAAAGAAAGTTTCGGATAGTTTGTGAATATGTATAATATGTGCTAATAAATTGATTTTATTTTGTATGTTGTGATGAGCCATAATTATAATGATTTTACCCTTTTCGTATATGAAATATTTTATTGACTTGTGTCCTTGAGTCCGAGAAAATGCAAAATGTTCACAATACTCCAGAAAATATGGTGAAACTGTTTTAGAAACTTTTTTCTAAAAGAACTTTGAATGATTTTGACAAATATTCTGATGATTTATAAACATAACACCTGTAGTACCAACTTGACCTCCACAGCACCTGTAGCACATATGATTCAATGAGCTCTGCAGATAGAAACATCACCGTGCCAGCAGGTGAGTTCACTGATCATCTCTGCATTCTCCCTTGACGTTTTGTTCTTTTTTCTTGCCCCCTCTCATGTCATTGCCTTCCCCCTGCCTACAGTGTTCAGTCATGTGACCGGTTTTTTCGGCAGCTACTGTGGCCATACCACATGATCATGCCAGGGGGCATGGTCAGTGATTAACACGCAGAATTATTTGCTTTTACTTCACGAGTGTTGGTTAACTTGTCTTAGAGACATGGAACCGCCTATTGTATTGTCATTCCACCAAAGGAAATTGTTCACGGAAAAATATTTTGTTACAGTGATAGAATAGTGTGAAAATATTTTGAAACAATGTTCAAGATGAAAGTTAATATTTTCTGCCTTTATTTAGATATTATTTGGAGACTTCACTACAGAAATAAGTTCAACTAACAGGAATTGTGTTTGTTTGGCGGGCCTTTTGTGTGCTTCAAGGTGTGGTTATATCCGAAAGGCAAGCAAAACACTACTAAATTTTTTACAATTAAAAGGTATGAAATGGGATAAATAAGTGAATGAAAAAGCCATGATTTGCATGTATTGAAATATGTTTAATTTTGTGAAATTGGAATTAAATCAGCATGTGTAATGACTTGTACAGTACAAGTTCATGAATTCTATTTGTCCAGCTTGAAGCGCCTATATTGTGGTTTTTATTTTGATGTATCATTTACATGTTTTTAAATAATCTACCTTTCAGTTTTTGCCTCTCAGCCATAATAAGATAAAGAGTAAAGAGTGGTGCTTAAGGAAAAGTTTAGAGAAAGGGGAAAGATATATTCGTACATACAGGTGGTTTCATCAAAGGTGCAAAATTATTGTTTTCTCAATCAAAAGGAATATATTAACTAAAGGAAACTATTAAGGAACAATGACAAGGAGAGGTGTTTCAGAAGTGGATGAAAGCTTTCCACTTTGATTGTTAGAAACATCCGTTTATAAAATTGACAATGCAACTGTTCATTCTGTGCTGATGAGTGATATTTTTCAACAACGGTTCTTTTAGGAATGTGAAAAACACTCGTTTAAGAAATTCATTTCATCCTTTTTAAAATAACTGATTATAAAACGGGTATTGCTGCTACACAATTCAGTCACAAAAGTAGTTGTCTCAACATTATTTACATCACTATAAAGAGTGGAGGTGTACATGTATTAATTTCAATTGTGTTTAATGATCTTATAGTAAAATCACTCATACGACTTTAATTAGAACATAAAGTTTGCTAAAAGAATGTATAAATGCTGCTGAAACTGTTCAGAAAAAGTTTCTCATTGAAATGAGCGTAAGTTTTGTTGAATTTAATCTCTGAGTAACATAATTTTATTTTTTGTATGGTTTTGATATAATGTTTGCCAATATTCTTACTATTTAATAAATTATATTAGTTGATGTGGGGAAGATGAAATGACAGCAGCTGCTCAGCGAGTTCTGTCCCTTCCCCCCTTTATTGTCACTTTTATCATTGCCTGACTGACTTGTGTGTACCCTAGGCTGTAAAATGTTTTAGCACCCTTTTTTAACATATTATTTATTTATAATTTGAATAAATTGTAAATATTTTGAAAAAGGAACAGTATTTGTAAACAATGCAAATATTGTGTTCTTATAAAAATAATTTATGTATTTTCAATTTTTTATAACATCAAATATTTTTAAGTCAATAAATTAAAAACATGGTAATTATAAAATAATTTCTACTGGGTGGCCAACGAACCTAGAATCCTTGAAAACCGGAAGAAAAGAAAAGAAAAAGAAAAAAAAAAAATAACGGGAATTTGAGTTGAAAACCAGTATTTTTCAGATACTTCCCCAACATTTAGCACAAATTCACATATGATATCGTATTCAGTAAATTGCTGAATTCAACTCGGTACATGATAATGGCGAGTTTTAAAATCGAAGTACGTATGAGAAGTGTCACAAGTTTTCTTGAAGTTCGCGAAGTTCTTGACTCACGCGTAACACAACTTCAAACACTGCCACTTGTATAGGTGCAATATGGGTAGAGTACCTTGCACCTTCAGAGCACCTATATAGTTGCATAGACGAGATATTAGCAGAACAAACATTTCACTGGGAACTCAATCGCTGATTTTCGATTAGGTTTTTTTTTTTAATTTTTTAAAAAAAAGAATTAACACTTCTACAATACATGTAAATTCGTTTGAGTTTCGATTAGTCTGGCAGCTATTCTTTGATGACATCAGCGGTACCACTTCACACTTTTTTCGATCGAAACGACCATGGTGGAAATAAGATTTCCACCATGGAGACGACCTCGTTCTTACGTCCATTATATTCAACGGAAATTTAACTTCTTTTGTAGAAGAGCGCAGTCGAAGCTATCTTTGCTTATAGGCTAAACCGAGATTGAGAGTGACGGTGACCTATTTGACAGGAAGCACGAAGAAAATGAACCTGGGGATATCTTGATGTGGTTGCGCGTAATAATATAAAATTAAAGTTATAATGTTGGTTCAAATTCATGGTGCAAAATTTTTGTCAATTTTTCTTTCATGTAAAGTATTTGAAATAATGCTAATATAATCCAAACACAACCAGTTCAAATAAAATGCCTGTGGTGCATACCAGCGTTTATTTCGATAGCCAGGAACAGTAGTCATCTCAAACTTGTACAAATGAAACACCATAATCGACGATCAAAATTTCTTCTAGAACAGAAATAAATTTTATTACCTTCCATCAATCTACTCGACTATATTTGTGTCCAAATTACACAAAAATACTCATATTTTCCAAAAATTCAACATGACATTTTTTGAAGATCGGTATGTGATGAACATAATTTCATTTTTTTAATGTATCTCCACAATTGAAGTTGAAGTCAAAAAATTATTTTTTTCTGCTTTTGGGGAAAAAACGGGCCTATCAACCAATTTTGCGCCATTCGCCTAAGCGTAAATAAGGTCTAAATTTAATCAAAACAAGTTGTGACGTTTTTAAGAAAAATTGTTTTATAATGTCAATGTTTGACACAAAATTTCGCCAAAAACTCATTTTCGAAAAATTAAACATGACAGTATTGAAACATTTGTTTTTGATGAACACATTTCACTAAGAACAAAATATCTTCGTAATTGTAGTTGTAGGAAGACGGCGGAAAAGTAATTGAAAAATTTTTGCAATTTTCAAAAATCAAAATTTTCAACGGAAATGAGACCTGCACTCTCAAACTTCCTATACGCTATCCAAGGTGAAAATTGAATAAAAATTGTTGATGCAGTTTTTGAGAAAAAAAATTGTTTAAACAAAATTAAAGATTTCCTTTATTTCACAAAAAAATATGCGAAAGTACTTAAATTTTCGAAAAATTGTATAAGACCTAATTCAAAGTCTATCTGTAAGGAACAGATTTCATTAAGGGGAAAATCTCTCCACAATTGTTGAAGGAAGTCGCTGAAAAATTCTCAACTTTTGCCGTTTTCGAAAAATCAGGGTTTTCAACGAACATGAAACCTGCACGATTCTTTTAAACGGCCTACTATCCAAGCACAAAATTTAATAAAAAACTATGGAGCCATTTCTTTGAAAATGTCCCAGGGGCTTCGTGTAAAGTGCCTCCAAAATTAAAATATCGGTTTCAACTTTAAGGGGCTTCGACATCGCCATTTCGATCAAGGAATATTAATTTTCAAGAAAATTGGCTGAACCGTTTACCCGCTAGCGTTGTTCACTGTCGAACGGACCTTTTGGCGTCAACCGAGATTTCGATATCAAAGACCAACAAAACATGGATTCTGGCTACACGACGTATTAAAAGATTCCTTTTCTAAATTTAGCAACAGGATTTATCCACTTCTTCGTTTACAGGGCCTGGAAATTTGGGAGTTTTGCTGCCGAAAATTCGCCACTTTATCCCGCAGCATTACATAACATTCTACTGCGTAAACAGTGTTTCGCACAATTAATGTTGTAATGTGCGAAAAAGAGGATTGAACTTGAATTCCAAAAAGTCAGATCGATGGTCACCCTGTTTCTATATTTGAATATTATTTACATTTTGTTACAAAAATTTGGATATTAAAGTCAAAATAACATTTAGGTGTACATATTAAATATACCATGTCATACAGAATCTTGTTTTCTCGCATTAGGCTTGGCAAATTTCTTAACAGTGTCTTCAAACTCTACGCGTCCTAAAAATGTATCACAGTATCTAAAATGTATTTCAATGTATCACAGAGATACTGCATTCAATGTGTCTTGTTTAAGACTCGATCTCAGATATTTTTTTGCGCTCTTTAAAGCAGAGGAAGATCTTTCGCTATTTACGTACTATGCTCGCACTTTTTCTTGATCCTCGAGCTCCCTAGTTCTCGCTCAGCCCGGCATAGCACGGCCCGGCAGAAAATATGAGCTCCACTCGGAACGTCACGGATCAGTTTGCAGTGCTGCCCACCTCCTTCCTTTACAATGCGGACTTCCTAGTTTTTGGTCTCTTTCTATCGACCTGTACGTACCATTTTCCTTCTTGTTACTCAATTATTTCCTATAACTATTAATTATTTCTTCATAATTTAAAAAAATCCCGTTGTTTCTCATAGCTATCTAGTCCAAGACGAGTTATTACTCCGAGTTTTCTATCAATAAAGTTGACAGCCCTGCACTGCCGTGACGTAGACAGAACATCGCCTCTCCCCGCACCTCCCGCTGTGGAGTATCAAGAAAAAGTGCGCGATTAGTACATTTGTCGTGGTCTTAAAAAAATCTCATTTAGAAATATATATTTTGTATTGACAATTTTTTCAATAAAGAATACCCTCCGCATTACCATTTTCTAAACAATTTTTTCACCAATGTGGCCCTTATTTCCATACCGAACGAGATAACCAACCACAAACGGATCAAATTTGCGTCAACTCTTTGCCGCTCAACAAGTTTTCCTTTTGTAACCAATAATCTCGTTACCGAAAAAGACTTCTTTTTGGTAAAACCAGTCCCCTGCCACTAGATAGGCCTGGGCCTGTTCTTATTTGAATAGTATTTGAATTTGAATTCCACCATGTGGGACCCTCCGTGGGGCCAATAGCGTCGAAGGGCGCAAAGGCGCGGTGCGCGAAATCTACAGGCCGGACCCTGCAATTATGAACATGCTTTGTGTGTAAACGAAACGGTTTCATCTGAACGTTTTTGCCAGAGCGTTTGTGTGTTATAGCCGTTTTAGCGTTTGTGTTTCTCGAAATGCCCTAATTTAGGCGTTGTTGGGTACCCAATTGCCGATACAACCAAAATAGAAGGAGTGAACAGCAATTCTTTAAGTTTCCAAGAGATCCTGAAAGGTAAGCGATATGAAATGCTTAGCATGGTTCTATAACAATTTTTTCATGTACTATTTAGTGACATAGTAAATTAACTATGTCACTAAATAATACATGAAATTAATTTAAATAATGTAATTATATGTGAGGATATTGTAAACACAATTATTATGAACATCTAATGTATTGAAGTCATGAAAGCACTGGTTGCTTTAATAATCATGTAATTGATAAGTTATAATAGCTATATTAACATTAAGGTGATTTTGATATAACTATAATAGCTCAATAATACATTACTAATTTTATTACAGGTGTATGAAATGGTTATAGGCAATTGGGGACCCGACTTTGGCATCTAGCCCTTGGGAAATTCTCATAAGGTTGAGATATGTATGTATGGAGCACTTCACGCCGGAAATGTTCACTGCAGCAGGCAGACTAGCACATAATGCGGAGCCCATAATTTTTGCTGATGTGCGTCCTGAGTTGCTGGAGGGAGCACTCAGGTCGTTTTTAGAAGGATTACCACAAGAAAGGCGTAGGTTTTTTTTAAGCAACTAGAAGGTGTAATAACAAAACTTTCTTTTTTAATTTAATTAAACATCCTTATTTCTTTTGCAGGCTCTGCTCTACCTGCTCTGCATGTAGTGGACAACATTTCTCCCGAGTTCCCCGAATGTTCTGGTGAGTGCAAATACCTTTTTAATTGAAGATAAATCTTTGCCCTGTGTTTTGTGTGTCAATAATACCATGTCTCTTTGTATTGCAGATCCTTCTACACCTGGCGGAGAAGTTCATGAAGAACATGAGGAAGGGGACATTTTGCATGTCCTCCCCACATGTTCTGGTGAGTGAAAATGCCTTTTTAATTGAAGATAAATGTTTGCCCTGTGTTTTGTGTGTCAATAATACCATGTCTATTGCATTGCTAATACCATGTGTATTCCAGATGATACAGCAGAGGCCAATGCTCTGACGGAGGAGGACATGGCAAGACCTGAAAACATTGGGACCTACTATGTTGCTGGCTACATTGGCAAGTGCATGGTAGGGGTTTTGAAGGACCAACATTGCTCAATATGCCTAACTGCGATTAAGAGTGATGAGCCATCCCTGGGGCAGATGTATACTCAAAGTCTGGAATATGATCCTCATAGTCCAGCTTTGATATATGCAAATAAGCAGTTGTGTAGTGCGGTCTAAATGGCCCGAAATCTTTTTGTGTCAAATTTTGTTGAATCTCGAAGTTTGCACTCAAGAAGCATAAAGGGTGATGTTGTTAGTTTCCTAACAGCAAATTTGGACTATAGCTGGCTTAATTGTCCAGATCACAGCTGCAAAATGGTATCCATCATGGTAGACACCATATCTAGATTGGTAATCAGGGCGTATTGCCGTGATGTAAATATGCGGTTATTGGAAGGGCATGAATTTTTGTAGATATTTTTTACCTTTTTTCAATTTATTATTTATTTTATTAATTGTTTAGTATTATTGAGGTTCAGTGTTTGTATATATTTTGCATTTTTAACATTGTTGTATATATTTAATTTTTGTTTGTTTGTGTATATTAGTATAGTTTGTATATATATTAGTAGTTTGTAATATAATTTTATTATATTAGTATTCTGGCCTTTGGATTTTGATCCACGATCCATTGAGCAATTAGCCATGCTTTTGGACAAATACGTGGCCTGTGATATCGGAATATTAGTGAAACCTACTAAGTCCAAAAACTCTGCTTTGAGATAAAGTTGAAGTAGAATCACGTAATTTTTTTTTAACTTAGTTCATCACTTGTACTAGGTAGGAGGTAAAACATGTTTATTGTAATGCAGTTTAATGTGTAATATTGCATTTTTGAAGAAAGCAAGTAAAAAAAGATAGATTTTGTGGACTATTTATGCAGTTTCTTGTTTATTTATAAAACTTATCAATAATATTAATTTGTATTGTACCTTAGTTGCAATTTTGATAATAGGCTGACATTTGACGTGTTGATAGCTGGAATGTCATCCATATATTTAAAAAAAATAAGGTATTCTGCCATGGCTTCGTTTAGAGCTTCTACTGAATTGGTTGTAGTATTTTTTCCTTTAAATGAAAGAATCCCTTGATGTGTTATCAGATATTCTTTGTGTTGATTCACCAAATTAATTAATGTGTGTAAATTAATTAATTAAATCATTCTTTAATAGTACGCTTATAAGTAGTCAATTGTTTTCTTCCAAAGGCTGACATTGCTTGATGTTTTGATTTGATTGTTGAGATTTGTTTACAATTCGTCAAGGTTTTGTTCCAGTGTAATAATTGCATTGTGGCGTTGACAGTTTGCATGTGTTTGCTTTTGGGATGTATTTTGTAGAGAACATTCGAACAGTGGATTTTGCTCACTTGTTCTGAAGTAGTGAAATTGTTCACAGGTTATGCCGAATTCCGAATCGTTGCTCATGTGCCCCAAAAGACACACACGTACATTAACTGGATGCAGAGAATGAGAAAGTCAACGTAGAAAATGTCAGTTTTGTTCTGCTTTGTACTTCCCATGAGAGAAATTCTGCAAACTCTGTGTTGCTTAAATGGGAAAATAAGTTTACGTTCGAGCAATATGCCAGAAGTAATCAACTTTGTTTATAGATGATGACACATCAAAAAACTTTAAAAATAATATCTGTGAGTATAATAGTGCTCTTTCTCATGTGTCATTTGGTGTATTATTGGAATATGTGGGCAACCACATTGCCACTTGGTCACGGACCATACGTGTGTTCAAAATTTTGGGAACTACACATCACAGAATATCTTTAGGTTATAATAAAGATCCAGACAATGCAACATATTGTGTAACATTAGCCTTAGAACAGTGTTTTACATTTATCTCAGATCTCACCGTCAAATTTTGACGGGTTCTCACTAGTTTTAATAATGATGCAATATTACAGAAGTAATGGTCACTAGTTATATTTGGACAATTGTCTAAATTCATAGTTTCAATATTTAGTCAATGGCAAAGTAAAATAATCTTTATGTCTGATTACTTGCTCACATTTATTTTGTAAAAAATTGTATTATTGTTTATATTGTGTATGACTATTTATATAATTTAGAAATAAATATTGTGTTTATAAAATAACTTTTTATTTTGCACTCCCTGGACAATAATTCCATTCAGTGACTTAGGATTCCAAATCCTAATATTTTAGTCTTCTTAATTGCCTAGCGTATTTTACATAAAAATAATGTATTCATTTGACGCCATTTTGAAAACAACATCATTTTAAATGTCCCGGTCGTCAATACGCGCCACCTCCATTGGTAGAACGCCCTTCGACGCTATTGGCTCAATCGGGGTCCGAGATGGCTGCTTCCCCCTCCATGAAAATTAGAAATTTGAATAAGAGCCTTGGGATTAACATTGAGTGCCGTCTCTATTAGTATACTCTCTGGTTGTTAGTGCATGTGTGTGTATAAGGGTGGAGTTGGGCAGAAGAATGAGGAAAAAAAGATCGTATGTGACCCATGGTCATTTTGTGAGGGTGATGCTCCGGGATTCGCCTAGTATTGATCCTAAAAATCAACGAAAACCACCGAAGCTGGCCGCTAGAAATCTCCTCCAGACAGGGGTTGAATTCGACCTAGTTGTCTAGCTAACGTCGAAAATTCGCCATCGTCGGGGCTCGAACACTACCACCTCTCAGAGACATTGCAGGTGCAACACTTGTTTTCCTGCGCTATCTCAGCCAGTCGACAGGGAGGGGGAAGTGGATGAGCCAGGATGTGATTGTAGAAGTAGAAGATTGCTAGTGGTCCCGGGCGCGTTCACTGCTTAGGTAATTAGTCCCATAAATGTAGTACATGTTTTTGCTCGGAAAGTTGCTGTGATCTTGCCCCGCGAAATGGCGAGATCCGGTGTCGTCCTAACGTCGGCTAGCGTGGTTTTTCACCAACCACAAGCGGGCCACCGCCCCAGCCGCGAGAAGCTCCAAGTTCCCAACCCGTCCCTAGGCATTTGTGGAACTGTGGTGTATGTTTGTGTAAGGGGGTGAGGAAAAGACAAGGAAGAGTAAGGAAAGATCGCGCGCGGTCCGTGGCCCGTTTGGTAGGGTACTGCTCCGGCATTCACCTGGTGTTGATCGGAGAAGCCACGGAAAACTATCGATCAGAGCAGCCGCCCGCTAGAATTCTCCTCCAGACAGAGACTGAATTCAACCTAGCTGATAAGCTGGAGTCGAAAATCCTGTCACTGACGGGACGCAAACCTAGGACCTTCAGGTCAGAGAGACTGCAGTGACGGCAGTTGTTGCCCTGAGCCACCTCTCCCGGTGAATCGGGATACGATTGTAAAAGTAACAGTTCGGAGAAACTGCTAGAGTATCGGTTGTAGTGGTGTGTCGAGGAGGGGCGACCGCGAGGCGATGTGGGTCGAAAAGGGTGTGGAGAAGCGTCGCGTGGCCACAGGAATCCTCCCGCGACACGAGGTGGCCGAGGGACACGGGGTAAATTCCTTCGCGGCCCGGTGCTTGAGAGTCTACCCAAATGAGAAAATAGAAGTGCTAACCTCATGTGGCGTACGTGCTTACCATGCCCTCAATGCACAGGAAGACTTTTTCCCTGCAAAAGGGGTATTAAGAGTGTGCAGACGCAAAGAAATGACCAGATATGTTCTAGACCGGTTTCTTATCGAGTTCAATTCCCGGTTAAAAGGCATCTTATGAATTTTTCAGTAGGTTCGAAAACATAGAAGTAAGGTTAGTAATATTCACTGCTTTCAACTTTGCTCCAGTTGATGGTTTTGAAACGTTCATTGATAAATAAACAATTTTGTTTAATCTACTCGTAAACTCATCCAATTTAGTGAAAACACGAAAATTCCATTTCACATTTGAAAACGGTTAGAAGAACAATAATTGATATAAATGCACTCTCAGTATAAGGGGAAATAAATAGTTCATTCGGTTGTTAATGGCAGACCGTTTTCCCAGGCCCTGCGTCCTTCCTGCAAATTCGTTAACCACACACTGACACAGTTCTCGGTTATTGTAAACCATCTTATTAATAAGCTCCTTCCGGGCGCATATCCTTTATCAAAGGTTATCGTTGCGAAAAGCATGAAGCCACTTATTACCAAAAAGGAATATTCACAATTATTTAGTAGAAAATAGGAATGTATTAAAGTTGGCGGTGACTAACATAACGAGTCACGACCAAAAACGCACAAATCTCATAGCTTCACTGTTAGAAATTTCATTAAATCTAGTGTAGATTAATGTATTAATGCATTTTAAACGTAATGTACCTGCACATTAAAAAGAATTTAATATATTTGTACATTAAATTTTATGCATTTATTACATTAAATTTAATGTAGAGATTCTCTCGTTTTCCTTACCTCTCATCATTCGTAGTATACGTTCATAATCACCAGTCCATCAAAGATCATGCATTCATTCATTCATATATTCATTCATTCATTCATTCATGACCATAAAGCTTTGACTCTTCCATCCTAATGTACAAGTGTACATTACATTTAATGTGCATTCATGATAATTACTTTAATGTATATTTCGTGTGAAGTGAAATTCATGAAACTTCAGACAGTGTAATTGAACGGCATCTCTCACCGCAACAACCTCAACTCGTAGGTACACAATTCCCCTTTATGTGATTTCAACTTTTGAGGGGGGGGGCAGAAAATGCTATCGCATATATCGAAAGACAGAATGGAATTCTGCCGACACAGGGGACAATCTCCTAAAGACAGTAGTTTCGGTTTCGCTAAGCCGGCTTCGTGGTTCCAACGCTCGTTCCGCTTGGAGATTGCAGGTGCAGGATATTGCGCACACAACTCTCTCCTTATTAGTTGCGATCTTATCCGGGCGACGTCATTAACTGGTGGTTCCATCACATTGTCGTGGTCTCTCCTAATACCTTCCCATAACCTCCTGCTCTCCTGATTACATTTACCGGCAGCGGTGGCTCAGAGCATCAACTGATGTCATTGCAGTGCCTCTGATCAGTAGGTCCTAGGTTCGAGTCCCGGCGGCGGCAGGATTATCGACACTAGCTTTTCAGCTAGGTCGAATTCAGTGGCTGTCTGTAGGAGAATTCTAGCGGCCGGCTGCTCTGATCGCTACATTTCCGTGGTTTCTCCGATCAACACCAGGCCGGAGCAGTACCCAAACAAAGGGGCTACAGACCGCGCGCGATCTTTCCTTCCCCTTCCTTGTCCTACCCTCACTCCTTACACACACACACTAACATGCACCACACTACCACACGTGCCGAGACACCTGTCGGAGACTTACAACTTGTCCCAGCTGGGGCAGTGCCCCGCTGGTGGGAACACCCCGCTAGTCGATGACAGGTCGGCGCCGGATCTTACCATCCAATGGGGGAAGATCACCGCCACCTCCCGATGAACAACGTGTACTATACGTACGGCACTAATGATCTCAATAGTTGACGCGCCCGGAATCACCAACAATCATTCAATCAACCGATTGCATTTCATCGTAAGGACGGCCACATTCCGATAGATCGTTTGAATCCTCTCAAGAGAAGCTTACTCTTCCACTTTAACGAGCGACCCACGCTGCATCACATGAAAGTCTTACTTGTCTGGATTTCATATGATCCGCATTTAGTTCTATTGAATAATAACGTGAATCAAAAATTTAAAACAGGTTTTTTTTAATATTTCTCTCTGAAGTTGAGTTGAATTTTTAAAGCCCATTGCAATTGAAAAACGACTGTCCTTAATGGTTTTAAAAATTCTCCAGTCTAGTTGTAGAAACCTAAATACCCAAAATGGACGCCGAATTCTTTGGTTGAAAAGCAAATGAAATTAAGAGTCATTGTTGAGTATGTTATTTCCACAGCATTTTGAAATGTGAGTTATGATATATCAAATGCAAATGGAAACTATGTATATCTGCACTTGTGCTGGTTGCTGCCCCTCCAATTTAGTATAGCATCCGCCCAAACTCGTAAGTTTTTAGCATTAGCATTCTTAGCCACACATACTCTCAGTCAGCCTCACCCTTCCCCAATTCTGTCTCCCCCAATGCCCCTACACTTTTCCATCTTTTCAGATTCTCAGTTCACCCATTTTTCCTTGCACTTCTTTACTTTCTCCCAGTGGCCTATGCTATTTCTCTATATTTTTTGTCGACATCTTTAATCCTCTCTTCTACACTCTCTCATACACAACCAATTAAATGCGAAACAGCAAAACAATTATTGGAAGAATATGCAGAGGCTAAGATCTTAACCTACGGCTACGGGGGCGGCGCCTCACTGGGGTGAGATACCTGACGATGGAAAACGTCGCAAGCCGACGTGTAGGTCGGCGCCTGTTCTCACTATCAAATGGGGGCAGGAACACTTCCACCTTTCAATATAAAACGTGTATTACGCAAGGGAGAGTAATGACCTCAAAAGTTCACGCGCCCGAAATCAATACTCACTCTTTTTTCCTTGCCGACAATTGCAGTGCATACCTGCCCCCGCAGCCAGGGCCACAAAGCTCATCTCGCGGCTGCACATCGACCGCGCAGGCCAACACAGTCGATTAAGGGCAAGTCCCATCCGAGCGTAAGCAAGCAGGAGCTTTTATCAGCGCGCCATCGGCCGCAGCGACCTGCGAGCTCCGGCCAAAAGTTGTCGGCGGAAGCGTTAGGCACGGCGAGGGCGGAGGCGCTTGCGGTAGCGGTGGTGTCGGTAGTGGTGGTGGCGATGGTAGAGGGGCGGAGACTGTGGTGGCAGTGAGGGCGGTGGTGGCGCTGGCGGTGGCGGCGGTGGCAACGGCGGCGGGAGGGGTAGCGGCGACGGGGGCGGTGGTGGTGGTGGTGGTGGTGGTGGTGGCGGCGGCGGCGGCATTGGCGGTGACGGTGGAGGCGGTGACGGTGACGGTCGCGGCGGCGGTGGCGATGGTGGCGGTGGCGGCGGTAGCGGCAGTGGCGGCGACAACAGCGGCAGCGTCGGCGGCGGCGGTGGCGGCGGCGGTGGTGACGGCGGCGGTGGTGACGGCGGCGGTGGTGACGGCGGCGGTGGTGACGGCGGCGGTGGCGGCGGCGGGTGTGGCGGCGGCGGGTGCGGCGGCGGCGGCGGCGGCGGCGGCGGCGGCGGCGGTGGCGGCGGGTGCGGCGGCGGCAGTGGCGGAGACGGCGGCGGCCGCGCTGGCACCGTGCCCGCTGCTAGATGGACGGGAATGAAAGCGCCGCAGGCAAAGTTCACGGCGACTCGCCTACCTCACGACGCCCCGCGGAGGCGGGCGAGGTAGGTCGCGAGCAGCCGAGAGGAAGCTAATGGCTGCGCTGCGGTGCCGTTCGGGCTGCCCGCACAGATTAATGAGTTGCATATTACTCAGGGCACTTTTGGGGGGAGGGAACCAGGAAAGAGATGAGGAATGATAAAAAATAATGTAACGAGAAATTTGACAATAGGTTAAATTGCTTACTTTTTATTTACTTATTTGTTTTTGTTCTAGTAAACGTGTACAGTCTTATAGATATCCTACGTATGCAACATGCTTCTTGTCTGAAGTTCTTCTTGTCTTGACATCAAAATGCACTCGACTGGAACGTACCTGGACACTGGCAATGAGCAAAAAATGATTTTCAGTGTTCCATTTTCTTTTTGTATTCTAGTTAACTTTTTCGGTGGAGCATTTTTATATAATACTGAACGTCCGTCGCAAAAACTATCAACTAAACATGTTCCTTCAAGGAATTACTGTAAGCTTGTGATTGATCGTTCAGTTTTAAGAAAATTTCAGCATTATGGTTGGTACTTCCAATAATCTGTTTTTAGGGACAGAAATACGACTATAATAGTATTTTATAGATATATCTAATTTTTACATACGGTCAAAATCTTGATGTTTTCCTGCCGTACACGAAACGGAACATAAAAATTGAACAAATGTGGTATTGAAAATAAACGGGATATTTTTCTCCGGAGAATGATCAAAGCTAATTGGAAGAGCAATTTTATCTATTTCGAGAGGTGTTCGCATTCATGGTTGAAGTGTGCAACAAGTTTTGGAATGGAGAAGAATAAGTTAATGATGCTCAATATCTCCCAATTCGCTCGAAATTCAAATATTATTGTTAAATGATACCTGAAAGTCTATCAATTCGTATCTTCTTTTGATATCGTCGGTTGTACACCAAACACAGTTTTTCCGAGCCAATCCTAAGAATTCAGTGTTATATCTGACATTTTGTGAATTACTTGTATCCAAAATAACCAATCAGGTTGCAAAAGTATAAAAATTTAAATAAAACTATTAAATATATATTTGTATATAAAACATAGCAACGTGTTCGACTGTAAGCTAAACAGTTATGGCGGTTTTGGTTGAATTATTGGGCTTCATTTGCAGTGCTTCATTTCTCCCACCCGCGTTATCACTCACTTCTTGAATCCAGTGATTCCCTGTTGAGTATTATATTTTATATTTATCTTGTTGTGTGAAATTTCGGAGGGAAGAACAATGGATGTTGTTTGCAATACAGAATCTCAACACAGCCTCTCAACAGAAAATTGGGACTATTCAGTCGAAAACTGAATATTCAGAATACACTTTGGAAATTTTTGGAGTATTTTCAGATTTAGTATTATATAGTTGAATACATCTCTGGTTTACGAATACTTACCTACCTATATTTGACAGCGAGAAGGCCGAGGTGGCAGAGATGTTGTCATTTGCAGAACAGAACATTGAATAATATATTTTGTTTAAACTAGTGCAAAGGTATATTATTAATTAAATAACTTTATTAATTACCAAAATCGTCAAAAATAAAACAAGCAAACTTTAAGTTATGAACTTCCGACATCTCCCCGCTGGTAATTCACGGATTGTTCGTACCATGGCGTTGCTAGGAGTAAAAACTTAATCTAACTTATTATAACCCAAAAAATTCTCAAATGATCACGTAATAGGGATATCAAGTATTGAGTTGGTTGAGGGAACCCGTAGCAGCTCTGTGATTAAATTGTAGGTAGATACCCTAGCTTCAACATACCTTCAGGATCCAGAGACTAATGGTAGGAAATATGCATCATTATTAATAGGGGCAGATTTTGATGACCTAAAACTCTCACAAAAATGATCAATAAAATGCTCTTAAAATGTTTTTAAAATGCCCTAAAAACAAAGAAAAATGACGTAAAAAGTTTGGTCAAAACCACTTCAGATGAAGAACTCAAACAATTGGATATTTCACTGATGTAATCGAGACTTCTACCTTTTGTTAAGGTAAACTCAGCCTGCAAACTTTTGGTTTGGACTGTTCTTTACCACAAAATCTGTCTATCGCGAAATCGGCGGAACTGGCAATGGCGCAGAAGGTGTCACACGAACCTTAGATTACTTAGTTCTCACAACAGTTGGCATTACAATATATGCAAAGAAAACAAAGACTCTTGTGTCTGTCATTATTTCCTTAAAATTCGAATCTGCCGCGCTACCGAACAAATTACTGATAGCTGACACCGCATGGGATGTACCTGGCGACTGATTTTGAAGACAGGAAGTCATGTGAGAAGAAGCGCGCGTTCTAAGTTATTAATTCACCTGAAGTAAAAACTTAAAATGTTGTTTTCTGTTTTTATTACAGGTATTCTATTTATCTATTGTTTTTACTTTTCCAATGTAGTTTTTGAAAATTGTGGGAAATTATATGAAACTGTTTTTTATTACAGAAACCCAACTGAGCTTTTATTTCAAATTAAAGATATAATCATTATATATAAGCGAAGAAATCGAATAGGCTACTCAGGAATTCCGAGGAAAACATTTGTTGCATCTCGTAAATATTATTTGAAGAAAGTACCATTAAAATGACATTAAAATCAATTAAATCAGCGAAAATTCATTGAAAATGATGGGAAAAGTTAAAAATGACTTATTAGCAGAAATCGATAAAAAAAATGCAAAAAAAATGACGTATAGAAACGGGTCATTTCCTTTTATCATAACATAACATGAATTTCTGTAATAAACGGCTTTGTTCTACTATGAAAAGAAAAAAATGGCATTTCATTGAAATCCGTCTCCTAATTATTAATACTAAAACCGTCCAACGTAGCCGGTCATATTTGCTACAACTTAAATTGCATGGAAATGGAAGCGTGTAAAACAGGCTTCATGGGCAACTCGGACCGCACCTAGTGGCAGGCGCGCTCGTCATGTCGACGAGTAAATCTTCGCGCGCCTGCAGCGTGCGAGGAGCGGCATCCGCGTTATTGCGCGTAGTTCTGCAATATCCGCCAGCGGCGCTGCTGCAGTGCAGACTGCGCGCCGAGAATATTAACCGACGCAACGGCCGGGCTGCGCGGGGCGACAGAGGCCGCCTGTAAATCGCATTTTCTGCGGGGACTGCGAGGCGTCTAGCCGCTCAGTTCCCCATTCGTGCTAGGTGAAGATCAGCCGAGTTTAGGTACACCCCATGAGCCGTTTCGAAGTGAATCAACTACTATTACGTCACTGCTTAGGTTATTAGTCCCGCAATTGTGGTGCATGATTTATCGCGTTGGTGGTGATCTTTCCCCGATCTACGTCCGCTAGCTAGGATTTCCTCAACCAGGTATCTCCCACCGACGTGGCACCGCCCCAACCTATACAAGTTGTGAGCTGACAAGTGGTAGTACGTGTAAGTGTGCGTAACTAAGTAAGAAAGTGAGGAAAGGGCGAGGAAGAGGAAAGAAAGATCGCGCGCTATCCTTGACTCGTTTGTGAGGGTACTGCTCCGGCATTCGCCTGGTGTTGATCGAAGAAACCACGGAAAACTACCAATCAGAGTAGCCAGCCTCTAGAATTATCCTCCAGTCGGCGGCTGAATTCGCCCTAGCTGTCTTGCTGTGTTGGAAATCATGCCAACTTCGGGGGTCGAACTCCAGGTCCTCTCAGTCAGAGGCACTGCAGTGACATCAGTTCATGCCCTGGACCCCCCTTGTCGCTCACCTTGTGGTAGATGAAGATCCGTCAAGTTTGAGTATACCTTATGAGATGGTTGTGAAGTGAGTGAGTAATGATTCAGGGTGAGTCAACTATTAATGAGGTCAGTAGTCTCGATAGTAAATTGTATTCAGAAGAACCATAGATTGCGGGTAACTTGGTTTGCAAGTGTTTTGCAGGACGGACAAAAATGTTCAAGATATAGGTATACCTTGGTATACAAGACCTTGGTATACAAGCGTTGGTTTGCAATACGAGTAGAACTAGTGAACCCCCATCCTTCTCTCTCTTCCTCCCCTGCAGCGGGATTGTATGTACCGCGATTTTCTCACTCTGTTTTAAAGTTCGATAAACTTTGGACTACGCACGTCAGATAAGTAGCAGAAGATAACTTTCTCCCATTCTTTTGAGAAATTGATTCTCCTTCGCACTGTCAACTGGAAAGCGAGGTCCTACCCGGCACTACACTTCGGAAGTCCCCACGGCTGTTGATTACAGATTTGCGAGGACTCCACTTGCGTTCCTTGAGGGCAACTACCTCCAATAAGAAAAGTAGTTTTTTGCACCTTGAGAGTTATAATAACATCTGGCCTGTTATGTTCTAGAGTCTTGTGCGTCAAAATTGGCGATCGAAATAAATTCGGACTTTTTTTCATTTTCCAACACAGTTTCAGGTTTGTATGTGTAGTAAGGGGCATGATGAACACTAAATTTTTGGTTGGTTAAAATGTGTTGGTATGTAATGGAAGCGATCTAGTTATAGCACATTGTGTAATCTGTCTGTGCGAGGGTTGCACATCCTGAAATGATGTGATCTATATTATCCGTCCACACGTTACATCAGCGGTATTTATCAGATTGGACCCTGGGGTCCTTTTTGAACTTGTTTTCTGTAGTTTCGGGTGGGAAAAATTTCTTCTGGAATGGCTAGCATGAAACCCTCGGTTTCAGCATGTGAATCTCCATCTTCTAGCCATTTTACAGAGGCTGAGAAGTCTGTGGATGGATTGTGAAGGGCGTGGAATATTTTTCCATGAATTTGTTTTTCTGATCACTGGTCTTGTTTTTGAAAGGTTTGAAAGGTTGTATCTTGAAGAGAGTTCTGGTTCAGATATAAAGGGGTAAAATTTTTATCTGCTAACACAATTGCTTTGTGTATCAATGACAATTTTGTTGTATTGAGAAAGTATTCTCCGAGTGAAGTAATTTGTTTTGTGTAGGAGTGTAGTTCCTGGATGTCAATTATGCCTCTCCTTCCCAAGCTTCTCGGCCGCATAGACCTCTCTATACAAGATTTAAGATGATTTTGGGTTGTTGTTATTATTGATGGTGAGATGCATGAAGCATTGGATATCAATCAGGACCATGCAGGATCAATCCTCAGATATACCAAGAATCCGAATTTTTTTGTCATAATTTAACACCTCGACATTTCGTGTATATTATTATTATTATTATTATTATTATTATTATTATTATTATTATTATTAAATTGGCGATATTGTCGTAGTTAACGACCTGACATGTGATGAGCCTTTTTGCTTTCATATTACTATGATCATATAGCTAACCTTGTTTGTGCGATCCTAATTTTCACTAACAAACGATAGTGTTCATAAGAATAATTTTAAGTTTTTTTTCAATTTTACTAGGAAAAACCTGGTTTCAAATATTCTGCACACATAGAATTATGTACTCTGACTTGCGCCGGCTCTTTCTCTCTAGCCTATGGAGTAGGTATTTTCAAGTCAAGGAAAGCTAGGGTAAAACAGTTCGAGAATTTTATTATTTTAATCTTGTACTATCTCAAGTATTCCGACGTTGCCACAGTATTTTTTATTCATCACGATCACGCAGTGTGAAATGGAAGTAATTTGATTTTCAGCCTCGCCACGCACCGCTCTGCTTCTCTTCTTTCCGTCCCGCACCGCCACGCCCGCCCGCCATCACAGCCGCACTCCGCCTTCCATGCTCCGTCCACCTCACTTTCACCTTAAGGCGGCTCCACACATTCAGCATTCGTCGAGCAGCCAGCTACTGCTCGCCCCATCCGAAACAGCTGATGTGTTCGGCGAATGTTCGCTTCCTGTGATGTGTCCACAAGACAGACACGCGGTGGGTAGGGCGAACCCAGAATGTTCGTCACTCGGCAAATCGTGAGCAACTCAGCCACACTACTCGGGATTCGGCGAGCGGTTGCTCGGTGTTCGCCGAATAACGAACGTGTGGAGCCGCCTTTAAGGAGGCTCCACACATTCGGCGTTCGTCGTGCAGCCAGCTTCTGCTCGCCCAAACCCAAACAGCTGACGTGTTCGGCGAATAGCTAGCAACTCGTTCACACTACTCGGGATTCGGCGAGCGGACGCTCGCTTTTCACCGAATAACGAATGTGTGGAGCCGCCTTTACGCCTCCGCCCTGTCCCTCACCCTCACACTCCCGTTTCGCTTCGTCCCGCCACACCTCGCCCGGGCCCCGCCCGACCCATCTCTCGCCTATCCACCCAACCCGCACCACGTCTTCGCAATACCTACATGCATTTCGGATTGCAATAAACACAGTTTTGTAAAAGAATCTGTATTGAAGGAATTTCTAGATCACGGTATTACGTTGAACCATTCTCAATTTAAGATATACAGTACATAAGATTTCATGAAAATGGAATTAAAATAATATTGTGAAAACATTGTACATTTTTGGATAAATGAGTAGCGGCTCATGGATGCTTCAGTGCATTATTGATTTTGATTTTCATTAATTTGCGAATAAATATGCTAGTAAACTGAAATTAAATTATTAATTAACAAATAATACGGAAAAAGAGAGATTGTGATTTTGACTTACGAGTTTTTTACGAAGGCTTTTAATATCACTGCCATCTGGTAGAGTTCATGTTAAGCACGTAAGTTAATTTAAAAATAAATTTAGAGCCTTTCGTTTATATTCAGAAATACTTCTTCAACAACAATATATATAAAAGTGAAATGCAACATTACAAGAAACATACCATAAATACGAACAATAATTAATGAAATTAAATATTAAAAACACAACTGTCATTAGCCCAACTAATTCAAAATGTCATCTCTTCATTTGAGGTTGTGACAAAAGTTCGTAATTTATTTCACAGCAAACGCATTGACACACTTTCAAAATCCTCTCTCAGTTTTTCTCATTACTTTGGAGCATTAAATTGCTTATTTCCGCATCTATTTCTGTTTGTTACGTTTTACCGAAAAATTAAACGGATTTTCAAACAAAGAAAGTTTGTTTCCATGTACAAATGCAATGTACTCTCTTACAGAGTAAAACTACTTGACTTATTAAAGAAAGCAAGGTCAGTATTTCGGAAATTACACTGACAAAAACATTTAATTTTTTAAATTCTTGCTAATGACCGAAGTTTGAATCCATTCTATATATCATGTGATATTCGGCACATGAGTGAATTAGTCGATTGAAAGTTTTGTAGGATATACGTACAGACCTTTCTTTACATAATAAGAAGATCGTTCAATTTGTTATTGCGGCGTATAGGATATTGATTCTCGCCAATTCGTTAGCAGGACACCAAGTCAGTTAGTTGGCATCTAGTGCATGTCTCACATAACATCACTCTTATGGTAAATAATTTCGCAAACATTAATTATATTCACCAAGGATCTATTTCTCAACTATCATTAACACATTAATTGTGTACTATAACATCAACAACAGGTTTTAATGTTTTAAACTTGTTCCTTATCTCATTACATTTCGCCTTAACAGTGGTATTTCTCTCCACCCCGCTGTGAAGCTGAGAATTTGCCCTGATTTATTTTGATTTGCTTTGCAGATGATGAAAGCGAAATCTATTGCGTTGCTGGCAAAGTTGGATTTACCACACAAAATAAATGCTGTTCTTGCGAAACTTGTTCTATAAATTGCATGCAAATTGGCGGTGAAGTGTTTATTCATCTCAATGGCGTAAGAAAAATGTATTCGGTTAAGACTTTGAAAATATGCAAAATGACACTCTGTGGTATGATCAAGTTGTACAATCTTGTAACAATGTGTCAAGATGCTCGTTAGCCCCTAAAATGTGATGAGACTAACGTTAATGTTATCTTTGCAGAATTACTTCATGAAAGGAAGAAATATTAGGAAATTCAAGGTGAACCACCAAGCACCAAGTTTAAAATGCTTGGTATTAACGTGCAGAGATGCCTCTTATTCCTTCGCTTCCTTTTTTCTCTTGAAATAAATAATATTGTATTCCTTTTTCACGGATATGAATTATACACAGGTCGAGAACTTGGTGATAGCCAATTTAAGTTGATCTTAACTAAATCTTTATATTTTATTATATCTTATGTGAAAACTGCCTATGTGTTATTTTATGAGCATCAACAGATCTGTATAATTCATCCGAAAATCATTATCCTAAGAAAACTAGCAACATGACAAAATGTATTTCATTTGAAATATTTAATTATAACCACGAATTTAAAATTATTTTTGAATTACTTGTTCGTAGTATGAATAGAATAGTTGTAACATTCCGTCCGGCCCTGAACACAAAAATGAATGATCTGTTGGTCCCTGATACCTACAAAAGGGATTTTTCGTGCTCTTATGGGTAGAAAAATTCTTTTCCGTATACTTAGTTTAGTAAGAATTATGAAGTGATGCTCATGCGTCTTAGCCAAAATCATGGTCAGGATCTTGCATATGGTCACAGTCCAGGTTTTTTGGATCGTTGCAAATTTCATAATATTCAAATGATAGTCATTAGACAGGTGTGTTCCCATCATTTTATGTTTCAATACGTTATAAAACACGTTTTATTTTTAATTTTGTACTGATTACTCTATTAAAGACATATTCAAAACAGTCGTCGAATATGCGAAATATATCAACAAGAATTGATGAGAATAAAGAATGACCAAAAGTTATTGATTCTCAATTAAAAATATTAGCTAAAATAACCACCTGTTGTATATTTATGTAATTATTTCAATTATGCTGTACCTCACTAGCTCTAAAACTACTGTCATATTTATGTTTTCTAATGCACCCTCAAATACGAGTGTGCAATATAAGCAGTAGCAGTTTATTGACGCAGAAGTAAATATGACTAACCAGACAAGTGTACGAGCAAACCTATGAACATTCTTGCTTCAGATATTCATTATAAATGTCACTGGGAAAATTCCTCTCAAAAAATAAATTAATGCTCTATAGGTTCAATAATGAAGCAGGGTCTATTCTGCCATGTTGTTTGCGGGGGCTTGTTAAAACTTGGAAGTAACGAGCTCGTTAAAGGCAAACCGTAGCAGCATTTAAACTTTTTATATCTGCTGTGGAAATTTTCAACATGTTTACAGTGCCAGCGAATGAGCGCTGAAAATGACCTACATAATAGTGAACAAGTTTCTTCATTGTTATATTTCGTTGCAAAAACTATGTAATTAACACGAGTTCAAGAAAATCACAACAGTTTACGGAATTGAAGATAAGCATTGAATCTCCTAACAAAATTATATTTAAAAACAGACCTTTGAAATAATATGTGTGTTGCTTATAGTATTAGAGATCTGTTGTTAAAAATCCGATATTATATTCCATTTTGATAATAATAATAATAATAATAATAATAATAATAATAATAATAATAATAATAATAATAATAATAATAATAATGAATTTTCTTCAGATGGAATTCATACATTGTCTACATCAACTGATGAAAAGTCATCTCACAAGGAAAAACCTTGTGAGATTGTGTGTGTGTAAAACTCACAAATACTTACGCAATCTCTTCTTACATACAGCGTCGGTATTATTACATGGTCCTCAACTGACCTCCAAAATCTTCAAAGACTAATTTGTACAAGAATAACAAAATATGAAAAACATCACGCAAAATCTTGTATAGAGAGGACTATGCTGCCGAGAAGCCTGGGTGGGAGAGACATCCAGAATCTACACTCAAAATAAATCACTTCACTTAGAGAACACTTCCTCAATAAACAAAAATTTTCATCAATAGACAAGTCAATTGTGTTAGCAAATAAAAATTTTATACTTCTACACCAGAACCATGACACGCTACCTTTCAAAAAGAAATCAAACATAAGACCAGTGGTCAGAAAAAAAATCATGGTAAAATCTTTCACGCCTTTCACGATCCATCCACAGACTTCTCAGCCTCTGTATAATGGCTAACAGATGGAGATTTATATGCTAAAACTGAGGGTTTCATGATAGCCATTCAAGATGAAGTTATTTCCACCTGAAACTACAGAAAACAAGTTCAAAAAGATCCCAAGATCCATTCTGATAAATGCTTCAGATGTAACGTGTGGGTGGAAAATGAAGATCGTGTCAATTCAGGATGTGCAACCCTCGCACAGACAGATTACACAATGCGCCATAACCATATCGCTTCCATTATTCAACAAATTAGAACCACCCTAAATTTACTGATCATCATGCCCCTTACTACACATACAAACCTGAACATGTGTTGGAAAATAAAAAGGTCAGAATTTATTTCAATCGCACAATTCCGACGCCCAAGACTGTAGAACATAATAGGTCACATATTGTGATAACTTCTAAGGTACCAAAAGCTACTTTTCTCATTGATGTTGCAGACCCTTCCTACAGGAACATACAAAAAGCATTCACAGAAAAAGTAAGGAAGTGCAGCGAACATGCATATCAAATCAAAGATCAATGGAAACAGGACCATGTATCCATTCTCCCAATAATTATCTCCAGTAATGGCCTTATAGAAAAGCACGTCAAAAAATCCTTCAAAGATTTGAGAACCCCCCAAGGCATATAAAATTAATGCAGAAGTCTGTCACCTTAAATACTTGCCGAATTTTCCGGAACTTTGTAAATTCAGATTCTTAAATTAAAAAAACAACACACTTGGCGAAAAGCCTGTTGTTATTTCAGAACCAGGTCTTCCTGTGCACCAGAAATGTGTAAACATAAATAATAATAATAATAATAATAATAATAATAATAATAAAATAGGAAAAAGAGGTACTAAAATAGTCGCTCAGAGAGAACGGGAAAGTTGAGCAAGGGGACTCATACTTCGATTTCTCTATAGTGACTGATGACATTAGACTATTGATACACCTCTTGCCTTATAAAATCAATATTTTTAATTAATTCGCTAACATTCTTCTCATGCTTATGATCAATCTTCTCATCCTTCTCGTGGTCTCAGAACTGTTAAAAATATTAATTTTTTAAGGCAGGAGATGTTACAATGGCATAATGTCATCGGTCACTACAGAAGAATCTAAGCATATCCGGAGAAAATTATTTATTCTAGACTGAAGTCGAGGAGAATTCAAGTGGTTATAATCGGTATAAAAGTTTGTACCTACACATAAATATCAGGGCTTATCCTCAAGTGGTGGTGGATGGGAAGTAGTGATCCTTGTTACATCGTACAGAAAGAATGGCCTGCATTAAATTTGTAGCGTTCATAAACAATTGTTCATGCGAAGAAATTGCTAGTCGCTGAGAGCTTGGCGGGGCCTGAGATTATCATCTCGGCATTTCACCGAAGTCAACGTGGCCATATGTAAGAGCAGCCCTTGCTTCATCCATTTTGCGTTGCCTATGTGACGATAAGTGCCACGAGACTTCCAAATATTGAAGTTAAACAGCTTTCTTAATTTCAAGTGGAAGAAATCATCCAGAACAGTTTTCCTGTATGAGTAACTGTAGTATGTGCTTAGTAGCTAAAGTTAATTCAATCAAACTTTAGTTGTGAGAGCATTTATGCGTGTTCAAGGTGTTAATTTAATAATTACTAGGTTATAAAACTTTAGAGTAAAGTATAAAAAATTAAGTTCAATAAAAATGCATTACTATTACTATTACCTTATTGTTATTATTGTTATTATTATTATTATTATTATTATTATTATTATTATTATTATTATTATTATTATTATATTATTTTGAAAATTGTGTTAAGTGATAATCTACAGAAATATGCGTCTTTGTTTTATTAATATCACAGACTTTTAATAAGCACATATTGCAAAGAATTTATCCATTAATGTATTTAACTCTGTGAAGTGTTATTACTTTTTAATTCACCTATTCTTAAGAGAAATGAAAAATGCTAGATCTCCAAGACGAGAAAGCACCCATTGGTTTGACACCGTCTCTTTAAAACCCATTATGAAGTTGGGGCTTATTGATCATTTGGTGACATCTCCCCGACAAATGGACAAACTCTTTTGGTAGGATAATTTTAGGAAATACATCGGTAGAATTAAACTGACAAATCTTAACAAATATATATTAGTTAATTTAATCTTGAGAGAACGCTTTGAAACGTGAAAATTAAATAATGTTAGTTTTGAAACAAGAAGCATTTCTTTCAAAAGTAGTGTGGCAGTCAATGTTTAAAGAATGTATCGCTGACGTGGAATCGTAGTAGCTGAGCGTGTAAAGCTTCCAAATAGCCACGCCCTGAATCTCCGTTTGCAAGCCCCCCTCACGCCCCCTGCCGTGAGCCGTACAGGACACATTGTCGCTCGTGACACGCCAGGCGACTCCTGCCCTTGTTGTGCCATCGCCCTGGCCGCAAGCCAGCGGGATATCGATTGGGGCCACTGCATCTCGGTCCAGGCGGCGCTGCGGGGGCCAGAAGAGCCTCCAGCCTCCGGGACAAGAGGGCGGGCCGGGGATGGACGGTGAGAGGCGAGGGCGGGCCGGGCATGGAGGGAGCGGGCGGGGAGAGGTGGGAGGGAGGGGAGGGAGGGGTGGGATGGCGCGGGGCGGGGAGAGAGGGGCGGGGCGGGGAGGGAGGGGCGGGGCGGGGAAGAAGAAGAAGGGGACGAGGGGACGGTCTGAAGCGGAACCGAGAGGACGGCGAGGCAAAGCATGAGCCGAGGCGAGAAGCCGAAGGGAGAACGCACATTTGGGGAGGACCAGTAGCACCAGAGGATTCCTCGCGGAGATATGGTGGGCGGGGTTGTCGAACTCGACGCTGGGTTTCACGACTCCTCAAGGAGATAGGTACAAACGCTGATCCGCCAGAAGGGAGAACGTATATTGCGACTGGGGGTGAAGGAATCTATTGCACCGTGGATAAACGACACGGTTGATAGGATAGGTGTGGGGTGGGGAAAAAGATTAGAAAACTGCATCGGAAAGGCAAAGGTTACGCGTGTAATAAAAAGCGAGCAAGAAGGAATGGAAAGAAAAAACAAAATTGAGGAGATGAGGGAGATCATCATAGGTGATATGAGGCGACGAGTCTGAAAGGAGTAAGGACCAAATCAGAAAGAGACCTTAAGTCAGATTTATGGGTTTATCAATGACAAAGTAGAACGATATCAATCGATGTGTTTTCCAAAACTTTTACATTAAAACATTTACACCATTTTCAAATAAGAATAGGTGATCAAACAGAAGAGCAGACCTAATAGTATGTGTCTCGAAATACAATTTCATTACTGATTATATTATTATAATAAGCTCCAAGTAATCGGTTACACATGCACACAGGTGGTTTTGCGAGTGCATTTTGTTAATATCATCTTCTGATCACTATTGTTAGTCATGCGTAATGTCGATTTCACATGTTTATCTTGCTGAAAATCTGTTCACTAAAAATATTGTGCACGAATACTAATCTACTAGTCTGTTGTTCGTTTCATAAGAGCGCAAATACACTATTGCCTGTCGATATCTCCTTTTGTAATGCAAGTATCGACGTCACAACCATTATCACCAATTTGGTTTTATCCTTTGAACATTTTTATTTCCGAGTGAGATTACAGAGATGTTTTATGACAATTTCGATTGTTTCGAAAATACGCTTATGCAAGAAACTCAAAATACTCGTCATGGATCTCCTTAGGTATTATTAGATTGACGGGTTTCTCGTTGTAACGATTTGGATTAACAATTGAAATAAAAAAAGGGTCCAATAAAGCAATATGCAAAAGAGGAAGTCATTTTGCCGAAGAACAATTTTCAAAACATTAAAATGCACGTTAACTTTAATTTTGCAAAGTTTACATTTGTGTGTACATTAGAAAGACAAGTCTAGTGATTCAATCTTAAAATGGAAAAGTAATGCGAGTTTTTGCACTCTAAGTGATGATTGTTCTCAATCTAGAAATAATTGTTATTTTGATTCAGCAAACTCTATAAATTCTGTTTTTGAGGTCGTTCGGAATCTCGGTTTAAGTCAAGTGGACCCTACAGTCAAAATATTATTTTTTCTAACGTTTTCTACTTTCCGTGAAAACTAAAATGGTTTTGTTCTGCCTATTGTGGTTTCTGGGATGTAGTTGTCGATGCTCTGCCAACATAAGACAAAGGTTTTCTTTGGACAATCCTATCATTGAATTCAATTTTTTAGGACTAAGTTAAGTTAAGATTATTGTTTTTTTTTAAGACTACGTTTTTTAGGACTAAGTTAAGTTAAAGGGTTAAACTTAGGTTGAACCATTAATGTAAGCTAAATGAAAGCATTTTCTTTTAAAAATATGACGCTCTAACAAGGAGTTTTGGGAAGAAGTCAGCATTCACTGTTTTCATTTTTAATTCAGATTCGTAGAAACTAAAAAAAGCGACAAAGGTATAATTTCCAATGCATTGACAAGTGCGTAGTCGAAGGAGGAAAACCTTAGCAAGAGGGCACGACCGTTATGGGCGGGGAGGCATGCGAGAGGGGGAGGGCACGAGCGTCAGGTTGAGTAACGGCTTGAGCAAACGGATAAGGCGGGCGAGCGAACGGAGAGCAAGGAGCGAGGGGTGAGCGGGCGGCAATCAGTGGGTGAGCGGAGGGCGAGCGGAGGGCGAGCGAGGGCGAGCGGAGGGCGAGCGAGGGCGAGCGAGGGCGAGCGAGGGCGAGCGGAGGGCGAGCGAGGGCGAGCGAGGGCGAGCGAGGGCGAGCGGAGGGCGAGCGGAGGGCGAGCGGGGGCGAGCGGAGGGCGAGGAGGGCGGCGGAGGGCGAGCGGGGGCGAGCGGAGGGCGAGCGAGGAGCCAAGAGCGAGCGAGGAGCCAAGAGCGAGCGAGGAGCCAAGAGCGAGCGAGGAGCCAAGAGCGAGCGAGGAGCCAAGAGCGAGCGAGGAGCCAAGAGCGAACGAGGAGCCAAGAGCGAGCGAGGAGCCAAGAGCGAGCGAGGAGCCAAGAGCGAGCGAGGAGCCAAGAGCGAGCGAGGAGCCAAGAGTGAGCGAGGAGCCAAGAGCGAGCGAGGAGCTAACAGCGAACGAGGAGCTAAGAGCGAGCGAGGAGCCAAGAGCGAGCGAGGAGCCAAGAACGAGCGAGGACCCAAGAGCGAGCGAGGAGCGAAGAGCGAACGAAGAGCCAAGAGCGAGCGAGGAGCTAAGAGCGAGCGAGGAGCTAACAGCGAGCGAGGAGCTAAGAGCGAGCGAGGATCTAACAGCGAGCGAAGAGCGAGCGGGAGGGTTAAGCGCGAGGGCGGGCGCGGGCGCTGGCAACGCGTGGGCGTAGCCGGCGACACCCTCCTTCTGCGCGCTCCGCTTTAATTCTATTAGCGCCGCGCGATAACCGGCGTCTTCGACTGTCGCCGCGGGGCACGTGACGGCACTCCGGGCGGCGCCCCCGACAGGGGGAGGAGAGGAGCGAAAAAGAGACTTCTCTCGCAGCGGGAAGACCTTCAGACACTCGCTACTCAGGCGCCGCGTTTCTTCCTCTTCTAGTACAAGGCGCCCGCTGTCGGGAAGCTCGGGTAGTCATGGCGCGAAAGGAAGTATAAACTTGTTCAACACTTAGCCACAGTAACGAAAGCACAAGATAAACTAACGGGTGGTGCCGTGTTTAGAATGAGTGCGCGAGTTTCAGTTGTTGGATGGATAATTGTCTATCGCAGATCCAGAAATTCAAGTAAGAAAAATTATTTTATCATGTTCGAGAATACACTGTGCTAAAACTCAAATATATTTTTGACCACAAAAAAATGTGTCGAAAGAATCTTAGAATGCAAACTAAATGTCCTTTGCCTAGTGTCAATTGACAATGTAAATGGCATTGAAATGTCCAATGTAAGTTAGGTTGAATTGTAAAGTATGTTAGTCCTGATCTGAACTAATGATGTTTTTTCATGTTTGTTCTTTCTTGGAAGTCTGTATCTGACGGTAACATATTCATGATGTTAAAGTTGACTCCAAAAATAGAAACCTGTTTTAACGAGTACTATGAACGAAAATGTTTGCAATAGTTGTATTAGTTATATTAGTATGTCGGCAAAAGGAAACACAGATGTTAAATGTAATGATATCGTGATTGAAAAGTTACTTTAATTATGCAAATATAAAGTAATTAGTAGGCTGCAGAGTTTGCATATTTGCATTTTTTCTTAAATATACTGATATGAATAAATAACATATTAATCTTTTGTTTTTTTTGGAATCAATATACATGTGAAGGGCGTATTTCAGCTCGTTTGTGACGACTGAGCATATTCATACTTTAAGAGCATATATTGACGCATTTGAAACATTTGTATGTGAAATGCATTAAAATGTAATAAATCCGTGAATGTAATAAATACAATACATGCGAAAAATACGTTAAAATAAAGATACGGAAAATATATATTTTCACTTTCTCCATTTACTATTTAGGTAGTAAAGAGAAAATATTGTAATGCTGCAGCAAAATCCAGAGATGTTTAAAGAAACTCGTGTTGTAGGTCCCTAATACTGAAAATTTGAACAATTCTTTCCCCTAAATGTAGTAAGTAACTTCTTTTAAAATGTTGTGCAGACAGAAACCACGATTTGTGGGTCCTTATTATTGGACAATTGATTTACGGCAAAATGTGTCCAATTGTCTCTGAACTACGCTAATAACAAAACTGTAAGCAGTATTTTCGTCAAAATTAATATTCTCCGATCGATCTGGGTGATTTCGCGACTCCTTAAATTTGAAAGGACTATTTTGATCTTCGGGGAGTATTTTTACATGCATCAACGTCGTTTTAAAAGATTATTCAAAGTGGCTCCAATTTTTTGTACTATTCCATATTTCCGAAAGAGCAAGGTATGCTTATGAAAATGTCCAAGGTTCAATTTTCATTGAATTCTCTGAATGGTCCAAAATAGAAAAATTTGAAAATTTTCGGCGCCTTCCTACAACTACAATAATTAATACAGACATTTTTTAAATAAAACACGCCCTTCAACATTAAATATTTAAATTAGGCCAAGCACAATTTTTTTTAAATAAGAATAGCTTTCGAGAGATTTTGCCTAGGTAAAGGACATTTTAAAAACAATATTTCCTCAAAAACAGCTTCATTTTTTCTTTATTTCTGGGATATGTCAATGAACGTTTATAAAATTGCCGCTGGGCCGAGTTTCATTGAAGGAAATTATAAATAATCTGAGAAATTATGTGCTGTTGTAGAAACAGTTTTTATTTTCTTCTGTAAAATGTAAAACCACGTGATCATTTTCGAGTTTGTGTCTGTTTAATTTGAATTACGTGGTAATAAATTTCTGACGTGTCCACAAGACCAATCTTCTCCGTCGGAAGAAACAGTATCATAGTCTATGCGCACTTTAGCCTGTATATTTTTCGTCTCATGTGCATACATTCTTAACTTTTCAGAATCTTTTCACGCACATTTTTCTAACTTTTATTGCATATAAATCCGCACCCTATTCATTATTTATGAAATTAATATTTTTTCAAATTTATTGCCAAGGTTATAACATTTTCGGACGTATACTGATACCGTCTTATACTATTAACATTATCTTTGTATAACGGTGAGTAATAGCCCTGTTTTGTTGCCATACTCCAGAACAACGTAATTTCCGACACTCTACTTGTGATGCACAGTACAAAATGCCCTCGAAGACCGGAGCCAGGTCACGAGCGAACGGGTAAGAAATATTCCCTGAGGGCCGGTCGACCGCACGGATGGAGAGGGGCGGGTCGGCACGAGGCGGGAGGGGCGGGGCGCTGTGGGAACGGGCCGGGACTTGGCCTGGGGCGCCCTGGCGGCACGCGATAACCTCCCCCTCCCGCCCCGCCACGTGACGTAGTGCCCCAGGCGCCCCCTTCCACGCGAGATCGTTCCGGTGCCCGATACAGGTGCATTAAACGGCTTGTAATTTATGTTCAAAGGGCAAACACAGCGGCGAATGCGGAATATTACTTGGGCGTGTCTTGGTCTCAATAGGAGCGTGCTCGTATTTCGATACAGGCGAAATTATCAGGAAATAAAATGGAAGCCGTATGTTTTGTGCGGCTAATAACAGTTTCCTTATTATCGTTTTTTATCACGAAATACGAGCGAATACGGTTTTGCAAACAACTGACCAGTAATTTATAATTAGACAAGCAATTTCTGTAGATATATTCTTGTGGATAATTATCATGTCATGTGAACATTTCTAAGCTTATATCAGGCGTGTCCATCTGTATCGAATAATGGTTCTGATTATTCTTTCCAATGAAACCAGTTATGAATTGCGCGCATTTAAAATTTGATTTAATGCGGAATAATCTCTTACATCTAGTCAGTATAAAATATATCCTTATCCGCTTAATTTTCTAAAATGATATATTTACAATGCCATACCACATCAAAGTGAATTGTGATGATTTAAATCCGGTGGAAGTAATTGAACCCTAACTCTCGATCTTAATTAAATACATTAATAAGTTTTCTCTCAATGTCGCAACTACGCACGCAATTAAAAACCAATGCTCTCATTTCAAATGACAAACCAAAGTTTTTGAAACTTTTCGAGAAAAAAATTAAACGAATTTCACACTCTTCAAATATGCGCGGTATTTCTTTTTCAGGTAACGTTGGTAGTATAATTTTGAATTGCCTTCATTTGGTTGTGATAAAATAATTATGTGAAAATGGATAAGATCAAGTATCAAGTATCAAGCTTTCAGTATTGTAGTTAGAGCACAAGATGATTAATTGTTGGACATGACCTTTCTCTTGGTATTCCATATAGATACAAGCTATGAGTAAAAGTCATTGTCATGTCTCCTACAACTTCAAAGTTTTCGTACCATTTTTTTAATCACAATCTATTCATACAGTTTCAAAATGCACATAACAATATATTAAACTGTCTACATCGAACTCTTGTAACCAACACATCAACTATTACACCACTGAAATTATAACATTAAGCTAGTATAACTTCCATGTTGCATTCCTCTCGTTCAGAGAATATAATGGCATTATTCAACTACAATAACAGGCAGGAGGGACTCAGGCATCAGCTTATGTCTCTGCGGTGCCTCCTCTGTCTAGGGTTCGAGTCAGGATTTTCGACACTTACTAGCCAGCTGGGTCAAGTTCAGCCGTTGTCTGGAGGAGAATCCTAGCGACCGGTTGCTCAGGTCTCTAGTTTTCCGTAGTTCCTCCGATCAGCACCAGGTGAATGCCGGAGCAGTACCCTAACGAGCTAGCGAGGACACTGCGCGATCTTTCCTTCTTCTTCCGTGTCCTATCCTCACCTCTTACACTTATAGTCACATGCACTACACTATCACACTTTTTGGGAGACCAGCTGAGAGCTAAGAGCTTATCCCATCTGGGGCAGTGATACCCTGCTAGAAGATGCCTGATTAGGAAAAATCCACGCAGCCCGTCGTAGGTTGACGCCGGATCTCGCCACCCAGTGGGGAAAGATCACTGCCACTTCCCGCGATAAAAACATGTACTACACTAACGGGACTAATGATCATAGCAGATTACGCGCTCTGAACCACTAATCAATCAATCAAAAATCAATTACAATACTAACTAATGTGCCAATAATATTCAATCCATGGATTTTTGGAAAATTTCAAGAAAGAGGAGAAAAATGAACTCCTGGTATATTATGAACAAACTAATTCTTTATTATTAATTAACAACCCAATTCCTAAATAATGTTCTTAATTTAGTAATTTGACTCGTTTGCTATGTTTTGAATGTCTCGTTTGTTACGAATTTGAATTTATTTCAAAGTAAATAATAGAAGTTTGTCTGTTGAAATCCATGTTTTATTTCATGAAATTTACATTTCTTTTTCTTAACTCGAAAGTGGTCCTCTGAGTTTATTCACTACTTTCGATGAGATTACATAAAAAATCTTACAGTTTGCTATTTATACATTTTGCATACGTGCAATTCTATTGGAGCTAATTGAAACCGTCCGCTAGGTAAAATAGTACCTTTATACTCATATTTTGTGTAATGGATACAAACTATGACAAGTAATCTATGGTACATAAACTAGGACTCGTAAACTATAAAACATAAACTATGACGCGTAAGCTATGAAACAGATCCCACAGCGAGATCGGCGGAGTGTTGTCCCCTGCAGGATGTCCGTGATCATGAAAGCTCATTGCGCCGAGGAACAGGTGGCTTCGTAGCGCGTTGATGAGAGTAATAACTAATAGACCAAGTCCCGTGCGCAGGAGAGCACTTCGGCGGGGCCTGTCCTGCTCCTCGCGGCGCCGAGCCAAATTCATGGGCTCCGGGAACACGCGGTCGGCGCCAGCAGCCGCTTTCGTTTGTGGAATGGGAGCACTTCTGGAGAGAGGGTGCCAGTCCACAATTCAAACACTTCCAAATTGGTTTCAAACAATTAGTCTTTTTCACCGGCAGATCAAGATTACGCCGGGTTATGAACTCAAGAGCTTCAGAGCATCGGTTTCAGAGCATCAACTGATGTCTACGTAGTATGTTTGACTAAATGTCACTAATTAGATAACTGAGTTGAATTCGCTCGCTGTCTGGAGGAGAATTCTCGAGGCCGGCTGCTCTAATCGGTAGTTTTCCGCCGTCTCTCCGAATAACTGGCGAAAGTAGGAGCAGTACGCTAACAAATGGGTCACGGGCCGCGCGCTATCTTTCCTACTTCTTTCTTGTCCTATCCCTTACACAAACTAAACTTACACTAACATGGATTACACTACCTCACATGCCAGGAGATCGATCGGGAGCTTAGAGCTTAGCCCGGCTGGGGCGATGCCCCGCTGGTGGGAGGTACCTGGTTGGGAAAAACCCGCTAGCCGACGGTAGGTCGGGGACGCATTTCGCCATCCAGCAGGAGAAGCACACAGCCACCTTCCGAGAGAGAAGAACTTAGCCTCCTAACTAGATAGCTAAGTCGAATTCGTCCGCTGTCTGGAGGAGAATTCTCGTATTTTCAGTTGTCTCTCCGAGCAACATCGAGCGAATGCGGGAGAAGTACCTAACAAACGTACTGCTAACATCGAGAGAACAGACGGTAGCTTATAGCTCGCCGCGACTGAAACGGTGTCCCGTTGGTGGCAGAACATTGGTTGGGAAAAAACCCGCATGGCGACATGTAGGCCGGCGAGGATCTCACCATCCAGTGGTGGAAGAGCACCGCCACCTCCCTTGCTAAAAACATGCACTATACGTACGAGACTAATGACAGTAGCAGTTGACGCGCCTGGACGGAATAATAATCAATCATTTATTTTACCTAAAATGGGTATGCAAAATGGCATTCATACTAGCTATAGATAGGGTGCAAACTGGCATGTAATCAATGAAAAATTACTTTTTAAAGAAATTATTGTAAAAAAATTAATAATTAAAATGCTTCAAATCTTTATTCTAACTCTAAAATTTACATTATCACTTAACGTGTTATAAAACATATTTTCCTTGTAATCTTTATTCAATATGATCATCGTATATGATGGCTACGGATTTGTTTTACCGCGACGCTATCTGTTCGAGACGCTGTTGTGGACTCCCTTTTGAATCTTGAAATTCCATCAGTGAAAATGGAATGATATTTTTCGTTCCTCGCACTTGTGTAATCGCCAGTACTGAGAAGAGTATATCATACACAGAGAGCTCTCCTCAAAAGGGGTCGGAGACCATACTCAAAAGTAGGATTGGATTACTCGCGAGCGAACAAAGTCAGGCATCTATGTTGGCATCAAAGGCATCAAAATTTGAAAAAATCAAAAATCATTTCTGGTATAATTTTCCACTTAATTTTTAACACAGCAACTGCTATCTCAGAAACACGACTGATTCTTCCTGTTATCCCGGCTTGCAGGTACAAATATATTTGCAGCTTGGTGCCAGAAGAAAAAAAATCAGAATAATGACGTAAAAGGCAGGAAAAGGCATGAAAAGGCAAAAATAAGACAAAATAGCAAAAATAGGCATTAGAAACTAAAATAGGTAAAAAAGGCAAAATGAAAACCTAGTAAAACAACTCCAGAAGTAAAATTAAGGGATTATTATATTTAAAAGTTAAAAAATAGTAACAACACAAAAAGACATTTCGTCAAACTTCCGGGCTCTAATAATCATCTACCCCACTCATCTAACCCTTACATCAATTTTACATTAAAACTTTCTTGACCACATCTTGCATCTTCACCTCCGTACATGGCGGAACTCCTATCCATTGCCCAATATGCATCATCTCCGTGCACGAAAAGCGACTAAACCGTTGTTTATATCTAATTAGTCTCTTACCTGACCTGAATTTTATTTTATTTTCTAAAGCACGCCATGAAGCTACCGTGACAAAATACACCCCTGCTTCCGTGATTAATTTCATGTTTCGCAAAAGCACATTTCGGAATGCATATCTTGTGGAAGCAGAAAGGGCACTATATTAGCTTAACGAAAGTATGCAAGAATGATTTGTTGGGCCATTTTAAGGGAATTCGTCTAATATCTAAGGTTCCCTCAGTTTTATTTAGGAAAGATGCAACCTTCATCATAGTTCAAAATATGTTATCTATCACTTATCACATCCAATCTAATTTGTGTACAATCATGTAACAGGTTATCTTAATCACGCTAACGTTACCCTGAAGCCGCAGAAAATGAAACAATCAGAAGTATCAGTTCAAACTGCCTAGATGGAATGAAGAAACTCAATATTATCATGAACAAACGCTAACTAAATCGTTTTTATAGTGTGTGTCACAATATTAAGAACAGTCTGCAAGAGATGGCTATTGAAAGCTCAACATTCCACTTCATGCTGAAAGTATGGTAAAAATATTATTTCAAACATTCCAGGAGTTTTGTTAATTTCCATTAGTTTTGGTTATCGTTATATGTTTATTTTTACGCCGCTGAATACCTTGATTATCATTTTGAGCGCAACTGAATTTTAAGTACTTACATTTAATATATCGATTAAATAAAAAAAATATAACGCTTGATTCTACTAAATTATATTACTGTGAAGCGCGCGTGGATAGTGCTTTCCTCACAGACGATTTTTGTTGAGTTTCATCGATAACATGGAGAAATAGTATAAAGAAAGTAGCAGCCTGTACCATAACAGACACCGTAGTCTCCGCGGCGCGTGGCAGCCGATTTGAATTTCACGCACATGAAGTGGCATTAAAACCAAATTTTCTCGAAAAAAAACTATACCTGCCATTCTTCATGAAATTCAATCCAAAATGTGAAAAATATTTTGTCATGATCACTTCCGAACATCCTACATATAGAATGAACGAAAATAAACGTTTCAGACATGAGACGTTCAACCAAACGTTTGAGAGGTGGGAAATCACATTTAAGAAATGTACGCGTACGTTTCCATTGCCGCGTCCTTCTTCGGTAGGCAACTCATTCACAGCCTGATTTCACTGGGAGCGGTATCTCAGTGCATCAACTGATGTCACTGCAGCACCTCCCATCGGGAGGTCCTAGGTTCCCACTCCCCACGGCGGCAGGATTTTCGACACTAGCTTTTCAAGCTTCTTTTAGTTGAAAAGCTAGGTCGAATTCAGTCGCTGTCCGGAGGAGAATTCTAGCGGCCGGCTGCTCTGATCGGTAGTTTTACGTTGTTTCTCCTATGAACACCAGGCGAATGCCGGAGCAGTACCCTAGCAAACGGACCACGGACCGCGCACGCTGTATCCTTCCTCTTCCTTGTCATATCCTCTCCCATTACACACACACTAACATGCACTACACTACCACATATTCCTGGAAACCGGTCGGGAGCTTAGAGCTTGTCCCGACTGGGGCGGTGCCCCGCTGGTGGGAGAGTCCTGGTTAGGGGGAAACCACACTAGCCGACGGTAGGTCGGCGCCGGATCTCGCCATCCAGCGGGGGAAGATCTTCGCCGTCTCCCGAGAAAACAAATCATGCACTACACTCACGGGACTAATGACCAAAGCATTTGATGCGCCCGGAAACACGAGAAAATCAAAAAAACAATCAATCAATTCACAACATTTCTGAAGGCACAACGCGTGGAATACAGTAAACGTTTCGCAGCGTTATGTAAATAAAACCCCGAGTTCCCTCACAACGTCTCCTCTATAGACGAGGCTGCATTTTCGAACTCTAGAATTTCACAGACGAGAAACGTTCCCGCACTAGCGAATGTGTATCCTCACAGCACTTTGACTCGCGGGTATTACGTGCGTTTCAGTCCCTTTCAGACACCTGTGAGCAGTGACCATCGGAGATCAGTGGTATTCCCATATATCACCGCCACGCCTAAACCTCCCTACAAGGAGGTTCTTTCTGATTCCACTCAGCCCGGTACCACTTGTTTCTTTCTGAGGGTCACTTGAAGGCTGTTGTATTCGAAACTCGAATTATTTTGAGTCAACCATTTATTATTACTGAATACAGAATATTTAAAGGTAAAAAGATTCACTAATAATGAAATTAATTCGACTGTAATTCGTATGTAATGTTTTATATCTTTGATTGAATATTTATTTGTTTTCTGGCGCGCTACTATTAGTCCCGTAGGCGTAGTGCATGTTCTGTCTCATAATGTGGCGCTGTTCTCCCCCACTAGATGGTAAGATCCTGCATCAACCTACAGGCGAGCTTGCGGGGGGTTTCCCCATCCAGGTATCTCCCATGAGCGTGGTACCGCTCCAGCCGGGACGAACTCTAAGCTCCCGACTGGCCTCCGGGCATTTGTAGTAGGTAGTGCATGAGTGTACGTGTGACTTGCAGTGAAGATAGGATAAAGAAGAGGACGGAAAGATTGGGCACGGTCCATGGTGTTAGTTACGGTACTGCTCCGGCATTCGCCTGGAGTTGATAAAAAACACGAAAACTGCAGATCGGAGCCGCGAGCCGCTAGATTTCTCCTCCAGACAGCGGCTGCACTGGATCTAGCTCTCTTGTTTCGAAAATACTCCCAGCGTAAACACTCGAACCCCAGGACCTCCGGTCAGAGGCACCGTAGTCACATCAGTTGATGCCATCCGCCATCTCAGCTGAGGTTTGAATATTCCTGAAATATTTGAACATTCATAGAGAACGTTCTTCCCTTTTAATTTTAAACTCTCTATTACATTTCATTTCCCTGATTCCAATCGACCCGGCATGATTACACTTCATAATATTACATATATTACACTTCAGCTCTACTGTCACCTAGTTACGAGCAAGTTGAAATGAACTTTAAAAACGAAAACGTCAAACGCTGAATCAATAGGACGGAACCGTGAGCGATAACTCAGTGCGTCAACTAATGTTACTGCAGCGTCTCCGACCGGAAGGTCCAAGGTTTGAGTCCTGACGGCGCAGGCAGGATTTTCGACACTAGGTTGTCAGCTAGGTCAAATTCAGCCGCTGTCTGGAGGAGAATTCTAGCGGCCGGCTGCTCTGATCGGTAGTTTTCCGTGGTTTCTCCTATCAACACCAGGCGAATGGCAGTACCTTAACAAACGGGTCACGGACCGCGCGCGATTCCTCTTCCTTACACTATTCTCTCCCCTTACACACACACACACACACACACACACACACACACACACACTTACACTAATATGCACTAACCTACCACACATGCCGGGAGACCGGTCGGGGACTTCGAACTTGTCCCGGCTGCGGCGGTGCCCCACTGGTGGGAGTGTCCTGGTTAGGGGGAAACCCCGCTAGCCGACAGTAGGTCGGCGCCAGATTTTGCCATCAAGTGGGGGAAAATCATCGCCATCCCGCCCCCGGAAAAAACATGCACTACACTTGTTAATGACTACTGCAGTACTAATCACCTAAGCTGTTGACGCGCCCGGAATCACTAACCAACCAACCAAGAGGACGGATTTCAAGTCCTCCACCGCACAAGACCTGAAGAGAGAAAAGAGACATCGCCTCGAGAGCAGGCAGAGGCAAGAAGACACCACGCGTCATCCCACACGTGCACAAACGCGGGCGCGGTCGAAACAAAGGGCGCGAGAGACCTCGAATTGGTTTTAAAAATGCAAGGAGAGCATCCGCGCGACCCTCCGCTGTCTGGACAGCCTCCGGAAAGGGCGCCCCTTGTGAAATATGTATCACTGTAAACAAACAGTGAGCCTGCAGCACTGAATTGCCAATTTAGCCGCAGTGTCAACAGCAGAGGTCGAGCGTAATTGATAATTTTGCTGTGTCAACAGCGTGCGGAGAAGCGACTGCCATTGGGATTTGAGCGGAGTAATCGCTGTGTTTATTCGCAGGGTAAATCGGGTTGCTTTGCCTGTGTGCTTGCCTGGTTTTCAGACGTCCCGCCCCAAACACCGTCTGATGTATACACTCTTCAGATGCGTTGAAAATACGGTATGTGGCGTTTGCGAGACTTCAATGCAATCAATGGTAGGAATCGTTTTGGTAATTGAGCGAAAGAGAAAATGTGTTTGCATTGGCTTCACAAGAATTTCGCAGAGAGCTTTCTTTTATATATTGACCACTTCCTTTTTTACGTTCTGTGGCATTCTATCCTCTCGAACTAGTTTTCTTCTTTTTACCACTTGTGTTTTTTTTTAAATTTGCATATCTTCGGAAAAAGTTCTTTCTGACAATGTTCCATAATTTTTCAGACATTTGCCGTTGATGTCCGTGTGATTGAATAGTTGTTGAGAAATTTTATTCAGCGATCTGTACATTCATCAAAAGAGCAGTTAGAAATGTATAAATAAAATTGCAGAAAAATAAAATAATGCAGTTCAATACACTTGAAATGCAATAACGATGAATGAACTTTAAAAGTTTAATTAATGGAGTTAGAGAATAGAACAGACTTTGTAGTTATATTATGTTCAAATTTTCTTGAATGGAGATTACTAGCTGAGTTGGATCAGGGCATCGGTATATATCACTACAGTGCCTCTAATATCATATGAGTCGAGTCCCGTCGGTGGTAGGATTTTCGAGAAATCTGGGTCGCATTCAACCACGGTCATGAGAATAATTTTAGCGGTCGGCTGCTCTGACCGATAGCTTTCCGTGCTATCTCCAATCAACTTCAAGCGAATGCCAGAAAAGTATTGTTACATTCCAGACTGTCACACAATATTTTGATGGAAATTGGAGACAAGAATTTATTAAGTTCTTCGTAAAAAGTGTAAATGTTGAGGGCATAAGCATGCAGGCAGGGCGTTCCTTAGCAACCAGGGACGCGGAAGTAAATAAACATAGCGCGGCAAGTAACGGACAGAAGATTGTGATATAAGGGCATGTAGGATTGGTGGTAAACTAGTAATAGGGTGTGACGTATAAGGAAACTGGAGATTGTTTTTGGTAAAACAAGAGACAAGGTATGAAAGTTATGGAGGGTTGAACCTCGTAATATTTGAGGAGAGGAGCTTTAGACCGCGTACCGTGCACATCGCACCCCAGAGGTTATTATAAATGATAGATGCGGGACTTAGTGGAATTTTGTGGGCAATAATTGAGCAGTGAGGACTTATATTTTGTGTGCATGATTCTATTGGGAACTTTGAATAATTCTGGCACCGGGAGTAGTAAATGAAACAATAAGTTGAGGAGGACATTAATCCGGCAGCGGACCGAGAACAAGATACAAGAAAGAAGATTGGTGGGAGCAGTGGATTCTTCCTGGCCTCAACGTCCAAGAGCGCATGGATATATAAATAGTAAGAATAATACCGCTATTTACAATTTTTACTACCGGTCATAACCAAGGTGACATTTCATGTCAAAAGAATTAATTGAGGAATAAACTTATACGGTTCTCATTCTGAAAAAGAAAAGCTGATTATCATATCTTTAGCATCTTGTGCAATCCATAGTTTAATAATTTCTTTCCAGAAACAAATTTCAGATTCCTCGCTTCTTCCGTATGGAGAGCGGATCGAATAATCGTTCACTAGGAAGAAAGTAAGTCCCGGCGACGATTATTTTCGTAAGAACCCAACCGGCAGAGCTAGTAGGATAATTATTTCCCTTTAGATGTGTTTGCGGGAAATTTAAAATCGCAACCCTTTCCTGGCGCCCAAAAATGATATAAATTCGGAAACCGGTTGCATAAATAATTTAACAGAAACGGAGAGCGTTTCAATATCTTAAACGGGCCACTGGCCAGTGACCCCGAAAACGTGTATTTCCGTTGAAACCTGGAGATCCATTTTCCGCAGCATTACATACCTTTCTCTATACTACTTATATTACTCCGTATATACGTATGTATACGAGAAATTAAAATGAGTGTTTACAGAAACGGAAAGAATTGGGTATTGGTTGAAGAAACGTTGAATTCTAATTCTTCAGGGAACCAAGCAATGGGAGATAACTGCAATACATAATGAAGGAATTGAAGGGTATTTATTTCACTCTTAGCTTTGAAATCAATAACATTTTTCGTGCAAAAGCACGTTTTAAAAATGAAAATATGTTCATTAAGTAATTAATAGTGGTCTAATATTACGAAATAGTTTACAAATACTACGAAATGACATTGTAAAATTTCATTGTAATTTTCAGACATATTTTTATCAGCTTTTCTGAGACAGTTGTATCCAAATCTTTGTATTCTAGTGAACTATCAGTTATTAAAAACAGTTTGCTTTTTGAACGACATTCATTAATTATATCATTGAATAACTGTATTTTATCTTCTCTTAATTCTGAGAACAACTTGTTATTACTTAAGAACAACTTTCCTCCCTTAGAGAAAGAATTTTCTAAGTAACCAATTGGTTTAATCACAAAGAGAATTGAAAACAATAGAATTTAGCCACAATTCTTGTGAACTTACATCATTATTGACATTTGCCTTTTATCACTCTCTCTAGAATTTCAGAGCAGATGCACAGCTTTTGAGTCTACTGAAAGAGGAGCTTTCGGGTTGGCAGACTCTGAAAATTGGAGGAGAGCATATTGTCTCGGAGAGGCGAATCATTATTTTACTTCTTAATTAACTCAACTCTTGAGCTCGGCATAATTTATGAAACCCAAAAAAACTCGCGACAGTGGTTCAAAGTCAACGATCTAGTTTCATACCCTTGAGATGTCAGAACTCAGTTCTAAAGATCCACTCAATTAACTCTGATAGCATGTGAAACGAAGACAATTGACACCGTAGTGACAAATAACATTGTAGTGTTACACCGTAGATTTTCCTATCACAGTTTTTGATGCAAGAATTGAGGCTGCAGCAAATTCGTTTTATTTAACGCACTATAAAACTGTTGTAATATTAAATACTAGTTGGATCCGTGCAAATACCCAGTCCTTTCTAAATAATAGTTTTAAAAATAAAAATTGCTTTATACTAGAACCCAACTTCAAGCGTTTCAGACAACCCCTGCTTCAGAGTAGCGGTACACACAAAAAAAATAAAAGTAATACTTAAATAAATGGAATGTCATAAAAACGAATTAATTGATTTGTTTTGTGAATTATACCAGAAGAAACATAATGCGTGTCTCTTAAGAAACACAAAAACCTTTTTAGGGCCTCGGACGCATTGACTCAGAGTTATGTCCGTTGTGTACGTTGTGTGCTGCGGGTTGCTTGCTGTTCCCTTCATACGAGTAAAATATTAATTAGCATAAACTTTTATTTTTCCTCAAATATATAATATTTTTTCGAAAACTTAAGTGTTCTTTATGAATATCTTCCTCCTGAATTCTAAAGTGATACTAGGAACATCATGTCACCCACAGATTTCGCATAAATCGAATACTTTGCTGATGTTGATATCACATATCGAAGTAGTGTATATATATGGCACACACAAATCATGCTGAAATGGAATACAAGATGTAAACAACGACATATTGAAATATTCATACAGTGGTCAGATGCATGCAGAGAACGTAGTACAAAACAAACAACAACCTCATTCATTCCGTGCTTTCTTAGTTGTCGTGGCGTGGCCCTTGCTTTTCCTCTTATGCGGCATTACAGGGGTATTCACGGTGAAGCTTCTAGCAGTGGTCCATATATCTCAAGTTCTCTCGTATCGCCATTCCATGTCCTTGATATGCTGATGGCATCGTTGACCCTGAACCTCACTTACAGCACCCAGGTTTTGAGGGGAAAAGTGGAGGTGCCAATGTAATATATGTAACTTCAAACTCAATGAGCATCTCAGCATTTTGAATTACGTCGGGATGTTCACAACTATATCTTTATACTGTGAATTACGACTTTTTTCTAGAAAGTTTTGAACCGCACACTTACAAATTATCCATGCCTCTCGCTCCACAGAATTCACTGAATGAAGTATTCATCATTAGTTTCCGAATATCGGGGCCTATGAACACGCTCTCTTTCAACTTAGCATCTGACAGGTTGGGTAAGTTTTACAATATTTGAAACAGTTGTCACACTCAATACCTTGACAAACTAATTCTTTAACTAGTTTCTTAACTAACTCTTAACAAGTTTCACCTGCATAAGTGGCAAGATTATTGTTTCTTTCCACAACAGGAACAAACTTGATATTTTTGTCCCCAGGAAGCAATTTGGGGCAAATCTTTTTGCTCCGAATGTTTGTCACGAATCCGATTACTCCACGCAAAGATGAAACAGGGGAATTTGGTACATCCTGATTGTTGTCCTAGAAACATACCAAACAATTTCAAGTCACCATAAACCATCCAATTGCGATCCTCATAATGAATGATAATTTAAAGGACCTTCATGTTTGTTTCCTTCATGAGCACCAAATGACCGGTATTGAGGCATTCATGTTACCATTGAACAGCAGAACTGCAGAAGTCCCTTTAATATGAGTCAATAAAAACACCTACCTTGTCTAATGTTGAAATGACCCACCAAACCTTCTTACATCGCAGCAGTAAACTAACAAACTTTTGAACAAAATAGTATGTTAATATCAAGTCCTTCTTTTTGAATAATGTAACGACGTATCGAGAGCTAATAAATGTCTTTCACGCAGTATCGACCCTAGGAGCTCTGCTTTATTCTTTACCAGTCCTAGATTACGGTCTAAATCACTTACATGTGAGTGAGGGAACAGAATAGGACCCTCACTTATCCTCACTTCAAACTCAGTATCATCCGACTCCTGCACGGTATCTATGACGTTACTGTTGTCCGTATTTAATGTCTGCGGAGTCTATGATATTGTTATATTCGGATCGTATGGCACAGTACGAATCGCTCGGCGAATGTTATTCGAATACTCAATAGTATTCTTGTTGATCTAGTTGAAACCAGTAAACTTACAAAAGCAAAAATAGCAGTCGTCGGTATGATTCTGTTGCTTTCGCCTTATCATAGGGTTGTCAAATCGTAATGAACTCTTCTTGCCTGACGATCACCGTTTTAAGCCACACACAACACACACGACCGTTGGTTTTCTGCTGTCGCATAGTTTCACTCTGAAATAAGCATGGCACCGCTTCTGCGCTTCTTGTGGTATTTTCGTGTATATTATTAAATCATTATATTGCATTTTCATTCATTACAAATCTAGCTAAATTTGCAAACACTGTGGGCGATACAATGTTTAGAGAATTATTTGCGAATTCAAAAGGTCGAAAGACATAAAGGTCTACATTTTTTTTAAATTGTGACCCTGCAATTTGCTGCATATTGTCACATTGTGTCACATAATTCACAGAAGAAGTATGAAAGGACCTTACTATCCCATGGTTATCATTCATCCAATTAATATGAAAGGAGTGATTGTGAGATTAACAAATTTACCGGAAAAAATCAATATCGTAGTTATGAAAGAGAAACTTTTCATGTAATAATCATTTTAAGAAGACCGTGTTTGCAAAATAGCAAATCAATATAAATCAACGATAGCTTATTGCAATAATATAAATATATTTTATTGTAATATACAATATATTATATCCCATGTTTATCTGATATACTCAGAAATATTTTAAAATGTCAATTTCAAATATGAAAAAATTGCAACCTCATCAATGCAATTGGCTAAACATTGTATGAGCTAAGAGGTTCTCCTGCTTGAGCAATATTATTTCTCCTTCTCTGAATCTCTTTTAAAGTCAACTGTGAAGATTAATAAACAAGCATGCAAGCATTATCCTAGTTACATCATCTACAATTGTTTGAAATGGCATACTCACCAAGGTGACAGCTTTCCAGTTTCGTATGATGATTTTCAAACATAGCTTCAAGTTTCTCCAAATCCCAGATTTAGACTCACTGAGACAGTGTAATTTGAACAATAATAGCAATTAACAGCTTCATAATTTCTTTAACTGACCTGTAACAAATATATGATTTTAGACTGCAAATAATACTATTCTGAAGTACATGTTAAACCACGTAAACATGAAGTTCCCATTAATTATATCTGATTCTATAAACATAAATGTAGCTACTTTATGGTTAATTATTGTATGTATCTAGTATTTTTGTTTCGTTTAGACAAGAAAATGCACTATTAAAAACATTGCGATCTCTTCCTCAGGCGCAATATTCTCGACATTTGTGTGCAAATCTATCAAAAATATTCATAACAGTCAAGCAGTCATTGTAAACAGATGTGGATAACGAGTTTGTATTTTTTTGTAAAAATGAGACTCGCTAAGTCTCTAATACACAGCAAAAGCTAAACTCAAAAATAAAATAATTCTCAGTTTTGTTTGCAGTAAAATCAGTTTGTTAATTTTCTTAAACTTAGAATCATCATAGGAATTAAAAATTCCTTATATTCTCATTTTACAACTATATTAGAAAGAAACAAAAATGTGTTGTAATTAATATTAACCTCGACAATATCAATGCAAAAATAATCCCGTGCATATCGAAGGTGGCTTCGGAGTCCACAGCTTGAAAACGTCTAATTTTATCAATGTTTTTGGCAATTTTGCTACATTCATTAATTGATTTAAATAAAATATACATTCATTTGAACAAAAATATTCTATTTTACGCTCTTCAAGTAAAAAAATTGATTTAGATGCAACAATCTTGGCAATAAATGACAGAACCTATTTCCTTTGTCAAATAACAATTATTCTTCATAAGATAGAAATGTATTAAATTATATTGTATTAAGACTTAAAAACTACACATCTTTAACATAATTTCCTGCATGCCCGAGAGTGTATCATAAATTGTGAACAATTGAAGAACGATAAAACCTATTTTTCTTATTATTATATCAGATGGCTAAGGAAGTACTGGCACAAAAGATTTTTCAGATACAAAACCTCAAAACAACAAAAAAATTAAAAAACTCTCTGCGTTGCTATAAAATGTGGTGTTATTGGATAACTTGCCAGTGCAAATTTTACAATTCAGCAGGACCCACAATTTTACAATTGAGCCACCGAGTTCAATTCAATTAATGCCTTATTTTAGGAGGCGAGGCTCAGGCCATGAGACCTGCTCTACGGCCTTACCGCGCAAATTTTATTATGCTCCTTTCGCCGTCTACCAGAGAAAGAAAGTATCACTAGGGCGACGAAACTTGCTATTTTAATTTCGCTCAGAAGCTTCTTTTAGGCATGAGCTTTACATGCTCTAAATCTACAACATGAGATTTCCGGCTTTACTTATTCTTCGAAGGAAGGCGTACGACGGATTTTTCGCCCTTAAACATCCCCAGCTTCGATCGGGTTTGAACCTGAGAACTTAGGTATCACAGACCGATTCGCTAGCCTTTACACCATCGGACCCGAAGCCACTACACAACACCCCGGCAATCGCACGCCCGGACACACACGATTCATTGATGTTTTAGGGTACGCCATCTCCTATGATCATTAATACAGTTAGATTGACTGATTGTTAGTGATTCCGGGTGCGTCAACTACTATGGTCATTAGTATCGTAAGTGCAGTGCGTGTTTTGCTCGGGAGGTGGCGGTGGTCTTCCCCCGCTGGATGGCGAGATCCGGCGCCGACCTACCGTCGGCTAACGGAGTTTTCTCCAACTAGGTATCTGCCAACAGCTGGGCACCGCTCCCACCGGGATAAGTTCGAAGTCCCTGACCGGTCTCCCTATATGTGTGGTACTGTAGTGTATGTTAGTGTAAGTGTGTGTGTAAGGGGTGAGGAAAGGACAAGGAAGAGAAAGAAAAGATCGCGCGCGGTCCGTGGCCCGTTTGTTAGGGTGCTGTTCCGGCATTCGCCTGGTGCTGGTCGGAGAAACCACGGAAAACTACCGATCAGAGCAGCCGGCCGCGAGAATTCTCCTCCAAACGGCGACTGAATTCGACCTAGCTGAAAAGCTAGTGTCGAAAATCCTGCCGCCGTCGGGTCTCGAAACTAGGCTCTCCCGTTCAGAGGCGCTGCAGTGACATCAGTTGATGCACTGAGCCACCGATCCCAATACAATAGTGTAGTGAACGTTTTATCCCGGGAGATGGCAGTGATTCCTTCTCCGCTCGTGAGATACGGCGCTACACTACCTGTCATCTTGAAAGAGATTTATCCAGTTACCTCTTCCCCCTGTCACTGCCCGTGTCTAAGATAACCTTGGTCTGGTCGTCCGGCAGGAGTGGTAGTGAAGAGGATGTATGTGTAAGTGTGGGTGTGAAGGAGGGGGGATATGACGAGGAAGAGAAAGGAATAATCGCGCGCAGTTCGTGGCCCGCTTGTGAGAGTTGTGTTCCGACATTCGCCTGGTGTTAATCGGAGAAATCAAGGAAAACTATTTCAGAGCAGCCGGTGGCTAGAATTCTCCTCCAGACAGCGGCTGACTTCGACCTACGTACTATGTAGCTAGTGATGAAAATGAGCCCCTTGGGACTCGAACTTACGACCTCCCGGTCAGACATCGGCGTGAACTGAACTCAGCCGCACTCAAGAGATCTGCGGAGGCAGAAAGATTAAATGTCCCTGGGCATGATCTGCGCTCGGGATCCACAGCGTTGTGATTAGGGAAAAGCTACAGGAGCTGCATAGTAATGACACTATCAGATTTAATTAAACTCACTTTATTTCAACTATTAATTAGTACGAATAAAAAGCAAAAAATACATATTTATTATGGAGAATATATGTCGAAGTACAATCTTATTTTGTGTATAAAAAATCTAAAATAAAAATACGACTGGGGAAGACAACCCTAAACAGATAAGACCGATCTCCTGTACCAACTCTGAATGGGCGCAGGTACGTATGAGTTCTGGGAACATAGTGGGCGTAATCCTCAATACACACGCTGTTGGATTCCGAGAAAGCAATGTGTCAAAGCCACAATAATGAATATCTCAGGAACTAAATCCGATTTCTTCATGGGATGTGGCAACCAGTGACAATAATAGCAAAAAACATAATTCACCTAGTGGCCTCTTCAAGATCTCCCTAGAATTATCCTCTAGAGGACTGCATACCACAGTTCTAAAATCTATAACGTTTAAGATAAAAAATTAAAAGTAAACTGGTGGACCTAAAATAGCACATATTTTCTCGTCCGCACTTTCACGCAAAATTACGTGAAAAGTACTCAAATTTAGAAAAGTTGTACATAACCTTATTTCAAAAATCTTTAAGGAACAAATTTTATTAAGTGAAAAATTCGGCTGAACGGTTTAGCCACTAGCGTTGTTCACAGACGGACAGATATACGTTTTCCTGCCATTCGATTTTCGGTTCGAAGACCCACAAAACATGGATTATCGATGCATCACTGTTAGAGGAATTATTTTTAATTTAGCAACTGGAATTATCCACTTTTTGTTAGCAGGACCCTGTAATAAGAGTTTTGCTGCCGAAAACTCGCCAGATAGACAGATAGACAACTAGAGCCAGATAGACAATTTGGAAAAAAAAATCCTATGTTCGGTTTATGCCCCAGTAGTATTCATAGACGGACAGACAGACAGAGAGTGACTGACAGACAGACAGAGAGTGACAGACAGACAGACAGAGAGTGACAGACAGACAGACAGAGAGTGACAGACAGACAGACAGAGAGTGACAGACAGACAGACAGAGAGTGACAGACAGACAGACAGAGAGTGACAGACAGACAGACAGAGAGTGACAGACAGACAGACAGAGAGTGACAGACAGACAGACAGAGAGTGACAGACAGACAGACAGAGAGAGACAGACAGACAGACAGAGAGAGACAGACAGACAGACAGAGAGAGACAGACAGACAGACAGAGAGAGACAGACAGACGAGACAGACAGACAGACAGAGAGTGACAGACAGACAGACAGAGAGTGACAGACAGACAAGTGTGACAACCAGACAGACAGAGAGTGACAGACAGACAGACAGAGAGTGACAGACAGACAGACAGAGAGTGACAGACAGACAGACGAGTGACAGACAGAGACAGAAGTGACAGACAGACAGACAGAGAAGTGACAGACAGACAGACAGAGAGTGACAGACGGACGACGAAGACAGACAGAGACAGAGAAGACAGACAGAAAGACAGACAGACGAAGTACAGAAGGACAGACAGACAGAGAGTGACAGACAGAAAGACAGACGAAGTGAGAGAACAGACAGACAAGACAGAGAGACGAGGAGTGACAGACAGACAGACAGACAGAGAGTGACAGATGACAGACAGACAGAGAAAGTACAGACAGACGAAGTGACAGACAGACAGACAGACAGAAGAGTGACAGACAGACAGACAGACAGAAAGTGACAGACAGACAGACAGACGACAGACAGACAGAGACAGAGAGAGTGACAGACAGACAGAGAGTGACAGACAGACAGAGAGTGACAGACAGACAGAGAGTGACAGACAGACAGAGAGTGACAGACAGACAGAGAGTGACAGACAGACAGAATGACAGACAGACAGAATGACAGAGTGACAGAGTGACAGACAGACAGAGTGACAGACAGACAGAGTGACAGACAGACAGAGTGACAGACAGACAGAGTGACAGACAGACAGAGTGACAGACAGACAGTTAGCCCCATTCCCTCATTCACTTCCATAAAAACTGCATTGCAATAACTTCAACTGTTCAAAAACTGCAAGAGCTGCTAAAGTTACATGACTCACTGTGCATATTGTTCTAAGGTATGTTGCAAGAAATACATTTTACATAGACACTGTAATAAAAGATAAACAGAAAGAGAGAGAGAGACAGGGAGAGGGAGACAGACAGACAGAGTGACTGACTGAGACAGAAAGAACTTGCACTTCCACTCATACTTCAAATGTTATTTATTCATTCTTTATGGCACCAGCAAGAAGCTGTTGTACACACACTTTACAGTTACATAACTTACTTAGTGTTATATGATTTATAGTAAAATATGTCTAAGCCGGAATTGATCAGGACACAAAAAAATTCCGATTTAGGGAGGTTTCCTTTTTATGCAAGGTTGCCCATTTTATGACCCTTGTGATATTGATTTTTCTGTCTTGAAAGTGGTAAATTACATGACTTTATTATAATTATCAAAACATTAACATACTACGTATTTATGGAGGAAATCACCAATAAATGAATATTAAATACTCTTCTATGTAAGCTTCTGAGAGTGAGTTGGAAAAATACACATCTTACTGGCTGCATTCGGTCCGTTTGCTGTCTTTCAATACACAATGCATCACCGCCTAGGACTATGACTTTCTTATACCCTCGTATGGCCTTGAGCAATGCATATCTCGCCGAGGGTTTAAAATTTTCAACGTGAGGCAGGGAGACACATGAATAGAAGCCATGCGTGTACACCTTCCTATGCTGAGAGTCGGAAGGGAGGGAATTCCCCTACAGCATACGCCTAGAGAGACAAGTGAACCCAGGGTCGAATTCTATGCTGACAGCTGAAGTTCCTATCCTTCAATGTCCAGCTAACATGACTACATTGCGTGTCACAAGGATAGAGCATTTAAAACAAGCTTGCAGATGCATTCATTTCATTAAGAACCTCTCCATCCGCATTAAAATCATAACAATTCCATTTTCAAAAGATTTTTTCCTGCAGGACATGAAAAATCGTTCCGTTTCCGCATTGAAGTTCCATTTTATGCTATGTAAAATGTCATTAAACTTCATGGGCCGGGGAAATTTTCCGGTTAAGGCAGGGTTCCGGCTTGTACAGGTTCCAGTTTAGACACATATTTTACTGTAAATTATGTATTTATATTTTATCAAATAACATACAAATGACATTTTACATTATCTCAGTTTCATTGATATTTTTACCTCTAATGTCATTATTTTGTATGAAGTTACCAAGGTGGAGCTTACATGAGTCAATTGTTTCCGCTTCAATACAATTTGCTGGTAGAGCATTCCTTGTATTGACAACATGATTGGTGATGAAATAGTATTGTTGTCTGGTTTTGATTTGGTCTTAATTACAAATTTTGGGTTGGTGGTATCCATGAATAAACAGGGTTGACAGTTGTGATGCGTTATTGAGTCCTTTCATAATTTTATGGTTTCTATGATATCACCTGATTCTTCTTTGTTCTGAAGTTAGTAGTGACATTTCTTGACATCTTCCTCATATTGAAGTTGTCGATAGTTCCTGAGAATTTTTGTGACCTTTCAATGTACCTTTTCTAGGTGTTTAATGTCTTGTTGATAATGTGTAGGCTATGCAGTGTTCACATACTCAAGTATGGGTCTAATGCATGTAAAATATTTTGTTTGGTTGCATCTGAATTTTAGGGTGGAAAAGGCTTTTCAACAAAAATGTCACATACTGTAAGTTAGCTTGGAGATTGAGGCAATATGTCTTTCTCATATAAATTCTTTTGTAACCTGTACTCTCAGGTTGTTTTGCTGTGTTGTTGATTCCAGTGTATAGTTTCTAAATTGTAGCTTTGGATTGGGTTGTTCTAACTCAAGTGAAGAACAATGCATTTGCTGGAATTCCATGGTAATTACTAGGTTTTCAGCCAATTATCTATTGTGTTGAGAAATCAAACTGACTTATTATCATGCAGTACTGATATTTATAATTACAACACATGTCGTAGAAATCATATTCATCAGGTTTCAGTATCAGCAGCTCATTATAAGAATTCCACATGTACGTTACTTTACAATACATTGCCAGATGACAACGAACAGTTAAAATCGGAAAATGTTGTTTTAGCATTTCTGAAATTGCACTATTTTGAGTTTGTTTTCTCTGAAAAGCTTTTGAGATTTTTTGACACTTTGTAAGAAATCATTTGAAGCACTTATACTCACATGTCCAAAAATGTATAAAAACGCATATAGTGTAAATATTAACTTAGTGAGAAATTTAAAAAAATTACATTTTATAGAACATATATTTGATGTTCACATTGTAAATAGGTACAAAATATACATACATTCATAAAGTATATATAACTTTGGACCTCACTGACACTGTGCCTGTACATTAACTTGCTAATCAAAATATATAATAATAGTCATTGCAAATCGCAATACAATTTTATAATAAAATTACAAAACCAAGAAGTGAAGAGTCCTCCCATATAAAAAAATGGATCTGCCTCTCACATATAGATTTGGTTTGCTATTAACGGAATAAATGCAAATGATGTAATTGTAACTTCTGTATAAACAACATTTAATAGATAATAGATATCAATGTAAACAGAGTTTTATCTAATAATGGTTTTAACAGCATTCTCACTTAAATGAATTAACCAGTTTTGTATCAATTTCTTGGTTAAAGTATTAGTCATATTCAAGCTTTTGAAGTAATTATTTAGTAAATTACAAACTCTCTGGCTTTTATAAAATTTTTTTTTTCTACCAATGTCCTTTTGAATAATCAGTCATTGTATTGATTTTGCTCTTTTATTAGCCACTAAATTTATTTATTTATTTACTAAATACATGAACAGACAGGTCAATCCTGATAATGTTCATGATAAAACAAAGATATACATGAGAAAAAATATAAAATTACAATTTGGTCAATAGAAAAGAAAACCAAAAAAGAAGGGGGGGAATGGTAGATGATAATCAAGAGGGAACAGTAAAAAATTGCTCCAAATATTGTTTAAATATGTGAATAATGGGAGCATTGGCAACAGCAGTAGGAAGGCGATTTCAGTGACCAATAACTGTGTTAAGAAGGAAAAACATTTATGAATTGTGCAAACAATTGTCGTTGTTCAATTCGTAAGGTGGAAGTTGGTATTGCAGAGGAATCAATGAAACATGGACAGTTGTAGTGACCATTTAGTATTATGTATTAAGTGGATCAAATATGAACGAGACTTTCTGAAGAACATTTTATTGAATATTAGAAAATCAAAAAACAATGCAGACTACTCTGCTACATAGCTTCTACCATTATTTACACATTTTTGCCACTTTACTGGTAGTTTCATGTTGTCAAAAAAGATTTGCTAATGTGGGTATAGCCATTTGTGCACAAAGTCTTCCTCCTCTTCATTAGTGGAAGATTTCTCGCCAAGTCCTCCTTGAGTGGATCGAATAGATGGTAGTCTGAAGGCGCCAAGTCTGAGATGTAGGGACTAAGTCTGAGCTCCAAAACTGTCCAGTGTAATTCCTTCAATATTGATTGTGTGACAGCTGCCGTATGGGGCCTTGCATTGTCATGAAGGAGGAGAACACTGCACATTGAATTCTTGCATCTTTTTGTCCAGTAGGCATCTGTAACCTTCCTCAAGAGCTCACAATAGTAAGCTGCATTAATTGTTCCTTGCTCATGCAGGAAATCAACATAAACCACTCCTTTGGCATCCCAGAAAACAGTCTTTTCTTTAATGGCAGGCAAATGATTTTTTGTTTTGACTGGCCCTGATTCATGTATTGATCACCATTCCATCCATACTGGACCTCTTTGCTTCAGGAGCGTAGTGGTGCACCCAAGTTTCATCCCATGTGAGAATAAATCTTCAAAATGAGACTCCTGCACCGTAATGATCCAAAAATCTTTGAGATGTTTCCATTTCAATTCTTGCAATCTTCTGATTTGCATTTAAAAGTTTTGGAATGCACCTTGCACATATTTCCCAATATTGTAAGTCATTTTTGATGATTGTTTGCATACTTTCATAAGATAATGAAATTGTTTCTTACACATCATGAACAGCTATTTGTCTGTCATCATGAATAAGGTCTTCCATCTCTGAATGTTGTCCAACGTAATGCTCGTCTGTGGATGCCAAGCATCAGTGAAGTTGGAAACACTTTTACAGCTGCCATTTAAACAACTTGTACTATTTATAGACTTGAGGCTTTGAAAAGGTCTCACCAACAAATTGACCATGCAATTGCTTCAAAATTTCTGATAGTTTCACACTTTCATTTGCCAAAAAAACAATAATAATGCGTTGCGCAACTGAAATATGTACCTCTTATTCATTCATTGTAATAAATACAACAATATGGGCTCCAAAAACAAAAGTGCAACACTGATTGAGAATAAACACTACAACCAACAGTGGACATTTGTCACGTAACTGATGACAGAAAAATATCACATTGATTACAGAAGTCTCATTCATATTTGATCCACCCTCGTATGTTTTGAGATCTCCCCACAAATTAGCTGTTGATAGCTGGAGTGCTTAACATTTCTCAGGGAATGACAGATGTCTCAGGACAGAAATGTATCTCGAGGATTTCCTCAGCACACTAAGAGTCAGATCCTGGGTGAAGTACTGCGCTAGATGTAGTGACCAAATTCAATTATCGGCCTAATGGAGAAGATGTAGCAGAAGAGTTGAGGCAGGTGCTTGAAGGCTCTGTTTTCCGGATAGGAGACTTTTGGCTCTTTTTATTGCATATTGACTGTGTGTACTCCACTTCAGATCCTGTGAGATCATACTTTCCAGGTCAGATCGAAATGGAACATGAATATATTGGTTGTTCAGATGATAGCGTTTGTTTGTTTGTTTGGTTTTTCAATATGAAGAGTAGAACACTTCAGTGGAATGACAGTGAGCATCCAATTGTTTGACCATTAAGATAGCCTGTTGAGATCTTGAAAATCGAGTGTGTGTTACCATAGCATTTCACATTGTCGGCTAAGCATTTATTGGGGGCAAAGCACTCATACCATCAGGTTACATAGGTCAGTTATGTAGTGTAGAAAGAGGAGTGGGTCCAAGACAGAACCTTGTGGAACATTACTAAGGACAAGTTTTTTGGAAGAGAGAAAACCACTAGTTCTCGCTCAGAAGTTCTGGTTTTGTAGAAATGCAGTCATTGAACAGTAAGTAATTTGTAAGGACATTCTGTAAGTAGGCATATTTATCTAGGATAGATTTCTCTGAAGGTTTTTTTTCTTCTAATAGTAAGTATTTTATTTTCTCTACACAAGATTTCAGAGAAGTAAGATATATCTTTTCTAATTAAATTATGTAATTTTTGAAATATCAAAAGGTTACAAAAAAAAAGCACTAATGCTGTATTTATTATTCAGTGTATTCATATAAATAGTTTACACAAAAAATGTGGTGCCGTTTTTAAGAAAATCTTGTTTTTACTTTCTCGTACGAAGTAATATGCATAATCTAGAGAAAGTTTCTTTTTTTCCTCCAAAATGGTCGGTCCTTGGGTCTGTGTCTATCTGTCTGTCTCTGTCTGCCACTTTCTCTGTCAAACATCAGCACATAAAACAGGATTTTTTGAAAACGAATATTGCCCAAAATGATCTGGCTTTTCTGGAGCCCTGTTAATTTGAAATAAAAACTTTAGCTTTAAGGGCACTTCACATGAAGCCCCCTAGAAAATTTTCAAAATTTTTCCCAAAAATTGCTCCAAAATTTTTTCTTAAATTTCTTAGTAGAACTAAGAAAACCTCTTAAAGAGGTTAAAAAGCCCAATTTTCACCCCAGGTTACCCCTGAAATTTTGAAAATTGCTAGTCTCATATTGTTTGTTCTTTTTTATGGTAAAACTGGAGACATTGTTACAATGAGTTCATCCCCTCTCTCCTTTATTCATGCAGTGTTAAATGAAACTAAATTCAGTCATTATCGAAAGTAAAGTTGTTGGCTTGTGTTTCAAGGTATGTTTTACTTATAAATAGGTATAGGAATTGACGCAAGCATATCATAATTTTTTTTTGCAGGGGGAGTTCCCCAAAACACTCCAAATTTGTTATGTAATTTACCAACTCTTATGCATTGACACTTTGGTCCCCGTATATTGACAAATTAGAAACTTTTCAACACCATTTCTTTTAGAATTATAACGACAAGACTTTATTTTCCTGACCTTTTATTAATCATAATTACACTGTAATTTTGAAACATTATACCAAAATCAATATGCATATGTTGTGCCAAGGATATCCCTATTAGAATCTGTAATAAAATTTATGTATTTGTTAAATTAAGTGAAATTTCATGTTCTGTCCATTCTCTCTGAATTCAGTGAACTTTATTTCTGTTGATTCAATATTTACTCTGTAGTTTTTTATGAAACTATTCTATAACATGGACATTAATTGAAATAAATAAATAAACTAATTAGAAGGGGTTTGGGGCAGTAGCATGATAAGCCCATCAAGCATAGCAAGACACCCTCTATTCATAAATGATTTCTCATATTTTGGTGTCTCATCTTTCTTCCAGCAAGACATGTACAGAAACAAAAGAATCCACACTTAAGCCAAAATCGAAATATTAACATTTACAAAAAGTGGGAGGCTTGCTGTGGCTGGCATGGCTAATTTTGTTTCTACCCTAAGCCTTTCAATCAAACTTGTTAATAAAGCAATTTAGGTTTTCACGGCCAGATGGCTGCAGTCTAGTGGAAATCATATTTCCAGACATTTCACCTGCTGCAATTGCCGATGAAACGTCTGGAAACATGATTTTCACTAGACCACAGCTGTCCAGCTTGGAAGATAATTCAAACTCATTAATGTTTCATTCAGATTTTTGTATGAAGTTAATTCTATTGTATTTGAAATGAGAATATGCTTAGTGTGGAATATCTTCAGTGGGAAGCAGTGTTAATGTGGAAGTAATACTTTGATATTTGCAAATAGTCAAGTATATTAAAAGGAGTTCCCACAATTATTTAATGATCAACATTTTTTTTAATATGAACACTATTCTATCTAACAATTGTTCATATTAAGAAAAACTCACAGTTAAAAAATGTCCTACAATGCTCATTAATTAAAGACAATCAAAAATTTTCTAAAGAAAAAAGTATTAAAAGAATAATAAATACAATAAGTAGATTACTACATATTGTAGATTTAGATTAATAGTTTAGTTTATAAATTATAGAAACTATAATTGAAAAAGGAACTGTTAACTTCAAAGAATGATGTGAATATTTTGTTTGATCTGCAGTCTAGCAAATTGTGACTCAGAAATTGCACCTAAATTCACGTACTTCATCTCAAATTAAGTTATTCATCTACTCAACTGTTCATGAAAATGGTTATAAAAGTGCATCCCCCCCTCTTCAAATTATTCCTTTTGTACTTCTTGATTCTTTAAACGGTTTTAATTTAGCATTCTTAGTTTTCAAGATATTTGCTATTTTCTGTGCTACTACATAAGTGCCATGCACCTTTCACGCTCTCAGCAGCTGGAAACTTTAATCTTTAAATGAATTTTCATGCATCTCGATGAAGCATAAACATATCTCATGAAACAGAAATGGTATTTATAAAAGATTTTGTTTTAAAACCAAATGTACTTTCCATCATCCAAATGTGAAAAATGAGGGATTAAGCTACTTGCAAAAGTTCCTTTTATTCAATATCCAAGAAAAAATTAACATGGAGGGTGCATATATATATACATTTATATTTATATTTTAGGTGCGCATAATAATACACATTTTGAGAAGTGTTGTGCCAAAAGAAATAACTGAAATACACTAATTATTACTTGAGATATGAGCTACATGGCCTATGACTACATAAAAAAAGGTGCAATTAAAAAATTAATATTCAAAAAATTGTTTTGCATGTTTGTGTAAGTAATTACCTTAGAAACTACAAAAGTTTGCTGCGAATGAACTAAATGCAATAATCCGGATTTTACCCCCTTTGAGTAGATGAGTTCCTTAAGTTGTAATTAAAAAATTAACTTCCATACTTTCAATCTCAATCCATCTTTTCTGACAAAATTACCAAGAAAGAGAAGGTAATTTAGAATATGTGAATGTATTAGTGTACGTGCTTGCAGCTCACATATCAGACTCCTGTCAGCCTTAGACTCTTCATGGGTTGTCAACAGTAACAATGGACTGCATGCACATGGCCATCCAGCATGGTTACACCTACAACTGTCAGCAGCAAAACTATTGGACTTGGCTTTAGCATTACCTGCTCATCGTCTTCCTCAGTTCCAAATGTAAGTAAGAATTTGATTTAGATTTATAAAATTCACTGAACTGATCTTTGCCCACTAATATTTTTCAGTCATTTTTAGGCTTGTTTTCTTCTTTTTATATTTTGGTTTAAAATTGTCAAAGATATCCTTTCCAAAAAAAAATTGAGGCCTCTCATTTAATGCTTTTTTTATACGATTTTTTAAGGTTTTGAGATTAATCTTTAACATATGAGATGAGGTCCAAGCTGTTTCCAAATCACTGGTAACAAGTTTACCTCTTAAAGTCCTCCACATCAAACATGTTTGGAAAATGTCAAAAATTCACCGTTTTCAGTGCTTAAAACGAAGATCTTCACATTTCCAAATGCTCATTGTATAGAGTGTAACATTAAGTAGCACTGTAGCTGGAACTATTACAAAATGAATTCTGAATTAATTAGTAATTAGAGCAATTTTATTAAATTTGGAAACAAGTATACTTTAGCTTCACTTCAACTTAGTGTTGTCACTATCATCATGGTTAATTGTACCACATATCCTTGTGTTTTTGACAAGTGTGTTGTAGTATGTGTGTGTTTGTATGCATGATTTTTCTGTAAGTTTTGTGCAGCCAATAATAACTCTCTTAAACAGGTATCGTTGGGCCTTTGTTGGTGGATCAGAGTGTCCACTCAACAACAACCAGCCGCACGATGAACCTGCTAGATCTCCTGATTTTGTGCCACATGTTACTCGGATAGCTAGGCTTATGGACACCAAGGTATGTGCTTCCTGATCCTAAACGTTTTTCTATTATTTTAAGATTTATTGTTACAGAATGCTGTTTGCGGTAATTATTCTTGTAATTGTATCATAAATATAAACTAACAATTAATGAAATAATGTATGTCAACAAGATGAAAATTGTGAACTTTATTCAAATTTATATTCTTCCAACTTCTTTTTTGGGGGGTATTAAGTTAGAGATATTTTTGTGGAATACTCTAAAATATTGCTTATTTGTGTCTGTATAAGCAAACACTTTGTTGATGACATGGTTACTTTCAGTCTTAATAAGAATGAATAATGGAGGAGTTTCATGCTAGATATAAACTAATGATATTCATACTTGACCACTGTCCAGTTTGGAGGAGTAGTGGATCCTTTGCCTCGATTACCCGGGCAACTGCTTCTGAGATCATCGTCCATTCGCACTATGCAAGAGCTTCATCCCTTCTTCACAAGTCTGAGTACGTTTTCAACTTCACCAACTCTGCCAGAATGGAGTTCATCACTGGGGCAATTGGAAGCAGCTCTGGAAACTGATTTTCTGGAAAGACTGCCAAACAAGTAACAATATTTCGTCATACCTTAAAACAAGTTTCACCATCTTGAATGTGCTTTTCTCTTGACATGGAGCATGTTGCAGAAAAATTGTCACCTTCCTTGTTCATTTAAAATCCCTTTAGTATTTGTATTACAGTAAAATATTGTAGTTTCTTCATTACTTTGAAGATATATTGTTAATACCATTTGTGAATGAGTTTTGTGTTTAAAAATGTTAAGACAAGATATTGTTGTATTGTGTTGTGGAGAATAACTTACTGAGTGCCATTTTGGTCTATCTCTCAAACATTGCCTTTCAATGAGTTGTGACATTTATGTATTGGTATTCAAGACTGGTGTGACATGTAATGGTTTCTAAGTGCCCTTCTTCCAAAAACGTTTAATGCTATGAAGAAAAAAATTAAGTATTTTTCAAGTTTGTATGTTATATGCATTTTGTATATGATGTATGCTTGGATCATTATATTACATTGTATTATGACATAATTGAGCGTGCAGTGGAATCAATGTGAGTAGGTAAGATTATTTATAGTTCTGGAAAGATTTCTCTGAGCAGCAATGTAAAATTTATCCTGTGATGCATGGTGCCACTGGTAATATTCTTTAAATGGCTGTATAATATTGAGGCACTTATTTCAAGAATCTATCTTGTACCTATTGCATGCAGAAGAGTTGTTTTTTAATTCCTATTCATGATTATTAATTGTTCTAATAATCTTGAGTACATAATATGGACTTTAATGTAATTGACAACTAGGTTGTGTTTAACTTTGCAAGGATTGTGAATGACTGTCTGAAATATCACCTTGTGAATTCAGATTTGCAGATGTTTGTTTTATGGATAAAAATCACTGTGATCATTTTCAGTGATGACCACATATGATTAAATAATTGTTAATGTGATATATTGTAAGCCAGTGCTGAAAATCAGTTAGTGAAATTGTAGGGACATATTATTACCAGGTACAAGGAAGACATCTTGTAAAATGAGCTTTACATAATTATAGATTCAGTAGTCTTTTCCAATTTGCATTTGAAAAGATAATTTCTACTAAATTTATATTTCATTTTAATGTTATATTTTTGTATCAATATACATGTATTTTATGCAATGTTAGCTCTGCAAGATATTTATCAACTTTATGACAGTATTACACTGTACATTAAATGTAGCCACTGGAGGTCACTTACTGTTTGAAATTATGCTGTTGGATGGCATAGTAAATTTTGATCCTCATCACTTTGTTTTTCAGAGACATATACTGGATTTTAATAGGTTTCATAGCAAAAATACAGTAATGGTTTTATGAATACCCTATTAATGTTCAGCAGATTAAAAAAAATTTTTTTTTTGTACAGTGCATTTTTATAATTCAAAAGGTATCATGCTTCAGTGAATCATGTATTTTGGTTTGTTATAAAAGTTAAGAGAAGTAATTTCCTCGTGGCTGAGAGTTCATTTTGTTTCTGTCATCTAGTCATCAATTTGGAGTGAAGAAATATATGTTAGGATTGGAAGATGTTACAGGTAATAAAAATTGTCAGTGCTTTTATATATGTATAATTATACAGAAATTTCAGTGTATTGTATCAGCAAGATACACATGTACATCTATACAATAAATATTACATATATACCTGACTAATGCATTAGCCTTTCCATCTCCATATTTTGCTGGTCTCAGGAGGGGGCAAGGTTTTACGATTTACAAGGAATACTAATGAAACTTGTATTTTTTTTAGCTTTCCTCCATTCTGGCAGTACATTTTTGTCAACTGAATTTAGAACTCCAGACATGGTAATAATGAAAAGAAGAAAAAACAAAAGCAAAATTATTCCACGTTCTTTTCATTTCTGTGCAACTTTTTAGGAATGTAATTTTACAACCAGCTGATAATCTTTTAATTTGAAATTGAAAACATGCTGCACTTCAAAGGAAGTTTAGTTTACAAAATATTCACCCCCTAGAGATATGTGATGGAAACTAATTGTGTCTGATAGCACTCAAGCATCAAGTCATTATTGACAAAATACTTGAAATTTTATTTTCCATCACTAGTTTGAAAGAAAGCATAATAGCACATTCATGACAGTATTCTTGGAGACACACTTGGTTTTCACAGGAAAATATGCATTAAAAGATTTACAGGAAATTTCTAATTACTACTTTCCATATGAAAATTAAGTATGGATGACAAATGGATATGAGGAAAGTTAAGTGATTTTTTGTTGATGAATTACATTTAAGTATATGATTAACACAAGTTTACAGAGTATTTATGCACATTCTCCTAGCTTTGATTCATCAATGCTTCAAACAAGACATCACTAATTTTGGGGCTTTTACACTGATAGTTTTCTTGCAAGTACGATTTGTGCAGTTAGGGGTATATATTTATAAAAAAGATTTGCCACGCTTATGCAAGAAACATTCCAATCTACTTAAAAAGAAATATTTCTCTAGTTCACATTGGTGCACAATGTAATTAAATATATAATACTATTTAATAGTTTACACTTAAAACATTTACCTTAATTTATATTTACACCTATTTACATCACCACCTCAAGTATACATCCAATATTCACTCATTCTCTATTCTTTATAAAATAATGTTTATGGTCCTTCTCAAATTCACAATGCAAATTTTTGAATGTTTCTCTTTACATCCATTATACACAATGTGATGTTGTGGTTAGTAGCTGCCTTTACAATAAGTTACAAATGAAAATACTATGATTTTCAAGACTGATTGAAATTGTGTAAATTGAATCAGTCAGATTTAACAAACTTGCTATGTGTCTAAATCATCTTCTCGTTGGCTGGAAAAGTATGAGACAAGGCCTCCAAATTCTCCACCACCTTCTTCATCATATGACTTGCTATTACTGCCATCTGATGCTTGCAAATTCGCTGTCATATCTGAAGAAGTGTAGTGATCTGTATATGGGGAACCTTGGAATGCCGAAGGAGGCAGTGCATCATCTGCTGCTGACATGGGAGGTGGTGGTGGGTAACCACCATAATGATAATTAGCTGGAGGAGGAGGATGATAAGGTGAGAAATTACCTGGAACTGGGCTGCGGCCTTGGTGAGTGGGAGGAGATGATTGTGGAGTACCTTGTGAAGTCTGAAGGTGACTTGCTGAAGTAGATGGTGGGAACGGGGGAGGGGGATGACGAACAGGAGGCTGAGAAGAATCTCCTGGTTGTGATGGGAACTGCATCATTGATGCCATTGTTGTGCTTGCAGGAGGAACCAAGGGCAACTGAGACCCTGGTCGAGAATATGGTGGGGGTGGGGGAGGTGTTGGTGTATTTTGAGATGTAGACGGAGTACCCGGTTTAGTACTATGGGGACTACCTGCTGGTGAAGGAGGGGGAGCAGCTCCGGAAGAAATGATTATAGGACCTCCACCAGATGGTGATGGATCCATTGGATGGTGTGACGTATGAAACATATGTGGCTGGCCACTTGGTGGAGGGTTGCGAAGCCGCATGGCTCCTGTTTGTTGGAAGCCAGGAGGACCTCGAATTCCAGACCCCCTGGTGGATGGTGATGAGCCGTAGTGGCCCATTGCAGGTCCTAGGCCAGAGTTGTTGGTATCTGTAGGTGGTGGTGGTCGGTATGGTGATGACAAACCCTTTGGAGGACCTGAGTAAGGTGGCACTGATGAAGTGCCACGACCGGCATTCTGCATTGGCATCAATGAAGGTTCTCCAGAAGAGCTACCAAAATATTTGTGACCCATAGCTGTTGCAGCTGCAGTGAAACTTTGAGGTGCTCCTGATACAGGCTGAGATTGAAGCATTCGTGTTATTACACTGCTACTGCTGGTATTCCCAATTCCTGAACCTGACTGAGGGAAATTTTGAAGTGGATAGTGGCTTACATCTACTGCTTTTGCAGCAGCAGCTTTTCCTCGGCCACGACCTTTCCGTTTCCCTGCTGGTGGGGGGACATCATCACTAACTTTCAAATCACCATCTGAAGGAATTACAGGTGGAGCTGCCAACAGACTCCTCAATGGATCAGTCTCTGCTCCTTTGGCACTCTGTAATAGCATAGCTCGATCAGCCTCGGGAAGCAGATCTGGATTTGAACCAAGTGAAATGGGAACTGTCCTGCCTGCAGCTGTGAGTCTTTGCATCAAAGTTTCACCTCCTTTCACTGAAATTTCGGCTCCCATTCTTGACTGGGCTGGAAGTAATTGGACATCAGCCAGCTGCTTCCCAAGAAGACCAGCATCTCCCTTTTCAGTTTGAAATCCAGGAGCCAGTCCTTCAGTAAAATCAAGAGAAGCATTTTCATTTTTCTTCTTTCTTTTACCTTTCTTTTTCTGCTCTTCTTGTTTCCTTCCTTGTCCACGAAGAGTTCTGCCCTTCCTCTCTTTTGGCAAGTTCCCAATAGGCACATTCACTAAAGAACAACTTTGCAATTCTGCTTCTGAAGTCTGAGTATTAACACTTTGGTGACTTGCAAATCCAAAATTTGGATCTTCATTTTCACTAGGTACTTGTACACCAGTACAAGGGGGTATGTCTTCCTCACTGTCAATAATAGCTTTCTTATTAGTTTTTGGCCCTCTTTTGCCTTTCCTAACAAATTTCTCTGGACTACTTTTCACAGTTCTCTTGGGTTTAATTTTCTTATCTTGTTTTGTTCTATTAACTTTTTTCATCTCTGAGAGCTCACCTGAAACAAAAAAGGAAAATAAAAATTATTTATTTATAATTTATTGCCAATTTGTCTACACAAAACAAGTTTCATAACTAATTCATAACACTTAACAAAGTCAGCAATCGCTCTTTTGAATCCATTGTTGTATGCGGAGATTTTAACATTGATTTTCTGGTCGAATCTTGCGAGAAAGAAAAGTTTCTCAATTTAATTAATTCCTTCAATTTAGACATTACAATTAATATACCTACACGGATCACACAACATTCGATGAAGGCAATTGATCAAATTATAATTAACAAAACTACTACTCGATATGAAGTTGAAACCAAAGATTTAGGATACAGTGACCACGATGCACAAATTCTTACCATTATAAGAAATGCGATCACTGACACAATAAATAATACACGTATGACTAGATTGTTTACTAAAAGTAAAATTAAATTATTCATTGATTACTTGATGCAGGAGTCATGGGAAGCGGTTTATAATACTGTTGATACAAACAACAAATATAATTATTTTTTTTCAACTCTTTCAATTCATTTTAACACTTGCTTTCCTCTTCAAAAACGAAAATTAAATATTTCACGGAAAAGCAATTCTTGGATAACACAAGAGATTAGGACATCTTGTAAAAACAAGCGAATTCTTTCTTTCATTTCTAAACGTCATGACATATCTCAAGATTTCCTTATCTACTTTAAAAAATACAAAACATTGTTATGAAAAGTCATAAGGCAGGCTAAAATCATGAAAAACAATCAGGATATTTTGAACTCAAATAATAAAACAAAAGCAATGTGGAATATAATAAAAAATACTACCAAATCAACTAGAAAACCCGTAGAGAATGTTTTAAAATATAACGATATAAATGTAAACGATCCGGCAACAGTGGCTAGTCTCTTTAACCTATACTTTTCAAGAATTGCTGCCGATCTCACTAAAGGTCTTCAGGCACAAAATTAAAAAACAGACAGTTCACCCAAAATTTTAGACACAATGTTCGCTTCCGAAACATCTTCCTATGAAATTCTCAAAATAATCGGTAAACTAAAAAATAAATATTCGTCCGGTTTAAATGAATTCCCAGATTCTTTGTTAAAGACTTGTGCGTATGCCATTATACACCCGTTAACTCACATATTTAATGCATCTTTATGCACTGGAACATTTTCAGATATTTTCAAAACAGCTAAAATTAAGCCGCTCTTCAAAAAAGGTAACAAAAATGAAATTCAAAATTATCGGCCCATCTCTCTTCTATCAGTTTTTTCAAAAATATTAGAGAGACATTTTTACGTACGAATGGAAACTTTTCTCAGTAAACACGACGCGCTTTTAGATTGCCAACATGGATTTAGAAAATCAAAATCAACGGAAACAGCTATATTTTCTTTTCTTAAAGATGTCGCCTCATCATTAGATCAAAACGAGGTACCTATTGGATTATTTTTAGATCTCTCAAAAGCTTTTGACATAATTGATCATGACATTTTACTTTCAAAATTACCTTCATATGGAATCCGTGGTATTGCTCTAGATTGGTTATGTTCGTACCTTAAACAACGATCTCAGAAAGTTGAAATACCTTACTGGAATGATGGAACATTACGTACGCACCTTTCCGACTCTGCCCATTGCACGTGGAGTTCCTCAAGGATCGATTTTAGGCCCTATTCTGTTCCTACTTTACGTAAACGATATGCCCTCGACGATTCGAAACGGAAGAACGGTTCCCTTTGCGGATGATACGAACATCCTTTGCAATAAAGAAACCGTAAATAGTACAATATCAGATGTTTCAAATTGGTTCCGAAATAACAAATTAATAGTAAACGAAAAGAAAACGGTTTTAATGCAGTTTTCCATTTCAAATAAACAATTCTGTGCTCCATTGAAAATGAACAGCGTAGCATTCATAGCAGAAGACGAAATTATTGCTTCTTTGCAGGACTGTTCCTCTGAGGACGACAACTACGAAAGGGACGGCGGAGGGTGCAGTGATATCGATGACGAATAGCTGCTTGCTAGGGGAGAGAGACGACTGGCGTGCGCGCAGTAGGCCAAGAAATCTGCCACTGCAGCAGCGGTGGGGGAAGCCCGCGAAAATAAGCTCCTCCCAAAAGTGAGATTTCAAACTTGTGCTATAATTGGAGTGTTTGCTGAATATAAATACATGTACCAATGACACAATTAGTTCACATCTTGACTCGAACCACACACTTTTTTGTTCAACTGGTCTAGCAAAAATGGCATTTAATGTTGCCCTAGAGAAATTTCTTCACGAAAACTACACAATCTGAGAGATGCAATACAAACACTCTTTGATATCTCTTCATATTCGTGGTTGATAAAGGGGTCTCCGAGACCCGTAGTACATGCAACAATTCTCAAGAACTTGTGCTGAACAGTTTCCAATCAATATGTATGGCAACAAATGGTGATCAAACTGCAGATGAGTACATCCTCAGTCCAGCCTTATAATTGTCGAGTACAGTGATCACAGATCATGACACCTAACCAATACTCACAGTTGGTTTGCTCTGCAAGGAATTAACTTTATGACCATCCCAAGATCTCATAGATTCCGACCTCTCCAACACCACAGAACAACTCCAACTCCATATAAAATATAACATAATTAGTGTTTACTACCAATCTAGACCTGTTTTACATTTACTTGGTTAAAAACCAAATCATTACAAGAGAAGGAATTCAGTGCATTCTGCAATTCCAGTGTACCCTGGTTTTTATAAATTTTCAAAACGACTGCAAAGAGCAGGTACTCTACATTCCACAAAATCATGTGATTGAAATGAAATCTTTGATAAAAGTCATGACCAGAAGGGGAGCCAGATAGGACCCCTCAGTTACCCTCGAATGATCTGGAATTGCGTTTTGAGGATTATTATTATTATTATTATTATTATTATTATTATTATTATTATTGGGACAATAGTATTTGTATTGTCACTGCTCAGATTGTGCTAACAGCGCCATCTGTGAGAGCTTTTTCAACTTGCAACACGTCGTACTCCTTTTCAGTTTGTGCCGCTGTGTAGTGAACATGCTGAGCGTGTGTGGATATTAAATATTTCTTTTGTTAATGTGTCGTTCTTGCTTCTCCCAAATTCCGAACCTTCAATAGGTTCCTAGAATGCCTAGAGATTGCACTGTCGTGAAACAGTAAGTGCAACAACGCATAGTCAAAAGTACCTGGCGTCGTCGGACGCGTGTTTTGATAGGCTGTTTGGAACATTCCTCGACAACGCAACAACTTGCGACCATGGCTGCATTGGGCGTACTGCGTATCGAGTCGTTGACTGGATCCAACTATGATACGTGGAAGATTCACGTAAAGGCAACGCTGGTGAAAAATAAAACCTGAAGTTATGTGACGGGGCGAAAGCAAAACCCGACACCGGGGCCGGTAATGCCAACGCAACCATCGAATGAGAGGGAAAAGATGACGGAGCGCTATCGGATAACATCCTGGCGATTCAACCATCAGAACTAAAGCAATGGCAATTTGGATCACCTCACAATCGATCTCTGGGGAACGCCGTTGTTTAACTGGTGGCTTGAGGATAACGTGTCATCAAGGCAGACGCGGAAAGATCTTAACGAAAGAAAACCAACTAGAAACAAAGGGAGCCGACCCCAATGCCCCAAGAGTGCAGGGTACGCAGAATGTCGTACCTCCAGGTGGTGTCATACGCTTTCTCTATATCGATGAAAATTGCTACCAGGTGTTGATGTAGCACGAAAGAAGTGGAAATCTGTGTGTCAAGGGTGACTAAGTGGTCCATGGTTGACCTGCGCCTCCTGAAGCCACATTGAAGCGGTGTAAATAGGTTCTATTGTTCCAAGAGCCAGAACTGACGTGTATTTACCATCGCTCTAAAAGCTTGCAAATACACAGCTTGTGAGCGAGATCGGGCGGTAACTTGACGGGGTTGTTCTGTCCTTTCCTTCTTCAGGAATTGGAAGAACAATGGCTTCAAGCCAAATCCTCGGTACAGCATGTTCAGCCCAAATCTTGTTGAAAATGCAGAGGAGAAAGGAACGAGCGTTTTCAGGTAGATGTTTCAACATTTGCTTATGTGTCTGGTCTGGTCCTGGAGCAGAACTTTCGCACAAGCGAGGGCACAGGGAAATTCATCCATGGAGAAAAAGGTATTGTAATCTTCTTCTACGTAATTCGAGAAATCTAATTTGCAGTTTTTCATTCTTCTTTATGTTATTGAAAGACAGGAGGATAGTGTACGGGGCTGAAGATATGCTCGTAGTGAGAAGTCAATTCTTCGGCAATATTTTCTGGAGATGTAAGGAGAAAGCCGTTTACCAGAAGCCCTGAGACAGACGACGGAGGGAGTCGTCCAGCGATCTGTCGGATCTTTCGCCACACTACTTAAGGGGGCGTACGCCAAGAAAGTGAGATATAAGCTCTACAGGACGCAGCCTTACTTTCCCGTGGGGTCAATCTACCTCTGGGTCGGAATCTTTTATAATTTATTACATTATCCATGGTCGGGGACCTATTACGCTTTGCCAATGCCCGTTTCCGATCACGCACCGCGGTGACACAGTCGCCATTCCATGGCACAGGGGGCTGTAGTGGGTGACCCGACGACTTCGGGATGACAATTGAGGCCGCATGAAGAACGGTGTCAGTAAAATAGCATCGATATCGTTCGGTCAGTTTTCCGACATCCGTATTTCTTTCTCGAATATTTCCCACTGAGCTCGATTAACTTACGAGGGCGGGCAACGTTTAGGTCAGGAATATCGAAGTTGACCAGAATGGGGAAGAGGTCACTGCCATGCAGGTCGTCAAGGACAGTCCACTCAAAGACTTTGGAAAGAGAGGGACTAAAGCGCCAGATCTACGGACGAGAAAGTGTTTGAAGCCACGGGAAAATGCTTTCGCCAGTTTTTAGAAGAATTACGTTCTGGTTATCAATAATACTTTCAAGTATATTGCCTCTCGGGCACGACCTTGCGCCACCCCAGGCGGGATTGTGGGCGTTGAAGTCCCCCCCCCCACAATAAGAAAAGGGGCGGGCAACTGAGAAAACACGCCTTCCACTTGTCCAGGTGGGATATACACGTTGCAAATAGTGAGAGAAATAGTGCGTAAATTCAAAGGAACGCAAGATATCTGAAGAGTGGATCGTACGTCAATTTCCTTAGACACTAGGGAGTCTGTGACAAATGTGACAATGGGCGCGGAGGCCATCATCAATGTCTTGCCCGTAACAATATCCGCGTAGAAAGTGGGAGTGCTCAAGACGGAGATGTGTTTCCTGCAGGCAGATAATCACGGGTCTATGCAGAGACATCGGCTATAATTCACCCAAACGAGAAAGCCATTTAGGTTCCACAAAAGGAGAGCCATATTTTTTGGCATTAAGTTTCGAGCGTTTTTCTTCTTTGTCCTTCTCTGTTGGAGAGATGCACTGGTTCATGTGGGGCTCCAAGTTCCCCGCAGTCTTGACTACTGCTAGAGGGTCTATGTGTTGGGAGACTACGTCTTTTGATACAGGCGACCTAGATCTAGAAATAGGGCCTCCGTTTCTCTTGATGCTTTTATGTGTTTGTCGAACTATTTACGCTTTCCCTTCCCTTCTTAGTTTCAGATGGGGCAAGTTATTTGGAATCTGTATCTCTGCCGATGTCTTCAAAGGACACCTGACAGGCAGCGTAGCTTTAGGTGTCAGGGTTTCGGAAATTAATTTCTTCTGTTGACCCACGGTGTCAGCGAATCTTCGGGCCATGCCCACTGGGTTTCGCGTCTGGTACCGACGTCGTGCCTCAGGGCCGATCCATGCCGTCCGACCCCGGGCCGGCCGGTGCCGTCCGATCGCGGAGCGCGCCCTACCGCCCGACTCCGGACCTTTCCTCGCCGTCCGATCACGCGCCGCGCCGCCCGACTTGACCCCCTCCCGCCGTTGAGGGGCGGCCTTCCGATTGGCCGGCTGCTTCAGCCAATCACATCGGGCCCCCTTGCTATATAATCCCGAGCGCCTACCACACCTGCGCACAACAGCCCTGAGGAAGACCACGATAAGATGGTCGAAACGTCGGCAACACAGCCTTCGACGCGGCGTCACCAAGATCATTTACATGACTCTGGCCGCGGAAGCCTACGACTTCGGCTTCAGAACTCATCTTCACGACTGATAACTATTACAGTACTTATTTCCTCAATGACTATCTGTTGAAGAATGGAATCCCATTCTTGGGAACAGTGAAAAATAAGAGAAAACGAGAAACACCAATGAAATTTCACATCAACAAATCAAAAGAATTGGAATAATAAGTTTAGTTGTATAGATGCTTTGCACTAGTATCATATGTATCCAAAAGAGGAAAATATCTTTGATATTATCAACAATGGGCGATATTCAATTCAAGGCAAATTCAATTCAATTCAATTCAATAATGGAGAAACTGATGAGAAAACAAGCAAGCCAACAATTATTTTCAACCACCCAACGTGGACTGCTACAGCTTGAGCACTAAATTGATGTAGACCAAAAGTGGGCATCTTTTTGTATGGACACAAAAACGAAAAGGTAGCATGTTTACGTACCGTTTGGAATGAATGGCATTGCGTCAAGAAATTCATCGGTGATTTTCAGAGCAAGTACAGAGAGACCAGCGAATTGGGTTTTAGGAATTCAAGGTTTTCCCCTGTTTTTCAGGTTTAAAAATTATTAATTTTCCAGGCGCTGTTTCGTACTTTACAACACTTTTTATGTTTATTACTTAACCATACTATGTCACGCACTTTTACCTCCCAACCGACTTCATGAGTGTAAAATTTTGTACAAATATGAGACCAAAAAAACGGTTTTCTGGGAAATAACGTTCCTGCTCTGCTTAAAATGTTTAAGAAAGTATTTTTTTCAGTCGGAAAGAAGTCTCGGCACTGAAGTCAACGCAGGGTTCGAGATACCGTTTGGGTCCGCGAGGCAACTTTGCACCTGCATGACAAAAACAAGTTTTAGGCGTAAGAAAAAAGTAAGGTTTTTCTTAAAGGAGAAATATTTTTGCTTTATGCGAATGATCTGGAAACACCTAAGTCGTTATCAAAGGACTGCAAACTTTTCTTTTAACACTCCGTCACTCGCGCTGTTGGATAGAGTCAAACAGAAGTTTCTTTTCTTGTTAAGAAAGGAATGTTAGCCTTCCACGTACTAACACAATGCTTCCATTCCACGAATGGTATCTGGGAAGGATGTCGATAAACTTCTTATCTCTATTAAGCGTAGTGTCGCCATACCGTGAAGTAAAATCTTAGTGCCTTTTTGATAGAATCCAACATGCGGGTACTGGCGTATATAACGGTGTTTTTGTATAATTGATAAAAATTATATTTTTTCTGTAATATGACAATGTTTAATATTTTAAATGTTGTGTTTATGCATTTTTCTTCGTTAGTGTGCAAAAATATAAATGTTATAACTAAATAATGCGGGCGTTGGACGTAGTCCAACGCGCGAGTGCTCGTGCTACGAATTGCCGCGCGAGTGACGGAAATATAATAAAATCTTCAAATTGGTTTGCAACTAATTATTTACGTATCTTTCCATGGTATATTCAATTATAATATAAGCACAAATATATAAGAAAAATGTATAAATGATGTTAATGAGAAAAATAAACTCCTTAATAGTTGTGTTGGACCGAGTCCAACGCGCGAGTACTGGTGTTACGAATGGCCGCGCGAGTGACGGAATGTTAAACACGGTCAACAACCTTCTCTGAATACAGGAGACGGTTATTTCTTTACCGGTAGAACCACGTCCCTATACTTGTTTTTTTTCTAACGTGGCGGCTGAGGGTAGTATCTCCAAGATGGAATTCGGCACGACTTTTCGTGTCTTTCTTGGTCTAGCCACAAGATGTCACGTGATCGCGACCGCATCAAGCTGTGCTGCAGATCAAGTGACTCTGACGGCAGGACTGAGAATGACGCAAAAAGTCGTGCCGAATTCCATCTTGGAGATACTACCCTTAGCCGCCACGTTAGAAAAAAACAATTATAACATCCCTTGGATAAAGTAGTCAATTTCGCCTTTCAAGTCACTAGATCCGGTAAGTTTCATACTCATTCAATATTTATCATAGTTTTAAATTCCTGTTCTCGTTTTGATAAATATTAACGCCTAAAGCCTCAGTATCAAAATGAAATAAAACTAACTGTAACAAATGTTTCTCTTGAGTACACCTTGAAAAAAAAAACGGTTGTTAAAACTAATAAAAATAATCTATTAGCTTGTTTTTCTTTAGAAAAAACTTTTCCGAACGTAAAAACTTTTAAAATACATTTTCCTTTTCTGATCAGGATGAGCAGCAAAAATTATTACACACTTCGTAAATGATAATACTGTGCACTGAATTTGCACCACTATCAGTTTTAAGAACATTTTAAACGACAAACAACTGTTGGGGCAATGTTAGGTTAGTCCGGTTGACTTTGCATCAAAGTTTGATTTTTTTTTCCAAATTCGATACAAAGACTACTGACAAAAAATGGATTAATATCAACAAGATTGGTACAATGTTAGGTGCGTTTACGGTAACGTAATCCACATATGTGTTTTGAAAAAATATTGGTACTACCGTAAATAACAGTTTTCAACACGCAAGTAGCAATATTTTTTTCAAAATGGATATTTCGCTTTCGACATGACTAAACAGACCTCACGCATTAGAAGAGTACCTGACGTCCATACTCCTTTTCAAGATTACTAAAAAATTGCTAATTTCCTTTCCATTAATACGAATTCCTTTCCAGGAATACGAAAAGTGCGCTTAATAACACTGCAAAATTTTCTTTTTCAATAAAACTTCATAATTGCGTGACATAATCGATTTTACAATACAATTTTAATTCCATGGGAGTCAAATATTTTACTATGATTTCCGCTTTGGCAGCCCCGAAACTGCCCAAAGAAAAAAAGCTTATGATGAAATCATGTTGCTTTTAGAAAAGCATCTGACACTGAAGAACGTACTTGTGGCCCAGCTTTAGTTTTTGTCAAAATATCAAACCGATATACAATCAATAGCCGAATTCGTCGCTACGCTCAGGACAGACCTCATAGATTGCGAATTTATTTCACCTTGTGAATGTGCTACGTCAATAGCTGATTTTTCTGCGAGCTCAATTAATGCGTGGAATAAGAGACAATTCAATTAGGGAACAGTTGCTACAATCTGAAGAGAAAGATTTTAATAGCATCGTATTCAAGGCCATTGCTCTTGAAACTTAAAAAACCGATTCCAAAGAGCTAAGTCACAAACCAGCTAATTCGAAGAACTTCAAACATAAAAAAAAATCGAAATGAAACTCAACCCTCGACTCTAGGTCAATCCACTCGACAATCTAAACCAAAAATCGACTTCAACGAATTGGGTATTAACGGACTTTGTTCACGATATGCAAGAAACAACCATTTGGCAAAAGATTGTCGAATAGACAAATCTAACCTCAAGTGCCCTGCTTGTAATAAGAATGGACATGTCAAAATATGCATTCGTACGTTGTTAAATCGCAAATCGAAGGCTAATTAATCAATGAATTATATCCGAGAAGACCAAGAAGAGGTCACAGTACACCGCTATGGAGCAAATCAAATAATTGACATTTATCGTAATCAAGCTACAGCTTCAGATTTAGAACATTTCCAGACTGAAGTGAACATTCAAGGCAACCCCGTTGTATTTGAAATCGAATTTCTAGGTCGTATTGTCGAATTCAACAAAATATCGAAATCACCCCAGAAGACTAAAGTTGTTACTGAAATGAAAAGACCGAAGACAATTGGAGAAGTGAAGACTTTTTGGAACTAGTGACTTATTACGCTCGATTCATTCCAAACGTATCATCAATTACTGCGCCACTGCGTCTTTTGAGTGGAAAAATGATTGCGAGATGGCGTTTCGTCGACTGAAAGAGGAAATCGTGAGTAATAGAGTATAAATGCCATTTAATCCAAAATTGCAGGTTCAACTTGCATGTGATGCGAGTCCCACTGGCATTGTTGCTATTCTGTCTCATATCATCGACGACCAAGAGCACCCGATCGCGCTTGCTTCTCGGGCACTGACAGAAGCTGAAAAGTGAAATTCACAGCTCGATCGAGAAGCTTTATCAATAGCATTCTGAGTTGATCGTTTTTACCAGTACCTTTTTGGTAGGAAATTCGCGTTGGTGACTGACAATCAACCGTTATCTAGAATTTTTCACCAGAATTCGAAACTGCCGCGAATGGCATCAGCCCGTTCGCAACGCTATGCAGCTTTCTAATCGGGTTTTGACTACAAGGTAATCTTCAAAAAGGGCTCTGAAAATTCGAATATCGACTGTTTATTACGCGCTCTACTGGACAGCAAAACAATGCAACATACTGACGGATCCATCAACAAAGAAGTACATCTTCTCTGTGAGGAAACGGTTCTTCGAATTTGCAGTCAAACTATTACATTTGACTCCATCCAGAAAGATATACGAAAGGACTCTACCCTCTCAAAAATCCTGAAAGATCTTCAAGAAAGCTGTAATGCTGAAACAGAATTCTACAGTGACAACGGGATCTTATTTAGAGGAGACAGAGTTGTAGTACCATCAACTTTGCAATCATCTGTACTAGATGAACTTCACCGCACACATGTTGGGATATCAAAAATGAAACAACATGCTCGCCGATACATGTATTGGAAAAACATCGACAAGGACATCGAAACCTTGGTTCGCTCTTGCCCGATACATGCTAATATCAAGAATAGTCCTCCAAAAGCTCCGTTACATCCATAGGAAGAACCAAAAAACAATTGGCAGCGGATTCACAAAGATTACGCAGGACCATTTCAGGGTTATTTCTATCTGGTCATCATTGATGCAAAATCAAAGTGAGCCGAGATAGGGTTGAGCAATTTACCACCAACTTCTACATTAACAATTCAACTACTTAAAAACGTTTTCGCTCGACATGACTTTCCTGAAGTTATGGTGTCTGAAAATGCAACGATTTTCACCAGTGAAGAGTTTCAACAGTTCTGTAAAGAGGCCGGTATTTTTCGAAAACTTATCGCACCAGGACATCCAGCAACGAACGGCTTAGCCGAACGTAATGTGCAGACACTGAAAAAAAGATTCACAGCCATGATCCACGAACCTATACCGGTACAGACGAGTAAGTTCGAGAAATTATTTTTCGTTATCGAGTAATACTGTTAAGGTGGTTAGAGCGAGATACATGTTAAGTTTAACATGTCTTTTTTATTGTATTAATCAAAAGATGATGGGTTCTTCTATGTTCTGGTAGAGTTTGAATGGTTTTCACCGTCTAGTTTCGGCGTAATGAGACCGTAAAATTTGTCGTTTTAACATGGGCTCTTATGGCGACGTGACAGATCCGACCTGAAACTTTAAAATTGTGAGAAAACTAACTGTTGAAATTGTTTTTAAAAACTGTAGCTAGCATTTTGAAGAATCAATGTGCGCAATTTGAAGGACATTCACCGTTTCAAATGGGAAAATTTTGCAAAATTATAAGCCACAATCAGTCCAAAGAGAGACGCGTTCGCGCGCTTTCTATTGGGTCGGGACGGAAACGCGCAACTCGGCAACACCGTGCGCGTAGCGCGCTTCATTCAAATTGAGTGACAGGTCTTCGGCAAGAGATCTTACATTCATCTGGGTCTTCTGGGCGCGTTTAAAAGATCCTCACTAATGGAAAACATTTCCTTCGATATGAATCAGATATTCAGCAAAGCTGAAATGAGATGGATATAATGATTTGTGCACTCTGAATGAAAAGCTCGATTCAATTATTATTCCTAATGAATCAGTTTGATATCACTCTCTACGAGCAAATAGGTGATCTCTAGTTTATAATTGTTTTAAATCTTCAGTACAGCTTTATTATTTCATTCATTTGTGTTGTATGTAAACGTTTTTACTTTTGCTCCTAAACAATAATTATCTATTTATTTGATTATTCGAATGATTAATTATTGGAAAATGATTCATATGCACTTTTATTATGTGAGATACACAGTAGAAGTCATTGCCTTCTACCTACAGTTGCAAGATACCTTACAAGGGACTCACAGCAGCAACCTTTAGCATAGGTTATCACCTCAGTGAACAGTGGTATCAAATGTGTAGAAATTATAACATATTTTTTATGCTTGTGTTATCAACCATTCAAGGTATAGATAAATGCAAAGCTGGGTTTCCCTACTAGCAAAATAAATTTTGGTAGTTCCTTGCCCATATTTTTTTTAAATAAATATTATTAAAAACTTCATATTTTTTTATCTGAATATAATCATTAGTCAAATTGTTTCCTGATCTACAATGTTTGAATTTAAAAATAAATTGAATGGAACATGTGTTAGTAAATGAGAAATTAAAAACGTAATTTCCACTTTGTGAGCAATTAGTTTATTTACATCTGTATTTGTATAAGGATGTATTCTATCATAATAAGAATTTTTTAGTTAATTAAAGATTTTTTTTCTGAATGTTTTTTTTTTTTTTCCGAAAACAATTTGTGCTTGGAAACCCACTGTATCTACATCCAGCCATGGGCAAATGAAATTGTAAGAGGAATGATAAATTCAGCCTTTGGTAGTATTAGTATTTATGATAGAAACCCCTTTACTCTGCACCACTATATTTTGTTTAATTGTTTGCATTCCCTTAACAATAGTAATGCATTTGAATGGATCTCAAGTCATATTTCCAAATCATTTCATTTTGAGTGCAACATCAAGGCCTTACAAAAGACCTTGCCACTTGGAAATCTCGTTTGAAGATTTTATTTCCAACAATGTTATAATTTTATTATTGGGGGTATAAATAATACACATCTCAGAATTATGAGATGTAATTTCATTTTATCATTGTTAGTTTGATATGTACTTTTCACAATAATCTTCATCTACATCAATATCATAACATGATATAAAATTATGCTGAAAACATTGCAACCAGCAAATAGGTTCTGTGAATTACTTAATCTCACCGATGGAAATAGGGAAATAGTAACCGTTAACTTACAGTATAAAGCTTCATACAAAGTTGGAGAGAACCACACCTCTGATCTTTTTAAGCAATAGAATAATCTAAGGTTTATCTTACCTTTGGCTCAGATAATTAAAGAAATAAAAATTAGAGAGAAACAAGCATTGAAATATATTTGAAAACTTTCTATTATTTCACTGTTTAGTGTGACATTGAGAGGAATTGTTTCGTCTTCTCTCAAATTTCGCTATGGAAGCAAATATTCCATCAATTCGCTCATAGTGATATTTTCCACTTGTCGACCAGGCATGAACAGAATTCAAAGTGATCAAAACAACGAAACTTAGAAGAAGCGTGACTACTGAGCAGGTATGCCAATCTCGAGAACAGTACAGCGTTGCCCAATTTATCAAAGACTTTTAGCCCTACTCAGATGAAATTCTGGCCATTATTAGCGATCACCATAAATAAAATTTAGATATATGTTTATAGTGTTACTTTTTATAATTCTGCTCTTGATAATTGTGTAATAGCGCTTTTTTACATTCAATCTTATGCCTCAGTATTTCATTCCTTAGCCAGGCAATCTGTTGGTACTAGTTAAGAAACTAGTCAACGGTAGGTCTTTATGTGGTACTGAAATATTTTCATTTTCCATATATGAAACAAAATTCATTCGTATAATTAAATAAAATTCATTATAAGAGTCTCTATTTTGTTTAAATAGGTCTCGCAATACCCATGTATATGGCAAATAAATATTTTTCACTGTAATATGGACTCTCCATTTACTAGGGAATATCTTGCTCAAACCACCTTAAATGGTGGTAAATCTCCAGCAGAATTATATCGGCATAAACAAATTCGAATCAAATTGAATGCCTTAAAGCCAATAAAATTTAAAACAACAGCTGTTTCTTAAAAAATCAACAAGACAATTAACTGTGGGAAATCGTGTACAAGGTTGTTATTTTTTAAATAATAAAGTACAGTGGAAGCTTGGAACGATCGTAACAAAATTAGGGTTTTTGCATTATTTGGTTAAACTTGACGAAGGTTCTGTGTTGAAACGTCACATTGATCAATTTATATCTACAGCCAAACCACCAAAGAAATTGGTCACAAATGCTCCGGGAATTGAGGACTCTATAGAAAGCCAAAGACCCGATGTGGTAGAGTTGGGAGACTTGGTTAATTTTCCCCAGACGAGACCTCAACCGGCAACTAAAGATCCTGTCAACGAGAAACCAGCTGCAGCAGAGGAAGAAGTAGTTCCCAAGCCACCAGCTGCAGAAAAGGAGGAAGAACTTGCCGAACCACTTACAACGTTCAACTACAAGACGTGCTCCAGTGTACTTTCATCATCAATAGTGTTAGTTTAAGTTCAAGGGTGGGAGAATTACTATAAATCTATACCCCCATAATAAGTAGCGCCATCTGGATCGCTCAACTTTAGCGACAAACAATGTTTATTCTGTATTCACATGTTTTTAGTTTCAGTTAATACAATGTACACTGAGTTGAAAATACAGAATACGTTATGTGTTGAATTATTCAATATATCTTATCATTAATTATCAATCCTCATAACATTCCTTAATAACTACATCAGTTATAACATGGGTTTTTCTAACATGGCGGCTGAGGGTAGTATCTCCAAGATGGAATTCGGCACAACTTTTTGCGTCTTTCTTGGTCCTTTGTATAAGCATACCTTATCTTTGCATATAAGGTATAAGCAAAGATATCTTTGATTGCACTCTTTCACGAAATAAGTTAAAATTCCCTTAGAGTATGGAGGCGATAACACAGACGTTTTGATAGATTAGAAAACGGGCACCGTCAATATCATCGAAGAAGAGGCATGATAAACCAAAACTCAGCGACTGAGTTATCGGTGAAGCGTCTGTTGGGCAAATATATCTTCCATACACATGCTACCCATAGACAACCATATAGGTGCTCTGGGGTGCTTCTTGTTCTACCCATGTTGTCCACACACACGCAGCAGTGCTCCAAGTCGTATGACCTACAAGTATACATGTGGCATTTGTCATACATACTCGCCATTATTACGCACGAACTTGAATCATACACATTATTGAGTGAGATGACATATGTGAATTTGTGATAAATGTTAGATAAAACTGAAAATAATGAAGAACCCCGGTTTTCAAATCAAATTCTCAGTTTTTCTCAGTTCTTGGCTTTTTTCAAATTTCCGGTTTTCAAGGATTCCCGGACTGCTGGCATTCCTGAAATAATTCTTCAGCGGAAAGCTCCATATGTAAATTTCTTATGAATTTGGCAATCTATTTGAGCACATACATTACATTACCTTCCAAAAGATTTGGATGTATTTCAGGAAAATGCAAGCAGAGAACACTAGATTAGAGAAGGGGAGCGAGTCAAGAACGTGACTTACACAAAAACATTAGAACAATCGTACGTCGCATTCAGTGCTCCAGCATTAAAGAGCAAACTTCAGAGCTGGCGCCAGCTCGCATTCATAAAATACTCCAAAGAAGAAAACGATACGAGCAACTAAACGAGAGATTAAGAATAACATTTTGGAAAACGTATTAATAATTGTTTAAATTGTATTATTTGAAACATTTCAATTATATATTTTCTATTCTTCACACACTATTTTGATGCATGTGTTCTAAATGTGAAGAACTACCGATGAAAGGGAGAAATAAATCCTTCAAACTGGTAGTACAACTAAACGTCCTAGAAAGGACACAAGCAAAATCTCTGGCCGGATGGTAATACGACCCTTACGCCTCGCTAGAAAACAGAGAAGGGTTTTGGATCAAGACACTGCTATGGAAAGTTCAAGACCTACCCAGCGCATCCTAGATCTACCTAGACGGCTTCTTCCAGACGCTCCCCGGCAGTGAGGAATCCTCTACCTGTCGAAACCAGATTCATCATGACACATCAAAATACCCAACAGGAACCAACTGCACTCCGCCCCCACAAGGAATAGATACAGAGAAACTACAAGAAGGGATCCTCGACAGCATCATGCAGCTCATCCAAGATGGGAAGATAAATGAGGCAGTCAATAACCTAAACCAGCAAATGCAGAATGCCATAAGTTATGCCACACCATTGCGCCGCAAAGCGAAGCCATGATTTGATGAAGACTGCTGCAGGTTGAGGAGAGCGACCCTCATGGACCTCCACAACACAAGAACGGATCCATCAACAGAAAATCTGTCCAGACACGCGAAATCGCTCAGACTATATAAGTAGTCAAGCGGAAGAAAACGGAATACCAGAAAGTGTTGGATACAAGGAAAATTAAGGAAGCGGAGGAACCTTTCAAAACTCTGAATCCAAAGAAACCAAAATTCCCGAGACATCCCCATTCAGACATGGGAAACCCACGCGCGGGAAGTAATCCAAGCCAGAGATGCACCCGCAGAGCAGCAAGGAAGAACCCACTGACCTCACGCCAATAACAAGGAAAGCATTAGAAAGCGCAATGAACTGCGCAAGAAATGGAAAAGCCTGCGGTCCGAACAACACTTTCAAAGAACATCTCAAACAGGCAGCACCAATTCTCGAAGGCACATGGATATCTCTACTGAATGAAAATTGGAAAATTGCGGATAGTATGAGGATATCCACTGTCAAAATGCCGTATAAAGGCAAAGAAGACATGGGAGACCAGAATGCATTCCGAGGGATTGCATTGGAATGCGGTCCATTCAAGGTATTTACCCGTATACTTACGGCAAGGCTGACGAAACTAGTGGATTCAATCCTACCAGACCAACAATTCGGATCCAGGAGAGGAAGATCCACAATGGATGCTGTGAGAGGTCTGCAGCGAGAGAGAGAGCAAGCACCCAGCACACCGGATGGAAAGCTACAGGTGTTCACTGACTTTTCAAAAGCCTTCGACCTGCTCAATCGCGAACTGCTAGTCCAGAAGCTAGAAGCCATAATAGGAGTGCCACTATATAACAACCACAGTGAAGGATATCCTGTCAAACAATCACATATTAATTCAAGACAACATTCCAAAATCTGCGGCAATAATGCAAACCAACTGAGTGCTTCAAGGGGATCCAATAAACCCACTCCTTATTTAACATAGCAACAGCAGACATAACACAAGCCATCAATTGCAAACACCAACATTTACATTTATGCAGACAATGTGACGATCACCTCCACAAGGTGCGAAGACATGCAACAATCTTTGAATATTCAGTCTGGATGGAAAGAAATAACCAAAAAATAAGTGAAGAAAAGACGGGAACGGGACGGTCTTCAGGAAAGCAGGAAAAATTGCTAAAGCACAGAAGGTAGCATTAAATGATAAAGTTTTGGAAACTTAGCAGCTTCAACTACTTAAGGATAATAATTGCAAACCAGAGGTTCCACACATGCGCTACATGTAACACACAGAAGAATCACAGCAACCAAAGCAATGAATGACATTAAAGGACTACCTAAGATATCACTGAATGCGGCCGTACAGCTATTCAACTTACAAATAGTACCTATAGCTACATACGGCCTGGAACTCATCTGGGAACATCTTAATGTAAATATCCTGAGAAGAATAGAGAAAGTAAAAGCCTAATATCTAAAAAGAGTGACGAGTATCTCGAAATCCACACCGTCATGCCTCGTCTACGTGCCAGCTTCTTTATAGAAAACTTTGTGATGCAAGTTGCTTCTGCTGTCCACACAAAGCTAAACGGAACTACAACAAAAGAAAAATGAGATTTGGATGGACTTTTATTCTACTGACGCAACAATCATACGTGAGCGGGAAAGAGCAAATTATGAACTGCGACATATGGTGACAAGATTGGCAGTGCAGGGTTACATTTTAAAGTGTGCAAACTGAACAGTATCACGAACCAAGTGAAGACTGTGTGTCAACTCTGTAGAAAACTGTGTCGGAGAGACCACGTAATGACATGCTTAAAGTCACAAACATCAACAAATTCTGCTTTGAAGAGTAGCAAATCACTGCACATTGTGCGCTGAACATAATAATCACTTTTAAATGCATCTACGTCTTAGAGCAGGCTTCAGAACAAAAATATGGAAAAATTAAATAATTGAAATTAACTACGTAACATCTTACTGCAGAACTCTTTAGAAACTGATTCCTCAACTCACGTATTTTACATCAGGTATCTGACAAATACAGGTAATAAATTCACAGCTTGAATATTTCCGGGGCACAGTGTTTCGCAAACTGAACTGTTTTCCACCCAGCAAACTGCCAGACAACCAATAAGTTGAGGTCCTAGCAAGCAATAACAGCACTTCTTGAGCCTTTCATAGTCACACAGCTCTCTGCAATAAGGGTTGGCCACATCAATGGCAAAAACGGTGTGCCCAAAACCAACTAAATTCTTAATTTTTTTTTCAATATCCTCCAGTGCAAAACGGCAGCTAATTTTTTTATAGCTGTTATAAATAGTAAATATCTTTCAAAAGAAAAAAAAAAATCAGGCCAGATTTCAAAATGAGCCTGTTGAAAGGTCCCTTGTTCAAAGCAAAAAAACATCATGTTTTCAGTATCAGGAACCCATAAAACAAGTTTTTCTGTAGAAAAATCAGCACTTTTCATTACAGCATTAGATTACTTTCTCCACGTTATGTAGCAGGAAGCATGTGGAGAAGTAAAAATTGTTAACATTTATCCTGTAATCAGAGTATCCAGGATTTTTTCTGATATTCATGGGGAACACAGAACATGCACACATTTAAAGAAATTCTGTCAATTTGTAAAGACCTGTAAACTAGTAATTCAATTGTTACAACTACACATTACAATTTTAAAACAAATTAAATAATTTAAACTTTCCTCTGAACATTCCATGCTGAACATTTTCAGAACTTGTGGACAAAAACTGTAGAGTTGTTGAATAGTGTTAAATAATACTTAGTACATATGTGTGAGTGTGCAAACCCCTAAAGAAAATTTGCATTCAAACAAGATACAGCATGGAGTTAAGTATTATCAATCGACTCATACTAATACAGAAATTGAATCCTTATCTTATTCAAACAAATTGTTAGTAAAACCATTTAACCAAACCCACCAAACAGGATCCAAATAAATTGAGGCTATACAGCCTATAACTCAGAAACATACAACTAAACAAGAAATATCAAGTGCAACCTTGAAAGGTGATTCCAAGCACTGTAGATTGCACAAATACCATAGAAAGCAACTAAAAGTTTAATATTCATTGACGACTGAAAAATACCTGATTCATTTTCTGAGTCCTTTTCTTGCTCCGGCAACACTTCATCTTCCTCCTCCTCATCTTCTTCTTCATTAGCAACGTACTCATCCTCACTTTCAAGTTTTCGCACCCTTCCCCAGGTTTCCTATGCAAATGCGTTAAGTTAAATACAATGCAGTGTGAAGGTCCAAACATTGAATATAATGATCAAATGCAAACCTCTTCTGAATCTGATGCTGCAAGTTCCTGATAATTAATTTTACGTCCACGAGTCCTTCGAGTGGGGGATACCTCGTCTTCTTCTAATCCCCCATATTTTATCTGTAAACAAAACAATAGTTTTACTTTTAATTTTAAATTGTTTTTACAAATTTAAGGATACAATACTATATGGAATTTTTAATACTTACCTTCGGTTTCTTAGCTCTATACACCTCTAAATCTGAATCCCCATCACGTTTGCTTCTCTTTTTCTTTTTCTTTTTGCTTTTTGTTTTAATGGTTTTAAAAGTAGTAACCTGTTTCTTGGATCGCTTTGAACGTCTCCATGATGCATCACTATCTTCACTGTCTGAATCTTGCCATAATTTCCGAGACTTTTTCTTAGGTGGTTCACTATCTTCACTGTCATCATTTACTGGAAATTTTCAATACAGTGATAAGTAACAAATATAAACAGAAAACATTTTAAGAAAAATTAATTTTAACTCACTAAATTCTTTATCAAAACGTGTTATTCGAGCTCGACTGGATCTTCGAACAGGACCAGAAGCACGGCGGCGGGAACCTTTGCCACGACGACCTCTGAACTCCGAATCTTCACTCTCTCCTTCGGATCCTTCATATTCATCTTCATCATCCTCTGAACTGAAAAACACAATCAAAATGCTGTAAAACAATTTCTCAAAACTTTCAAAACTCATCTAATTTCCTAATAGGTTTTACCTAGTTCCCTTGAAGTCTTCATCTGATTCAGCATCATCCTCACTACTGATATCAAGACTATTGAGACGCCGATGTTTCTTTCTAATTTGAAACTTTTTAAAGGGGCAGAATTCATCCTCCTCCTCCTCTTCATCCTTAATATCATGTTTGGGAACAACAGGCGGCAATTCTTCTTTCTCCATTTCTTCAGAGATAGGCTCTTCCTTTTCTTCCACTTTCCCTGCACTTTCTTCAGGAGTTGCTGCAACTTTCTCAGTAGTTTGCATTTCCTCTGACTGAGCTTGTTCTTGTGCTTGAGCCTGCGCCTGTGCTACAGCTTCTGCTTCCGCTTCAGCTTTCACAATTGTGGCTATATCCTTTCCACGACCTTGATTGCCAGCTCCTTTCACAGCTTCCATTTCATCCTGACAGAGCATATGATTTTAAACTAATTATGTACTCAAATTTGGAAATAAAAGTATCAAAAGACTGCTTCATCCTCTCAAACACTTTGTAATAATAGTAATAGTAATAATAATAATAATAATAATAATAATAATAATAATAATAATAATAACAACAATATTAATAAATTGAAATACAATGGAATCTTGTTAGCCAGAATTTCAAGGGACTAAAAATTTTGAATGCCATAAACAAGAAAATGTGTTATAGAGAAATGCTCAATATTTTTGACAATTCTTTCTTCTGAACATTAGAATAGAGAATGGAAAGTATTTTGAACACTACATAACAAAAATACACACAGGATTAACTAATTTAATTGCAAATAATCTACTGAATAAAAACTAAATTACAAGCAAATTATATACAACCACTAAAAGAATGCACATTAACAGAAAGACAAAACAAAACTAGAATCCTCAATATATCGAATTTAAAGTAATATGTGCTAACACAAATAAAGAAGATGGTGGAGGCATACATCACATATCTCATGGCTCCAAATCAGTTATCAAACAGTCCCTGAATACTCTCTCTTTATTACCACTCGCTACTCTCTGATACTCTCAAGAATTCCAAAATAACCTGGAAATAACACACTTTGAAGATAGTGCTGTTGCGCAGGAAAACTCTTGAAGAACAGAACATGTTTCTGGCCATCTTTAAAAGTGGTAAGTAGAATTGTTAAAAATGTATAGGAGCGATTTAAAAGAAATGGGACTGATTATTACAATACAGATGTGCTTTGAATGAAAATGAAGTAATTGAGAATGTGCTAATGAGATTCCACTGTATAAATTAATTAATAAAAATGTTTTTCAAAAACCAATAATTTAACTATGAAATGTAAGCAAGGATTTTCCAAGAGGGTCAAAACTGATCCCATTTTAAAATGAAATTTTAGAGGGTCAAAGAAGTTAAAAGGTTGACTTGGGGAGGAAGTCACTAGCCAAATATGATCCAATGGCTGACTGGTATAATCGTGATCCCGAGAAATTGTATAGGATTGTCAACAATGATGATGATGATGCTTTGCTCCAGCGAGATCTTTGCAATTTGCAGACATGGTGCAAGGAAAATGATATGAGGTTTTTTGAATAGACATCTTAATTAACTATATTTGAAATTTGTAAGTTTGTACGCACATTTATTTTCAATCTTTTGCATCTTTAATTTTTTTGAAATTTGTAAGTTTGTATGTACTTTTATTTTCATTCTTTATACTATGTTCCACCTATGATATTTTATGTATTTGTATTTTTACTATGTAAAGGATATCATCCTTAAATTTGATTAAATAAATAAATAAATGATCCCATCAATTAGAAAAACACATTGATGAAGTTATTATTTTGCTTTCTGATTAATTGATTAGTGACTCCAAGCGTGTCAACTGCTAAGGTCATTAGTCCCATAAGTGTAGTGCATATTTTTATTGTGGGAGGTGGCAGTGATCTTCCCCTGCTAGATGGTAAGATGTGTCACCACCCTACCCGTCGGCTTCCAGGTTTCCCAACCAGGTACTCCCACCAGCCGAGACAAGCTCTAAGCACCAAGGAAGAGGAAGGAAAGATCGTATGCGGTCCATGGCCCATTTGATAGGATACTGCTCCAACATTCGCCTGGTTTTGATTCGAGAAACCAAGGAAAACTACAGAATAGAACTGCTTGCAGCTAGAATGTTCCTCCAAACAGTGGCTGAATTTGACCTAGCTATGCAGCCTGAGCTGAAAATCCTGCCGCTGTTGAACCCTAGGACCACCTGGTCAGAGGCACTGCAGTTGCATCAATTGATACCCTGAGCCACCTAGACTGGTCTTTTGCTCTCTGACGTACAGGTACAAAACACCTAATAATAAATTACAAATTAGCTCCTCTTCTTTCATCTTCACAGTTCATCGTTACAATGTTTAGAAAACTCAAGAAATTTCAACTATGGTTTCACAATGTTACTCTATTAAGTAAGAAAATATTATGGTCAGTTTTAAAAATATATTCATAATAGACAGCATTTTGTAACCATCTGTGCAACAACGAAGATTAGAAACTCAACTATTTATACTCAGAAGCAGAAGCATCTCCGATTATTGGATAAGGAGATATTAACAAAAATATTGGTATGTGGATTGCTTTTAGCTCTTTACGTGGAATTCTTGAGTTATGATTATGCGTTCTATGTATTTTAGTAAAAAAGAAGCTAACAAGCAAACAATTCCTTTACAAAGGATCAAGGGATCATTCTGAGCTTAGAAACATTAAAACTTCACGATATGATTTTTGTATCTACTTAGAAAGAGCTGTGATAGTGCAGGGGAAACTGTCTTGCTTCGGAAATGTTAGCACTCCTCAAATGCCTTCTAATGCAAAGATTTTTTCTTTGAACTTTTTGTATGAATACTGCACATAATATCAAATTTAATGGGAGAAAACCATTTCCATTTAAACTTTTGAATTTTCAAAAAATTGAAGATATATTTTTTTCTAAACCTCTCAAGTTTTGCTGGTTAGAAGTTTCTCAAGCGATGCAAGAAGTGATAGTTGAATAAATCTATATAAATAAAAATGAATCGCCGAAATGTATGTAAGCGCAAGGTGTGAAGGTGTGTATAAAGGAAAATTTTTTAAAATTTCATAATATGAAAAGTGAGTGAGTGAATGAGACAGAAGACTGTGAGAGATCTTCAATATATTAACAAAACATTGACACATTGATGTTCAGTTGTTCAGCCAGCCGTTAATAACTTCAAAAATATTGACAGGATGAATAGATTGACATTAATTCATATACAATTACCGTTTCCTTCGCAAACAGCAAAACAGTATTTCGTATGTTTTGATGTGTGTTTAGAGGTTTATCGTTGTGTAAATGAGAGTGGGAGGGGGTCTGGAGAGGGGGTGGAGGGAAAGAAGGGACTTGAGAGGTGGGTGTGGTGGCAGAGAGGGATCGGAGGAGGGGGCGGGAGAGGAGACGGAAGGAGGGGGTGGCGTCGGAATTATTGATAATCCAATTGGTTTCCTTAGCCGGCGACTGTACATCACCTGTGTGAAGCCGAGGTGGGCATAAATAGTAAAACATGTCTTTAAGTTTTTTCGAAAATATTCACAGGAAAAAAAAGAGAGAGAGATGATGATGATAATGGTGGTGGTGGTGGTGGTGGTGGTGATGATGATGATGATCATAATAATAATAATAATAATAATAATAATAATAATAATAATATAATAATAATAATAATAATAATAATAATAATAATATGCATGCTCTCCAGTTTTTAATCACCTGAATGGCAGAGTTTATGAGATCATCATATTCATTAAACCGATAACTAAAGAGAGTTTGTCGTCTCTGGCGCAACTGATATACAGGTTCAGAGTCTTCATCAGATGAAGTTCCTGATTCTGAACCTGATACTTCAGATCCAGTTGGTGATGCAGCTATTGGTTCCTTCTTCATTTCAGTATCAGATTCACCTATGAATATAAAAATTATTCATATATATTTCGATTTTGTGCATTCACTTTGCAATAGTTCTTGTAACATACGAAAATACACTAGGAATAAAAGGTTAATAAACTAAATAAGTCACATAAGAAAAAAAACAGTAATAACAATAGGGCAACAAAAAATTATTTTTCATACCTCCAGGATGAAAGTACGTTATTTCAAAGGAAATGATCACACTGATTTCAAATATCATTATAAAAAGTTTCTTTCAAGCTAGGTTCAAAAGATATAACATATTTAGTATTTGAAATAAACAAAATACTACACTAATTTCAGCATTGTCACTCCAGTTATACAATTTAAAAACGGAATACACATATTTGAGTAATAATATGTAGACATTAAAATGGTGTGTTGGTATTCTCTACAATATTAATAGAGCAAATGACAATGATTTGAGTTTTTCATACAATGACAACCTAAGGTTCATTGTACAGTTGACACAACACTAGTGCCCATGGTTCGTCTTGATCACAAACACAACAGCCAATGTGTAAAGAATACGCAAATTTTGTAATTTCATTTATTTTTTTTTCCCCTCTGAAGTTTGGGTGTACATCTTCCACAAACGCAGCAGAAGAGATCAGGTTGATTTGCACACTTTCGACCAATTCAATTCTACAGATCATGTGGCGAATTTCACTTTATAAAAAACCCAGAACTGATATATATTAATGTATTTGAGATACATGCAAACCAGATATGAACTTGACGGGCACTGCGGGTACAGTTTCGTGTGACACTGACTGACTCAGAATCGGCCACCCCCATTGGATACTTTTATACTTGCGATAAGGTATAGAGAGCTAAAATAATTAGTTTCGGTGACTGATGTACAGTAGGAAATATGATAGTGCTTGTAACTTGTTTTCAAAACCCACCAATACCTATTAAGATGACTAAAATTTACTCGTAATTAAGAGCAACTAACAGACACAAGAATAAAGACGGCAATCTGCAAATACAGAAGGTAAAAAGAAAAGAATGAGAGCCAAATTTTGTTGATATCTCACAAAAGTGGCAAAAATGAACTGAACAAGTACTTTATTTTTAAATATATTTTGTGCATATTGATTCTACTTATCTTATAGGTGCAATTTAAATGTATTTGCATTAATAGCAAAATATAATACAATAGGGTATAATGATACGGTATATTTAAAAACTGTGACGTGATATGACATTTTTATTGTGATATTCGTAATCTATGTATTAAATTGAGTATGTTGCGCACTCTACCATCCTGGAGGTAAAAATCTTGTTCCCTAGTGTAATCATCTTAGCTCTAAACCATGTTCTTTCATCAAACTGAAAGAGCTTTAAATACCATACCCAGATTACTTTTTCTTTTCCAAAAGTGTCTTACAATTTAATTAGCTTACAAGACAGAATACCAATACAACTTATTTTTTGTGTTCATAAGTTTTTGTCTAGTACATCCCATAAATATATATTTTAATTTTCAGAACCATTTTTAACTTTAGTTTTGAAATGTTATCAGTTGTATGCAATTAACATTAATAAAAAGTCAGTCTCTTACCTCCACTGCCTTCTTTATTTGGCAATACATTGTCCAAACTGATTCCAACATATGCAAGTCTTTTGCGACGCAATTCTTCATTTTCTCGACGCTTCCAGTTTCGATCAAATTCCAGAAGATTGTTATGTAGGTTTTCAAGGAGAAAGGTCTGCAGATTTGAAAAAACAATAAAAATACAGATTCAAACTACACTCTTATAGTTAGATCTAGAATACAGAATATTCTGGTCCACATATAACACACATGCCTCTTCCTCCACTTCATATGATAATTGAAACTGATAGTGTAAATCTAAATTCTAAATTCTATGAAACATCTGCAACATACTTCACAACATGGATCTTTGAAGATTTTAATTTCAATCTGTTACACTGGTTTCTTAAACATTACATTGGAAATTACTTCAAATTTCTACGCCAAGAAATTTCTTGTAGTGTTCAAAGAGACCTGTTTTATCCAAATGGTAATAAATAAAATAAGATTTAATGTGGGATAATGTCCAGAAACCTTATATTTAACCTGCACTAATGATAAAACATAGGAACATACATAGGAACCACCAGAGGACAGAAGTGAGTGACAGTCTAAATAAGTTAAAACCTCAGAAATGAAATAGAAATAGTAGGAATATACAATAATTGTACTGAAAGTGAAAATAGACAACAAGATTACGGTCATTCAAGTCTACACTCCCACTATCAACTGCACTGACAAGGAAATAGAAGAATTCTATGACTTGTCCGACAATACAGTAAACCAATACAGAAGCCAGTTTAACTTTGTCATAGGGAATTTCAAGGCAATAATAGGCATACAAAAACAACCAGAAGAAAATTTTTGTGGCCCATATGTACTCAGACGATGCAATAAAAGAGGCAAAAGACTAATACATTTTGCAAAGGGCCAGAGGTTGAAAATTACAAACAGCTTTTTCAAAAAGGAAGCACAGGACAAATGGACCTGAACATCCCCTGACGGCAAGACAAGTAATGAAACTGACTACATTCTCACCAACAATATCACGTGTGTCCTCGACATCGAAGTTATAAAAAATTTAAAGTTCGAATCAGACCATAGAATGTTATGTGCCGAAATCCAACTCACGAGAGAGAGAAATACTTCACGAGAAAGAAATGCAACACCAACAATTTTGATTCTGCCCTTTTCCAAGAAAAAATCAAGAAACATGTATCATCCTGGAAGAAAAAAGTACAAAGCAACACTCAAGTAAGAAAAACTCAAGATACGACAGTCTCAACAGAAGCATAGCCACAGCAGGAAAAGAAGCCACAAATGCAAGCCCAAGCCCAAAGAGAAGAAACCTAAACGCCACGACTTTAAAACTCATAGACGAGAGGGAAAAATTACAATGATACAGACACACAACAGCCTTCTCAGCAAAATTCAGAGAACTAAACAAAAAGACAAAGAGGGAAATAAGAAAAGACCTAAGAGACTTCAACACAACATTAATAAACTAGATAATGCAAAAAACACAAATTCTGTGAAAGTAACGAAGAAAACAATACACCCAGAAAAACAGTGGGTCCTCAGTGTAAAAACTAAACAAGATGAAAGAGTAACTCAGAGAATAGAAATCAACTCAGTTGCTACTCAATACCACAAACAACTCAATACCAGAAACAAGTCAACCACAAATCGACTTCACAAATCACCACGATAAGGAACTAGAAGAAATACCTCCATTAAGTATAAGTGAAGTAAGATCCTCACTATCGGAAATAAAACCTGGAAAAACTTCAGGCAAAGATGAGATATCAAACGAATTCCTGAAAGCATGCCCTCAAGAAGTGGTTACAGAAATAACAAGATCATTTAATGACATTCTAGAAACCGAAAAAATTTCGAAGCACTGGACATCCAACATCATAACGCTCACACACAAAAAAGGAATCAGACACACTAGACAACTACAGACCGATAAGTCTGATGTCTAATATGTATAAATTGTTCTCCAAATGTTTGACTAGAAGAATCACTACTAGACTGGACAAAGAACAAACCCTGAACAAGTGGGTTTCAGAGCAGGATATAGCACATCAGACAATCTGCAAACCATCAACCAAATAATTGAGAAAGTTCGAGAATACAACTTAAAGCTCTACACAGCCTTCATTGATTTCTCAAAGGCATTCGACTGTGCAAAACATGCCACCATGTTTAACACTCTATCGTCTCAAGGCATCCAGGGTAAATATATAAGAATTCTAACAAAGATATACAAACAAAGCAAAGCAAAAGTCTGTACGGGACAAATGGGAGACGTTTTTAACCTGAACCGTGGAGTCAGACAAGGAGATCAGTTATCACCCAAATTATTTACATGTTTACTAAAAGATGTATTCTGTAAAGTACACTGGAATAAACAAGCAGGAATCAACCTAGATGGCAGAAGAATAACAAACCTGTTTTGCTGACGACATTGCACTCTTCGCCATCTCAGCTAAAACACTGAAAGAGGTGCTTCTAGAACTGAACAAAAAATGCACATTGGCAGGACTTCAAATGAACATCTCAGAAACTAAAATTATGACAAACGACCTACAGGAACCAATTACATTAGAAGGAAGAAAAGTAGAATATATAGATGAATACAAACACCTGAGACAATACATACTATTTAAAAACAAAATGCAACGAGAAACAAAACACAGAACAATGGAAGCACGGAAGAAATTTTGGAATCTCTCTTTTATTTTACTTAACAAAAAGATAAGTCTATCATTAAAAACCAAGATCATGTACACCTGTGTACTTCCTGCTCTCATATACTGATCAAAAACATAGGCGCTAACTAAGACCCAAAAAATGTTACTAAGGAGATGCCAATGGAAAATGGAACGCAAAATTCTGAAAATCACACTTGGAGAAAAAGTAAAAAGCTCTACCATAAGAGACATAACAAAAATAAAAGATGTCGTCCTACAAGCAGAATTTCAAAATGGCGCTGGAGAGGACACGTAGCCCAACACAGCCAAGAAAGATGGGCATATGCCGCAACAATTTGGTATCCAAGAACAGGATGGAGGAATCAAGGCAGACAAATTCAAGAAAGAAGTTGGCAACACCTGGACATGTGTAGCTCCTGACAAACCCACTTGGAAGCACATTGAATCAAGGAGGGTCCATGTCACTACTGCAAACGACCTCTAGGTTTGAAGACATCCAGAAAGGCAACAACCAAGAAGCCAACCATCCACCCTGCATGCAGGAGGCCTTTGCCCTTAATGGGATTAAACCCGGCTAATAATGATGGTGATGATGATGATGATGATGATGATGATGATGATAATGATGATAATAATAATAATAATAATAATAATAATAATAATAATAATAATAATAATAATAATAATGATAAAACTACTCTCAGCACCAATGAACAAAGAAGATAATATGCCGAAGAGGACAAAAATAGGGAAGGAAAAGGAACGAAATCAAAGCTAACTTGCAGAAAAGATAGAAAAGCATGCAATTAAATGTGGGGTGTGAAGAAAACCAGTCCACACAAAATGTGAAAAACTACTGATAAAGAAATCAAAATGCTACAAAGCTAAAGCACAAAACTCAGGTTTATTTGCCAAAAATGCCTAAATTTCAACACGGAAGATGTGAAAGAAAAAGGAAACCTGATAGTGTTAAGAAGCAACGTTTAGCCTAAATCTAAATCTAAATGCTTAGATATCCAAAAAACATTAACACGTATGAAGGTTGATCTAAAATACTGGATATGTAAGGAAATCAAAGAAGCACTAAAACAGAAATAAACAACAAAACAAACTAGAAGAAATAAATACCGAAATGAAGAGCAATAAGGCAAAAGACAAGAAAACAAGAAATTCTGTAATTCGAGAACCAGTGAGAGGAAAGGACAACAGGAGAAAGAAACAAGAAAATGGCTGAAGACAACACAAATCAACGGGGCAGCAACACCGAAGAACAAAAACAAATAAACCAAGTACCTAAATTTGCCAGACAAAGGTTTCATAAGAAAAAGCAAACAAACAAAAGGAGAAACAGATAAACAGCAGAAACAGAACTTACAGTACCCAAACTCGTAACAAACAAGATTAACGGAACAATCACAGGCTAAGAAAAGTTATAGAAACAAAGATGACATTGTAATAGGTAATAATGAAGACCAAGAGTTAAAGATGGGAACAAGATACAAATGGCTATACAATGTAAGCTGCCCAGTGACACCAATAGTAAAAAAAGAAAAATGTTTACAAAGCATCTCTACGAACAAGGACCATTAGATATCATATAGAATATAAACAACTACATGCACAAGTGAGAAGAAACTCAAGGAAAATGAGAAGAGAAGACTAGGACAAATTCGTCAAAATAATAGAAAGAGATTTAACTAGAACACAAAGACTAACACTTTTTTGTTTTGTTTTGTTTTGAGTAATTTTGATTATTTGGGACTCATGCTTAATAGACATTGTAACGCCCCAAGTGCATGTTAGCAGGAAGAGTGCTGCACGACCTTGGCCACTGGACTGTTACATTTAAAATATCTCTTAAATATGAGTCAGAAAAAAATTAAAATTATTCAAAAAATGTTCTTAATTATTATTATATGTAATATTATTAAAAATTACATAGTCAGCTTGAACCGAATATAATTTACAACCTCCATTATCGTTGTAAAGCTGTCATCATAGTAGAATGACAGCGGTCTCAAGTACACGAAGCATAATGCCTCGTGGTCTACATTGGATAGATTACAATAAAATAAGATTTAATAAATTTAATACAATCGCATAATCAAGGATAGTTAAAATTAAAAATTTTGGAGATAATTATAAACTATGTTACAATCAGTCAATGATTAAAACAAAGTAAACATGAGAGCATAAAACAAATAAAATAAAATTACACTAAACCAAACCAAAACATTGTCATGAATGCGAGAGCGAAAGCAGAATACCAGCAAATAAAAAGAATACTAATGCCACTCACCTCCAGTAGGTCAACCGTTCGGTGGAAAGTTTGAGAAGGAACTGGTGGTGGAGCAAGGGAAAGCAGGCAAGAGGGAAGGGGGGAGGGAGGGAGGGGGGGAGTGTGGAATGGGTAGGTGGGGGTATAGAATCGGTTTCGTAGGTTGACCAGAACATTGTCAAAGCAATTGCTGAAAGTATTCATTTCTATCTTGGAATTCATGGTCTTATGGGTCTTAATGTTTAAAGTCTCGAGACATAGTCTTGAATAATAATTGTTCTCGTGATGCAAGATTTGCAGATTTTCAAAATCTAAATCGTGCGAGGTTTCAATTCTATGCTTCGTAAGGGAATTTTGTCGATAGGAAGGTTGATTAAGGTTGTGCTCCCGCATCCTATCCCTCACCTTATGTGAAGTTTGATCAACGTAAACATAGGGGCATTGCTTGCAATTAATTTTCTAAATGACCTTAGACCTCTGTAACTTAGGTATGGAATCCTTCTTATGTGAAATGAAAATTTTTTTATTGTTATCTTGTTGAATACTCGTAATTCACATATTCTTTTGAGATTGTGTTTCAGAAGTCCATCGATCAGTGGAACATAAGGCAAAACAATCGTTTTAACGTTACCGTCTAAACGTTTGTTGTTGCTCTCATTATTCCTATGCATTTCCCGTAACCTACGGCAGACAACCCTTTCAACAAGATTTAATGGGTAAGCGTTCCTCATAAAGAGACAAAATACCTTAAGTAAATTAGTGGACCAAATGTTAAAAAATCGATTCTTGCCACCCTTTACATATGAAAATAACGTTGATTATTAGCACTTTGAACAAAGTACTAAGAATCTCTCACAGCGCCTTTTGGTCCACTAATTTACTTAATCATTGATTGTAACATAGTTTATAATTATCTCCAAAATTTTTAATTTTAACTATCCTTGATTACGCGATTGTATTAAATTTATTACATCTTATTTTATTGTAATCTAGCCAATGTAGACCACGAGGCATCATGCTTCGTGTACTTGAGACCGCTGTCATTCTACTATGATGACAGCTTTACAACGATAATGGAGGTTGTAAATTGTATTCGGTTCAAGCTGACTATGTAATTTTTAATATGTGTGTTTTTATGTATTTTTGTCTTTAACCTAACTATTGTACTGATGATGATTCTAATTTGTTTTATCTTGCTATTTCAGGGTCTGAAGATGGAGGCAATTGTCCTCCGAAACGTCATTTACGTATTTCATTAAATTGTATCACAGGTGATTGTCAATAAATCAAGTTTGGACCTTTCTCCTTGTAATTTCATCTCTCTGTAATTCTATTGTGGACACCCTTTTGAATCTTTCAAAGGTATCAGTGAAGACAGAATTAAATTTTTTGTTTTTCTTACTTGTGTAATCACCAGCACTGAGAAGGATATATCATACACAGACAGTTGTCCTCAAAAGAGATTGTACGTCATACTCAAAAGTAGGATGGAATTCCTCATGAGCGACAAAAGCCTGTCGGTATCAACAAAAAAAATCAAAAATCTCGACAGGTATTATCTTTCCCTTTTATTTAGATTCTTAACTGCTTCCTCAGAAAGACACAACATGACCATGCCTTCGTGTTCTCCAGCCTTGCAGGTATATATCAAGCTTGGCTGAGATCTGTGCCAGGAGATAAAAAGCAAAATACTGATGTAAAAGGCAGAAACGGACAAAAATAAAAAATAAAAATCTACTAAAACAACTCCAGAAGTGCAATTAAGTCGTCTAATTTCCTTAGTGTGGATTGGTTTTATGGACTTGCCCCATGCTCTTGCTACCTACCATCTGTCATCACCTTAAGTACATTTTTTGACATTTTCTCAACTTTTCAGCTTCCTAATAGTGAAATCGAAACATTATTTTAAGAATATTAAAGAAGAGTAAAACCTCTTCCTAAATGGCAATTTTCATTGAAAAATTTGAAGCCGTTAGCACAAAAGCTACTAATGCATGCACTATTGCACAAAAATTACTAAAATTTCCGAAACAACTTTTCTCTTAATTTAGCAACTGGATTTATCCACATTCTCTTTATCAAGGCCCGGGAATTAATTTTTTTTCTGCCGAAAATTCCCCGTTTTTTTGTGCAGCATTACATAACTTTCTGTATACTATGTATTACTTCATGTATACGTACGTACACAAAAAAGTAAAAATATGTATAGTTCTTAAAAAAAAAAAAAAAAAAACAACAACAACAACAACAACAACAACAACAACACACACACACACACACAATGTGATACAGTAAATACTCAATACAAGTGATACAATAAAATAAAGTGATAAAATCGAAATGAATGCATAATCAAATAATCAATTAGCCCCATTCCATCGAACACGTCCATGAAAACTGCATTGCAATAACTCCAACCCTTCAAAAATTACAGAAGGTGCTAAAGTTATGTGACTCACCATGTATATAACATAATACATGTAAGTGATGCTTAATTTGGTGGATTTTAATGTTAATACTGAAAGTTTATACCACAAAATTTCATGGGCAACTCTTACGAGGAAACTATATTATACTGATAATGTTCTATTACGAGTTATCTATGCAGAAACATCATTGTATCATTGTGGATGATGTGTAGAAAGGTAGATTCTGTGAAAGTGGAATTGTTTTGTTCTAAGTATCTATTTAAAAAACAAGTTAAACACCTAACACTTCACAAATTTAGTTGCTGTAAAAATAACTCCTATAACATTAAAATTTCAATTATTTTGTAATTTGGCTATTGCCTGTAATAAATGAAATATAAAATAAAAATAATGACACGTTTATTTTATGCAGTAAAACTTGCTGAATGTGGAACATGCATAATGCAGAAATCTGTCTAATGTGAACAAGAATCGTGGTTCTGCCAAATATAAGTTCTACTGTATTAGATTGTATAATGCGGAAATTTGTCTAATATGGAAAAAAATACTGGTCCCTTGAGAATCCACCTTGAGCAAGTTTTACTTATTTCCAGATGAAAAATGCTGAACCCATGTTGGATGGAGCCAGACCTCCCCTCTTTAATTTATTCACAGCAACTACTGTCAATTACACAAGACTAACACTTGAGAGGCATTTAAATTTTGTAAGTGGAGTGTGTTCAACTAGCACATATTCATCAGGTTGGACTCTGCCTACTTTGCTTACCCTCAGGGGCACTACTGCTAAGTTATGGAAACATGGAATAGACTCCCAGACATCGTTGAGACAACTTCCTCACTCAGCTCTTAAAATCTTTTGCAATAGCTTCTTCGACAAATAATGAACAGGGCAGTTGGACTGAATTGCAAATACAAAAATATTTCTGAGTACGTATATAAATTTCTAATCTGTGATACACATTTATATTGTCAGTAAAGAAAGAATGCAGCATGATTGATTGTTTGACAATTTTCTTTTGTTTTCGCTTTTGATGCATTGCCATCCCTCTCACAGCATGTACCATTTGATAGTGAAGGATATGTAATTTATCCCATGGCAATTGAGGGGTTTGCTGGAAGAAGAGTGTACTCGAATTATGGCGTTTATCTGTAAAATATTTCAAAATGTTCTTTAGGTGACTTTACCACCCCTCCAGATAGTACTGTGCTAACCCCAATAGATAGCGTTTGAGAGGCTTTTGAAATACTGAATTGCACCCTTGTTTGTCACATTGTTACTTCTACAATCTTCCATTATTTTGTTTTGTAGTGTTTAGATCATCGACAGGATGGCTGTGAATACAGAAGATGTGAATTTGTCCGATACATCTAATTTTTGATCTGAAGGTAGTGAGTTTAAGCCTCCAGATGATACTGATACATCTTCAGATGCTTATTTACAGGGTGTTAAAGATAAAAATAAAGGACGAAAAGGAAAACTTTTCTGAAAATTAGAAAGCAAGAATTAATGAATCTTAATTAGTCTGAATGAAAGTGCAAAATATTCTGCATTTCTGATAATTTATGCATTTAATAAATATTTCATAGAATGAACTAATTATTTCAAAATTAGCTTGTTCCATGAATAAGGGCACAATTCCAACACTTTCAAATTAATGTAGATCCACATATTTGAGCATTTTAGTGCATCTCCTGTGCATAATCAGTTACTAGAATGATTTGTCATACAATATGTTCATATTTTTTATTTTATATGAAAAATGCAGATTGTACACAGTTTTTCTTAATTATTTCAAAACTGTGTTTTCTGAATTATGCCCTTCTTCCAGCCAACTCCTCCTTCGTTAATTTACATTTTTCATGTAAACAAATGGTACCCTTGTGCCACTGGCAATATATGAATTGTGTACTTATTGTATAGCTTCAAAAGATATTTCTAAACATTCAACTTATTGTATTAAATTTACATAATGCGCTAGTCTAAAAACTGTCAAGTGAAATCATCATATTTAACAGACATTGTAACTTTTATTAACGTGCTGATTTATGAAACACTTTACACCTATAATTATAATGAGATAAAAAATATTTACATGTTCACACGGTGGACAGAACCAATCGCCTTCGGGAATAACCATTAGAGCTGGACGTAAGCAAGAACAATGCCATCCTGAGTCACACTTGTCACACAGTAAGATCCATTCTGGATGATCGCTTTTCCCACATTTTTGGCAAGCATGTTCATCTGCTGGTTGTTCTTCATCTTCACATGGCAAACCTGAAAATATTTTAGTATAATACATAACATTTTCAAAATATTAATAAGTGCTATTTAAATCAGGATTACTTAAAATTATCCTATGGGCTTTATTTATAACTTTCGTAACCTATAACTTTAGCCATATAAAACAATGGAACAACACTCAAAGAGGGAACAAAAAATATTTTTACAATTAGAAACTTTGCTGTCTTTGAAAAGCAATTTAAAGCTTCTAGCTGTAAAGCTTGCTCTTGTCTTTTCCCTCTCGTACCATATCCATTAGCCCTGAAATTGTAAATTTTTATTTATCATTCCACCTACCTCAGAAACCATCAATAATTTCATTGTTTTCTTTAATATCACAATTATACATGGTAAGCCACTTCTAGTAAACCACAAACTCCTATTACCTATTAACATGTGTTTGATACATTTAACTTCAATGTATTAAGACACTATCAATTATACAGACTTGCTAAACCACTTTTCATTCCATCAATCATTTCCTTTATCTCATCACCAACAACAGAAAGTAACAATCTATTTATTATCTCAACTTCTCCCCAAAATCAAAATATAATTTATAAACATAAAAAATAATGTAGGATTTAACCCACTGCCTTGAGAGACCGTTATTTCACTATGCCATTCCTTTCACGTTATGTCCCTCCACACAATTAGAACTTTCCCGCCTATATGTGACCTTAGAACCACTAAAATATAATTCCTCACACAGAAACACCACAACTTTTCTCTCAGTCCACCTATGATTTACTATTTCAAATACTTGATTTAACAGAGTGGCCATTCATTTTCTGAAACACATTTCCCTAACTTTTCCAGGTTTTCCAAAGCATTTTAAAACCTATTCATTGATAAGATTTGTAGAGTATTTCACACTATTTAAAGAAAACAGAAGTAAACCTGAAACAAATTTGTCAACTCTTTGATTTCACTGTGATAAAGTACAAAAGTTTTTTTAAAAACAAAAACGTAATTAAAAAAAAAAAAAAAAAAAAAGAAATAGAAGTTCAGAAAAAAAAAAAAATGCTGTCCATTTTTTAAAGGAATACTATCTAGTTTTATAACTGTCTCAAAACTTTCCCTGACTCCCAATGATTCTTTAACAAATTCACTGATTTTTCCAAAGGGACTCTTACTTCCAAGAAACCAATGAAACTCCCAGATTTATCCCAGTTTTCCAGAAAGCAACCACCCTGTTTAAATTCATGACAAAGAGCACCGTGTGCTGACGATCTTGCTTCTCCATCTTGGCTTTTAATCCCAACTGAATCACCACCTCAAAGAAATGCTAAGGCTCACTGGAATTCGTTTATAATGTGATTCATTTCTAAACATTGCATTTCATAACTCTCAAAAATCTTGACAATTACAGGGAGCCTATTTATCTGCCTGTAGTCTTCAGGTTTGACCAAAAACTGACCTTGGGAATAGAAGTTTCAGTACTGAGGCAGCAAGGCACAGTTCCTAGCTTCAGAGACTTTAAAAATTCCAGAAATTTTTTTTAAAAACTCCAGTTTCATGAAACAATTTACACAAGATGGTTTGTTTAATTTATAAAGTATCTTTCAAACTTGGTTTCACTAAATAAAAACTACCCACTTTAAATTTTACCATTATATTATGTATCCAATATCTCTGCATTCTTTGGCACAGGAACAGTCTCAATTATTAATAATGTAGCATAAGTTCCAAATTCTACTACATTTCTCTGCTCAAAATTTACCATTTGCAGTTACATTCAGAATTTCCTAGATTTACTAATCCCTTGATACAGTTCCACATTGAGCCAGGATGTTTTCTTTTGATCTATTTTCTCCTTTTTTTTCTTCTTTTTCTCTTTCTTTTCCTGATCACGTACACAATTCCTTTCTCACACCTTTTGATATCATATCAAGGAATCCATTCCAGAAACCTTATTACTAGAGAACGTAATAAAAAATGCAAAATATGTACACACTTGTGTACTTATTTTTTCTAAAATACATAAGAAAAAGTAGGAAATATGTAAAATAAAAATTCATTATTGTGTTTAAAACTGTTCTCCACAAGCATTTTCCGAACATAGAACGTTGCTAATCAGTTTTTAACAAGCATTCAGAGTGGCTGAAATTAGGTTCTATCTCTACAGAAGTAATTCTATATTAGATTTCACTACACATAAGAATTTTAGTCAAAATACAAAATATGTTCTTAGTATATATAACAATGTTTACAAGAAGCCATTGTTACAATGAATAGCAGTACCATGTAGCCAGTGATGGATCGCGGGGAAGGAAGTTACCCCACCCCCCACGGAACAACGTGTAAGAGAATTTTCTGTAAAAAATATTTCTTAGTTTATGATCGAGTAACAAATGTGCTGTTTGAAACATGAGAAAAATTGTGGTAGAAATTACTTTTGTTAACAGAAATCCACTCATTCTTGACTCCGAGTACGTAATGAGCGGGGGGCGGGGTGACAATTATGGTGAAGATATGGGTCATAGAAGCCCAGCAGCACTACATTTGATTTTTTAAGAAAGATGATTTCGTAACATACAATGCAAACACCCATCTGAAATGTTCTGTTTCGACATATAAATATAGTAAAATATAATGAAATATGTAGTAGTAAGTAAAATATGTAATTATACCAAAATATGTAAAATAAAAATAGTTCCAATTCATTCAGAATGTTTTATAAACTCAAAACATATTACTGAATGCAGGTATCTAGTTCCTGTAAAAACATGTAATTACATGGAAATCTGTTCCCTACTTATTACTGATTCCAGTAAAGCTTTTTCCTCAATTATATCTTCTAGTATTTGCATACATTTGTGACACTTCTCTTTTAGCTAGTATTCACTTCAAACTTTATTGCTTCCATGTCCAACAATCCCAAAATGAGAAGAACGACCTGAGAAGAATGGCAGTTTAATCTTAATAGTGTTCTTGGCTATTACAAAAAACAGTTCAAGCCTTGACTTTGGCTGATAAAAGCACTTCTTTGAGCAACTGTTTCAATCCTCTATCTGCCATAGAAATACATAGCGAGTTATATGAAGTCTGCATTCTGAGGGGATATTGTAGTCCGCTGTGATAAATTCTTTCATAAAATTTCATTCTTCCTAATATTATTTACCTTTCTTAAAAACTCAACAGTATCACCACTCTACACTACCATTATTACCAACCTGTCTTCACTGAAAGATACCACTTAAATTATAATTCAAGAATTTCCTGATGAAACTATTTCCTCTACACCTTAGTATCAATACCAGTTTTAGAGAGTTGGTTCATATCTTCAGTAGATCAAAGGGTTGAAAATATGCAATATAACCAGCAATATTATATTAGTGTGGGCTCCTTCATCTACACTTCCTGTACCATTTCATCTCTAAGACACTCCAGACTTCATGTTTTGAAATACATTAAATTTTAAGTTGGGATTTTTCTGCTCCATTACTTGCTACTCACAGCACATTCTTTTTTGCAAACCCTCCAATTTCCTCTAGATACTCATTTGGCTCACTGTACTTCCTGTTGTTCTTAGTTGGAACTTTCATTAACTTCATTCCACATTTTGAATTTATTCCTTTATTCGAAAATTTGGATATTTATTTATGGCAATATCTGTGGCAGTTAAAGCTCCTTATAATGGTGTCTTCGAACACACTGCATTTGCTCCATCAAATAAATATATGCTTTGGTTCAACTTGGATCATATCAGTACATACATTGTTAATATGTGTAACTAAACATGGCTTTACAGCATCTTCACTCTAATCCTCCTCTATTCTGATAATTCATATTGATTTGCAAACCAATGGCTTAGTACTGTTTATTTTTCACCCAGGTCCCATTTCACCAATAATTGTATTTTTAGGAATAAAATGAAAAGTACATTAGAAATTATTAATGGCACAAAGGTTCCAAAGAAATGGAAATCTAGAAACATTAGTAGTTGTTAGATTCTAGTTGTCTGACTTCAGGGAATGCTTCCAAGGTCTTCCCGGGCAATAATAGAGTTTGGAAACCTATCCGCCAATTCTCAATAATATTATAAAAAAGTTAAAAAATATACTATACTTCAATTTAAACATACCATCTCTTGACGTAAATCAGCTGTTATGGTGTCATCCAATTAGGAGCTTGGATGACACCTGTAGTAGTGACGTTTAAGCTCCCAATTGGATGATACTGTAACAGCAGATGATCTGTCAAAGGACACTGTAAATAAATTGAAGTATAGAAACCATCTGTCCAAAGATGAAAAGTTAAAACTCAATATCAGATGTAAGGAAATAAACTCATTAACTGTATCATTTAAAGGCAAGTGTCCTTTGGACATATAATGTGCATAAGTTTGGAGTGTATATGTATGTGGATAGAAATGCTCTTTCATAATACTTTTATTGCCATGTGTACAACATATCATATAATCACTGAAATGTAACAATTATCGCTATTCTACATAACTTTGTGAATTGTTAATTAATTCAAATTTAATAGCCTTTTTAATATTTTTTTGGTACAAAATCTTCCAATGAAATTGAATTGCACCTAGTTATGCAAGGAGGAACCACCCAATGTTCTTTGATGTTTTGCATTGGTTTTGTTTTGAATGTTATGCATGAGCATAGTTTCCTTTATTCACACCAAAGTTATTCCCAAAAATTACTTATGTGTAGTAACATATGTTACTTTGGGGGATGGTTTCTTTCTACCATAATCTATTTCATACATTACCTCATGTAAAAGCATAGGTTGGTTAATCATTACCAAGTAAATATTTATGTCAATTTTAGCACATTATGTCAAACAAGACAAACTACAAATTAATTTTATAAGCAACATTTCCTATTTTAGCACATTAGTCATTACATTAATGCAAACAATTCCTTATTGGATATGCTAGTATATCGCATTATCTTTGTGATCTGTAGTTACATTTAAAGTTGATCGTTGAAACTATGAATTGTTCTGAATTAACTTTGATTCTATATCTTTATTTACATGATTGTGTTGATAGGTTTGTACCAAAGAAAAGGAAGGTGAATCGAAGTTTCCCTCGTGGTGCAGCAGAGAACTCAAAGCTTCAATTCTTCGCAAGAAAGAAGCACACTAATACTATAAACGTAATAATTCTCTACTAAGTTTTTCACTGTTTACAAATTTGAGATGTATATGCAAAATATTGGCTATGAGGGATTTTAACAATTACAATAATAATTTACAAAACTTTATTACTCTTAGTGCTCGTAATTTTTGGAAATGTATACATTCAAAAAAGAACATCAATAGTCCACCTAAATTAATGTATCTCGAAGCTGATTCATTTAATAACATAACTTTAATTGTTAATGCCTTCACAAAATATTTCTCATCTTTTTATAGAACTCCTGATAATGTTACTTTAATGTTACTTTAGACGATCAAACTCCATTTGTTATTTCTATATTTGACATATATGTTTCTAACATTTTTGATAAAATAGGCAAATTAGATAAACATGGGAGTGAAGGACCAGATGGGATATCTGCAATTTTTCTATGCAACAGAAGCTTTATTATTTCTCAAATTTTGAAAACTGTTTTTGACAAGCTTTGCATAAAGGTTGTTTCCCCTCTGAGTGGAAATTCTCCTTCATCATTCCCATTTTAAAATCTGGAGATAAAAGCCTCATAACGAACTATCGACCTATATCTATTTTGAATTTAATTCCAAAACTCCTTAAATCTACAGTTACCAATAAAATTAAGTGTAAAATGTTTCCCTACTTCACTATTAGGCAATTTGGTTCAATAAGTAGAAGAAATATAGAGTAAAATCTGGTATATTATACCCAGTACATTCTTAATGCTTTAGAAAATAAAAACCAGGTTAACAGAGTATAGACAGATTTTAGTAAAGAATTAGTAGTTTGAATCAATCACAAATCACTAGTATGAAAATTGAAAGCTTTTGTTTTCTCTGGTTTGCTCCTACTTTGGTTTACCGATTACTTTACCAACCGAACACAATTTGTTAAAAATCAAAACATCATTTCAGAAGGGTTCCCAGTTCTGTCTGGAGTGCCTCAGGGATCTCATATGAAACTGCTACTCTTTATTCTATTCATAAATGACATCTATCTCATGGTTACGGATGTAAGTTGCTCCAATTCGCAGACGATTGCATATGCTTTAAGCCAATCACATGCATAAATCACCAACTTTCCTTACAAACAGTGCTAAATGCATTAGCTAAACAGTGTAAATAGAATATCTTATATTAAATGCCGCAAAATGTATATTTATTACATTCTCTCATTTCCACTCAGTAGCTTATTACCAATATGCCGTAAATGCATTACCTATTGAATGTGTCTCTGATACGGGATTTGGGAGTATACTTTGATTCTACAATGTCGTTCGTTAACCATATTAACTACATGAATAATAAAGCCAACCAAATCCTTGGCTTCGTACAAAGTGCATGTGCTGAACTCAATGCATTAAATAATTTAAAAACGTTATATATCATATTTTAATGTTTTCATCCATGGTCTGGTCTCCATGTTTTCACATTCATTCTGCTAAAATTGAATCTGTCCAGCACAAGTTAGTTAATGGTTGAAAAGACTGCCAGCTGTTACTTCACGAATTGGATCTTAGTCTCAGCAGTTCGCTCAAGAAAGAAAGATACTTTCTCGGTGGCAGCCTGCAAAAATACTTCCACTGAAAATAACTCTATCACTAGAATAACTAGGATGGTTAACGAGATCAAATATTTGGAGTCCGGCTGAATGTTTTTTTACTGATTTGCGAATTTGTATTTTTCAACATGAGTGATTATGTTATTTGTATTGCTATCGTGATATTCACGAGTCATTTTTCTTAATTTTACATCTGTACTATTCTGTATTCATACATTAGACAAAAGTCCATCAAATTATAAATAAATACTGCAAATTCACCTTTAAATAGATTGTGTGGGGCGGCAAATGAAATCAGGCTCGATTTCTTTTAATATACATATTACAGAGAAATATTACTTTAAATACAGATATTACAAAGTTTAACCCTCAACTGGCGTGGTGAGTTTTTGTTACATAACCAGCCTCATGGAGCCATTATGACCCCATGCATTTTTTTCATTTCATTATGAAAATTTGTACAAAATTTTAAACTATTTCTGATTAATTACATTTTTATAGTATTTTCAATATCATTTTAGATAAAACAATTCATTTTTAATATATTTTTTACTTCATACCAGCATCTTCAAGAATTCTTGCTATGACAGTTATACCCATTTTTTATGTCTCCAGTGTCACTATAATCACTCTCCATCTCTTCTAGCCATCTAGAGATAGCAATATCATGGTCTGTGTCAGTACAGGACACAATTTTTTATGAAAAGGCCTTTACAAAGACAGTTGCATAACTGGCATGGTGGTGCCGCCATTTTCATTCACGCCACTGTAAACCAACTGCATGAAATTCAACAGTATTTCTCAAATCAAAAGATAAGCACATTATTTGAAGGTAAACACCATACCAATGTTCTTATTTGAAAAATAGGCAGGATATTCAACTTCAAAATTCAAGTGGGGTCAAAATGGCACCAGGACACACCAGTTGAGGGTTAAAAATGGATGAAGTTAAAACTATGAAAGTATGAATGATAGGTTGTGAACATTAAGATGATTATTCTGTTTCCTTGTACTCGTATTTTATTTTAATTATAATATTGTAAAGTTTCAGATATATTATTTTGTTATTTTGTATATTTGTGAGATGATGTTTTGTAATTGTAAATTACTGTTACTCCAGCACTTTATTTTGTAGTAAGTTATGAACAAATTGACTGTTAATTATAAATAAATAAATTTAAAAAACTTCACAGCATCTAAAATTAAAAGTATTTTTTCTACAATTGCATAAACATGAGAATATTTTCATATGGTATTATGTACATGAAGTTAGTCTATTCCTAGAGCATCTGAAAAATGGGATATCTCAATGCAAAAGTGACACAGTGCACGTCAGGCAACAGTAAAATAAAAAACTTTTGCATACAAAGATGATGCTTCAAAAAAATTGTGTAAATTTGATGAGCAAAACGATTGGTTCGCACATGATTTCTGGTACACTTTCACTTCTGAACCTATTAGTTTCACCAAAACAAAATAAATCTCAATTCAACAAAAAACAATAATTTGAACTTACCGTTTTGACCCAAATATTAGACGAGGTTTTTTCCTAAATATCTAAGTCAAAAAATGGATGGTACTCTTACATTAACAGATTAAGCCTAGTCGGTAAAGATTAATTACATTGTCATTGTGTTTACTGTCATTCCATCACAAAACTCGTAAATGTTGACAGAACAAAAACCTGCGAAGACAGTAAAAATATTGTGCTTATCTCCAATACCATGGTCGTGTTCTCAGCATCCACCGCAAATTTTTTAAGTAATTCAGACTGATATTTTTTAATGGGCCGGTAAAGAAAGAATCTCAAACAAATGGCATTGTATCAAATAAAACATAAAATAAAAATGAATGCCGAGATTTTGTTGCGATGCACATTCAATGACGGCGCACTGAGTCTTGGTTTGATGCCCAGAGAGCAAATCTGCACTTTGAACTGTTAAAGAAATGGAGGCCATAAACAAGTGCAGGGCAGATAGACAATCTGGCGAGAAAGGTGGGAATGTTCATAGGTAGCATCTGATGAAAGTCTTAGAAGAACGCAAATTCAATGTGTCAAACTTTCAGAGGGACCTTAAAAGTCAGATGTAGCATTGAAGGATGACCAAAAAGAAAAAAGAAAAAATCAACAAACATTGATACATGTGAAGATGATGGTAGTGACAAAAACCACAATTATGATGATTTTAAGGAACAAGAAAATGACTTTACAGCAATACATCTTCACATTCTCATTAACAAGGCAAATTTTCTAGTCAATAAGTCAACTTGGAATTTTATTTTGACTAAATAATAAGAATTAGTTAAAAATTTTTAAAAAATTCTCTGAAGGCCTCTCCAAAATTAGGGGGTCGTCTTTTCATAGTCAACTTCTATTCAGGTAAATAAGGTAATATAAAATAGAAACTACTAAATATCATAATTTCAACCGTACCTTTCTGAGCTGTTCTTGCTCTTCGCATAGGAGTAACCTCAGTGCCATCATTTTCCAAATCAGATTCTGGGGAGAATTCATGGTCTGACTTAAAAATCAATTCTTCATCATCTTCCTCCTCTTCTGATTGTTCTCCCTCTTCATCTTCCTCTTGCGATGTACTAAAATATTTACATTTCATATGTTAATTGAAACTTTTACAACTTCTAAAAATGCCAAACATTGATCAGATGTAATTTTTAAGGTGAACATTACTAGTGTTTCGAGAACTGCTTCGTAAGCTTTTTTTTTATAACCACACAATCACTGTTACTTTAAAAAAATTAAGGCACACAATATAAGAATTTGGCAGATACCACACACAGGTACAGATCATTATATTAATTTCATATCAGTTAATAGGACTACTTCAATTCAGATCTTACTATTAATGTGCTTGTTGATTCCTGTAGAGGATAAGCGAGGAATCAAGGATAATTTTTTGTCATTCTGCCTAGAGCCCATATATGAAATTGTTAATTTGATACCTATATTCAGTTCAAACAATCAACAACTAAAGAAAACTCCTGAGGTTTCACATTTTGATTTTGTGTTAAATGTTTTGACTTTTGTTGTTGTGTAAATAATTTTCTTGTATTTTATATTTATTCTTTATATTATATTACTTTAAGATGATTCATTTTATTATTTTTGTCATGTTATATTATCAGTTATTTAAAAACCAATTACAATTTTTATTGTTATTATACACAGATGAGTACAATTCCTTGCACATCTTCAGAATAGTATTGATGTTACGAAAAGTTTCTTATGGCTGCAATAATTACCTAGATCCAGATGATGATTGCCATGGATTACTTTCATTAAAACTTAGAGCTGGTTTCTTCTTTCGACGTTTCTTCTTTTTCATCTTTTTCTTTGAAGAAGCTTCTTCATCAGCATCCTCTGCAGTGAAATCTTCATCACTTTCGATCTGTAAGAAAAACCAATGATTAGTAAATTATTAGGAGGCAAAAGACCATTTGTAAAAGACACAATCATTATCATTTGAATCAAATCAATTTACTATTTCAATTGATTTCTTCAAACTAGAACAATACTTACAGCTTTTTTCTTTCGTTTCTTGCCTTCCTTGAGTTCCTGCAATTAGTAAAAAAAAAAAATCATTACTGTAATGAAAATTGGCAAATTGAAACATTTGGAGGAATATTCGTTTGGGATTTTAGAAAAGAGCTCCTCAGTTTCTGAAATATCCTCCAATCTATTTTTTACATCCATATTATTTAACCTCTTTTTTCTTCTTTTTTTACTTTCCTTTTTTTTAACTGCATTTCAGAAGATAGTAATATTTTATATATTAACTATTCCTAAAGCCACCAATGACAAAAATCCAAGCATATTATTCAGATATTATATTTTAAAGGACTATATAATTATTTTATTTTCATTTATTAAAATGATACATCAAATAATACCTACAGTTGTTCATATTGCATCACAGTATTGTAATAAACTAGAATAATCATTGCAAATGGATGACTGGGTGACACCATCAGAGGCTGTGATGCCAACATTTCTACCTTTATGTTAATCTTCCTCATGGCTGAAGTTCATGAGGAAGACCCCAACATGGTGGACAAAATGTTGGTATCAGAACCTTTAGAGCCACATCACCCAGACTGCCTCTCACATTACTGCAGAAGCCTGTGACATCATAAATTAATAAGTTAAACCATTGTTATGTTATACCGTAATACGTTAAGATATGTGGTACATTGCTGATCAAATACCCAAGTCAATAAGAGAACAATACCCATCATTCTATTCATATGCTTTGCCACAAAATCTTGAAGTATCACACAGTGCTACTGGCAAGGTTTCTAAACAACAGAAGCTAAACTTACAAGTGAAATTGAAGAAAACATCTCCAACTGACACAGAATCTTGATCCTTAAATCAAGAAGTTATCCATCATGACTGTATATAAAGCTGAAATAGACTTCCAACATCGTACTGGTTTTCATTGCCCAGTAATGGTTTCTGAAGATAAACACAGGTAACCTTTGCAGAGATCAACCATCAACATTAGTTGGAAATGGAATGGGCAAGTTTACATCAGCAATTAGAGAAGGAAAGGGGATAAATCATGTTGTGAAGTTTTGTCTTGCAGACAACAAATTTACACATTCTAGATAAGAATTTCCTAGATATCAAATATTCTGCAATATAGTTTCACCACTCTATAGAAAAACAGTCATGGTAGGGAGAGGCATTGCTGCAAAAGGTATATGGCCTTTAATATGGGCTTTTTATAGTTCCAACACACCTTGAAAGAAGCTATTATATGCAATGAGGATATAGTTAATCACTGCAACACCTGATCAATGAAGCAAGTGATTGAAGATATGAAGCAAAGCATTAACATACAATATTTGGAACTAATACAAGAGTTTATCGGGCTCAAAGTGTGTTTGAAGAGATTAATGAAATAAGAAAATTTACATCAACATTCATTTTATTATCATTAGAAACCCTATTGGGCAAGCATGGGATATTCATCAGTGTGCCCAAAGTATATTCTCCAGCTGTGGAGAGCCAAAAAGAACAAAATAACCTTCCACTGCAACTCCAGCTGGTGTACCAGAAAAATGTGGAGATGAGCCCAAGTAGAAGGGGTGGCCAAGGGGAAAAGGGACATTGCCTTCTCTCTCCTGTGGTGGCAAACTTATTCACAAAAGCCTTTGAAGTGATGGCCCTGGAATGTGCTCCACTTAAACCAACACTCTGGTATATGGATGATTCACTGGTAGTGTAAACCCACAGCCCTTATGCCTTAGCCAACTTCCTCCAGCACCTCAATAACCACCCCAAAATTAAGTATATTACAGAGGCGGAAAACTAGGACAAATTCCCTTTTCTTGACATGTTGATGTGTTGTAAAGCTTATGTTCATCTAGGGCACAGTTGTACACAGGAAACCAACTGCTAGCTGCATTATACCTGGCAACTAAAACAGAGGGGAGAGGGGTGAAAACCATGGCCATCAGAGCAACAAGTGCGATGAGGTATCCTTACCCTGTAAAATGGAGATCCTCTAAGGCACCATTCTAGCTAACAAGCATACTGCTAATACTGCAAAAAGCACAAGTTAATACGCTTTGAAAATCACTTCCCACTTCATCTGCCACCCGTTCACCCGAGTTCACAGTGAAATTGGTAAGACATGGTGAACCATTGAATTATGTTTCTGGGAACATATTTGCCATTCGAAGTGTGAGGGACATTCCAGAAGTCATGGCAACTACTTTTATCAGTCTATAAAGCTACAGGATACAAATCAGGATATACGATTGAAAGTGGCTGGAATGTTCTTTCCAATGTTGGTACTAAATTGGGATCCGGATACAAGATGCCATGGATAAGGGGCATTGAAAGATGCGTAAATAGAGATCATTGTTTTATTCATAATACATATGCACTCAACAAAACAGTATGCATAATACTCATACTCTTATGAGCTACTTCAAAAAAATCTCCCAAGGCATATACACATCTTTGCCAATGATGAAGGTGATGAATACCATTAGCTGTGTGTGATGCATCTACGCGTGCCACCTCTCATCAATGTTAGGATGTCCTCCCTGTTTGCAAACTGCTTTTCACACAGTGGTGTCTTCATTTTTGGAATGAGATCAAAGTCACCCGGACTGAGGTTATAGTATGAAGGATTTTCCAAGCTCTCCCACCCACACTGCCGCACAACATTCTGGACACAGGCTGCAGTGTGACTTGTTGCATTATCGTGGAGGAGTATTGCATTGTAGAGAAGCCTTGGGCGTTTCCTCCACAGTATACGATGCAGAGTGTGCAGCAGGAATGATCTGTAGTTTATGGCAGTGACAGTTTGGCCCTCACGAACAGGATGACACATGAAAATACTTTGGCTGTCATAAACCAAAATAAGCATGACCTTCATCAGTGAGGATTCTGACAAAACTTGTGTTTTGGAGGTGATGACACCATTCATTTGATTGCCTCTTTAGTTCTGGTTCATACATTTGTGCCCATGTTTCATTTATTATTAATTATTGCAATAAATGCAATTCAACATCTCATTTCCTTCATGTTGGAATTGCTCCAGATTGATAAGGCATGTCCTGTATCGAGTCCAATTTTGCACCTCAGTTAAAACATGAGGCACTCACTTTGTACAAACCTTGTGCATCTTCAAGTCATTCCATAAAATGTGGAACACTGGTGATGCAGACATACCAGTATATGCGGCTAATTCCACCACAGTCCAACACCTTTCTTTTGCTAGTGTTCGATAACGGCCACTTGCACCTCTGTGTGAGCAAATGCCGAACGTCCACTTAACTCCACATCAACAGTTGCTACGCATCCACATTTGGATGCCTCCATCTAAAGTGCAACAGTTCGATAGGGCAACACCCTATCACCCAATGCTTCTAGTAGCTCAGCATGACACTCACAAGCATTTCTGCCAGGCAAAAAGGTAATTTTTACATATCCTCGCTGTTCAACTTTAGTGACATCAGAACACAGTCTCTAGGATATTAACGTTTGCACGTGTTGTTTACTAGCATTCAAACACCATCTGGTGGGTGCATCCCATATTGCATACACCACATTTTCAAATGTATATTGTGCAATAACTGCATATGCAGTTTTTTGGAATATATAAAATAGTTGCCATGACTTCAGAAATGACTCTCATACATCTTATATAAATATAATATTTATATAAAAATAATAATTATATAAATTTATTAAATATTAATTATATATGAAAATTATCTATATAAATAAATCGGCTGCAGCCCACCATGCATGGAAAACAGGCCTTCTGGCCAGGCAAGACAAAGAGGTTAAAAAGGTGGCCGAAATCATTACACACACCCAAAATTTGAATGCTGAACAAGGCCTACCCTGCATGAGGACCTGCAACACCTAGCAGCCCCCTTCTCCCACGCAGCTGGATGGAAGGGGATAACATCCTTTATAAACCCACGCACAGTCTAGTTCCATGCATTTCAACCTCAGAAAGGTGGCAGTAGCAGATGAGCAGAAAAGTAGGCAACTGTGCCTAGGACACAGCGACTCCCAGATTGTAAAGACAATTCATTCAATGGCTAAGAGCTTTCACATTTCATATTTTTCTCCCTCCCTCTCCTCGTTTGCTTAAGAGTTTTCCATGTGATATTTTAAGTGTTAGTGGGATAGAAGATGCAATTCTTTTATGTTAGGTAACCATTACCAATAATATGACAAAGAATGTGCTGATGTAGCACCACTAGTTTCAAAAGTATGCTCTTAGACGTATCTTAGATGAGATTCTTATACAAAAAAGAGAAATTGTAAGATATAATTATATTTTTGTTTTGGGGTTCTGAAATAAAAAATAACTCTTTCAACATTCAATGCGTCACAATCCAGAACTACGACTTTCTGATATCCTTGCATAGGCTTGAGCAATGCGTATTTAGTTGAGGAGTTATGATTTTCAAACCGGGGCAAGGAGACGCGTGAATAAAAGCCATGCCTATACACCTTCCCATGCTCAGAGAGTTGGGAGAGAGGGAATTCCTCTACGGCCTCTGCCTTGAGAAACGAGAGACCCCAAGGTCGAATTCTACGCTAATAGATGAAGTCCCTCTCCTTCAATGTCCTGCTGCCATGACTAATTCACATGGCCCAGGGATAGAGAATTTAAAACAGACTAGCAGATGCATTCATTTCATTAAGAACATATTGTGTTTTTCTTAAATTCACAAGGATTCCATTTTATAAAGATTTTTTCCCCCTGCAGGATATAAAAAAACCAAAGATTTCCGTTTCTGCATTGGAGAGGTTCCATTTTATGCTGTGTAAAATGCCATTTAACTTCACGGACCGGAGAAATTTTCCAGTTAAAGTAGGTTTCCGGTTTATACAGATTTTACTGCATAATGTTTGTACAATCATACAGATGCACTTATGGGCATATATGCACTACACACTCACAATCACGCATGTACATGTGGAAATGCACATGCTCATGCAAATGCTTGGACATCAAACCCATCCAGTTCCTAGCATGCAGGCACATACATAATCGCACACATGTGCACACACAACTACTCACAGAGGAACGTTTACCATTTATTTCATTTGATGGGGAAGACATGTAAAAGCAGAGGAAGAAGAAGGAAAAAAAGAGGAAAATGAAGAAAAAGAGGAACAAGAAGATGAAGGAAAAGAGAAAAATGAGGAAAAGAGGAAAAAGAAGAGGAAGAAGAAAAAGAGGAGGAAGAAGAAGAAAACCAACCCGACAAGTTGTCTTATCTATTGAAATTTAAAAAATTACTTTTGGACCTTCTGGATCTTGCTTCCGAAAAAAAGTTGGCATACACTCAAACAGTCATTCTCATTTATTCCTGGATCAGATTCACTAGTTATTGTAATAATCTGAACAAAGAAAATACCTTTTTCTCAGCTCGAGCATCAGCACGCCTTCGACTTTGTTCCTCTTTAAGTTGTTGCAAAGTCATTTCTTCTAGTTTACGTCTTTCTGCTTCTTCTCGGATTTTCATTTGTGCAATACGTCGTGACTGACGAACAGGAGGAGCACCAGGTCTTCCTTCTTCATCTCCACGACTTTGTTCAAGAACAATATCTACGCCTAAATCCAGACCCATTAACTTAGGTGCTGTGAAAGAAAAAAAAAAAGAAATGTAAGTAGAAATAAAATGATTTCAGAGAATTAATTACCACTTTACATTAAACATCACTTACCTCGTTTTCCCCGATTTCCTTTAGTTTTCGTGGGAGTGACAGGAGTAATAGGTTCTACTTCTTTTTTATCATCCTCTGAGGCCCCAGTAGGGACTGGGCTGGCACTCTTCCCAGTATTTGCTCTTTGTGTTCTACTTCGACCTCGCGAACCACGACCTCGACCTCGACGACCACGCCCACTTTTCTGACGAGCTTGAGTAACTGAGCCTCCTCGTTTTCCTGTAGCTCCTGCTTCACTTTCACCTTCATAGGAAGACCCGTCCGGTTCACCACCTTGTTCTCCCTCGGAGCTACTCGCACCTCCCGTTTCTTCAAGAACAAGCGATTCCTCTCCCCTACTTTGCTTTTCTTCATCTTTTTGACCACATTTCCGATTACTGGGAGAGGCAGCCTTAATGTCATCAGACTCTTGATCCACAAGACTGTCATTATCAGGAATATAACATGAATCATCATTTGCAACATCTTCCTCACTGCTCTGCTCAGTGGCTACCAAATCTTTAGATCCAGCTATGGAAGTATCTGGAATATCCACTTTAGGAGAGTTAGTCTCCTCTAACTGGCTTTCGGTACTGATTGTAGCAAAATTATCCTGTTTCTCTACCTCTACATTCTGAGAGTTATTTCTTTGAGGGTCATTTGCATCTGAAAGAGTTCTTTCATCAGTAATAACAGTCTCTTTTAATAAGGATACCTCTTCCTGTTTTTTATTCAGTGTTAGTTTTTGGGTATCAGCAAATTGAAGAGTATTTGATGTTTCGCGAGATTCTTTGTTAGTGCTATCTACTCCCGCAAGGGCAATATTACCTGAATCTTTAATGCTGGAAGGATCCTCTTTAATTTTTTCTTTGGGAAATGAATTGTCATTATCAAGTTTATTTTCAGTATTTTTAAGTTTGCTTTTAGAATGTTTACAGTCCTCAGTTTCTAGTTTCTCACTGGAAGCAGAAACAGTATCTTGTTTGTCTTTATCTGGCACTTTGTCAACTTCTGGATACAAAGAAGGGCCTTCATGCTCTCCAGGAATATCCTGCTGTTTCAATTCAACACTTGCTTCTTTTTGAGGTATTAACTCTGATACTTCTTTCTTTTCTACTTCTTCAATTTTCTTAACTATGTTAGGTATCTGATCAGCCTCCCCCACAAGGTCATCTGCTTTCTGTACTATAGATAATGATTCTTTCTTTTCAAGTGCATTATCTGCCTGGACCACTTTCATCCCTTCTATTTCAGACATTTGTTCAGTTGACGATTCAAATTTTGCAACTTGTTCAGTAATTTGCGACTCTTCTAATGCATTTTGAATTGAAGCTTTGTTATCATTGCCTGGTACATTAGATTCAGACGTCAAAGAATCTAATTTGTCAGATTCCACACATATTTTATGGCATTCAATGTTCACAGAACTTTCATTTTCACGACGTGATGTACTTGGCGTTCCAAGTTTAACTTGATTTGTTGGGGTTGACCCTTCAGGGAGTTTAGTAATTTCATCCTGTAGGTTTCCGTCACTAGTATTCACAGGTTCCTGCAGACTACTTTTTGCTGCTACTTTTCTCATCATGATGCCCATAGAAATACTTTCCAGAGATTTACGACGTCCTTTGTTTTGAAACTCATTTTTCACTTTACACAAAGTTGTTGAAGGTTTAGTAAGTGAAGATTTAGAAGGTACATTTTTCACTGATTCTTTGATTGGACTCTGCAATTCACATATTTTATCAACTGTCGCTAAGTTTTGCACAGGATTTGTGTTAGGAAATAAATTTGTAATTTCAGTATTTAGAGATGGAAGAGACTTTGTAGAGATTTCAGTATCCTTGACATTTTGTGTACATTTCTCTGATGAATCATCATCAGAGCGAAGCACAATATCTGAACCCAAAATACCCTTTTCATTGCGTTTATTATCTGCATTGGGCATTTCTGTGATTAAAGGTTGAGCACTTTCATCTTTATGATGTGATTTGCTCTTGTTCAGGGAAACATCAGATGTTTTTTGATCTGTAGGGACATCTAATTGAGCTGTTACTGCTGTTTGTTTATCTTCCACAACACCCTTTTGACTTCCTTCACTAAAACTGGGAGAGACAGTTTTTTCTGTTTCTGAATGAGAACTTTTTGTGGGTTCTTCTGCTTTGGAAGATATTATCATCTTCTGATTACCCACATTTTCAACTTTCTGACTTTGCAAACCACTTCCAGCTTTTCCTCCTATTTTATTTTCATCTTCAACCAGGTATGGAACATCTTCACTCATACCTTTGTGCTTTGGAATATGAGAAATATCATTGGGATCAATTGTATCATTAACATTTTTCTTCAATAAATTCTCCTGTGATACAATTACTAACTTTTCTTCTTTCTGTATTTTCTTTTCTGGCTTTGTCTCTAACACATTGGAATTATTATATTCACTCACCTTTTCAGATATTGGTGCTAATTTTCCTACATCAAAAGTCTTTTCTGTTATTTTATCATGTTTAATTACTTTCTTTTCTAAACTAGATTTGAGAAGTGCTTTTTTAGGATCAGAAGAAAGATCTATAATTTTCTTTGCAACTGAAGATATTTGTTCAACATTTGGTTGTATTTCTCTCCTAAATGTCTCTTCATTCTCTGCACTGGATGTAGATTTTTGCAGTGATTTTTTCTCAGACTCTAAAGAGGAAACAACAGCTAAGTTTCTTTCAGTTGTAATTTTTGCATCATCTTTTAAGTTAAGACTGTTGTCTGCTCTTTCTTCTCTGTTTTGATTTCTTGGGTCATTTTTTTCCTTTCTGTTTGCTGAAACTTTTGAATCATCTTTATGCAGAGAGGAGTTAACAGTATTACTATCTAGTTCTGGAATCTTTGCTCCAACTTTTACTGAAAGAGATTTTCTTTCAGTCTTTTCACTTGTTTCACATTTTATAGCACTAGAAATCTTGTTTGTATTAATATCAGAAATAGTTTCAGATACAAGAGGCTCAATCTTCTTTGAGACCTCATTTTCAGCCTGACTTTTATTCTTAGGAGACAAGCATGGAAGTTTGGTCTTAATTTCAACAGATGAATCAATTTCACATTTAATATCATCATGAAAATAAGAAGGGTTTTCTTTAACTTTCTCCACTGAAGTGGATGGTTTTTTTTCAACTTTAGTACTTTTATCTTCAACTTCACTTGCAGAAATTACTGTTTTCATAGGAATTGTATGAGATATGTCAGCTTCTTTAACACATTGAATTTTCTCAGATTTAGATTTAACTTCATCTTGAGGAATATTACTAATATTTTCACAGGATTTTTTGGTAAAATTATCAGATGTGGCAGCATCCTTCTCTGCAGAAACGACAATTTTCTTTGTTTCAGTATTACCTTCTGAATTATCTCCTATGTCAGCTTTCGTTTCGGGAGTTACAATGTTACTGGTTTTGGTTTCACAGGATTTCAATGAAGGGCAAATAGAATCAATTTTTACTTCACTTACAACACTGACATCAGATTTTCCTTGCATATTGTCTGCCCCAATAGGCAGAATAATAGCTTCTTTAGGCAAATCATACTGTTTTGTAATTTTTACCGAATTATTATGAGACTCCATGCCAGTTGATAAACTCAGAGATTTGCTTTTAACACCCTTTGCTGAAATATTTTCATGACATTCTTTGGTAGGGTTATTGCTTGTTAGAGCCTTATTCATGGAAGCAGGATCAGATACTGTTTCAGAATGTTCACCAAGATGTTCACTTTGAGTTTTGCTGCGATCAACATGGGATGACTTACCTGCAATTTCACTTTCATTTATAGGAAATGTTTTGTTTTCATGAGCATCTGCTGAAGAAAGTGCAGATTTTATTTCAATTTGGGATGAATTTTCAATAGACTTCTGCTGTGACTGGCTTGCTGAGGTACTTAAATGTTTCACTTTAACTTGATCTTCAGATGTCGTAGTACTTATATTATCAGCTTTCTTTTTTAAGATAGTGTCAGATTGACCAACCGTCTCTTCTAATGATATATTAAGAATCTCTGTTTCCACTTTCCTTGCAAGACCAATGCAACTTTCCACTTCAGTTTTGTGAAAAGATCTATGAGTGGGAGAAGCAGGTTTCTCAGGAAATTTCCCAGTAGATTTTGAAATAGAAGCGCTAGCTTCAGTAATAATTTCAACGGTTTTTACTTTACACCCAACATTACTAACAATACATTCTGTACCTTTTTTAGAATCATCTCTATCTGAATTGAGATTTGTTTGATCAGAAGGTATATCCTCATTTTTTGGTTCTGAAAGTAGCGCCTGACTTTTCATACATTGGAATCCTCTATCAGAGGTCAAGTGTGAAAGTTTACTTTCACAAACAGCAGAACTTATTCCTCCTCCTAATTTCACATCAAGCGATGTCTTCTTTTCTTCATCCTTAATCCTAAAATCAGGAATACCTTGTTTTTCCGATTTATCTGCCCTTTCTTCAACATGTGTATGAGCCACATTTAAAGATAAGGATGATTTTACTTTGTCTATTTTCAAAACATTCATACTTTTGGTACCAATCGTTTTTTCAGGTAACTGTGATAAATGTGGCAATTTACTTTTGCTTTCCTCTGATGAGGCAACATTTTCATGTTTTTGTTGGGACCCATCTAGCAATGTATTTAAATTCATTGTTTCAGAAATTCTAGCATCATTTCTCACATTAATTTTTATGCGCTTTCCCAAATCTGAAGATACTTCATCTTCAGATGAATTTTTTGTACGTCTATCTTCATGTTCTGTAATACTTTCTTCAATGGGTTTTTCAAATGTGGAAGGAACTGCAGCTAAAATAGAAATAACAGGTTTCTCATCTAACTTGGGATCTGACTTCACAAGTTTATTAATATTCTTTTTTAGATCACTGGGAGATATTTTGGAATCCAAAGGCTTCTGAACAAGTGAATTCAAACTCTTTACATATGAAGAACTCTTAACGTGATCTCTTAGTTGCTGGTCAGAATCTGTTTTCATAGCACTTTGTTTCTCATTCATTGACTGTTGTTCAGGAGACACCAAATCCCCCTTTTCTGTCAGAGAAACAAAGGCATTTGCTTCCAACTTTTGTTCTTTTATTTCTGCCTTGTGTTTTGACACAGGTGAAACTGCTTCATTTTGAGAAGAACTTGCCAAAGGGTGAGGTTCCTTATTCAAAGTTTCGGATTTATTTTCTTTATCAAGTTTAGCAGCAATTCCATCAGCACATTTATGAATTATTTCTTTCCCTTGAGCACTGTCAATTTTAGATTTACTTACATCAGGATGTTCCTCACACACCACTCTAGAATTCTGATCTTCATTCCCAACAGACACATTTGGTGATCTATCACTCTTTTCTTTCTTCTCATCTGTCAGTGCTTTCTCCCTATCCTCAGAAACAGTACTCAACTGTTGGTGCATTGAATTCCTCTCTTTCGTATGGTAGTCTTTTTTAGCTAAGTCACTAGTTTCCATAGATGTTTTTTTATTTGAATCTTCAGTACTTAAAACTTCTAAAGTACCTTTCCTTTTTGCATCATTGTAAGATTCCTTCTCTTTACTGGAACCATCTGATTGTTCACTAAATACATTAAGTTCCTTGGTCTCTAGGCTTTTCGCATTTATGTCACTTTGCACACATTTAGAAGTATTCTCACCAGAGACGAGAATTTCACTTTTAAATTTTTTCACATGGGTATTGTCTTCATGACTAAGACAAGTTTTGGATTGTTCAGCAGCAGCAGCAGCAGCAGCATCTCCTTCCGTTTTTACATCAACTTGACTCTGAAAGCATGAATTCTTTACCAGAGAACTTACGTTTTTGCCACATTCCTTTTTTGCAACAGAGAAAGTGTGTTTCTCTCCAAAAATACTTGACGAGATTCCTTCAAAAACAGTCTTAACTGATTCTTTTTCATTTGTTTTTTCTTTCAGAAACAACTGATTAGCAGTCTCCTCTTTTTCATTTCGAGATAGTTTATGTACCTTACCCTCCAATGTCTCTGAACCAGAACTTGCTTCCTTTACTTGCAGAGGATTTTCATGATCTCTTTTCTCGGAAGCATATGATCGCGTTTCCAACAAGGATCCTTCTGCAGAAAAAGGCACACAAGATTCAGTTGGCTGAGGAATATTATTGGTTTCTTTGAGCTTGTGAGTAGACATAATTGTGTCAATACTATGTAAAGTTTTAGATTTCAATGGTGAATCATTTTTTATTGAACTAGCAGCACATGCTGTTATTTTTGGACATTTACCACTGATTTCAGAGAAATCCCCCTCATCATTCATTTCAAGCATTTCAGATACTGATTCACCAATAACTTTATTAGTCTGTTCAGATAACATAGACATACTTGTTTGTCCCTCTGAGGAGTCACTTTCAGCCAGATCTGTTTTCACGGAGTCTCTAGTGTTTGATGAGTTGATGCCATCATTTGCTTTCTTAATAGGTGACTTAAGTAAACAACCTGGACCAAAAAAGAATCCTTGAGGAGGTAATTTCTCAAGGTTGGCACTTGAGTCACCTGATCCATTCTTCTCAGCAGTTTGTTCTGAAGATTGGCATTCTTGAGTTCCACATTCAAGAGCTTCTGCCTCTTTCTCTGGTGTAGCACCCTCTTTCCTTCCTTGTGTCTCAGCTCCAGCAATCTGTAATTTGCCAATGTACATGTTTGCTTTTACATCAAAAGTTGATATTAATGGAGGTTTTGTTTTTTCTTTTTCTGCAACTATAGTAATTATATTTTCAATATCAAATTTGAATTTTTGTTTTTGACATACCTGTACCCTGGATTCAGTAATATTTTTACTTGGTCTGGAAACCTCAACAGCAGGCAGCACATCAATAGCAACATTCTGTTCTTCTGTAACTGGACCTAAATTTGTGTTACGTAATTTATCCATCTTCTGTTCTGATGTGTCGGCAGCAGTTGAAGAGGCATTCTGTAAAATACTGCTTTTATCATTAGATTCAGGCTGATCCTTCTTCTGTAACTTATCATCCCCGCCTACATCCCAACGAGATGGTCTCTTTGTGGGACTGCTACTGCTAGGATTGGTTCGACCACCTGTCTCTACATCTTGAAACTTTGGACTGAACTTATCTCCATACAAACTGTCTGAAACCACACCTAAAAAAGAATTTCCACAAACTTTTGTGCTTCCACTTCCTGCTTTTGGATTATCTTTTGATTTTCCATCTGGTGCACAAATAGTTTCAATGCTCCATAACTTCGGAGAATGTTTGGGTGGAGATTGTAGACATGATTCTTCTTTAGGTGAAGGTTTGTCCAAACAAAGCATCTTATTTGTGGCAGATTGAGGTTTTTCTTTATCTTCCCCTGGGTCAGGGATTTTCTTAGCTTCACATGATGTTTCCAAAACACTTAAATTCTTATCTTTAGCACTACCTTCCCGACTCTCATCATGCACACCAGTTATTTTTGTGTTTAAATCAGAATACCTTTCATTCTCTTCAGTCAGCTTCTCTACAGATAATGCTAATGTCTTTTCACAATTTATTGGAACATCTTTTTCATCTTTGGACATATTAACTTCTCTCTGTGTTGAACCACCTGAGATGTCAGATATTGTAGAAGTACTTGAAGTTCTCGAAAGATTTATCTTAGTTTCTTGATTGCTAAGTTCAGGCCCTTTTCCACTTGCCTCTCCTTTGTTAGTTGATATGTTACCATTATCATTAGAAACAGCACCCTTTTCAGATTGTCCTGCAGAAATCTCATCACTCTTGGATGACTCACGGTTACTCTTTCCATTCTCCCCTTCTTTCCCAGGATTTCCTGTATTACAGTCAGCCCCCGATCCCTCCCCTCTAACAAGCATAAGAGGTTCTTCAATAGCTTCTCCTACTTCAGTACTATCTTCACTGTCAAAGCTCCCACTGCCAAAATGAGACAGTGGAGGTCCAACAATAGGAGGCATTAATTTATGGCAATTCGCAGCAACTGTTTGTTCTAATCTCAACTTTTTGGCTTCATTTGTCATTAGGTCACTTTCATGTAACCGCTTACCCGACAAATTAAGTCTGCTCACAGATAAAGAACTAAACCCTGGCATTGAATTCATTATAGTTACCTTGGATGATTTAAGTAAATCAATTGGACGTTTAGTACTGAGATCAGTAGCAGTTAAAGGATGAGGAACAAACCTCTTATGGTCAAAGTTTTCCGGATTTAACTGTGTACGCTTGCTAGCATCTGATAAATCTTCTGCTACAAGGCTCGAGTTTGATGTACTGCTTTCATTCATGTCTTCAATTTTAACCAACTGCTGTAATGAGTGATCCTCCGTAAACGATTTGCTGGTGAGATCAATACCTAAGTTCTTTGAAATAGGAGGGTCCAAAACTCGAGGTTGAGACGTCTTACTTAAATCCATCCCAATGAACTCATTTTGAAGTACATTATCTTGTGAAGGATTATTTGTTGATGGTCGTGGAACATGCCTTTCTATTTCTTTATTCACAGAAGAGAACCTGTTCTGGGTATCCTCCACTTCTGGAACTGTCTTGACAGTGGTTTCAAGATTTATATTATCTGTAGTTCTCAACACATGTTTGTTGCTCTGTTCATCATTTTTCAAAGCATCTTCTTTAAATTTTGAATGTTTTAAGTCTTTATATCCAGAACTCTCCGAATCTACACAAGTCAACAAACATTTGTCTTTAGATTCTATCTCCCTTTCTTTAGATTCAGTAATTTTCAATTTACATTCATCTTTAGATGCTTTTTGTTCAAAAGAACTTCCTCCATTACTGTCTCCAGGTTTCAAAATTTCATTCTCTTTAGGTTCTGTTGTTTTTATTACATTTTCTTCTTTTGACTTGGCATGTTTCAATATTTCTTTTTCTTTGATTGCTGTTGTTTTTATTACAAGAAGTTCTTTTGATTTAGCAGGTTTCAATATTTCTTTCTCTTTGAGTTCCATTGTTTTAATCTTATTTTCATCTTTTGATTCAGTTGGTTCCAACATTTCTTTTTCCCTAGGTTCTAATGTTTTTATCACATCTTCTTTTTTTGATTCAGCAGCTTCTGTATCCCTCTCTTTAAATTCAATTGTTTTTATCACATTTTCATCTTTTGATTTAGAAGAATTAAATATATGTTGTTCTTCTTCAGATTCTGTAGCTTTCAAAACACACTGATTTTTAGATTCTTCCAATTTCAACAAACAACTTTCACGTTCTGGAGATTGGAACAAATGATCAGGTTTTGAAGGTTTCATCATATTTTCTTCGAGTTGTTCAGGATTCAATTCAGATTCACTGTTAAGCTTTGCACACTCCCGTGTAGGTTTTGCTTCTTTTAATGTACATTCGGACGACTCGGGAAGTTCTGTTTTATTTTCTTCGGTTTGTTTCAACATACAATTTTCTTTGGGATCTGTTTTTTGTTCTATCACTTCAAATTCTTTCTTCTCAACAATACTTTCTTTTTTGTCTTCTTCTTTATTAGCAGCACAACTCTTTTCAATATTTTCATGGTCTGGGATATCATCTTTGTCTTCACTTTCTTCATCATCAATCTCTTCAAATTCTTCATCATCATCATCATCATCATCTAGCGTTTCTGCTGATACTTCTTTCTGTAAGACAATTGCCTGACCAGTATCTGTTATGGGTTTCTCAATTTCAAGGCTATTACTATCTTCATTAAGAATTTCTTCAGTATCTTTCCGGAATGGATCATTAGAAGATAACTGTGAAATCAACTGCACTAAACCATCCCGATCTCTGGAAAGATAAAAATATTTTTACAACAAATTTCATACTAGAAACAAACAATTCACACAAAAATGGACTTAGTATTTATTGTTTCACACATATTCCTATAAGTACCATCTATGATCTTACCTAGCCACAACTTCCCAAGTTTCATCATCAAGATCTTCTCGATACACTCGCAAATTACAATCTTCGTCCAACTGACACCAGTAAGTTTGGCCCATTTTATCTCTACCTAAAGGTTGACAACGCAGCTCATCAGCACTCAGTCTATTCACTTCTGTTTTAAACTTTGTATTTAAATCAAACTGCAGTTCCAGAAGCATCTAGACATAAATATACATCACCATTACTACACATTATATTTTGTACAAGTTAATATCAATATATGAATATCTTACCTTAAGAATGCGTAATTTAACAGAAATTCGAGCTTTCTTGTACCCAAATCTCTCAATTTCCCATCCATCCTGATTAGAATATGAATGACAGAACTTAATTATAGCTTTTTCCCATCGCTCCCCAGACACCGATTTTCGGGCTTTTCTCAATAACTTTACATGGAGATCAACCAATGGTTGAGGAACTGAAACAATTTATAAAATAACATTAACACAACAAACAAAATCTACAAGATATTAACAAGAGTTTGTGACAAGGAAAGAGGCTTTTTCCTATTTCTGTTCTGTTTTAGTATGAGAGGAAACATTTCACAAAAAATATCATGAACTTACATTATCAATGGCAATATATCAACAAATGTACATTTTAAGGCTACTTGATTTATTTACAAAACAAGAAAAAAGCATCACCATTATTATATATGTGTTACTTCTCATTTATTAAAAAATATAAGAAAAGCAATTTCCAACAAATAAATAGAGCACAAGATATTTAAATGCTCTATTCATTTACGAGTTTGGCGAAGACAAGTAAATGGAGACGAGAGTAAACGTGATTTTTGGAAAGAAAATTTGTGGATTAGCGAATTTTGACAGCGGTGACAGCGATCCGCTATATTGGTTATATCGCGTAAGTTCGGGAAAGTGAAGTTCCTAGAGTAAGTGAATAAATGAAATATTATACACTTAAAATATCTTAAGAAGAGTAAAAGGTATTTCTTCTTCGTTTGTTTACTTCTCCAAAACTAAAGATGCGGTTGATGCACAAATTTGTCAACAACAACAAACGCGTAAACACAGTCGACGCTGTCAAACGAAAATTACTACTTTGTCTAGCTCTGTTACACGAACCTTCTTGCGAGTTTTCCAGCATTTCCTGAAGCTCCAGTATATTGGGATGCGAAATTCCGCATGATTTCGCAAATTTCTCCAAAAACGAGCAAATAACAGCGAAATTTGGGTCACACACACAAGAAGTTTCATTATCAGACGCCATTTTCACAGGCAAATTACTACTAACAGATGCATTTTTTAAGTTCTCTTGCAAATTAGGATGACTTTAAGAAACTCGTTTAACACTGTTCAATAATTTGTTTTTCACAGACACCGTTCGCAATGTTAAACTTTAATGTCAGTACACACAATGTCAAGTTTAATTCCATAATACAGGAAAGCTACACATTATGGACATGTTCAGAAAACTTGGCTGGCTTGGGCTCAGTCGGGAGGTGGGGGGACTCCAGCGCCCCAGCTTATGCTATAGACGTGAATCTTGAAGTTTACCAACGTCACCGCTGAAGCAGCACTAGTACAGCCACTAAGTTCTACCGCGTTCCACGAGATGTCGTTAACATTGCGATCGTATTTTGTTTCATACCTTCTTAACACCAAAGAGACAATAACATCAAAGAGAAAAAACTCTTCCACCGCGGTTTTCTTCAATGAGCTCTTAGAGTATATTATAAAGTTATCATAGAACGCCATTCATTCAACAACACCTGTTCATCCACAATGTTATGCTCTAAAGTGTACTGTAGTAAAGGAACAGTACCATATTATACTCTACTATACTTGGGTTTTTTAAACGAGGCATCTGAGGGTATTATAAAAAAATCTCCAAGATGGAATATGGCACCGGTTTTCGCGTCTTTTTCAGTCGTGCCGCTAGGATCACTTGATCTGCAGCACTGCTTGATACTGTCGCGATCATGTGATATCTTGCGGCAAGACCGAGAAAGACGTAAAAAGTCGTGCCATATTCCATCTTGAAGATAATACCCTCAGCTGCCACGTTACATAAACCCAAGTATATAGTACAGAGATTCCATTATGACGTCACAACATTTGGCGGGAAAGTGTTGGGTGGCAAACAGCTGTGCGCGTAAGTGATTCCTATTGAATTAGTCAGTTTTTAGCTGTATTATGCGATTGCCAAGGTTTGTGTTTCATATTACGTTTTTTATTTACGTTGGTTTAGGACAGCGCATCTCGTTCACAAATAGGATAGGTGATAGGATATGCATTCCTGCCCCCGAAGATAAAAAAATGTATGTTGAAAATCGTAATTGAAGTGTTAAAAAAACGTTTTTCGCCTAATCTAAATTAATTTACCCTGAGTACTTCGTACAAATAAAAAGACGGTTTTTTTAGCTTCTTATATAAGTTTTAATTGTTTAACCACATTACGCCTGGGTCAATCGATTAGGTCCAGAATTAAATAAATTAATCGCTCGACCATCTCGAAAAAAAAATCATAGTTGATACATAAATTTCCTTATGTTTTTGGCTCTTCAAAAACATGTTTTATTTAGTTTTATTGTATCTGGTTTTCAAATGGCGCCCATTTTTGTTTTACGCCGTGCGCCATTTTTTGGGTTTTCAAGACATTTACACTTTTCTACATTATTCAGCCCTGGGTTCTTTTAGCATTATAGAATAAAAGGCATTGGATTAAGTATACTCTAGCCGACAAATTGAAATATTGATTAACTGCCTTCTATGCTTTTATTTGAGAAATAATTGCAACCAAATCTATGGAACGCGAATGAACCAAGTTCGATTTTCAAAGAGTAATTTCTCCAAAAAGGAATAGAATCTCAGCGTTAATTTTTTCTGTACTTTCACACATAACAGTGTAAATTACGTTTTGTAAAATATCACTGGTAAGTATCGTACCCCTTGAAAATTACACCATCTTAAAAATTGAAATTTTAGATTTTTTTTTCTTCAAAGTTTCAACTGTAATATAGGAGACCAGACAAAAATATGAAAATTGCACACAAAGATCGCTATGATATCAAACGTCAGTAAAAATTTCAACTTTAAGATTAATTTCATTGTCATTCTTCTTCACACTGGTTTTTCATGGTTTCAAGGCAATATTTGACGGACACTACAAATTCAGACTTATCTTGTATCAAACCAAAACCTTTATCATATTTATTTTATTTTACGTCAAAAAAACAGTTAAAAACTGCGTATGACGTGCTATGAGGAAAAGTGAATTGTGTGCACATTTTCAAAATTCTGTGATCCCTACACTAAGGCATATACTACTTAAATTTTGAATTTTTGAAAGGGAGAAAAAAAACTCCCATGTAATAAAATCTATTTTCAAGGGTAAATAAGCAATAAATTTTGAATTTTGAAATTATTCCGGAAACGAGGAGATGAAAATTAAAAATGTATGAAAGATTGCAATTGAAGAATTGTGACTATCGTAACTGGCGTTTTACTCTTGTTAGGCACATTTTTTCTGATAAGGGAGGATACATAGCTTTTTTTTTTAATTTGTTGCGTCTACACGACGCAACGCGTCTCCAAGTCCCTTAAGGGGCGTTGAGCGCTTTGCACTTCTCGGAGTAATCCCCCATTAACGTGCTTTACTTTTTTAATATTAGTCAAGTCTCGTCACGTCGCAGTCAGTCAGTGCCTTTTATCCCTTCGGCCAGGGGCTCGACGGCGTTAGATCCCGGGGTTCCTGGCCGGTCACCCAACCATGAACCCGCGAGTCTCGAATGCGCTTAACCTTCGTGACTTCACGGAGCGTAGTAAACGCATTCGGCTAGCGCCGCCGGCTTTCCACTGTAGGAACGTATAAGAACGTATCAAGTGCTTGGATTTTTCCTGTAGGAGGTATCTGGAGGAATATCAATACAAATTTTGTCATTGTAGATGGTCTATGTCTCTGAAAGCAGAGCAACATTTTTACTTATAAATGGAAAGAACGCTTCTTTAAACACTGTTTCGACTCTTCCTTTTCCTTTTTTGGTGATTTTGTAGCAGTAACAACCAGGTTTTCGGCTTGAAACATTCTTTTGAAGACTTGGAGAACATTCTTTTGGACCGAAAAAACCTTTTGGTCCCTGCAGCACTATAAATAATTTACGGAACAAAGATCCATCCATTCTTATTGTTGGCATTATAGTGTACGAGTGAAAGCACTAATTAATTGAACAACTGTCTGGGTGTGTTTTCCACCAACAAACGACAAAGTCCATTTTGATCGCATTTCGCATTCAAATCCACTTCGGATTGTAATGTACGCAGAAAAGTGTGAGTAATGTAAAAATCTCCCTTTGGTATTTTCGAGAAATGCCTCAGCTACCACGTCCTTTTCTGTTTCGTCGTGAACATGAGTGGGTGATAAACATTTTGTTATTTTCCTGCTCCTAATTTTAAGTGTTTTTAAACAATTGATCCAGGTGTGAGAGGCGGAAAAATTCTTACTTTCGCTGCCAGTTCCTTGTGAAAATTTCAGGATCCACAGTCGCAGATCTTCATCATTCCCATTTTGATTTGTTGTTCTGGCAAGTTCAAATCGAGACCAAAGATTCTCTCACATAATTTTTTGTGTTCTCTAGGATTTGCTGTCATGTTTTCCACTTAATTCTTCCACAAAAATAGTTGTCGCTCTGACGTCACGCAACAAAAATTAGTACCAACATGTGATATTGAATATCGTTTTTTACCGCCCTCATTCAACCGGAATTCCACAGCTTTCCTCTTGTAGCTAATGCTAACATCTTCATTTTCATTTTTCACAGGGATTGGATAATAAACTGAACCGGAGGATTTACAGGTTGACTGACATTTAGAATCACTAGTTTCCGGAGATTCGCTGTCTGATTCTAATAAACACATGCTCATATCATCACATGTGGATGCTTATCACAATCTGTATCATTGTCACTATCACTTGATTCACAAACACTTCCTTCACATACATCGAGAGTTGATTCCTCATAACGCTCCACTCCTGTACTATTATTTTCAATCAATTCAATGATGCATTGACCTATTTCTCGTTCTTTTTCATTTACACTTCCAGTTGGAGATAAACCCTCGCCACGAAAGTAATACAAGACGAACTCGACTTTGTTATGGGGATTTAAAACAACTTTGCTCTGCGGGCATTGCAGATGTTCTTTGCGTAACAAGGAACTCGGCGCGAAACTACGTAGCCATTGTTTATTGCAAGGCCGCTGACGGAGCTGTCCGACTCATCCGTGACCTTCGGGTCCCTCGCGCCAGCTCGCCCGCAGTAAGGGCTGCCCAAACGGACCGGTAGAGGTCCCGATATTTTTCCTAGTTATTTTATGTGTTTTCAATGTTTTACTTGAAGGCCTTGCAGTGGAAACTGACAGCTAATATTTTGGATATGGGATTCTGATGGTGCATTGCGGGTGTCAAAAATTTCGAGGGGTGTTCCGACATGAAGGTTCTGTTACTTCCCTTGTAAGATATAGCGGCGAACCAATAAATGATGGATTTGGTGTTGGATGTTCGTAGGGTCACAAGACGAGAAGGTCGAGATATATTCGAGAGAGCTTTTGGAATCCCTGCAGATCACTACTTTCCTTAATGACATCGATTCAGCAAACTTAAGTGCCTCCAAGAGCGCATACTCCTCTGCAGTATAGACCCTGCACGAAAAGTCTAATCGAAAACTTCGCGTGACACTACGGCAGTAGAAGGCACATCCGACTTTGCTGTTTTGGGAGGAGCCATCGGTGTAAATGAAGTAATGGCCAGGATACGTATATTTTTATCGCCCGAAAGTCTGTTCGGAATATTCTAGGGGGAGTTAAGGATTAAGGGAGGTTAGTTAATCTAAGATCTATAATGCGCCGGTGAAGTTTCCAAGGGGAAACGAGGTTTAGGGGGTTTACAGGGTTGGGCAATTTTATATTAAGCTTCTATAAAAACATATGGAGACGGATTCCTAGGGGACGGGGTAACGATGCTTGCGAAGTGAAGCGCGTAAAGTGCATGCGAAGTCAAGGGCGTTGGGTGGCAGGCTGCTTGGCGTGAGGGAGTATCCACAGTGGATAATTTGGCGTCATATGCGGCAATCAAAATATCTCGGCTCAGGGATGGTTCTCCAGCCTCGGCCAAGAGGCATCGAAGCGACTCGTGCGGTACGCGCCTGTACTGAACCTTTTACCTTACTTTCCCGTATGGTCAATAGACCTCTGGCTCGGGATCTTTTAATTTATCAGATTATCAGAAAAGGGGCGGACAACTGAGAAAACACGTCTTCCACATCTTCTTGTGATAAGACTTGTCCAGGCGGGATATAGACGTTGCAATAGTTACCGAGATTGTGCGGAAGTTCACACGAACGCAAGATATCTGAAGAGTGGTTCGTAGGTCTATTTCTTTGGAGACCAGTTCAGTTGTTCAGTTTCTTCGCTTCTGGGGGGATTACGTGTCAGGTTTTTTCTTTTTATTCCTTCTCTGTTGAAGAGCGATGCACGAGTTCATGTGGGGCTCCTCGTTCCCTGCAGTCGTCTTGACTACTGCTAGAGGGTCTATGCAGGGCCGTCTTTGGGTTTGAAAGTACCCGAGGCACTCAGAGATTTCGGGGCCCCTAATTCTAAGTTCAACAAATTACGTTCTGGCGATCATAAGTTATTAAAAATTGAATATTACACAGTTAATAAGCATTTTTATTCCTCTTTTTAAGGTAAGGAAGGATTTGTAAAAAAAACTAGATAAACGGAATTAAATAGTATCTTTAATCTCTGTATTTTCTATAGTAATATTTACTAATAACTCTAACAATAGTAACATAATAAAATATGATTAAAAACAACACAAGCAATATTTACATAATAAGATCTAAGTAAAAAACAAACTAAGCATTTGTCAATGGTACTTTACCTAGTTTCGCCCGCACGAAGTCGTCAATTACATCGTCGAAGATCAATTCGTTCAAAATAGCGTACTCAATGTTTAATAAAGCTAACGAAGAAAGTCGTTCTTGAATCATATTACTTCTTAATTCATTTTTTATATACTTCAGCTTTGAAAATGAGCGTTCACTCGTACAATTAGTGACCATTAACGTTAAGAAAATTCTTAACGCTATTTCAATGTTAGGAAATGTCTTTTCAAGATTATCTTTTTTTAACAATTTATACATTTCTGCCAAAGATACGGTGCTGTTTGTTGGATGTTCAATGCGAAGATAATGTTGAAATTGAAAACACTCCGATATGAGCTCTTGTTCATTGACATCTGTGTTATAAAACTCAACAAATTGTTTACATTTATTAGACAATTCTTTCTCATCAATAAGTTTTAATTCTGATAAAAATTGAAATAGTTTACTTATAATACTGTATGATTCAGCTCTTCTATCCAATTCACTTATTAATGTGTCGATAATAGGAATATAAGTTTGTAATTTAAATTTTTCTTTGGCAGAAAAAATGACTTCGTCTGTTTCTGAGTCAAAATAAGTTACACGAGAACTTCTGTTTGTTACACGCGAATTTTGATATCTGAATCGAGAAACTTTTCTTTGGCGATTGTTTCAAAGTTATCAAATTCATTTCTCATGCCATGCAAACAATTGATCAATGATGATATCAGCTTTGAAGCAACATCCAATGAAAGATTTTCTTTTTGCAACGTTTTGTTCGTTTCATTGACTTTTAAAAGCACAGCACTCCGGACTTCGGTTAAAATAATATTATCTATTTTTTTTCACTTTCTTAGCTATACTGTAGGCTTCATTTCACGTTTCTGCTGGGTTTTCTTTATTATTTTCAATAAATTCCAAAGCTAATATAATCTGAAAATAACCACATTTTAAAACTGAGACTGCATCGTATCTAGTAGACCACCTAGTATCAGATAAACTTTTTACTACTTGATATTTTCCCAAGAATTTTCTTAATATATCCCAACGATGTGTTGAACCCGAAAAGAAGTTGTACAATTTTTGTACAAGTTGGAAATAACTCGTTGCTGTCATCACGCAACCAGCAGCTTTAGACTAAATTCAGCGAATGTCCAGCACAAGGAATGAAAATAGCGGATTCACATAATTGACGCAATCTTGCTTGTAGTCCTGAGTACGAACCTGACATATTCGCGGCATTGTCGTAAGTTTGACCGCGGCAATCATTAATTGATATCTGATTATTTCCGAGAAAAGCTAAAACCGTATTTGTTAAATATTCGGAATCATGTTCTTGAATAGGTATGAACTCTAAAACCCGTTCAATGGGTGTGTTATCTTTTACATATCGAATCGTAAATGTTAACTGATCAACATGGCTACAATCTGGAGTAGAATCAATACTAATTGAATAATACTTGGCCTGTTTCAACTCAGAAAGTATTTTTAGTTTTACTTGTTTACCCATAATCTCAATAAACTCATTGCAAATGTTCGCTGATAAATACGACACGAATCCTTTTCCTGGATTACCATATTTGTTCAAATGCTCTTTAAGAAATGGATCAAATTTGCTAATTAGTTCTAAACAACCCAAATAATTTCCATTCTGCTGAGAACCAATTATTTCATTATCACCACGAAACGGCAGTCCGCGGCCAGCAAGAAATTTGATTGTTTCAACAATTCTAATCAAAACACTTTTCCAATAACTGACTTCTTCATTGAATTGGACAAGTATTGATTCATTTACAGTACCCACTTTCTTACTTCGAACGATGTAATCCATAGTTGCATATCTATGCCGCAAACTGTTTTCATGTTCAGTAATTGCACGGTTCAAATTTTTCCAGTCGTGAAACCCGTCCGGAGAATTAAACGCCGAATCGGAAGATGCAAAAAGGCGGCATGCAAAACAGTATAACGCATTTTTAGATGGCGAAAATAGAAGCCATGATCTACAGACAGTTTCACTGTTTTGCAATTTACGTGTAAACACAGATTTAGTAAGATGTCTAATTACAATTTTCCCATTTCCATCTTCGTACTTTCTCGCTGTTTTTGAAAAATCACAATCTTTATTTTGAAAAAACATAGGTCCTTTCTGAATCCAAAAACATCGATCTTCTTCACTTATCTTATTCCATTCGCCGGAATCGTTTGATGTGCACCTGGATACTTTTGAAGAAGTCAGAGCATCACCTATATTTTCAGATGAGAAACATTTCTCATGCAATGAAACATCTTCCAGATGAGAACTACCTTCGGAGGTACCTGATTCTGGCTCCATTTTCTGGTTTTCTGATCGATTAATTTCATTCGGTGTGTCCAAAAGAATTTCTGGTGTGTCATTTGAAGATATACATGGATTTACTGATTTTGTAAAGAAAGATGTCAGTTTGGGTAATTTTTTAATCCTTTCGTTCTCCTCAATCGCTTTTTTCTCTTAGATGCACCGCTTGGATATGTGCGTTTCGACATGGTACCAGTAAAATGAAATACCAATGAACTCTAGAAGAAAATACAATATACTGTTATAAAAATTAGTTTATTTACAGATACTTTCTGCATGCGTCAAATTCACAGTTCACAAAAGCAAACATTTTCGGTGCTTTCAATTTTTTATAATGTCACTTTGCATGTTAAAAATTGGGTTGATATTTCTTAATCATATTGATTTTTTTGTTCATTTACATTTGTTGTTATCATATTTGTATTTAAAATAATATTTTTGTCTAAATGATTGATTCGTTAATATATAATTCTTAAATACTCTTAATTTTCAACCATGAAACTTTATTATACAAATTATAATATAATAAAACTATACACTTTTTAATATCCTTTAATCAATTTTTATTTGTTTCTTGCTCTATTTTTAAATTCATTAATTATAGTGTTATAATATTGTTATTTATTAGTTATAAAAAATATAATTTTATTAAAATAAATAAACATTGTGGTTTACAAAATTATACGTTAAAATGTAATTAAATGTATCTTGAACTTACATTGTTTAGTGTGTTCCGTCGTGGGTTCAAATGATATGATAAATCTTTCAGATGTTAATTATGTAAAGATGTTATATTTTATATTATACTTATAACACTTAACACTGTATTGCACTTGCTCTTCATTCGATTTCTGACTGCAAACTAAATTCATTTGCAATATTTGCAGATTGCTGCCAAGCAATACGAAGGTCGTTTGATAAGTCTGGTAAATCTGATGCAGGAAACAGATGACACAGATACTGAAACATTCACCTTCATTGTTTAGAGCTTTAGCCAATTGCTTCACAAGCCACATTTGAAAGGAAGCGGAGGTAACAGTATGACGGACTTGTCAGCAAGAGCTCTTATGCTTTTAGAGCCTACAATCCACTTCTACGTGGCCATTCTTTTTGGGTTCAGTGATGTAACCTTGCTCAACAGGAAGCAGGGGTACTTCGTGTAACCGTTGTGTTCGTGTAACCTAACAGAATACATATGACTTTAAAATCGCCACAGACTTTCACTTTCAGTTTACACAACATCTAAAGATTTCCATATTCTTCTCGTAAAATAACACAATGAGCAATGGGAATGGATGGAAGTTTGTTTTCATTGTGAAGAAGGACGCGCTGCAAACTTCGCTTGGACGCATCCATAAAAGATCTCCATTGCGTAGGGTCAAACTGTGATAATCCTAGTTTCAGCATAGCCTCCGAGGTGTTGCAGTAACCAAAGATCCCTTTCCAGGCAAGACGTGTGTAAAGTCTTATTCACATTTTCTGTACCAATAGAACGTCGTCCCAGGTGCCAACATGTTCCTTTCGCAAAATGTACACGCGAGTATCTCGGCAGATTACTTTATAAGTCAAAGATATCGAACAAAAGCATTTAATGCACTTTACTTGAAAAGTTAAGGTTCCTTTCCAAAATCTTCAATCGGGAAATCAGTCAGTAGGATCGGCCATTTCTGCATCACATTCAGATGGACAGTCTTGAAAGTTTTCCGTACGCCGTGGGACTGGTACAACAGAACCACGAAGAACGAGTGAAATTGATGGAATATTGTTTGGATACACAATACTACTTTTGTTCTTGCTGTTAAATCCTTTCACATTCACAGGACAGAAGATTAGTCAGTACTGTGGTCTGTAGGTTGTCGCCATACCATTGGAATTCCGAATGGCAACGCTGTTCTCTCACCGTTCACCCATTCTCTGCTCTATTCACGTTCTACAAGCTCTATGTGGTGCCCACGGTTTGTCTTGGTCACCCAATAGGCGTAGTAGGTCTTTCTCATGAACTCTATTTTGCGATGCTCTTATCAGCACGAAACTTCCACATACATAGCAAGATATCTGGATTGTTCTAAGAGCCACAATGTAGCATGCTGATATAATTTCAATGAAAATATTATCTTTTTTTATTGAAATGCATATTAAACACTGTATGTCACTACAGAACACCCATGAAGAGAAACGCCTCTTTTCACCAACAGGCGAAACACTAACTAAACTCAGACTAGCGGACAAACTACAACAAAATGTCGCTACTCAGCAAAACGTGCTGCATTGTTTTGCCACCTCTAGAATAGGCGGATAATACAGGATTGTCAGATGGCTGAAGGAAATCGAATTAAACTAATCTGGCAATCTCAATTAAGTCACTCTGAATTCATTCGTCACTCTATGAAGCAAAGTCCTCTGATTGACTGCTCCCTTGCAGAGATTCTGGGTTGGATGAGTCGTCACAACCACCCTGAGGTCAGCAATCCACTTTTTGTCAATTTGCTAATCGATGCGTGCTTCAAAAAGTATCATCCCATTTCTGTCGCACAATCGTTTAGAGAATGCCTGAATGCTTCCTCTACGGTTCGCGCCAGACGGTCAGCACTAAAATTTCTGAACGTTTTCTCTTCCTCGGCACATGCCATCAGAAGGAATAGCGACTTGCTTTGTTTTGCATTCCAGTGATAAAAACTTTTCAGATCGACAGTTCATCCTGAACTTATCCTTTTCCTGGAGGAAAAGGGTTGGGGAGGTTGTTTTGGTTCCATATGAGGGACTGTGATTCGTCTCCGAGCTCCCCACCCATCATGAAGCCCAAAAAGGAGTACCAGGGTTGACACGGAGATGTAGTGGGGGGATGGCACAGCGCTGCCCCAGTCACCCTGGAATTCAGTCCAAGACCTAGCCCGAGCTAATTGATCGGGAGTGGGTCTACAAGAGGCAGAGGCCAAAGAGCTTTGGGGCCTGCGAGGCGCAGAGACTTCCCCTCAATCACCACGCCTCACCGGTGTTCGCACATCCAACATGGCTAGAAAGGGTCAACCTACAAACATCCGGCGACAGTCGGGAACACATACACAGACCCCCAACCCCCAGGATACGGGTCGCCCTGCACGGCAAACACATGGATGGGCATTCAGCACACAGAGGTCAGGGAGGAATAAAAGGGGGGCATTGAAATAATGGTGACATGAAATGATAAGCAAGGGGGTGAAAGATGGAGAAAGGAACACGAGAGCCATCTCTGCATCCCCGTCAAGACGTGGACCAACCCACCTCGATAGACAAGGAACATTTGATATTCTATCGTTATGAACCCCGACCAAATGAAAATCTCGTTTTTGTAGATAGAATACAGGGTTTAGAAATAAAATATTTTCTCACTGAAAGTCTTAAAAATCGAATTTGGAACTTGAGAATACATTTAAAAATGTGAACAGTTCAAAATTATCCCATTTTAATTAAATATTTTTTTTTTTACAATTCTAAGGATTTGGAGTAAAAGTCAACTGTTTTATATTATCTCAAACTTACAGCATAACCTCTGTTACAGTACAAAAAAGAACAACGAAAGAAAATACATGTTTATTGAACTATTTTGGCATAATATACATATACAAAAACAATGCTTCTTCATGTAATATCATTGCAACTTATTTCATGAGAATCTGTTGTTATCCTCGCTTTGGCATTAACTGATGTCACAAGACCTGAGCCAATAATCTGAAAATCTTCTAAAATAGCATCCAAGTTCAAAACCATCTGTGACTTCTGAACTGGTTTGTGGCCACCAATAAGAGACACCTGAAAATGTGAACATCTATTAATATGTTGTACTGTAGTTATCAAAGAACCTAATAACTACAAAACATCTTTTAAAAATCTATTCTAACATAAAACTAAAAACAACTGAATTACCAAGTGGGTTTGAATATAGTTTTGCCGTTTACAATAAATATCCAGTATTCATCAACGAGCGTAGAATAATTTCGGCCAGAATAATTAGAGCCATTCTACGCGAGTCCCTGACTCCTTTCTTTGCGACTTTGAAGTCGATGTTTTAAAAATACTAAATGGGCGCCTTAACCTAACAGAACGGCCACAGAGCAATAATGTTCTCTGACTCTAACAAGTACTAACTCACATACTGTTTGGTGGATCACCTGACTCACGATAGTTGCGACCTGCCGCGGCAGGGCACACCGAGCTCTTGCCCTCTGTAGGCGACTGCGAGAACTCCCTGTCGCGTATAGTACTCGCTAGTGTATAACGAACTAAGACGAATGTGATTGGTCGAAAGCCATGCGAGAATAACATTTGTAGAGAAAGATGTTACGGTATACAGAAAGTATTACAGTGAACCCTCGTTAGCACGAACTCGCTTAACACGAATTTCGCCGTAACACGAACAAATCTTGCCCCTATATGAAGCAAAATAATTCCTTCAACACGTAAAGTCAGAACAGTGGCGGGCAGACAGACCAACGGGCAGACAGAAAGACCGACGGGCAGACGGAAAGACCGACGGGCAGACGGAAAGACCGACGGGCAGACGGAAAGACCGACGGGCACCAGACCGACGGGCAGACAGACCGACGAGCAGACAGACAGACCGACGAGCAGACAGACAGACCGACGGGCAGACAGACAGACCGACGGGCGGGCAGACAGACAGACCGACGGGCAGACAGACAGACCGACGGGCAGACAGAGAGATCGACGGGCAGACAGAGAGACCGACGGGCAGACAGACCGACGGGCGGGCGGGCAGACAGAGCGACGGGCAGACAGACCGAAAGGCAGACAGACAGGCCGACGGGCAGACCGACGGGCAGACACAGATCGACAGGCAGACAGACAGACCGACGGGCGGGCAGACAGACAGACAGACCGACGGGCAGACAGACCGACGGGCACACAGACGGGCGGGCGGGCAGACAGACAGACCGACGGGCAGACAGACGGACAGACAGACAGACCGACGGGCAGGCAGAGAGACAGACAGACCGACGGGCAGACAGACGAGCGGGCAGACACAGACCGACGGGCGGGCAGAGAGAAGACAGACCGACGGGCAGACAGACCGAGGGGCACACAGACAGACAGACCGACGGGCAGACAGACCGAAAGGCAGACACAGACCGACGGGCGGGCAGACAGACCGACGGGCAGACAGACAGACGCGCAGACAGACGGACGGGCAGACAGACCGATGGGCAGACAGACCGACGTGCAGACAGACAGACGGGCGGGTGGGGCGTGCAGACAGACAGACAGGCAGACAGACAGACCGACGGGCAGACAGAACGACCGACGGGCAGACAGAACGACCGACGGACAGACAGACCGACGGGCAGACAGACCGACGGGCAGACAGACCGACAGGCAGACCGACGGGCGGGCGGGCAGACAGACAGCGACGAGCAGACAGACTGACCGACGGGCGGGCAGAGAGACAGACAGACCGACGGGCGGGCAGAGAGACAGACAGACCGACGGGCGGACAGAGACAGACAGACCGACGGGCGGGCAGAGAGACAGACAGACCGACGGGCGGGCAGAGAGACAGACAGACCGACGGGCGGGCAGAGAGACAGACAGACCGACGGGCAGACAGACCGACGGGCAGACAGACCGACGGGCAGACAGACAGACGGGCGGGCAGACAGACGGGCGGGCAGACAGACGGGCGGGCAGACAGACAGACCGACGGGCGGGCGGACAGACAGACAGACCGACGGGCAGACAGATAGACCGACGGGCAGACAACGACCGACGGGCAGACAGACCGACGGGCGGGCAGACAGACAGACCGACTGACAGAAAGACCGACCGGCAGACGAACCGACCGACGGAACAGGCCGACGGACAGACAGACCAACGAGCAGACCGACCGACGGACAGACCGACCGACGGAACAGACCGACCGACGGGCAGACAAACCGACCGGCGGAACAGGCCGTCGGGCAGCCAGACCGACGGGCAGCCAGATCGACGGGCAGACAGACCGACGGGCGGGCAGATACAGACAGACCGACGGACAAACCGACAGGCAGACAGAACGACCGACGGGCAGACAGACCGACGAACAGACAGACCGACCGACGGGCAGACAGACAGACCGACTAGCGGGCGGGCAGAGACAGACAGACCGACGGGCGGGCGGGCACACAGACATACCGAGGGGCAGATAGACAGACGGGCAGACAGACAGACCGACGGTTGGTTGGTTGATTGGGTTTAAGGGGCGCTTCAACTACCAAGGTCATTGGCGCCCATGTCAAATTATTTCTAAAAAAAGATCAATTAAAGTTTATTAAAAGGGTTGCTGGTGCGACTTTCCAGCTAATTTAAAAGCTCATATATACCCTAAAAGGAAACCATCCATTACGCATAAAAAAACAGGTAAACAAGACAAATTTTAAAAACAAATCTGGGGCAGAGAAAATATTTATTGCCCTTATTTGTCAGATAAAATTATATATTCCGCTCTCTCTCTCTCAAAAAAAAAAAAAAAGTTTGAGAGCGCGGAATCGTCATCTCCGAGCACCTCTCGTAGAGAGTTGCCCAGACCATGTCTTCGTCGGCTGCCAACAAATTTCAAACACTGCAGGAGGACGTGTTCCACGGAAAGATCCGCCCTGCATCTATCACAGGTAGGAGGAGACTCACCTCGAAGGAGGAAACTGTGAGAAAAGTGGCCTCAAGACGAACGATGTACAAACAGCTGTTGCCAACGAAGCGAGGTGGTCCAAGGTTGAACGGTTTCTTCTAAACCCGCTTTGGATTGGCGTCAACAGATTTGTGTACTCCAAGGTCCAGACCAGACGCTGATTCACCATGCGTTCCAGAACTTTGCATACGCAGCTTGTGAGAGAGATAGGTCGATAACTTGATGGCAGTGATCGATCTTTGCCTTCTTTGGGAACTGGGACGATGATGGCTTCTCGCCAAAAGGCAGGGATGGTGTGCTCTTCCCAAATAAGGTTAAAGAGTCGGAGAAGAAATTGCATGGCCATTTCGGGAAGATGCTGCAGCATTAAGTTGTGAATTTGGTCTGGACCTGGTGTGGTTCTTTTCGCAAGCATTAGAGCAGAACTCATTTCAAACATGGAGAAATAGGTATTATAATCCTCATGTGCTCTGCTAAGAAAATCCAAAGCGCGGTTTTCCATTCTTTCTTTGAGAAGAATGAAGTTTGGAGCATAGTTTGCCGAACTCGACATGTTTTCATAATGAGTGGCTAGTACCTCTGCAATGGCGTCTCGAGCTGTGATAACCTGACCATTTTTTAGAAGACCTGGCACAGAGTTTGAGGAAGGATATCCTTTGATTTGACGCACCTTCCTCCTTACCAGACGTGGTGGTGTCCGGCAATTCAAAGAGACGTATGACCTCCATGATGCATTTTTACTTTTTAAAATGGTTCTCCTCGCCTTTGCTCTGCACCTTTTGTACTCGATTAAGTTATCCGCGATTGGATAGTGTTTTAATCTCGCCAAAGCTTTCTTACGAGCACTAACAGCCCTTGAGCAATCCGAGTTCCACCACGGGACGAAAGGGTGTCGCGATTTACCAGTTGACTTGGGGATTGCAATGTCCGCAGCTCGTAATGCAGCTTTGTTAAAATGTGCTGCCATTTCTTCCACACTGACAAACTCCTCCTCCGATACACTGACGTTAGCTTGGAATGTCAGCCAGTCAGCACGTCCGACACACCATTGAGGGGGGCGCGCCAACCCACGGGCTAGCCCATCAATGTGGACGATAATCGGGTAATGGTCGCTTCCGTACAGGTCATCTAGGATGGACTATTGCAGAACGGCTGCAAGAGAAGGGCTGCAGAGTGCTAGATCGATACACGTGCTTGAGTTTGTGGCGACGGCGAAGTGAGTTGGTTCACCGGAATTCAGAATAACCAGGTTCGCTGAGTCTATAACCAATTCTAATACACTACCTCTCGGACAAGTGCGGGAAGAGCCCCAGAGAGGACTGTGGGCATTTACATCCCCGACTATCACAAACGGAGAGGGCAGTTGGTTGATCAAACCCAAAAGTTCGTGAGCAGATACACTCAGTCCTGGAGGGATGTAGATATTGCAAACAGTGAGTGTGAGGGATGGAAGGTGCACCTGCACACACACTGCTTGGAAGTCGGTTTGAAGAGGTACCTCTGAAGACAGCAGCGAATCATGAACCAATGAAGCGACTCCGCCATGAGCGCGGAGGCCATCATCCACATCGAACCTGAAAGGGGAAAAACCACGAAGAGACAAAGGACGGCTCGGAGTAAGATGAGTCTCTTGGAGACAGATTACTAGACTATTGTGACGGGACAACAGCTTGAGATCGTCCCGCCGCGAGGAGTAACCATTTACGTTCCATGACATAAGAGCCATGGAGAATAATTAGGTTTCTTTTTTCCTCCGGCGTTGGGAGCCGGATGATCGGGATTCCGCCACAACGGGAGGTTCATCCGAGGACGAAACCTCCTTGACATTGCCAGAGGGGTTGGGTGCTCGCTCAGTGCGAGTTTCGTTAGGTGTTGTTGCCTTTTGTTTTCTATTGACCGGGTCTGAAGTAGGTGTTCGTCTATCAACTTCCACTGAAACATTAGAAAGAGGTTTGGTCTTCTGCGAAGGCTGAGCTCTTTTTTCAATTTTCTTGTATTTTGTCGGGATAATCACTCTCCCACCCTGCAGGGGTGAGGTATCCACAGGGAGGTCCAGTGGAGACACCTGACAAGCGAAACACAACTTGGGGGATAGCTCGTTCCGTTTGACAACCCGCTGCTACCCCCGTAGTCCTAACCTTCACAGCGGCGGAGAAGGAGCGAGACAGATCAACGGGGTTCCTTGATAGATACCGGTTTGGCCTCGGGAAATGATACCTTCTCAGCAGCTCGGATCTTCTGGATTGCCCTCTCTCTCAAAAAGGTTGGACATTGTTTGTAATTGGCCGGATGGTCACCTTCGCAGTTAACACAATGCGGTGCAATGGCGCAGGGTTCAGGTTCGTGTGTAGATCTCCCACACTTACCACATACGGGGGTGTCTGCCATGCACCGCTGTTGTGTGTGGCCAAACCTCTGGCACTTGAAGCACCTCAGAGGGTTAGGGACGTACTGTCGGACGTGGAGGTTATAAAAACCGCACGAGATCTTCTCAGGGAGAGTAGGAAGATTAAAGGTCAAGATAAGAGTGGAAGTGGGGATTTCTCGCCCATGCTCCCTCCTCTTGATTCTATACACATCAGTCACGCCTTGGTCTTTAAAAAACGAAACTAGTTCTTCCTCACTCTCCGTTGAAAAGTCTTCGTGGTTGACCACTCCCTTACAGAGGTTTAGTGTAGGGTGTGTGGTCACATCCACCTGGAGGCCGGCAATCTGCTTAGTGTTCATAATTTTCACAACCTGGTCATCTGTACGTGCTTCAAATAGAATGGTACCATTCCTTTGTCGCACTACAGCTTGCAGCTTTCCAAAGGTTTCCTCTATGGCACGCGCCAAACGAACAGCACTGACAGATTTGAATGTTTTTCCTTCCTCGGCGCATGCCATGAGAAGGAATCTAGGCTTCTTCGGTCGGTCCTCTTTTAAAAAGAAACTATTTAAATCAATAGTTCTCTCTGGACATCGCCTCTTCCTTGTGGAAGAGGGCGGGGGAGAAGGTTTAGTATCCATGAAGATGGATATTGAGTTCATCCCCGTGGTCCCCACCCACCACGGAGCCCAACAAGGGGACACTCCATCGGAATGCCAGGGTTGCCACGGAGATATAGTGGGTGAATAGCACAGCGCTGCACCACCGTGTATCCCCCCGCTCACCCTGGAGTTCAGTACAAGACCTAGTCCAAGCCGATTGATCGGGAGTGGGTTAGCTCCCGACCGCCCGTCTAGAAGAGTCCGAGGCCAAAGCAAGCGTGTTGAAGCCTACAAGGAATGTTCCCCAAAATACGTAGACAACGTATCCCTAAGTGCAAAGCAGAACGTAGCACAAGGTAAGTAGTGAGGAAACAAACAGACTCCTCAACCGCCAGGACACACATTCCCTCCGACACCGGTCGCCATGCACGGCAAACACATGGGTGGGCGTTCAGCATACAGAGGGGGCCAGTGAAATAGAAGAGGGAGAAGAAAAGAGAAAGGATGTAATAAAGGAACGAGAATGATATATGGGGAGAAGAAAAATGTCTGGTGAAAGAAAAGAATACTTGAGAGCCCTTTCTGCATCCCCCCGTCAGGACGAGGACCAACCCACCTCGACGGGCAGACAGACAGACGGCCAGACAGACAGACGGGCAGACAGAACGACCGACGGGCAGACCGACGGGCAGACCGACAGTCAGACCGACGGGCAGACCGACCGACGGGCGGGCAGACAGACAGAGAGACCGACGGGCAGACAGACAGGCAGACTGACCGACGGGCAGACAGAACGACCGACGGGCAGACAGAACGACTGACGGGCAGAGACAGACCGACGGGCGGGCAGACAGACAGACCGATGGGCAGACAAACCACCCGACGGGAGACAGACAGACAAACCGACGGGCAGACAGACCGACGGGTGGGCAGACCGACGGGCAGACAGACAGACTGACAGACAGACAGACAGACCGACGGGGAGACAGACCGACGCGCAGCCAGACAGACCGACGGGCAGACCGGCAGACAACGACCGACGGGCAGACGAACCGACCGACGGAACAGGCCGACGGACAGACAGACCGATGGGCAGACCGACCGACGGACAGACCGACCGACCGACGGGCAGACAAACCGACCGACGGAACAGGCCGTCGGGCAGACAGACCGACGGGCAGCCAGACCAACGGGCAGCCAGATCGACGGGCGGGCAGACACAGACAGACCGACGGGCGGGCAGAAAGACAGACCGACGGGCAGACCGACAAACCGACGGGCAGACAGACCGACGGACAGACAAACCGACGCGTAGACAGAACGACCGACGGGCAGACAGACAGACCGAAGGGGCAGACAGACAGACAGACCGACGGGCAGAAAGACCGACGGACACAGACACACCGGACAGAAAGACCGACGGACACAGACAGACCGACGGACAGAAAGACCGACGGACAGGCCGATCGACGGACAGACCGACCGACGGAACAGATCGACCGACCGGCAGACGAACCGACCTACGGAACAGGTCGACGGACAGACAGACCGACGGGCTGACCGACCGACGGACAGACCGACCGACGGAACAGACCGACCGATCGACGGGCAGAAAAACCGACCGAAGGAACAGGCCGTCGGGCAGACAGACCGACGGGCAGGCAAACCGACGGGCAGACAGATCGACGGGCAGAGACCGACGGGTGGGCAGACACAGACCGACGGGCAGACAGACAGATCGACGGGGGTGCAGGCAGACAGATCGACGGACAGACAGAGACCGACGGGCAGACAGTCAGACAGACTGGCGGGCACACGATTGGGCGGGCGGGCAGACAGACCGACGGGCTGACAGACAGACAGACCGACGGGCAGCCAGACAGACAGACCGACGGGCAGCCAGACAGACACCGACGGGCACAGACAGCCACACAGACCGACAGACAGCCACACAGACCGACGGGCAGACAGACAGACCGACGGGCAGACAGACAGACCGACGGGCAGACAGACAGACTGACTGGCGGGCACACGACCGACGGGCAGACAGAACGACCAACGGGCAGACAGAAAGACCGACGTGCAGACAGATCGAGGGGCGGGCAGGCAGACAGACCGACGGGCAGACAGACAGACCGACGGGCAGACAGACAGACTGACTGGCGGGCACACGACCGACGGGCAGACAGAACGACCAACGGGCAGACAGAAAGACCGACGTGCAGACAGATCGAGGGGCGGGCAGGCAGACAGACCGACGGGCAGACAGACAGACCGACGGGCAGACAGACAGACTGACTGGCGGGCACACGACCGACGGGCAGACAGAACGACCAACGGGCAGACAGAAAGACCGACGTGCAGACAGATCGAGGGGCGGGCAGGCAGACAGACCGACGGGCAGACATACAGACCGACGGGCAGTCAGAGAGACTGACGGGCAAACGACCGACGGGCAGAGACAGACACACCGACGGGCAGACAGACAGACCGACGGGTGGGCGGGCGGGCAGACAGACAGACCGACGGTCAGCCAGACAGACCGACGGGCAGCCAGACACAGACAGACGGGCTGACAGACAGCCCGAGGGCAGCCAGACAGCCACACAGACCGACGGGCAGACAGACAGACCGACGGGCAGACAACGACCGACGGGCAGACAGAACGACCGACGGGCAGACAGAAAGACCGACGGGCAGACAGACAGACCGACGGGCAGACAGACAGACCGACGGGCAGACAGACAGACCGATGGGCAGACAGAAAGACCTACGGGCAGACAGACAGACGTGTAGACAGACAGACCGACGGACAGCACGACCGACGGAGAGACAGACCGATGGACAGGCAGATCGACGGACGGACAGACCGACGGACAGACAGACCGACGGACAGACCGACCGACGGACAGACCGACCGACGGACAGACCGACCGACGGACAGACCGACCGAAGGACAGCCCGACCGACGGAACAGACCGACCGACGGAACAGACCGACCGACTGGGAGACGAACTGACCGACGGAACAGGCTAACAGACAGAGACCGACCGACGGGCAGAGAAACCGACCGGAACAGGCCGTCGGGCAGACCGACGGGCAGCCAGGCCGACGGGCAGGCAGATCGACGGGCAGACAGACAGACAGACCGACGGACAGACCGACGGAACAGACAGACCGACCGACGGAACAGACAGACCGACCGACGGAACAGACCGACCGACGAACCGACCGACCCACTGACTGAACAGACCGACCCACTGACGGAACAGACAGACCGACCGACCGACGGAACAGACAGACCGACCGACCGACCGACGGAACAGACAGACCGACCGACCGACGGAACAGACAGACCGACCGACCGACGGAACAGACAGACCGACCGACCGACGGAACAGACAGACCGACCGACCGACGGAACAGACAGACCGACCGACCGACGGGACAGACAGACCGACCGACCGACGGGACGGACAGACAGACAGACAGACCGACCGACCGACCGACGGGACAGACAGACCGACCGACCGACCGACCGACGGGACAGACAGACCGACCGACGGAACAGGCAGACCGACCGACCGACGGAACTGGCAGACCGACCGACCGACGGAACAGGCAGACCGACCGACCGACCGACCGAACAGGCAGACCGACCGACCGACCGACGGAACAGACAGACAGACCGACGGAACAGACAGACAGACCGACGGAACAGACAGACAGACAGACCGACGGACAGACCGACCGACGGACAGACAGAACGACGGACAGACAGAACGACGGACAGACCGAACGACGGGCAGGCCGAACGACAGTCAGACCGACCGACGGACACATTTATTTTTACTTAAGTGCGGCAAAAAATTGTGCCCAAAAATCGCAGTTTTCCATCGTAAGATTACAATACTTTTTATGAAGGCGAGGAAGTGAACTAGAGGTGTTACAACAGCACATACTTTCTGTGATTATGCGAAAGGATATGTAAAAATGTCAATATCTGCTCTCACTACAGACAACACTAAAAAATTAATTCAAACAAAGCACCTGCAGTGCATATGTATTTATGCAAATTGGTTGAAAGAAAATACATGAATACATTGAGAACACAAACTGTAGAATAGAGCAATATTTACTCTCAATATTTTTCACATCCTTTTGATCCATTTTTCTTTTGGATACAGGAAACCTGTTTATTTCATTAATTTCAAGCAACAATTACAAGAAAACTACTAGTTAAAAAAGAAAAGAAAAACTCTTAAATGAGCTGATTTTTTTGAACACATTTGATTAAAGGCAAAGAGCCCGATCTTCAATTTTGTAGTTTTCAAATGTAACGTTTTTGCAATTTTTGAGTTGAATGATTGTGAGACCTGTGCCATTTCTTGACCTAATTGATGTATTGACATAAAATTACATTTTATAACATCATAGACTTGATCAGAATCATTATCCCAAATATTAGATGTGTAAATAATCTCTTCATCTTCAAATATGCATATTTGTAGGTTGTATTTATTAAATAAAATTTACTTTAACAGATTGAAGAAAAAAACAATCACTTACTTTGAAATCTTGTGTTTGCGCAATCAAAGGTTTCCACACAACACCAATGATATTTCCTCCATACTGATCATGGAAAAACAAAGCATAATTGTCATATCCTTCCTAAAAGAGAAAAATAAATTAGATTTTGTTATCAATTATTAAATTTTTGAAAAAAACAAGGCAGTAACGAAAATATTTTTACCCTCAGTTCAGCAAGATAAAACTGTACCGGATCAAAGTCCACTATTGGAATTTTTGCTTCCAGCCTGTTCCGATGTCTTCTCAGTTCCAAAGATTTACCAGAGATTTCTGGGTCAATATTTTCATGAATACGATTTAACTTTGCTATGTCCAACCTAATTATGACATCATACTCCTTCAGATTGGGTCTGAAAATTGGCTGTAACACATAAGATAGTCAAAACTTGACCTCAGACAATGTGATGCAAGAGTTAGTAACAATTAAAAATATTATTCACAATCATGGGTTTACAAAGACAGATGTTTCTAGTATTAAAGCTAGATCTTCTGTGTATGTTCTTGATTTCATTGATTATGCAACAGGAATTAATGTTGAATCAGCAAATAAGTTAAACAAATCTACTATTATAACAAAAGATAGTCGCAGAGAAATTAACAACTCAAAATTGTTAGACATTATAAGTAATGTGAATTGGAATTTCATTTATGAGGGTACATGTATAGAATCTATAGTAAATAACTTTCTTCTCAGGATAAAGAATGCACTTGTAAAATCTAAGAAAACCGTTAGAAGGAAATGTAGAAACAAACCTAGAGAAAGCTGGATAACTAAGGGTTTAATCAGGTATGGAAAACAAAAAATTAATTAAGAAAATGAAAGCTAAGCCATTAAAAATCGTAAATTGTTTAAAAGTGAAATAAACTTGCCATGTAAAATATAAATACAGGTAGATTTAATAAAAAAAAAAATATTTTTTTTTTGCTTGTTTCAGATTCTCAACAAATACGCTTCAGATATGTTCACTCTTTTCCTTACTGCTTTAAATAAATATTAATAAATTATTAATTCCGCATTTGAAGAAAAAATATTATTATTACTGCAATAATGTAATAATAGTCCGTGCATAATAATAATTGGTTAAATAGTCAGTGAAAGATAAGTGACTGGTTGGTGATCACAGCTTCTCTTTTCAACCCATTTATCTCCACCTTCACTACAAAAGTTTTGGAAATTCCTCGCAAACAAATGATTGACAGATTGGTACTCGATAAAGAGGAAAAGGAAATTATTTATTATGAAGAAGAATGAGTAAATCCAATTCTTCTTCACATAAAATGTTAATATTTGGGGTAAAAACAACCACACTTTATCAAGTGCCTGAAGACCTTCGCTAACAAATCGTCATAGTCTTTTACAGCACTTCATGAATACTTTAAATGTCCATTTTCAATTTTCAATTTGTGCCACAGTGCGCACTTCCGTGTGAAAGATTGCCACTGGGCCATTATCCCCTCTCTCTCTTCCTTCATGACGACGCTATTTGTAGCTCCCTCTCGCTTACATCTGTAGAGTTTGGCCCTTTCTTGTGCCATAAGATATATAGGGGGCATGTTGGCTATTACACACACAGTTTCATATGAAATCGTGCAAAATGCCCAGGCCACACTCAAGGCAGACCTTCTATACACTGGGTGGTATGAATAAAAAAGAAGCATTTGCTCCAAGTATCTTCTCATGAGCATGAGCATTTATTCTTAATGATGTTTTTGGGAAAGTTGAAAGAACATTTTTAATGGTACTCTTGTTCAGAATAGACTTAAAAAAATTCTGGATCATAATCCTGAAACTATAATTAAATCAGACAGTTGAGGAAACTACCCTGAAATTTTGCACAAGTCCACGAATAGTGTTTTTTTTATAGGAATAGGAATTTTGTTGTTCTATTCAAATGTTATCTGCACGATGTAATGGGTGTACTGGTCATGAAGAAAGATCTTCCTCATTTTTAAGAAAATTGCATTCAATCACAAAAAGATATCTTAAAATGTGGATAAATGTAAGTACCAGGTACAAGGTGAACATGGCTTGTATAAATTTTCCCATGTATTGTAAAAATAATGCTCTAATACTTAAATTCATACAGAGACTTGCGCCAGAACTGTGTTACAATAGTCCTAAGTTAAATGAACAATATAATTCAAAGTGGCGGTTACAGGAAAACAAAATTTTAAATTCTTCTATGAAGGACAAATTTTGGGAACAACATCAGAACAGCTCCAACCTAAAAAAAATTGAAAATAACTTAACCTTCTTTGTAAAACCGTAAGTTCTTAATGTTTTTTATCAGCCAGATTAACCAACTTCAAAGAGCTTTCTCTAGAACAGAAAATTAAATAAAATACGAAAATTAGAGCCTAAAAACAAAACCCCTGCAATAAATAACGATAATTCAAACATATTTTACAATCTTCCTGACAGACAGACCGACGGGGAGACAGACAGACCGACGGGCAGAAAGACCGACGGACACAGACAGACCGACGGACAGGCCGACCGACGGACAGACCGACCGACCGACGGAACAGATCGACCGACCGGCAGACGAACCGACCGACGGAACAGGTCGACGGACAGACAGACCGACGACCATCCCAATCGAGGTTGTTAAGAAAGTTAATTTAGACAATTTTAATTTTCCTATTACTGAACACAATAAACAAGAGGTCATTGAAAATACCTTGAAATAAATAAAAACTCGGCTCAACACGCCTCAAAATACAAGAAACAACCCGTCATAAAATTTCCAATGTTTTAAGACAATGAGAGTATACACTAGCTATAAGGCTTTCAGATATTACCATTAAAGGAGATGGAAAAATCTGTCACAGGCAATGCAGTTGCTTTCAGGAATTCATGGAAGTCTATGGAGAGGCTTTGTTCAGAAATCTGTGATTAAGGTAAGGTGACAAGATAACATAATTATTTTACAAGCAAGTATAGAGACTGATGTCATATTGAGTTGTAAACCTCAAATAAAAAGTTTGTTGTATTTTCACAAGAGAGAGTATTTATCAACTGACTAATGTAATAATAGATATCCTGTTTTGTTAAGACAACCTGAACTTGATGAAATTATGGTATGAAGTAATTAAATTAAATTAAATTAAACACTATTAAATTTTCAATTATCTACCTACTTCTTGTATAGAAATCAATTCAAAGTTATTTGGTATTTGTTTTTAGAAAATAATCTAATCATTCTTACCAAAATGTATGGTTGTTTCGACACAAGAAGCTGTTCCTGGAATATTTTTGAAGCTTCTGAAGCGAGAGAACCAAGACGCATTAACATCTGCAGAGTTGGAGCAGTACGTGTACATTGTGACACGGAGCGATCATATGGTGTAGCCAAGAAAAGAGGTGGTAGAGAACGCCTGGATGAGTGAAACTGTGTTTCCAATTCTGCAATTCGTTCACCTACACAGAATATCAAATACAATTAGCACTTCAATAAAGAAACAAATTATGATAACTTCCATGAAATCACAATCTGCAACAAGCTTACATACACTAGAACTTTTTATGGATACATACACATTAATTTTTTGATATTGCCTAACAAATCATGCACTTTAATTTATTTTTAAAAAGAAATTAATACATTTAAATATTTAAATTCAAATGACAATAAGGTGATACACCTTGGAGACAGATTTAGAACTAGAAAATATATTTTAGAATGTTCTTTTAAAGGAAAGTATCTTTACAATAATGAATACCACACCATTAAACAATAGTCCAACACTAATAAATCCGTTTTATGTCTGTTTTAATGCAACCTCAACATGAAATTACATATTGTGATAATTTTAAAGGAATACGATCGGTGTGTGTGCAGGTGTGTGTTTGTGTTTTTTTATGAGGGCAGAGGAAAATCTTCCAAAGACACTGCAGAGCCCGCATTCCGAAGCATGTAGGATTCACAGCTAGCCTGCGCCTACCCACTAAAAGCCCCTCCCATTCTTACAATTCGCTTCCTGCGAAACAGTTGTCAGGCATTGCAGCATGAGGAGGGCCAATCAGCTTATTGCTCTTTGCCAACTGATTCACGGGATACTCCTTGGATATCGTCCTTCTACCCAAAGCATCTTGAAGGCATAAGTGGCTACCACATTCCAATTCTCGTGGAACACCAGCATCCTAGTGACGATGGAATCAGGAGTTACTACCTGCAGGAAGAATTGGTGGAGTTCTTACTACTCCTCAACGAAGTGTGGACAGCGGAACACCTGCTCCTTATCTTCCACCAATGGATCACAGGTTGGGCATGAGGAGTCATCGTCCAACTGGAAATGGAGTTGGTATGCATGATAGCACCCATGCCCCGTAACAACTGGATCAAAAAATGATGCACATCTTAAATTCTTCTATGAAGGACAAATTTTGGGAACCTCAGAACAGCTCCAACCTAAAAAGATTTGAAAATAACTTCACCTTCTTTGTAAAACCGTAAGTTCTTAATGTTTTTTATCAGCCAGATTAACCAACTTCAAAGAGCTTTCTCTAGAACAGTGTTTCCTTAGGGTCCACTTTGTTTGTCAGGAATAAGATGAAACGTCCATCTACCAGTGGATGATAGAATCCATCGCCGTTGCCACTGGGCCATTATCCCCTCTCTCTCTCTCTTCCTTCATGACGACGCTATTTGTAGCTCCCTCTCGCTTACATCTGTAGAGTTTGGCCCTTTCTTGTGCCATAAGATATATAGGGGGCATGTTGGCTATCACACACACAGTTTCATATGAAATCGTGCAAAATGCCCAGGCCACACTCAAGGCAGAACTTCTATACACTGGGTGGTATGAATAAAAAAGAAGCATTTGCTCCAAGTATCTTCTCATGAGCATGAGCATTTATTCTGAGATTATTCTTCGACATGTCCAATTGCTCAACTTCGTATGAATAAAAATATTCTCAGCCTGCCGAGTAGATTCTCATGGCAAATTGAGAATATTCTCATTTGTCTCTGCAAGTGAAATGATTTTGTTCCCATTCGTGCTGTTATACAACTTGTTTTAACTTATCTTGTTTGTGTGCTGCCAGTGCCGTTGTTTATGAAATCTACCATTGTTATATTGTGAAGAATATTTTTCGATCTTAAGCTTCAATTTCACACGTAGTGGAGCAAATAAAATCCGGAAGCATTGTTTCAGTTCCCTAAAGTATCTCTATGATAAAATCCTCCTGAGGAAGAACTATACATGTTATAAGCGCTTTCTGATTATGCATGGCGTAATTTAACATGGACAAATACCATAACCTTCATTTCAAATAAGCAAGGCATTAGGATTGTTAATTTTTATTATTTCGTAAATGTCTGAACTTTTTCACATTCTGGAGTCTTCCGCCGGCTCAGGCCGGTTAACGTTCACACTAGCAGTCCTATTCCCTTTTACCAGTATTACATTTTTGAATACTCTCTATTAATACATTCATATCCAAATATCGCAGTTTTTAATATGAATATGAGTATAATACACGATGCAGATAGAGAAAATAAACGTGTTTTTGTTCGGGCACTTAATTTTTTATTCGTGTACTCTTCATATTGCGTAAATTTAATTCATAAGTTGCAATTTCTATTACATGGTCCATAATCTCAACAAGTTTTTGAAAGTGTTGTCTATCTCGAAAATGCACAAATCTCCACCAACACCTTACTGCAAAGATCAAGATCACCTACTCACAAAAAATACTTTCATTTTCATATCGTATGAACAAATGCCACATCTAGTTTCCATCTTCTCTTGACTGAAAACAAGTATTGCGATGAATTTAACATTTCTCTCTGAAAATTATAACTGCAAGTTCTATTCCATCGCCGTACAGCATTTAGTTTATTATATTCATGAGCAACGCTATTTCTTGATAGATTCCTATTTACAACAAAGATCCAATAACAACTTTTAAAAGTGAGACACCTCAAAACAAACAGAATATACACTCAAAAGGAGTAAATTCTCAGTTTTCATTCATACAGATGTGAGCATATGCTCTACTGAGCCTAGGAAAGTGAGTATTTTCTCAAGTTCGAGAATTTACTCATTTTTTGAGAATATTCTTGAAACTTTTGTTCATAAGCTACCGAGTATCAGCTTTGAAAACACTAGTAAATAGCATATGCTCATTTTTATTCATACCACCCACTGACTTTGCACCGCGGGCGTTCGACTGAATCCCAAAGGCATCAGCCCAAATGGGGGCTGTTCATTCGAAAAGCTTTCCAGGCTAGATCTGCTGGTAGTGCAATCACGTCGTTTGGGTGCCACAGTAGGTGGTGGGAATGGACTTTACTTTCCTGTCCTTGGCTCCCTCCAGCTGTCTCTCAAAGGCCTCAACAATTTCTTTGCCCGTTATGACTTCGTTCAGATCTTTAATCTCAAGGAGCACCTCACTCGACAAAGTCTTTGTTGTGATTTGGATTTTGTGTGATGGTATAAGATTATCACATGAAAGGGGGATGTTGTTGTGATATGGATTTCTTGTGATGGTGTTTGTAGTAAATATATTGTCATGTATCTTAGCAGTAAGAGAGTTGTTGAGTCTTGAAGGTCGAATAAAATAGCTTTATTACTGATAGTGTCAATTTTTAAATAGTGCTCTGTTCTGACTGCCTTAGATTATCCTACAGTAATGACATAGAAGGAACAGAAACATTCATCTCACAGATCACTGATTATATAAAGGCTAATTCTTTAGGCCATAAACATTTTCTGGTATTATATAAATCACATAATAATTATAATGTAATAAAATAACAGATATTTACAAACTCACGTGTGAATTCTGAATTCAAATTGACAATTATTGGAACTGTGAGCCAATCAGTAGAGCTTACCAATCTCAGAAAATGTAATAAACCCAACTGAGATTGAACAGGTGGATAAAATGGCTCAGGAGAGACAAAAAGGTAAGCGACTAATAACTCAATTACAAGATCAGGAAAATGTGGAGGGCCCATTAACTGTGATGACAACCACCGTTTGGCAAGGCAAACAGTGGGACCAAATCCTGGAAATTGTTGGTGAAGTCTGAAACAATTTGTGAGCATGACAAAATGATGGTGAATTTTAATAACAAAAATATAAAGTTCAATAAATATGAAGTGCAAAAGCATACAAACCCATGAAGAGAACTTGTAAGTTTGGGCAATAAAACTAGCTTCTGCTCAAGAGCCAAAGTTTCTGAAGTGTCATGGTATCCCACAATGCCAAGTGCATCTACTCGTTGTTTCATGAGTGATACTTCTTTTAAGGCTGCTAACCAGATTCTGAACACAAAGCCATCCTGTGAATAAAAGAAATCTTTTACACAAGTAGAATAATGCGTTTTCCTATTTTCTTAACATTTTCAATGAACCTACAACGCGAAAGAAACTTGTGAGATTTATGCTTTACTATCACACGTTTACAATACAAATGATGTAGTTACTACAGACCGTTCAGTCATGTGACCGGTTTTTTTGACAGCCACTGTCGCCAAACCGCAAGGATCTCGTCTGGGGGCGTGGTCGGTTATTAATATGCAGAAATGATTCGCTTTCATTTCACGAACGTTGGCTAACGTGTCTTGCAGCCGTGGAACAACCTAATGTATTGTCAATCCGACGAAGGAGAAAGTTCAATGAAAAATATTTTATTATAGTGATAAAATGATGTTGAAGTACTCTGAAACTATGTTCAAGATTACTATTTTTAAAAGTAAATAATTTACGTGAACTGCGTTCAGTTTGAATTTGGAGAGTTCGTTGCAGAAATGAGAGGTTCAGCTAACAGGACTTTCCTTTTCTTTGCAAGTCCAGGGCGGGCCTTTTGTCTGAGTTTCAAGGACTGTTGCCCGTTTATGACCCTTTTTTGTGTAATTTTGCTTGCGTTACCCCCACGGGGCCCCGTCCGATCCCTTCTGCGCCTGCTGAACCTTTGTGAGATCGTCGACACATCCGAGAGCAGACGTGAACGATTTCACTCCACATATTTCGGAGAATTTCCATTATTTATTTAATATTTATAACATTTTTATATTATAATTAATTCACTGAAATATTAGATATAACATTAATAGAAACTAATAATAAGTTAAATTTACAGTTTAATAACATTAATAATAGCTATTTATAAAATATTTAATTTATAATTACTTGCATTTTAATTACTTTATTTATTATAGTAGATATTTATTTTTGTAATAATATTTAATGTAGTTTATTAGAAATATTAATAGTTTCTGAGTAACTTTAGCAATGAGTCCACTGCAGAAGGGAGAAGTGACGCAGCATCAACGCCAAGAAGACATCTTTTTTATTGCAAGATACGTAGAAGAGCTAATGATGCGAGGCAATATAGAAACTTCAGTTATTGACCAGACTGCCTATGCATCGAATTTGAAAACTCACATTGTTCACAAGTAAGTAAAATTGTAATAAAAGTATTAGGTGAAATTGTCTAGGATAATGTTAAATTTACTGTCACAGATTTTGGAAACAAGACCCTGATACTGCACAGACTCCGAAAAGAAAGCGTCCACAAATAGAAGGGAATAAAACATGTGAAGTGGATGATTTTGGACAGGGCTTAATTAGACGCATTATTTATTCAATGTATGAGAATGGTAAGTAATTTACTTATATTTGCATGTAAGCGACTTCCTATGTTTTTTTTTGTAAATACAACATTTTTCTCAGGTCAAAGTGTTACTCTGAACTCAATTTTGACTGCAGTCAAACATGATAGAGATATAGGGTTTACTGAGGGGAGAACTACTTTGTCTTACCTGCTTCGTGCCATGGGTTTTGAATGGAAAAAGACAGACAACTGCAGGTCACTAATGGAAAGAAATGATATTGTTGTTGCAAGATCAGATTCTTTGATGGAGTTTCATCTTTTGAGCAGTATTTTAGTTTCGTGTTGTAAGACATCTTAATGCAATACAATATTAGAAATTATCAAATTAGGCTGTTAGGTCTAGTTTGATAACAAATAAAGTGTTATTGTATAAGATGTTACAATACGAACATTATTCATTGTTTTATCCACTTTGTAAAAATTCAAATGTATAATTTTTTTTCAAAATTGACACAGTTTACTCCTCACTCAGGCAAATGTAGGCTGACACTCGAAACAGTTAATAGTAGACCATGAACTTTTAGGATTTTTAGTATGTTCTAAAAGGACTTGGAAAACTCATTTTGATTTTGTACAATTTAACTTTAAATTATCGAAGTGGATAAAATTTATTGAACTTCAAATAGGTTTGGTGGAAATGTTATATCCTTCAAATAAATAAAAATACAAATAAAGGGAATTATTTATCACTTATACATTTGCTTTTTTATGTCACCTTTATACCCATCTTCTAAATGACTTGTTTATAGATAATAAAATGATATGAAATGTTTCAATTTTCATTTCTTAGGTTAAAATTTGCAAAGTGATAATGAAAATCAATTTATCTTTCATTCATTTTATTATATTAACATTCTATAATATCCTTTTAATGACAAGACTTCAATAATTCATAGCACTTGTTAATCTTAATTTTAAGAACCGACTATTGGTTTCCACATTTAAGAAATTTACCCCATGTTATTGATCAATTGAATTACCTGAGAATTCTGCCAAATAGTACTCTGAGAATATTTACTAACTTGTACCCTTCTTCCTACAGAAATATTTGAATGCAGTGTGAATATTTTCCACTAGTTGTATAATCAGGAGAACCCAGTATTGTGAAAAGAAATCAGCAAATGAATAGTAGTTTCATGTTAATTATACATAACTAACATGACAATTAAGGATTGTTTTACCAGTCAAGAATCACTGAACAAATTATTATAGTATTAAAGTACTATTACACCAAATTCACAATTAACTAACCATATCTATAAGTTAATGATCTATAACTGCCACAGGCTATGTCATGTCATAAGAAAAATGTGAGAATAAAATAGCTATTATAAATATCTGATATCATAATGCAAAACATTGTACAGTACATAAATTAATTTGAATAATCTGAACACGCAAGATCGAAAGTACCACCAGAATTCCAATAGTTTTTACAAGGCCTACGTGGGAGTTTTGCAGCATTATTCCGTATCATACTCCTGTCAGATGGTTTAATTCACTCAATCACACGTTCTCAACAGAATTTCGAAATGTTTTGTACCACTTCATACAAATTTTCATCATTATTGATAGCGAAATTAAATGAATCTTTCGTGAAAACTGTTTCTAACCTCCATGCACTGAAATTACATTTAACAAAACTCGGCCAGCGAGAGGGCCAGCTGTTAAAGCTACTCAGCTGACTGGCGGAAGAATATTTTTCGCAATGCAATGCGGTCCTCAGCGATGCTCATTTGTCATACAATCTGTCATTAAAATCGCTTACTGGCCTGAACCTTCTATATATCAGTAGACATGCAACAAAAATCTGAGCTAAGAAATGTGTGTTTTTATATAGACAAGTTCTATTTACAAAATCGTATTCCTTAAGAACATAATCTCAAAGTAGTGGAACAATTCATTTGATCCACGAGATGATAATTGGGTTCATAATTGATATTCTATCCATTGAACACTTTTCAAATAGTTACTACTTTATTTTTACATAATATATTGTTTATTTGTAATATTTGTCTTCTTTGCTGGGAACATATATTTCAACTAAAATTAAGAATCCCATTCATAAAAATACAATTGTGAGAGAATAAGGGAAGTAAGAGAAAGAAAGAAAGAAGAAGAGAAAGAAAGAAGGAAGAGAAAGAAAGAAAGAAAGAAAGAAAGAAAGAAAGAAAGGAAGAGAAAGAAAAAGAAAGAAAGTAGAAAGAAAGAAAATATAAGACAAAAGGCAAATTCAAAATAAAAAACACTGGGGTTCAAGGGCTTTGTTTGGGCACGTCAACCACAAAGGCTGTTAAATTTTTGTGATCACAATATTAGGAAACATTTAGGAAATTCGCCATTCACAACTGATCTACAACTAATTTGACAGAACAACATTTAATATATTTGTGTTCACTGCAAGTATTTCTATGTTTTCATGCAAATTTATAAACATACCTTCCAAATATCTACAAAGTCAATATGGGCTTGTGCACTGAGTTTACACTCTTTTCGTAGTGCTTTTGCCATCTGAAGGCAAAAGGCTGCTTTCAATCGCCGTACAGCATCCAAATTTTGAGGCCATTTTCCACTTAGCTCTAGTGTCATTACAGCTAATAACAAAAAATACAAATTAAATTCAATATATTATGAATAAAAGAAAAACAACATAGCATCATCATTTACTATAGTGACTTACCTTCAACTGGTGCACGATACTCTGGAAGAGTTTTACAATTTGAAAAACTTAATGAATTTTCCAGACTGTCGGAATGTGTTTCTTTCATTCTTCTTCCGGCCAGGGGAGGAAAAACATCAGCATAACGGAATAAAGGTGAAATACCTTGTACTGTATTTACAGACAATGTCATATCTGTCAGACCTCGTAATTGCTTTGTTAGAGTATCAAATGAAGTTATTACAGCTTGAACGGCCTCAGCACCAAGCTTAAGTTGGGAGACAACCTATACAAACAATTTGAATTAGGGTTGAAAAACACGTGATTTCTTTAAAGTTCAGTTGTAATTTACTCAAATATGGGTTTCCTGTAAAAATGACATGATAAAATTACTTTCTCACATTAATAATGAATAAAAACAGAAAAACTTCTACAATGGATTTACAAAATCTACATTTTAATTTACAATCGAAGTTTAATCTTTATTGTAACTGAAAAACTTTTTATTTTTAAACTGATCTAGAGTTAATAAATTATACAGCAAAACAATAGAATGTGGACCCTATTCTACAGTCTGTACGATTAAATCACTTAAAAAAAAAACAACAAAAAGTAACTCTTGTCGTTGTTTTTTGTCACCAGATCACCACAAAATAAAGAGAGCTGCCAACTAAAATCAATTTGGGGAAGAGTACCTCTTATTGCTGTGTTTTCAAATCTCAATCTCACTCCACCTACCTGACTCCTAACTTAAAACTCGCTCCAACCACCGATTTGTACTAACAAATTTCCCAACATCACCAAATTCTCCTGTCATTTCATAGAAACCTTGTTAGATATTACTTTTTTATTGCTACTGGGATCTCCTATCTGAAAAATCTCTTTGGGAAGCTTATCTTTAAGCCAGAAGTAAGGATGTGGAAAAGAGTCCGAAGTTTCTGACTGGTCCCAGATGCTAAAATATAATGCTACAATTGCAAGGATGCAGAAAATTACGTTACAGATTACTATTTTAACAAACTACATTTTGAATGAATATTTTATTTTTTGAATACATTATATTCAACATCAACATACAGATATTTAGATATTTTATCATAGGTAATAATAAAAAATAATTTAAATTTATAAGAAATATAAAAAAATTAGTGGAGCTACAATACAGAATAGACATTCCGTACTTAGCTCTTGTCTTTTGACCCCTTTCTCAACTACCATCTACTGGCATCTAAAGAACTTACCAGAGCTATTCAAAGAAAAACCTCTGCCCTGGGACAATTCCTACTGAATAGCTCTATTGTTCTCCATGATAAAATACTGAAGTACCCCCTAGGACTATCTTTATCCTGCACCATTACTTATATGCTTGTGAATTCATCTCCTTGTTCTGGAAGTAGCAAACTAGTTCCTCAATTACACATAGTACTCACACAGTTACCAAACAGAGCAAGGGTGAAAGGACTCCAAATTTTTTTATTAAACTTTGTTCTTGGATAGCATAGAGAATGCATAAAAAAATAGCGCAGGCCTAATTTTCGAAAAATTGATATACATATCGATCTTATCTCAATACAATCGACCTTATTTCAACAACAGATTTTATTGAGGGAAAGAATCAATCAATATTGTAGGTGTAGCAAAATGCGGAAAAAATTAATTATTGCATTTTTTGAAAAATCCAGCACTACAACAAAAATTAAACCTGCACATTTCTGAAGCCCCCTTTACGCTATCCAAGGACAAAGTTAAATAAAAAATTGGAGCCATTTTTGAGAAAATATTGTTGCAGCTTCATGTAAAATACCCCCGAAAACCAAATATTCATTTCTCAGAGGGCAAGAACATGGTTGAACAGTTTCCTTGCAACAAATCTCTTCGTTACTTCCCTGCTGTTCTAGTCAAGCTTATAGGCCTGTACTTACGTGACATGTTTGTTGTCTTTCGTAAATATGGAGATGACAGTAGCTGCCTTGCATTGATGTGGAACTATGCTTATATCAAGTGATTTTCTGAAGATCTTTGTCAAGGTACAAGCAAGTTGGCGGGCACACCTTTACAGATGTAATAGAGAAAACCATCAAGGAATATAATGGAGAGGGAGGGGGTACACTTCTCCAAGTTCATGTAGTAATATAATATTAGGGAGCTGTTACTAGTAATGCGAGAAAACAAGTGCTGTTGTAGCACCATTTGCTTTTAAACCTAATTGGCTGGATTAAACATACAAGTATGCTTATAAAAATAGCAAGGTTAGATTTTTGTTGAAATTTCTGACTTCCATTCGTGATCAACACTAACAGTGAAATCATGGATAGGACGTTTTCAAAAATTGATATTCCTTGATCGATCTGGCTGATGTCGTGGTACCTTGAATTTGAAACTGATATTTTGATTTTGGGGAGTACTTTTAATGAAGCCTCAACATCTTAATTTTCTTCAAAATGCCCCAAATATTTTCTTTAATCTTTTTATTGGATAGAGCAAAGAACTTCGGTAAAAATGGCTTGGGTACGATTTTCATTAAACTCTCAAAATTTAAGAAAATTGCAAAAATTTAAAACTTTTTCAACGCCTTCCTCCAACTAAAATATTAAAAATAGATATATTTGCATGTGCTCTAGGACTTCTAGTTCTATCTTGTACTCTTTCTCTTTACTCTCTCAAATCTTACTACGCAACATAGACAAAGTCTTGATATGTTTCATGGGGGAGGATGCTGTTTTTCAACAGTAAAACTCATTTTGTGAGACTTTTATACCAGAAACATTGACTTTTTTCTCTCCTACAATTAGTAAATTGTTCTTTCTTGAATATGTGGTGCAGTTAGAATCGGTATTTTGTAGGTCCTTGATGTTGAAAAATTGGATTAACAGCTAAACTTCCAACTGTCAGTGAACAAGCTAATGGCTAAATCACAGACAGATTTCCATCAAAACTGATAATCCCTGAATGATCTGGGTCATCTTGAATTTTATATTGTGTTTGGACTCTGCGATCAGCCGAAAAGAAATTTTCAAAATTTTCTCAAAAATGGCTCCAATTTTTCTCTTTTCTCTCGACTAGAGCAAAAGACATTACTGAAATAATGGCAGTTCAAAAAAATTAATATACAAGATTTCTCAAAAAATGCATCAGTTTTCTTTATATTTCTTTTGCTAGAATTGAGTAAAGTTTGTTTTATAATATGGCATGCACATTTTCATCAAAACCTCTGGAATTTTAAAGGAAAGCTTAAGCTCAAATTTTTTAAAAACTGTCCTGCTCCTTTAACATTGAAGCAGATTTCTTTTATAATGCAATTAAATCAAATTGTGTTCATTTTCCAACGAGACCAAAACAAGATTTTTTTAAAAAGGTTCCAAATTTATCATTTAAACTTTTGGTTTGCACAGAGCAGAATTCAGTGAATCACAATTTTTGAATTTTCGAACATTACATATAAGCACTTTTATCTGAAGGTCTAAAACATCATAAATATCAATTTTAGTTGTTTCATACGATTCCATGTGATCACGCAGAGAAAAACTTATTTTCACATATTCAATATATTCATATTGAATATATTGAATTCAATTGAATATTCATATTGACATATTCATCACATAGCTAACGTTAGCCAAAACACACATTGACCCCTTCAGAGGCAGAGTAATGCATTATATTAATAATGCAAATACTGCACATTTTTCCTGCCATGACTGATGTGCCATTTAGAAAACATGCATAAATTGCAACTTGAGTACCTTACTTTTTTTCTGGCTATGAGTAGTAATATTACCCAAAAGCTATTAGGTTTTTTCAAATGTTAAATTAGTATTAAAATTGCAACTCTTGAGTTTTTGTTATTAATTAATTGATACTTTTTATTAATGAATATGATGGCAAACAAAAAAAGGAGCAGAATTTGGAAAAAAGCGATTGAATGAAGAAAAAAACATTTGATATTCAAACAAAAACAATTGATTTAAATCTTCAAACCCCAATTAAATGTATTAATGGATATTTACTTTTCTTAATATTCTTCCAGTGAGTTACTTCTGGAAAACAAAATTTGTACATACCTGTCCCGGAACATCCAGTACACAGTCAGCGTCTGTTGCAAAATACTTGTAAGAATTTTTATTCAACCCTACATGATTCTCCAGAACAAAATGTACCACTTGTTCACAAACAGGAGGCACATTCCTCCAGAGAACTGCTTCACAAATGGATCCATCTCGAAAACGTCGCAGTTGTGATAATGTTCCCCAAAATGAACGAAAGACTTCTGCCTGCACAAAAAGGTAGAGCAAATCTTTTTCAACAATTTTAAATTCATGGAAATTCCTCGATCAGACATTATCACATCAACACATTGATGTGATAATGTGTGAAAACTTGCTTCATTGAAGACAATGAAGCAAGTCTTTACTAATTTCTTTACATAAGGTGTAGCATTCATGTTTTCAATAAAGCTATATATTTTTAATATTTCCTATGATTAAGTACAATACATTTTATTAACATACAAAATTTGGAACAGTTTTTATTAACATTTTAATCCATTTTTAAAATTGTAGAATACACTTGAGGTCAACTATCAGTAGCAAATAAACAGTTCACAAGATCATATCAAATGATTCATAAAATTCCAAAATCTTGAGATTCTGGTGTCACCAATAGGTTTTTCTCAGAACTTCCAACTAGGGATGATAATTGTAGCAAAATAAGCAGTCAACAATACTTTTCTGCTGCATGTCAGACTGAATATTTCTTTGGTTTTCAAACCTATATTTGTATTTGTTTAGCATTTTTAAGATAAATATCCTATGATGTTGAGTTTTCTTGTTTCAATACTACTGTGTGATAACTGATACACTACAGTGTGAATCACTGATAAACTACAGTTTCTATAGTGGCTCCAATTTGCATGAGGCAGGTGCAGAGTTGCGAAAAGCTGCTGATGTAATCACAGTCACGGCAGGCGCTGCTAAGGCTTATGAACCCATTCAAGCACCCACACTTCTTATGAACCCATTCAAGCACCCTCACTTCATATGAACCTATTCAAGCACCTACACACATTACAAACCTATGGGAGAAGAAACGCCATTTCTTTTCAACCCTTAATTAGGGATTACGGCACTTGGCTTGAAAGAATGAATGTTGTGTGCTCCACAACACAACTGTTGTGAAGTTATCCATTTGTCAGGGTCATTTACGCCTCTATGTGATCCATATATCTGAATTTATCCATATATCTTAAAATTTAAGATTTCCTCTACAAATATTTGCATTGTTGAGAAAATTATATGGTACTGCCCCATTAACTTACAACAAATTTTGACAAAGATACCAATATGTTATAAGTTCAAGTATTGGATGATGTTCTGCTTGAAAATTGAATACTGCTTCCCTGTAGAAATTTATAAATGAAAAAGCAAGATGTGATGATCCACAAGTATCAAATGTGTTTGTCACTAATAGAAATGAAATGAAATTTTTTGATAAACTAAAGATCAAAATAATCGAAACGTGCTGGATAACTAATAAAAGTTAAATATATGTGCATCTAAAATACTTTTACTACGTTTTAGAGAGTTCTTTAAATAGATACATTACTGTTTTAAAAAATATGATTCTTTAGTGTTTCAAAAACACATCTTTTAGACAGTTTATAATTCAATATGAAAACAAATGAAAATATTTGATTGTCCTATTCTGGCTATTCTCATACTGAGAGTACTAACTAAATTCTTATACTCAGTCTATCACTATTCTACAAGGCAGGTAAGGTCTTGTGTCAACAAGGTTTCACCCACCCACATCCACTATTGAGCTTTCTTTTGCTATTCATAAGCTACTTCACGGAACAGCAACTTTTTTAAAATTCTTGCTCTGTAAAGAACTTGCAATGTGCACATACTATGCTAATATTTGTTATAACTGTTTTTGTTAAAAAATGTAATTTATTGTAGTGATATTAAAGAATTTTATTTGAGAAGTGTGCTTGCTACTTCTGGTGACCAAATCCACCAAGCATTCATTGTTACTGGGTGATGCCGTGTGACACAGAGCGAGCAAGAGCGAGAGAGCGCGCACGCGAGAGAGAGAGAGAGAGAGAGAGAGAGAGAGAGAGAGAGAGAGAGCAAGAGAGAGCGAGAGAGAGAGAGAGAGAGAGAGAGAAAGAGATGGAGAGAGAGGAAGAGAAAGAGGGAGGGGGAAGAAAGAGGGAGGGGGAAGAAAGAGGGAGGGGGAAGAAAGAGGGAGGGGGAGAAAAAGAGAGAGTGTGTGTATATATCAGCAAAAGCTGATATACACATACCTTAACAATATGTTGTGTAAATGTTGCAGGTGTTAGTGTTTACCCCCTGATTGAGAATTGGTATCATCTGCGTATCAATTCCACTCTGATTTTAATAACTGAAACAAGTCCAAAGGACTCAGCTTTGGGGAACTCCACTTGTAGCAGGTCTTGACATAGAGAGTACATCACCTATATGAACATGGAAGGATCTTTCCATTAGGTAATCCAGGGTCCATCGAAGTAGGTTTCCCTTGATTCCTGAAGCTTTAAGTTTTAGCAAAAGCCTCTAGTGAAGTTATCAAAAGCTTTTTTATGGTCTAAAGAGATTACACCCATAGAATTTTCTTAGTACACATGTCATGTGTGCTGAGTAAGTTTGTAGCGGTAGGCCTTCCATGAATAAATCCGTATTGCCAGTGGGGAATGATGATGTTAGTAAGAACATGGTTGAACAGTTTCCTTGCAACAAGTCTCTTCGTAACTTCCCTGCTGTTCTAGTCAAGCTTATAGGCCTGTAGTTGGGCGACATGTTTGTTGCCTTTATGAAAGTAGCTGCCTTCTATTGATGTGGAACTATGCTTATATCAAGTGATTTTCTGAAGATCTTTGTCAAGGTATGAGCTAGTTGGCGGGCACACCATTACAGATGTAATGTGGGAAACCATCATGCTCCGCTGCACAGCTTTCGCTAAGTCCACAGTTAGAACAACAGTAATACATGATATCAAGTGATACATTACGATGCTTAGAAATTAAATAAAGAATTCATTTGGTTTTATATAATGTTCTAATTCCTTGTGTTATCCAAGTATTTCTTTTCTGTGAAATATTTAATTTTCCTTTTTCAAGACAAAAGAACTTGTTAAAGTGAAATAAAAGTGTTTAAAAAAATTAATTATATTTATCATAAGTATCAACAGTATTGTCAACCATGACTCTCAATCCCTGCAGAAAGTAGTCAATGAATAATTTTACTTTCAGTAAACAATGTACACATATGGGTATTATTTATTGTGTCACTGTTTGCATTTCTTGTAATTGAAAGAATTCGTGCTTCATGCTCACTGTATCCTAAGTCATTAATTTAAATTTCATATCTAGTAGTGGTTTTGTTAATTATTATTTGATTAATTCCCTTCTTTGAAATAAGAGTGGTCTGTGCAGGTAGATTTATTGTAACATCTAAACTTCACCATGTTTACTCTTCAATAATATAATAGAAGAGTGTTCTTATGTAAAGTCATATTTCAATTCTATTATTAGGGTGCCAAGAATTGGGAAAAAAAAAAAAAAAAAATAAATAAAATCCTTCACACAGGGTTGTGATAACAGCTGGGAGGAGGATGGGGTTCGCTAGCATAGACCGAAGAGAAAACTAAGCAGTGTGTGTGCAATTCTGCAGCAACACTAGTTTCCATATACCGAGTACCTTGATTCTCATTTGGAAAATAATTGCATTTCCTTTGTAGAAAATAGTTAGCAATTTTTTCCTAAAATACTGCACTTACTCCTTTTTCTCAAATACAAAACTTGACAATTTGTTCATTTTAAAACATTGGTACATAATCGATTAAGTTATTTCTCTATTTATTTCAGAGGAGACACATGCACACACACACATTGACACTATGACAAATCATTTCATAAAAAACAAGCATATAATGCATGAAATTAAGTTATTTCATGTGTCTCACTCACCTCGGGTTGGTCTGCTTCTGGTCCTCTCTGTAAACACTCAAATGCGTGAGTAACATTCAAACGCAGACCCAGTATTAAAGGAACAGATATGCAAGAAGGTGATGGAGGTAGGTCGCAGCAAGCCCACCGCTGAACTTTTGAAGGAAGAAAGCCAATGGAGTTGACTCTCTCACCCAGACCTTTTTCTAAGTAAGGAAGTACCAAGTCAAGTAGCAGAGGCAACATCCAACCAGTCTGAGACAACTTTTGTTTTAATGAACAGTTTTTCTCCACACTCTCTACCAAATCACAATTCTCATCAAATCTGCAACAGTTAAAACATTATTACAGGATTTTACAGAATATTTAAATGAGCAGTTTACAGGAGAAAATCATTAAACACCAAAATAAAGATTTTAGAGATCTGTTGCTGTTGCACAGAGGTGTTGTCTCTTGCCAAGGGCACTTAGCCTACCTTTTTGAGCTTTAAGGTAACTTCTCCAATTTGCAAATAATGTTGCCCTCGTGATAAGGGGAAAAAATCATATTCCCCAGAACATACACACATATATAAAATTTTATAACTAGTAGTCTAAAGCAATGAAAGCTGCTTAACTATACACCAATATTAAATAAAATAATAGATAAAAGAAATTATGCAAATCTTGCAGGCCTACTAACTGATGAAGTCTACAAACAAGTCTTGTTTTCATAGGAATTTGATATGCAACCATAAAATGTGAACTGTCTGAGTAAAGCTAGTGGTTGTTTAAAAAATATAACAATTATATTGGCACGCATGCACCCCCCACACACACACACACACCACACATACACTGACACACACTAAATAGAAGTCATGTGAACTTGCATAATACTCCTCTCTCAGATAAGGTTATAAAATCAATTTTCTCACAGAATGCTTAAAAAGTATTGTTTGTTTTTTTAACTTTTTTATTCTGTTACATGTTTTGTAACATTTTCTAACTGTACTGGCATTGAACATCTAATCCTCCGATAAGGTAGTTGGTCATTGTCAGTCATAGTCTGTCATTGCCTTTTATCCCTTCAGCCAGGGGCTCACAGCTGTGAAATCCCCAACATTCCAAGTTGGTTACCCTTTCTGGAACCTGCAGTAACTGAAGTCACTTTCCCTCCAGGGTTAAACAATTCAGTTACTGACTCAGCCTTGAAGTTTGTAGAGAAGGGATTCATCATTACTAGAGGGCAGATTGATGTGCACTTAAAATTATCAAAATACACAAGCATTTTTGTTTTTAACATTAGTGAAATATGCACCAAAAAAGACAAAAAGGGAAATGTATAACCAATACATAAAGTCAAATTTAGTTACAAATTTACTTTAATGTTCTCTCTAATCTCATGCACTAACAAGTTATCTGATATTCCTTCTTGAAATTGGATTCTACAGAAATGACACAGCACTTCTCCAGGAAATTTCAAAAGCTTTATATTCAATTTTTTAAATGGAATGCTATTAGAAACGAGAGGCTTTTTCTACCCACCCTAAGAAAACAATGCTGCTCTGAATTTGTTGCCAGAAAAACTTTTTTTTTTTACAATTGTCTTTGATGCATTTCTAAGGAATGCTGCAGTCTTAATTTGCTGCATAATTTTGAATTTCTAGTCGCATGAAAATGAGAATTCATGTAAAACATTGGGTAAAATATAAATGTTAAATAATATAAAAGCATAAATGTTTTTCATTTTTTCAACATTTTATCATTGTATTATTCATTTCACTTCTTTCCTCTATTTTATTCTTTATATCATTGTTTCTCTTTAAGTTAATCACTCAATTTTTCCTTTTTGTTAGAGATCCATTGAGGATGGGAAAATAGTGTTCCCGAAAGTTACTTTGGGACTAAAATACCATATATTGTTATTTATTTTTATTATTGTGGTTTCATTATCCCCATATCTATAATTGCAATAATGCTCGCAATATTGTGCTAAACTACTAAAATGTTGAAAAAATGTACATGACCTCAATGAAAGAACTAAATATGGGGATAAATTTCATTTGGAAAAAAAAAACAAAAACCACACACCCTTCAATTTTGTAGTTGTAGGAAGATGCCAAAACAAGTTCAAACTTTGGATATTTTCGAAAATTTAGAGTTAACACTGAAAAATGGACCTCTGCCATGATAATAAGTGTATTTTATTCTATTATTTCAAAAAATTTGAAGAAAAAATTATGAACCATTTTTTGGGAAAATTTTGAAAATGTCTCTCATTCAAACCCATTTTGGTGATGAGGTGTATTTGCTTCCCAACATGAGCATTAAGTTTTCCTAAAAAACCAATTTTCTCCAGAAAAATTATTTACTCATGTTTTCTCCATGTGCAAATACATTTTTTCATGCAAGACCTGCAAAAACCAAAAACCAGCAACTGACTTATTGCTGGTGACTAACTCCACAAACACACTCAAAACATAACACAGACTTAATCCTGGAAAGTTACTCAATCAACCACATCAGAACATTCACCCCAAGATATAGTCCGATTTGTAAATAGCAAAACACATTTATATGTATCCCCACCACCCTTCTCAAAACTAACACTGCCATTTGCACCTATTTTTCAGAATATCCACCCAAATTAAGAGTCCCTGCTCTGCAAAAATCTGAATATCGGGGTTTTACTACACAGTAAGACTTCACAAGACAGACGCAAAATAAAGGAAAATGTAAAATCGAAGAAATTTATACATTACTTATATGGATGTTTTGCTGGGACTATTCATTTATGACAAATTTTGGGAAAACGTAAAATTGGGGATTCTAAAATTGAAGTTTCACTGTATACTGTGAAACTTTGTACAATTGTACAATTGTGTACAATTGTTCACTAAAGGATTTTACTTTTTCAAGATGCCCTGAAAGGTACTCAGAATAATTCAAATGTATCTGATCATAACCAATACCACTTGGAGTCAAAACTCCTTCCCGGTTTTCTTGTCATTCAAAATTTCTCATTTCTATTATCTGGAGAATTTTTTTTGGAGTTAAGTACTTAAAACTTCAAATGGAAACAGATGCCTGACGAAAATTTGTAAAGTGCTTGTTCTATATAATTGCGTTTAACGAGAAAGTCAAAAATCATTGAAGGGTAAAACATAAGTAATGTATGTGTATTTCTTGAATACTTGTTTAAAGTCTAGGAGATGAAATGAACTCATTTCAGAATTGATATATTGACATGTTATATAAAAGCTACAAGTCATGGTCAGTACCCAAGGAGTAACAACCTGTAGGTATTCCAGGTAAATTTGATTATTTTTCATGAAACATGTTTTAAAATACTATAAATAATAAAAAATGACAAATCACAAACTTGTAAACAAAGATGCAAAGAATTAACAAATAGTTAAATAGTTGAAATGATGACACTGGGTATTCATTTGTTAAGTTATATATTTTATATTATAAACCCAAGAGGAGTTAATGCTGCACATAAAAATAAATCAAAATAAATAATACTCAACCTTATGATAACATCATGACACTGCACAAATTCAACGGGTATCATGAATAATGCTTGAAAATTCTGTGAGCCAGATGTATCTAGAAGAGAAACAGCTTGAGCACTTGCCATTTTAACCTGTAATAAATGAAAGAAAGAAACTGAAAAATGTAAGAGAGAGGTGCATTAAGAATTTATTTAATCTATAAAGTGGCTAAATAAATGACAATAATCTGTAAGTGGCTTAATCTGCCAGATGGGGCAAAAGAAAAGCAAAAGCAAAGAAAAGCGATAGCAAAGAAAAAAGAAAAGCGAAAGCAAGAAAGAAAACAAGCAAGCAAGAAGGAAAGCAAGCAAGAAGGACAGTGCAAGTTCTATTTTATTTCAATTTAAAATTATAGTATGTTTAAAACCGTGCATCTCAGTTCACTACACAGAACCTTTTAATTTCTTTTGCTTTTGAGATTCTTATCTGAATCTTACCCGCACTTTAAAAACAAATATGTGAAAATGTATTGTATCTTGCTTTGTATTCTATCTTGTTAATTATACCAACTGATATATAAACCACTTTCTGAGAAGGGTTCAAGAGCAGTTGAATGTAAATTTTTTAAGACACTAATGATTCAATTTGCTAAACAACATTTGCCTATGTCAGTTTGCTTTGCATTGTACTTGTTTCTTCCAATTCATGCAAGGATATCTAACACTTTCTTTATCCCTACCCATTATTGTGCCCCTCAACATCAAATCCAGCTGTCTTTGAACAAATGATTGGAGATTTGAATGTTTCTTTTCCATTGGAAATTTCATCACATCATTTATTGATACATTTCTGTATCATCCTTTGAATAAACTGGTTCCACACAATGAGGTAAGAACTGCAATTGCACAATTGATATGAAAAATGGGTGTCAATCAAGATGGAGGTTATTTCAGTAGTATTTAATGTGAAAAATCTTCAACCTTCATTCCTTTTTTATCACAATTTAGTTTTAAAAAAAAACTTCTTTTAGCCCTTATACAATATCTGGAGTCTTTTTGGACCCCATTATTAATTTATTAATTTTTCCTGAATATTTGCAGGATAATTTCATTCTTCTAGATATGGCCTTCCTACACTTATTAAGTAGTTTACAAACCATTTTCACATATTTTCTAAGTTTTATTAGAGTTATTAATTTTTTTTTGTTACACAAGACCGATTTTGACTTGGTATATCCTGTTATTTTCCCATTCTCATTTGAAATATACTGTCATGAACTTCAAAAATAGTGTCTGATATTGCCAAATTTCTGAAATTATTCTTGATGATTTATCTCAAAATAACTTTCACAAATTCTTATAAATATTTTTTATGCATTATGTATCAACAATGGAGTTTATGTTCTGTGAAGATTATTCATTATATGAAATGTTTAATATGAATAAATTATATTCATTATGTTATTGAAAATAACTTATAAATGTGACCTTATATAAAATAAATTATTTATACTAAGTATATTGCCATACACATGTGTGTTTACCACTTCCAATTGTCAGTAAAGCTTGGAGTCCAAAAAGACACCAGGTATAGTACTTGATAATAAACGACAGATATGGTACAAGAATTAAAGAATGCGATAGCAAACTACACTTGTCTATATCCAAATATTACCTGCATATATATTTCTTTCCTCATGTGTGCACATAAATTGCAAAATCCAGATACATCCACAAAGACAACTTCAAAATGTTCATGGAAATCGCTCATCGTTGGACCATTCGAATTTGAGCCAAGAGATATACCATTCTTTGTCCAATCACTTTGAGCTATAAGAGAAAGATACTTTTAGATCCAAAATGGCATGAAAATAATTCAAGCCTATTTATAGGAACTTACCTAAACAATTCCAAGTAACACGTGCTACTTGGTAACTACTCATCATCTTGTTGAGTCGTCTGTTTTGTAAAAGATACACAAGATACATAGCCATAATAAAACCTCCAAAACTACCATAGCCCTGTGAATAAACATAAGATTATGACATGGAATTCACAAGTAATTGCAGAAGAGCAGAAAAAAGTATAGAACTCTGAATACAGAAATGAAAACTACAACATAGTTTCAAAGATGAATACCAATTTGGTTTGTTGCCAAGCTGGTCTGTTTATCATGTATATATGCAAATATATGAAATGAAATAATGCTCTTCTCAGGTATCTCTTTGATTTAAGAAACACAGACAATTTGACATCTATCTATATTAATCAATTTATTTAGCTGTATGAGCTCAAGTTAGATATGTTTTGTCCTGAAAACCAAATAATAATAATAATAATAATAATAATAATAATAATAATAATAATAATAATAATAAAGAATCTCAATATAAATAGTTTCAATTCTGTAGCTCAGAAGTACAGACATGTGCATAGGAGGGCTAAGGTGGATGCAAAGTAAATGGATGGACACATTACTTATCAGAATATTATTACCATATCAATGGACCAGAAAGTATTTCTTACTTATTGTCTCAGGGAAATAAATTTGAAAAATTTCGGAATTTTACTTAGTTGTAAAATTCAACACTAGTCATGCTACAGTTGTTAATTCATTGACTCACTATTTTTCAATAATTAATATAAAGTCTAATGTTACTTTATGTCATTTCTGTGTTTTGCAAAAAAAGGTAGATACATACCAAAATAATTGCACTGTCTGAATGTACTTTATATTTTCAATATTTAAAATCTTACTTTTGATTGTTTGGTTGCCAGTGATTCTGGATGCATCAACTACGGAGGTCATTGGTCCCATAAGTGTAGTGCATGTTTTCTCCTTGGGAGGTGGTGGTGATCATCCCCCACTGGATGGAGAGATCTCCTAGCAATGGCTAGCAGGATTCCCCAACCAGGTATTTCCCACCAGCGGGGCATCACCCTAGCCGGAATAAGCTCTAAGTTCCCAACCGGTCTCCCAGCATATGAGGTAGTGCAGTGCATTGCATTGCATTGCATTGCATTGCATTGCATTTCATTGCAGTGCAGTGCAGTGCATGTGTACGTGTGCGCACATGCGTATGTGTGGATGTAAGGGATGAGGATAGGACAAGGAAGAGGAAGGAAAAATTGTGTGCAGTCCGTGGCCAGTTTGTTAGGTACTGCTTTGGCATTCGCCTTTTGTTGATCAGAGAAATCACAGAAAATAGAAAACTACTGAACAAAGCAGTTGTTCTCTAGAATTCTCCTCCATACAGCGACTGAATTCGACCTAGCTGACAAGCTAGTGTTGAAAATCTTGCCACTGTCAGGACTCAAACCTAGGACCTCACGGTCAGAGGCACTGCAGCAACATCAATTTATGCACCGAGCCACCTCTTCTGGTAATTTTACTTTTGAAATGATGTGACTTGCAAGTATACAGTCAACTTGATAATTTTAGTTCCCAAAAACTAACTGACTTGTTATCCTCAATGTGCTGTGATATGCCATTATATCAAGTTTGTGAAATCATATTAAATATATTACAGAGAAAAGTAGAATGAAACATGTGAACAAATTTTTATCTGTCCCAAATCTATGAAAAAAATCTGAAATTGTACATTGTTCGTCTTTAGTGTAATGGATAAATTTGGGACTAAAAAAATTTCAAATCTATCCAAGCAAGGTGACTAATTTAGACTGATCTCCTAAAAGAAACGCTCTGCAAAAACTTTTAAAAAAATCCAAACTTACTCAGCTAAAAAGGTTGAAAAACATATTAAACATCCCCCTCTAAAAAAAATTGAGTTTCGACAATCTCCCTTTGAACTTTTGGATGGTTCCCAAAACACTTTTCAAAATTCAAAAATAGACTGAAAATAGTTGTACAAGTGAAATATATATAATAAAGGGGCCCGGTTTGTCCCCACCCCCTCTAATTTTGAGCTGTGAAACCTATGCTCTTTGGTGTTGGGCACGAAGTCACATGGACCTAATTTTACAGGAGGGAGAAGATTTTAGAGACATGCTTGTTCTCTGAATGAAACTGGACATGATCTTGTTTAGACTCGTTCTAACTTTGTTGTCTTCTAGATACAGTTTGCAATGCAGAAAGAGCAATGAAATTGAATCAAATATGCTAAAATGTTTCATTTTGACAAAATCTACACCTTAAACACAGAGTTAATAGAGTGAATGGAACAAGTACTATTTATTTTCTAACCTTGTCAAAGTTCCTCTGGCGCAACCAAACTTTCAACAAAATCAATCCTGCTTGTAGAGATGGAGTTGATAATTCAGATTCCAGCATTTCTTGGTTGAATTTCCAAACTAAGTCTTGTGCTACTCGACTGTTGTAGTGAGGTGATGGAGCATCAAGATGTTCTCCTGCAGAAGTCACTAACTTTATGAATTTGTCAATAAACGTGTATGTTACCAAACATCGATGTTCAAAATGAAAACACTGATAAATACAATGACCAAAAACCATTGATGTTTTTGAATATCAATGGTTTGAAGCAGGTTTAATAAATTCTACCATTAAATTCGTTTGCAACAAATTTTAATTTGACAATGACAATGTTAATTAATTTATAGGTAAGATTTAACTGAAAACAAAGCAAAAAATAATAACAATGCACAAAACTAAGCCCAATCTCCTGGGTTCTATCACAGAATCAGTCCTCAATTCATGAAAAAAAAGGGGTCAGGGAAGATAGGTGGGGAGGTCTTATGCATACAGTGCTGTGTCAACCATCTCTCCACATGCAAACTACGAGGAAAGATGTTAGAAATAATACAACACAAGGTCATCTCGAGTGAGAAATTATCAGCTTATTCAAGGTAGAAAAAACAGCATTCTTTTGATTCAAAAACAAACAGTCAAGTGGTATGTTGAAATATTATTTCATATTTTAATTTCTATAAAACTGTAATAATGAGAATTTTTCATTTATAAAGAAAACATCCATATCCTAAAAACATTGGCATTAATATATCAATATTTCTATAAAAACATATGATTGGGACTCTGAAAACGAAAAATATTTGTAGCCTTAAATGTTGAAATAATGCCAATATTCTTGAAATATAACAGATCAGTTCCCAACAGTATTCAGCAGCAATGCGTAACCACTTTCTGATATTGTAGCTACCTTCTGTGCGAGAAAAATAAATCAATGTATTATCCTTGATGAAACATCAATAATGGAGTGCTATTTCTACCCCAAAAGTTTCAGTGAAACATAATGAGGTGTCAAATATAATATTCATGAAAATGACGATTGTCAAGACTGATTTGATGAACGCTAGTGAACGGTAATGACGGTAACTCTGGAACTCACCACAAACTGAATGCTCACATCACTACCTTGCAAATCGTTGCTGCAGAAAAGGGTGTACCCACATTTCCTGGCCCACAACCCCTTCAAAATCTCTGCATGTTAATTTTCTTTGTGCTCCCTGTCAATTCAAACAGTAACTTTTATCTCAAGGTAAAACCAAAGTTTTGAAGAAACAAATTCCTTTTGTGGATCATAGACGTTTAGATTGATAAAATCAGACAATTGATATTTTTCAAAAACTTCCGATTTTAACTCTCACCTTTATCATATACTCAATAGAATCGAGGTCTTTCTTGAAAATGATCTATACATACATGAATTTGTGCTATAAGTCAGCAATAAATCTGAAAACACATGGACAAAGGACAAACAAACAGTCAGAGACATTGCAGATAGACGAGCGAATGGTCAGACAGAAAGACGTACAGACAGATTATGGGAGATGAAAGGGGTTTAAGATCGGACACTTAGGCATGCACACACACAGACAAGACAAATGGACGTACAGTAATGGAAGAAAAGACACACACGGACACCCAGACGGAGAGTGGGATGGGCGGACAAAGAGACAGACAGACTGATGGACAAACAGGCCTACAAAGTGACAGGCAGGCAAAAGGTGGGTGGCCAGACGGGGAGGGTAGCAGAGGGGCGGGCAGGCGGGCAAGCAGAAGATGGGAGGATAGAGTGGCAGACAGAAGGGCGAACATAGGGGCAGCCAGACAGAGGGGTGCACGGAGAGGCAGAGAGAGGGGCAAACAGAGGTGCAGACAGAGGGGCAGGCAGACAGGCGAACAGAAGGGCAGGCAGATGGGCGGACAGAGGGGCAGGCAGACAGGCGGACAGAGGGCCAGGCAGACGGGCGGACAGAGGGCCAGGCAGACGGGCGGAAAGAGGGCCAGGCAGATGGGCGGAAAGAGGGCCAGGCAGACGGGCGGAAAGAGGGCCAGACAGACGAACTGCCAGAGAGACAGGCAGACGGGTGGACAGAGGGACAGACAGACGAGCTGCAAGAGAGAGAGAGAGACACAGGCAGACGGGTGGACAGACGACGAGCTGCAAGAGAGAGAGAGAGAGAGACAGGCAGACGGGTGGGCAGACAGACGAGCTGCCAGAGAGAGAGAGAGAGAGAGAGAGAGAGAGAGAGAGAGAGAGAGAGAGAGAGAGAGACAGAGAGAGAGAGAGAGAGAGAGAGAGAGAGAGAGAGAGAGAGAGAGAGAGAGAGAGAGAGAGACAGACTGACGGGCGGTAAGAGGGACAAGACAGACTGGTGGAAGGAGGGACAGAGGAAAAAGTTTTTTGTACACACCTGTAGAAGTGTTGGAGCTTATTTTGCAAAACAATTTAGCTTATCAATATTTGAGTATATTATTTATTTTCCACAATAATTTAAGAAAGCTACAAGATTTAGAATTGACCATAACTACAAACAATATAGATGCGGAACTGCCTTTACAAAATGTTTTGAAACACAAACCAAAATGAACGTTCCTTTTACAAGATGTCATTTAACTAAATGTACGCGATATTAATGTGGAAATTATCGATAGGTCTGAAGGCTTAGTTGGATTATCAACGCATAGGCAAAAATTCCTGGCAATCATTCTAATGGAGGAGGAGGAGGAGAATAGCGGAAAGATGGAGAAGATGATTTGAAGAATGATAAAAGAATTTCTGAAGGAAGAACGGGTGAGCAGGCAGGGCTGATTAGAAACTAGCTGAAAATATTTGTTTTGTTGTTCATAAAACTTAAAGTTTTATTTTTTATTTAATTTCTAATAAGTAAATAATAATTGTAATTATTTTCTTAAATGAAGTTCATGAAATTAAATTTTTAAAAGGAATTAATTAATATTCATAAAAATTGTCACCTGAAATGTGTGACTGAAAGAACCAATTGGAGCGAATGTTCCCTCGTCCAGGTCGTAATCGTGGCAGTATCAAGGCAGAAGGGCTTGTGACAGGCCATAATATGATGCGGACATGGCGGCCCAACTTGCCTGATGGTTTCAATTCAAGGAGAGGTTTCAGAATGCATCCATTTGCTTCTACAAAGTTCATCTCTTCAATTAGACTGCATCCAATTAAAGATTCAGCTAAGATAGTAAGATAAAATGCTCTTTTACGATCAAACCGAAAATTGATTTGATCAGTTTTCTGGTGAAAGAATACCTGAAAAAAGTTGAAATGTCAATGTAACTGTAACATGTTTATTGTATCTCTTTTGACCTTGGGGTTTCATTTTAATAACACATGTAATAATAGCAACAATACTATTACTGTTATATAATCACTTTGCTCCATTATGGTAATGCAATCTGTAACATGTCTCTCCCTACTAACTGGGTTTTATTTTTAATGAACATCCAGTATTATTATTTATTTATATTCTATCTAAAACAAATTATACTTTTATTTCATTTACTAAATAATATAACCCACATACTCAACTGGAATATCTAATGCAGATAATTTATTTTTGTGAGTCGACAGAGCCGGTCGTACGGAATCACAGTGACGAATCTAACATAAGTAATCCCTCTCTTTTTATAAATATTTGACTCGCAGGAATTCCGGCACCCTTTACAAAATTAAACAGGTTCGATCTTAAGTAAAAAAAAAATATATAATTCCAATTCTCTTCACCTCGCTTCATAAGCAACAAATACAACAGACATAATACAACAATAAAAATTACACAAAAATCTTTGTCAGATTTTCTCATTTACCCATTATTTACACACACACACACACATTTGATTTCCCCATACATACATGGCTACATTACCCTATTATTCATTTTAACTAAACTTGACTAATGACAATACTTAGGTCTCCCTACACTTGTAAAGATTGTTCATTGCTCACTTCCCTGTTCATTCCTCTGCCTTCTCTTACACTAGCATTCTGCTGTTCTCTCTGCTTCTCAGCGACATCCTCCCACATGTCTCGTTCAGCATTAGTTTGTGTCTTAATGTGTCACCATTCTAAAATTCTTTCCACTACTGACATTTACACAACTAATATCTCTGCACATATGTTTACTTTTTTCTCATGCCTGCTCATAATCTAATTCTAAACAATCTCACTACCGCATTCTAACATCCTCTCGCAGCCACAGTTCAAGCAGTTCTCAGCCGGCAATTCATAAACTGCACCGCTCACTGGTCTTTTTTCCATGCGCAGTTTTGTTTCAAAATTCGTTCTATATTTGTAACTTTCGCATCTTGTACCTTCTTGTTCAATGTCTTATAAATGTCATGTACTCAAATGTTATAAATTAATCCAAAATACAAATCCATTATCTGAAATAAAACCACAATCAGTAATTAAATTTTCAACACAATATGCATTACTTACTTCTGGTATATGCAGATGTAAGTCAATAGTGTACAATGGTCCCAAACACGCATTGATATTAAATGAGCCAGCAACAGTAACATCCTTCGGACAAACAAATTTGAATTTTCCTTTATCTGTAGCTGGCTTTAAACATACAGGAGGTTTTACAGTCAAATTTTCCAGCCATGATTCATCAGCTAACTGAAAGAAAACAAGAAACTTACATTAACAACCAAAACAGCACAAGATATGCATCACAAAATAATTAAACTTAATTTTTTTATGTCATAACTAAAAAACATAGATTTAGTGTTATTTTACCCTAGACAGCGATAGAAATTTCAACACCATAAAGGTGTAAAGCGAGTTCATTGGACTCGTGGACAATAGCACTACATATAAGTTTTAAAAGAATTTTGCATCTCTCTCTGCGTGCGTGAGTGTCTGAGTGTGTGCTCATTTTGTTGTGTATGCCAGGTGCACATGCATGGGCACACGTTCTCCTCGAGAGGATGAAAAAATTTAATTACACTAGACTTACATCATATTCACTTAAATCTTCCAATCCGAGAATATATGACTTGAATTCAGAAAGCCAGTCATTGAATAGATTCTGATACTTTGTTTTCATTTGAATTTCTTTCAACATTTCCTCAATCTACAACACAAAACATTTAAAATCAATAAAAGCACATACACTAAAAACAAAACAATATATTATATAATAAGACAGTACCTGCATCCGGAAGAGATTTGAATTGAATAAATTCTCAGTCTCCCTTAACAAATTTAATTCCTGAACAGTAGGAGGTTTTAAGGAATCCACTGTTTTCCGCTTTTTACTGCTTCTATCATATGCATCCTACAAACATTAAGAAAATTAACACACAAACTGTCACTCAACATTACATTTTTTTTTTTTTTTTTTTAATTCTTACGTTATATTTTCTTTTCCCTGGCTCTGTTGTTTCTCTCTCCAGAGTTTCAGAAACTTCATCTTCATTTCCTGAACCTTCAGTGTCATCACTAAGTTCCACTTCACGTTGCATTGCCTGTGACAAAGAATTAATTAAACGTTCCATTCTTCAAATGTTCTCCAAACAGAATATGTATTAACGGACCTTACTTCAATAATTATAGTTTGTATACCCTAGATAACCTACAAAATGGAGAAAGAAAGCCTGGTAAACGTATAATAAAAAGATAAAGTCACTGCGAATGCGACTTTAAATGGTGGTTTAGGAAATATCATTTGCCTCAATAGCTTAATAACCACGTCACTTTTCCATTAATTGTAATCACCATGCAACACATTACAAGTAATGCAGAGAATATTACGGGACCATTCCCGTTTGAAACAACTCAAGCACGTGGCGCCGCCAGACTTATGTCCAATTTTAATGTAGTGACTTGTGAAACAATGTACTGCACGCAACTATCCAATCAAAAGCTTCATTACGACTTAAATCTTTGGTATTGAAGCTCTCCATTGGATAATCACGTCAAAGAACGTTATAAGTCACTACAGTTATTCTTAGCTGAAGCATACCCATACCATGGATGTTAATTTATACCCATAGAGATGTCCAGACATACCCATAGAGACGTCACAACGTAAGGCGGGAAAGTATTTGGTGACAACCTCTGCTGTGCGCCTAAGCAACTCCTAGAGAATTTTAAGGTTTTGGCTGTATTATGCGGTTGCCAAGATGCAAATGTCTTATCACATTTGTTATCTAGAAAGATATTTGCTTTCTTTAGGTTTATTTAGGCTCTGGCTGCGAATATCGTCGACAAATTTCATTTAAAAAAGCACTTTTGTATTAACACACGTCAAGTCACCAACTATTCTTTTTGAAAACGGTTTGAGGTAATAATTATCATGACCTTAGCTATGATGATATAATTGCTGCTTCATAAAAAAATTAAATGTTTGAAACATTTAGTTCCTCGTACCCTTTCATCATTACTTTTAAAACGTGCCAACGAATTCCGACCTGCTCTGCTATACAGATACAAATGACACCTCCCGCATAATTTTTTAAAGTGTCGGCTTTTTAAATATTTATTTTATAAATGTGTATTTATTACCATTATCAAAATATATATTACCTACTTTAATTATAATATACGTTTGGGAAAAATCCAGAATATTCATAAACCAAGTCTCAAAAACCTACGTAATATTTCATTGAACGTATGGAACTTAAACACTATATTAACCAGAATTTTATAAATATTAACAATTAACTTTTAAAGGAATTATTAGATTTAATTTACGGTAAGTCAAAATAAAAATCTCAATTTTTAAATTTTAAAAATGTTACAGGTTTATTGTCCTCAATTAAATTTGGTAGTAAAATTTCAGTATTTAAGTCACGTCCTTTAAAACTTAATATCCCCAATAAATACGATTTTAACAATTTGTTAAAAAAATATTTTCAACGTCTCTTGTTAAGCGAAATTTAATAAAGTTCGCGGCCCTTCTTTGCAACACAAATATGTCACGACTTAATAGCCGTGCTAACAGACAACATCAGTGGTAACTCTTACACAAAAAAATTTAAGATCCCGAAATTTCAGTAGCTCATTCACATTATATTTCGGGTAATGTAACACTATCGTCCGCCAGTGTGTCCGATTTAGAAAGTTTAACTAGCACAATTTAATTATTAGTTCTAAACGAGCCAGCTTTGTTTTCATCTATTCCCAAACAATTCAGTTCATGGCTTATATCAATCCCAAGTGCTTCCAGGCTTATCTCAATTCTAAGTGGAGACTGATTGGGCTAGTCTAGATGGACGAGAGTTGCGCCCCCGCTAAGTCTCTAGACAGAGAGGATTATGGGCCACGGGGGCGCTGGCCGGCGATAATCCCGGGCGGACAATCAGTTTTCACGGCATTTCGTCTAAATTCGATCCACACAGCCAGCGAGGGTTGTGTTTTTGCTACGATCAAATTTTGTGAAGCATTCATTTTCCTGTCATCATTTTCCTTAGACAAATACGATGACAGGTTGGGCAATAACAGACGAATATCACCCTATGCCTTTTCATTTTGTTTGACCTCCCTGCCTTAATAACCATAACGATTCTATTTTACAGTCAATTCTCTATATCGATTCTCAAACTGTTTCACGTTTGCTTTGCAACATTTTTAATTCGCCTTCATTAGAATTATGAAAAATTCGCAGCAACACTGACGCACACCCATTAAGTTTAGTATTAGTACCACCACCACCACCACCACCACCACCACCACGACGAACACCTCACATGGGACATCAAGAAGGAAGCATGCACTTCTCTTCGCGTGTCATCTGCTCAAGTTCAAGACAATTTTTAACTAGTGCGCGTATTTGGACGTCACGTTCAGCAGCAAGTGGATCTTCGCAAGATCAAGTCGAAGACATCATGGTCGTGGCGTCGGCGCCGCGGAGCACAAGCAACAAGAGGAGCAAGAGGACAAACGGATTTCAGGTGTTATAGGTAATGGTATTGCCAAACAAAGGTAAGTTTACGAAAGCACGCACAACACGCATTTGCACAATTGCTTTGCTACAATTACTACACGAAATCATTTCACTAACAAACGTTCGCGACATTTTCATGGCTAGGAAGTGTTATAATTTTAGAGTTTATTGCTCTAGCGGCAAAGGGAAAAGCAATATTTTTCTTATGTATTTTCTTTATGTGACTCTTTATTTGTTGATGGTGTCGTTGTTTCTCTTTTCGGAAAGTGGGGCAAACCAATTAGCTTTTATACGCCTGCGTCTTATTTTTGATTGGCCCTTAATAAGCCATTTTTTCAAATTGTCTAGTCAGTATTATCTCCCATTTTCTCCCTTATCTTAGAATCTGGTTGTCTAGCCTAGCTTGACGAGAATTGCGTCCCCTCTAAGTCGCTAGGCGCAGAGGAACTTGGGTCACGGGGGCGCTGACCGTCGAAGTTTTCCCGTCCGGGCAACTAGCTTCTAAGTCTTCCTAACTCCCTCCTTTCCCTTTGTGACCAGTCAGCTTCATACTATAATTTTAACAATCCAAGCTATAGCTACACACGGTTCCCAACTCATAAAATATTTCCCCGGAAACGTATTTCGTTACTAAGGGGGTTGCATAATTTTCGTGGTGTCCTTGTCCCATGAGCGCGGGGTCCCCACCTTCCGAATGGCGCTTCTTGTGCTGTTCGGAAGGTGAGGGCCTCGCGCGCTGCAGTTTTTGTGCAGGTATGGCGGTGGTGGAATGGGAGACGACGCCTAGCGCCAGCATTTGCGTGGTGCATCGTCGAGCAGACATGAGAACATGCAGAAATGGAGGCGTAGTGCACAGCTAGCCGTGTGAGCACGCAGATACTGGTACATGTGACAGCACGCGACACGATCATGATAAAGCAGGTGGGTCCTTTTTCCTCTCCTCCCCCGTTTTAAGAGTTTATAGTGTTCATATTTTTCAAAGCACATGTACTCCTAATTTACATTTCAAAAACACTCTCCATTTCAGAACAGTAGCACAATCATAATAGTAGTAGTCGACAAAATAGCATTTTTGGTCTTCTATTCCCCCTCAATTCAGTTCCAGGCTTATCTCAATTCTAAGTGGAGACTGATTGGGCTAGTCTAGATGGACGAGAGTTGCGCCCCCGCTAAGTCTCTAGACAGAGAGGATTATGGGCCACGGGGGCGCTGGCCGGCGATAATCCCGGGCGGACAATCAGTTTTCACGGCATTTCGTCTAAATTCGATCCACACAGCCAGCGAGGGTTGTGTTTTTGCTACGATCAAATTTTGTGAAGCATTCATTTTCCTGTCATCATTTTCCTTAGACAAATACGATGACAGGTTGGGCAATAACAGACGAATATCACCCTATGCCTTTTCATTTTGTTTGACCTCCCTGCCTTAATAACCATAACGATTCTATTTTACAGTCAATTCTCTATATCGATTCTCAAACTGTTTCACGTTTGCTTTGCAACATTTTTAATTCGCCTTCATTAGAATTATGAAAAATTCGCAGCAACACTGACGCACACCCATTAAGTTTAGTATTAGTACCACCACCACCACCACCACCACCACCACGACGACACCTCACATGGGACATCAAGAAGGAAGCATGCACTTCTCTTCGCGTGTCATCTGCTCAAGTTCAAGACAATTTTTAACTAGTGCGCGTATTTGGACGTCACGTTCAGCAGCAAGTGGATCTTCGCAAGATCAAGTCGAAGACATCATGGTCGTGGCGTCGGCGCCGCGGAGCACAAGCAACAAGAGGAGCAAGAGGACAAACGGATTTCAGGTGTTATAGGTAATGGTATTGCCAAACAAAGGTAAGTTTACGAAAGCACGCACAACACGCATTTGCACAATTGCTTTGCTACAATTACTACACGAAATCATTTCACTAACAAACGTTCGCGACATTTTCATGGCTAGGAAGTGTTATAATTTTAGAGTTTATTGCTCTAGCGGCAAAGGGAAAAGCAATATTTTTCTTATGTATTTTCTTTATGTGACTCTTTATTTGTTGATGGTGTCGTTGTTTCTCTTTTCGGAAAGTGGGGCAAACCAATTAGCTTTTATACGCCTGCGTCTTATTTTTGATTGGCCCTTAATAAGCCATTTTTTCAAATTGTCTAGTCAGTATTATCTCCCATTTTCTCCCTTATCTTAGAATCTGGTTGTCTAGCCTAGCTTGACGAGAATTGCGTCCCCTCTAAGTCGCTAGGCGCAGAGGAACTTGGGTCACGGGGGCGCTGACCGTCGAAGTTTTCCCGTCCGGGCAACTAGCTTCTAAGTCTTCCTAACTCCCTCCTTTCCCTTTGTGACCAGTCAGCTTCATACTATAATTTTAACAATCCAAGCTATAGCTACACACGGTTCCCAACTCATAAAATATTTCCCCGGAAACGTATTTCGTTACTAAGGGGGTTGCATAATTTTCGTGGTGTCCTTGTCCCATGAGCGCGGGGTCCCCACCTTCCGAATGGCGCTTCTTGTGCTGTTCGGAAGGTGAGGGCCTCGCGCGCTGCAGTTTTTGTGCAGGTATGGCGGTGGTGGAATGGGAGACGACGCCTAGCGCCAGCATTTGCGTGGTGCATCGTCGAGCAGACATGAGAACATGCAGAAATGGAGGCGTAGTGCACAGCTAGCCGTGTGAGCACGCAGATACTGGTACATGTGACAGCACGCGACACGATCATGATAAAGCAGGTGGGTCCTTTTTCCTCTCCTCCCCCGTTTTAAGAGTTTATAGTGTTCATATTTTTCAAAGCACATGTACTCCTAATTTACATTTCAAAAACACTCTCCATTTCAGAACAGTAGCACAATCATAATAGTAGTAGTCGACAAAATAGCATTTTTGGTCTTCTATTCCCCCTCAATTCAGTTCCAGGCTTATCTCAATTCTAAGTGGAGACTGATTGGGCTAGTCTAGATGGACGAGAGTTGCGCCCCCGCTAAGTCTCTAGACAGAGAGGATTATGGGCCACGGGGGCGCTGGCCGGCGATAATCCCGGGCGGACAATCAGTTTTCACGGCATTTCGTCTAAATTCGATCCACACAGCCAGCGAGGGTTGTGTTTTTGCTACGATCAAATTTTGTGAAGCATTCATTTTCCTGTCATCATTTTCCTTAGACAAATACGATGACAGGTTGGGCAATAACAGACGAATATCACCCTATGCCTTTTCATTTTGTTTGACCTCCCTGCCTTAATAACCATAACGATTCTATTTTACAGTCAATTCTCTATATCGATTCTCAAACTGTTTCACGTTTGCTTTGCAACATTTTTAATTCGCCTTCATTAGAATTATGAAAAATTCGCAGCAACACTGACGCACACCCATTAAGTTTAGTATTAGTACCACCACCACCACCACCACCACCACCACCACGAACACCTCACATGGGACATCAAGAAGGAAGCATGCACTTCTCTTCGCGTGTCATCTGCTCAAGTTCAAGACAATTTTTAACTAGTGCGCGTATTTGGACGTCACGTTCAGCAGCAAGTGGATCTTCGCAAGATCAAGTCGAAGACATCATGGTCGTGGCGTCGGCGCCGCGGAGCACAAGCAACAAGAGGAGCAAGAGGACAAACGGATTTCAGGTGTTATAGGTAATGGTATTGCCAAACAAAGGTAAGTTTACGAAAGCACGCACAACACGCATTTGCACAATTGCTTTGCTACAATTACTACACGAAATCATTTCACTAACAAACGTTCGCGACATTTTCATGGCTAGGAAGTGTTATAATTTTAGAGTTTATTGCTCTAGCGGCAAAGGGAAAAGCAATATTTTTCTTATGTAGTTTCTTTATGTGACTCTTTATTTGTTGATGGTGTCGTTGTTTCTCTTTTCGGAAAGTGGGGCAAACCAATTAGCTTTTATACGCCTGCGTCTTATTTTTGATTGGCCCTTAATAAGCCATTTTTTCAAATTGTCTAGTCAGTATTATCTCCCATTTTCTCCCTTATCTTAGAATCTGGTTGTCTAGCCTAGCTTGACGAGAATTGCGTCCCCTCTAAGTCGCTAGGCGCAGAGGAACTTGGGTCACGGGGGCGCTGACCGTCGAAGTTTTCCCGTCCGGGCAACTAGCTTCTAAGTCTTCCTAACTCCCTCCTTTCCCTTTGTGACCAGTCAGCTTCATACTATAATTTTAACAATCCAAGCTATAGCTACACACGGTTCCCAACTCATAAAATATTTCCCCGGAAACGTATTTCGTTACTAAGGGGGTTGCATAATTTTCGTGGTGTCCTTGTCCCATGAGCGCGGGGTCCCCACCTTCCGAATGGCGCTTCTTGTGCTGTTCGGAAGGTGAGGGCCTCGCGCGCTGCAGTTTTTGTGCAGGTATGGCGGTGGTGGAATGGGAGACGACGCCTAGCGCCAGCATTTGCGTGGTGCAACGTCGAGCAGACATGAGAACATGCAGAAATGGAGGCGTAGTGCACAGCTAGCCGTGTGAGCACGCAGATACTGGTACATGTGACAGCACGCGACACGATCATGATAAAGCAGGTGGGTCCTTTTTCCTCTCCTCCCCCGTTTTAAGAGTTTATGGTGTTCATATTTTTCAAAGCACATGTACTCCTAATTTACATTTCAAAAACACTCTCCATTTCAGAACAGTAGCACAATCATAATAGTAGTAGTCGACAAAATAGCATTTTTGGTCTTCTATTCCCCCTCAATTCAGTTCCAGGCTTATCTCAATTCTAAGTGGAGACTGATTGGGCTAGTCTAGATGGACGAGAGTTGCGCCCCCGCTAAGTCTCTAGACAGAGAGGATTATGGGCCACGGGGGCGCTGGCCGGCGATAATCCCGGGCGGACAATCAGTTTTCACGGCATTTCGTCTAAATTCGATCCACACAGCCAGCGAGGGTTGTGTTTTTGCTACGATCAAATTTTGTGAAGCATTCATTTTCCTGTCATCATTTTCCTTAGACAAATACGATGACAGGTTGGGCAATAACAGACGAATATCACCCTATGCCTTTTCATTTTGTTTGACCTCCCTGCCTTAATAACCATAACGATTCTATTTTACAGTCAATTCTCTATATCGATTCTCAAACTGTTTCACGTTTGCTTTGCAACATTTTTAATTCGCCTTCATTAGAATTATGAAAAATTCGCAGCAACACTGACGCACACCCATTAAGTTTAGTATTAGTACCACCACCACCACCACCACCACCACCACGAACACCTCACATGGGACATCAAGAAGGAAGCATGCACTTCTCTTCGCGTGTCATCTGCTCAAGTTCAAGACAATTTTTAACTAGTGCGCGTATTTGGACGTCACGTTCAGCAGCAAGTGGATCTTCGCAAGATCAAGTCGAAGACATCATGGTCGTGGCGTCGGCGCCGCGGAGCACAAGCAACAAGAGGAGCAAGAGGACAAACGGATTTCAGGTGTTATAGGTAATGGTATTGCCAAACAAAGGTAAGTTTACGAAAGCACGCACAACACGCATTTGCACAATTGCTTTGCTACAATTACTACACGAAATCATTTCACTAACAAACGTTCGCGACATTTTCATGGCTAGGAAGTGTTATAATTTTAGAGTTTATTGCTCTAGCGGCAAAGGGAAAAGCAATATTTTTCTTATGTAGTTTCTTTATGTGACTCTTTATTTGTTGATGGTGTCGTTGTTTCTCTTTTCGGAAAGTGGGGCAAACCAATTAGCTTTTATACGCCTGCGTCTTATTTTTGATTGGCCCTTAACCCTTTAAGCGCTACGTTGTTGTGGCATCAGCGCGTCCCCGGGCCCTGAGTCACCCGGCCCGCTTGGGTCGCCTGTGGCCTGCATTCTTTTCGGGCGCGCGCCCTTTGTAGGGGGCGCGGCGCGGGGAGAAAACTGCTTATATTTCCCATCCTTCTTTTTGATCCGGGCTTTGGACCGGCACTGGCGAAGTTAGAAATATTTTTTTAAATTTATTTATAAATTTTTTATATAATTTTTTTATTTTATTTTTTGTTTTTTTAATTTTTTAGGCAGTAAGTGATTTAATATGTTTTTTTTGTATGGTAAATCATGAAACATGGATGCACACATAATCCTACGTCACATTGCGCACACATGTATATGGATTCACGTCGTAGCTTGTTCTTAGAACAAACGACACATCTTCGCTGAGCTCTTTTTTTTTGGCGTTTCTGATGGGACGATAGTCGGAAAATGTCGCTGTGTCAGGCGAGTCGGTGTATCTTCCGACCGTCTGCCTCTTCCAGATTTTCGTCTTTCTGAACTATATTTCTCTATAATTGCTTCAATTAGATTAAGGTGAAATTTTTCCATAGACATTTTCTTTCCAGTAGTTAATTTATGAAGGGCATGGGCATTCAGCACACATAAATCTAAAATATGAAAAAATAATTTTTTATACCACTTGACCGTTTTTCTCGTGGACTCTACAGAACTAATAATCATGTCCGCTCTATCCACTGATCCCATGCTTAGATTATAATCCAAAACGCATTGCGGTTTTATCATATTATCGCCTGTCTTCCAATCGCTTTTATTGCTTGCAGCCATCTCTGCAGTGCTGCATGTGGTAAGCATCCACACTTCCCGCTTGTCGTGCCATTTCAGCGCAAGTAAAATGTCCGAACACATAAACTTCATTTCCCCTTTCTTCAATTTTTCCTCCATTTTTGGCATGTCACGTCGGTTTTTCCGCACTGTGCCGCAAGCGTTGGTTGCTCGGTCGTGTAACCACGTAAACAATGCTGGACTTGAATACCAGTTGTCAACATATATCGTATGACCCTTCTGTAAATATCCTTTGAGAAGTGTGGCTACAACATCTCCCGACTGACCTAACTCGTGGTCCTCGATGTCACTGCTTTTACCAGTGTAGACAACAAAATCAAGGATATAACCCGTCTTGCAGTCGCACAAAACAAACAGTTTTATTCCAAATCTACTCCGCTTGGAAGGGATATACTGTCTGAAGGACAGTCGCCCCTTGAAGAGGAGTAAGCTCTCATCAATACAAAGTTTATCAAATGGAGCAAGAGCACTTCGAAACGATTCTCGCACGCTATCAACAATTTTCCGTAGTTTCACTAACCGGTCATTACCGCGTGAAACATCATTGTCGCAAAAATGTAGCATACTGTGGAGCATAAAAAATCTGTCACGTGACATTAGTTCACCAAAAATAGGCGTTGCTATCAGAGAACGCTTCGACCAATAATTTTTCAATGCCAACTTCCTCACGTGGGGCATCAACAAACACATTGCCAAGAGAGTGTACATTTCCTCCATTGTCGTGTCTTTCCATTTAGAAAGACGCGAAAAATTCGACTGTTCGGTTTTATCAACCGTATATTTATAAAATTTGTTAGTCTCTTCGGCGATGAAAGAAACTAAATTTTCCGAAAAAAAGAGAAGAAAAAAACTGAGAATTGAACTCCCGGCATCTAGGCCACTCCTATTACCAGGATTCGTTTCAATAAACGGATGCACAAAAGGTTTGAATTCTTGAGAAGACCAAGTTATATTACCAGTGCCCTTTGACATCTTCGTAGGAGGTTCATCCTCACTCTCGCTCTCATTCTCTTCGGAGTCCGACGAACTCTCCAGAACAAGGCGAGTTGCAGAAGTAGAATGTGAGATACCACTTGATGTAGACGGCTCAGAAGATGTAGACGGCTGGGGCGAAGTTTCTTTATCTTCTTCTTCAGAATCCGAAAAAATCAAATCGGATAGATCATCCTCACTACTGCTGTGGGTGAGAAAATCAGTCAACTCTTGCTCCGTGTACACACGACGTTTTGCCATGATCCAATATCCGCAAATCAAAACGCCGAAATACAAAGCCGAAAGTCGAGATAAAATATATAATAAGCCGTAATGCAGAAATCAATGTCAAAAATCGTGTCCAGAAGGGAAGCCAAAGTTCAAATATATAGATGAAATAAGAAAATAACAGAAATCCAGAGAATGCAACCAAAATCAAAGCCCAAGTCGGATGTAAAAATACTTCAGTAAAACGCGAACGCACAGCAAGAAATCTCAACACAAAGTGAGGCACAAAAACCAGGATGGGTAGATTTTGCACAGAGATTTTTATTGCCCCAGCAGCCTCCTTGGTGGAGGGTGCTGGAGCCATATAATTTCGCATGTTTTGACCTGCGCGCGGTCCAAGTACCGAGCGACTCCCTTTGTCAGTCAACGCCGGCCGGCCGGCCGCCGGCCGCCGGCCTCCGCCGCGCACGACGGGCAGATGAATTCGGCTTAAACACTCCTTATGCTCCCTCTATTGGTCAGAAAAAAATACTACAGCTACTTAGTACTTTTAGGAAGCTGTAGATGTCGTGCCAAACCAATAGCTTGTACTGCCACCTAGGAATAAAATCAGAAAGCAGACGAAACATCGTGCGCCGGATATATACGGCTTTAGCACTCATGGCACGACCGACCCGCGCCGGATATATACGGCATTAGCACTCATGGCACAAAAGTCTTGCGCCGGATATATACGGCATTAGCACTGAAAGGGTTAAGAAGGGAACGTGCGCGATTGTTTTGGTGTTCGGTGAATTCGTAACATCATAGTTCCGAGTGAAATGAATTGAAATTATCGTGCCCAAATCATTCTTTCTCGTATGAAAATGTCAAGTGATACCAAGCGTATAATTTCAAAAAAATCCCCTGCTGGTATTTTGCAGTTTATGGTGAGACAATTGATGGAAGAAGAAGGGTTATGGGAAGAAACACTTATCTCGGACATCCCAACATCTTGGGAAAAGTATGGAGATTTACTATTGTTTAACGGTGAAAAATATTTTCGTGATGATCGTTGGAAACATACTCCCAATTTATGGCAGTGTATTTGTAAGGCATTAAAAGCAAAACGTATTGCTTTGAAGCATTTTATATCAGAAGATTCATTTCGTACTCCCAACGTGAAATTAGTATATGGCGTCAATTCTTGGGTTGAATTTAAAGATAATGGTGTTATTTTTACTTGGGATGTACAGTTCAATATGTTTTGTGCAGGAAATGCACCAGAACGTCATAGGATTGCGACTTTTCTGTGTGAAGGAGAAACAGTTGTAGACATGTATGCTGGGATTGGCTACTTTACCCTTCCTTATTTAGTTAAAGCCAAAGCAAAGTTAGTGTATGCTTGTGAGTGGAATCCAAGGGCAGTTAAAGCATTGAAACTTAATTTGAGTAAAAATAAGGTTGCAAGTAAATGTGTTGTGTATGAAGGAGATAGTAGATTGGTCTGTCCAAAAGGCATTGCTGATAGAGTTAATTTAGGTTTGCTACCATCTTCAGAATCAGGGTGGCAAGCTGCCTGTGAGGCATTAAATCCAACATCTGGTGGTGTCTTACATATTCATGGAAATGTTACCTCGTCCATCAAGAATAAGAGAAGAATAAACAATAAATTTGATTGTGAAGATTGCGAGGACATTGTTTGCAATTATGATCCTAATGAGAAAGATTTAAACAATAATAAATTTTGTTCTGATGTAGGAATTCAACCATCCTTTATTTTTCATTCTAAAACTATAATTCTTGCACCAAATGTGTTAATAAAATGGAAACAAATTGAATGGAAACTATGGTCATTGCATGTATGTCATAAATTGAGTGATATTTTTTGTTCAGTACATGAACAAGTTTGGAAATTAAAGATCTGTAACCTACATCATGTTAAATCCTATGCACCACGTATTGACCATTTAGTGTTGGATGTGAAATGTACTCCACAGGAATATTTGGTACAAAAATAATAATTTTATTATTAAGCTTTCACATATCAAGAGACTGACTTGATATATAAAGCACTATGTTATAATTTCTTGTTGAATATAGTTTGTTTTTATGAAAACAAAATTTGAAATTGACTTTATTAAAGGTTGTATACAAAACATTTTATTCAATGTACATTTCTCAAAAAAAAATTATGATTCCTACAGAAATTCAAGTAGAGTTAAATTACAAATTTGAGGGCCTTGTGATTCTTGTAAATGAATGTGCACAATGGTTTCTTTGGCCCATTGCCTTTTCGAAAGTGGTCTTTTGTATGAGAATTAACAATAAAACTCAGATGGAATAAAACAATTTACAGCTGAACACCCTCCAGTTTGTTTTCGTAATATTTGTGCTCTGTTACTGATAACTATATTGTCAATTTTATTGGTTAGTCTTGCCTGGGATCATCCACGTGTCTTCAATGGTCTAGGAAAGTGATAATAAATAATCCTATTTTGCAGGTGAATGGTTCTAATTTGAGCAGAACCATGGATTTCATGATGAAAAACAAATTATTTTACTCTGTATTCCAGCTGCTTTTTTGGTCTGAAATTTTTATCAGTAGAAACACTTCATTACTTAAAACAAGAATTACTATTTTTTTGAGCTTGTGCACAGGATGACCATGCCCCCCCCACCCACCCACCCACACTCTGTTCACACACGTTTTCTTAATACCATAATCAATTGGTTTTTGTTTATTTAGGACTTTTTAATTTTTTACAAAAGAATAGTATATGAATGTCATAATTCGCTGGTTAACTTTGAATGTACTTTCTAATTTCATTTAGTTATTTTCCTTTTGAAAAAGTGACACCTGAAATTGTAACTATATATTTGTAATTTGGGAGAACAGACTTGAGTCAATTTCAGCTGTAAAAAACCAACTAGTGATGCTAGAGAGTAGCACAGACTTTCTCTTAAAAAGACTTCGAAACATCCATCACTGACTTAACTGCAATTAAAACATGGGTCTTATGCACATATCGCAGCCCAACTGGGAATTTGAAAATATTTTTAAAAAATCTCAAAGTTATTCTTACAAAACTTGAAGAACACGGACAGTATAAAATTATTCTTTGCGGTGACTTCAACATAAATTGCCTCTCACAATCCAGTAATGATAATCTATTTAAAGACATTCTAAAATCGTACAATCTGCAAACAACCATACATACACCAACTCAAATATCCAAAAATAGTGGCACTGCTATAGATCAAATAATAATACATGTAAATAATCATAGTTTTCTGTTGCTATGAAATTTGTTGTCCATAATTAGTTCTTTCATGTAAATTATTTTAAAAATTATAGTCGTTTTCGAGCAATAATTCGTGCAATATGTGCAATTTTAAAAAGTAACAAAAACAAGATTTTCTCAAAAACGGTTTCAAATTTTTTCTTTAAACTTTTGGTAGAGCTGTTGTTAAAATGCACTATATAAAATGACATAAACACTATATTGTTATATTCTTTTGTTTTTTTTCTTCAAATTTTACAAAAATATAATTTCTTTGAATTGGCTCTTATGCCCTTCATTTACATTAACGGCAATTTCTTCACATTATTGAATTTATGTGTGCATATGCTTTAAATAGTGTCTTATAATGTTTCTCAAAAATTCAACAGTTATTTGTGAAAATAAGCTCAAAATTCCGCGTTTTCAAAAATGTTCAAACTAATTTTCTCGAAAACGGCTCTAATTATTTTCTTCAAACTTTTCCAACAGATAGTACTAATTGCACTGATTAATATGACATATAGTTCATTTCGGTGTATTCTTTTGATTTTTCAAAAATTACACAAATGTAATTTTTTTAAAATATCTCTCATGTTAATATGCGCATTTCCATCAATTTGTATACATTATTGCATTTGTGAGTGAAAGTGATCCAAATTACTTTAAATGAAGTTTTCGAAGAAAACAATAGATTCAAATTGAGCAACAAATTTCACATTTACAGTAACACTTAAACGCCAAATTCTTAAAAATGGTGCCAAATGTTTCATCGAAAATTTCCTCATAGGACGGTTTTACTCTTCTTTAATAATTTCAAAGAAATATTTCGGTTCTACGGTTAGAAAATCCAAAAACTGAGAAAATGTAAAAAAAATGTAATTTGGTCGGCTATAGATGGCAGCTAGCAAGAGGATGGGGGAAAACCGTAAAGACAGTCCACACCAATGAAATTAGAAAACTACTTCGAGAAAGTATGTGCCATTCTGCAGCACCACTACTTTACTTTTTCGCATTTACTAACGTAAGAAGAGAAAGTATTGAAATCGTGCGCCGGAAAAAGGCGAATTTTCGACACAAAAACTCTTATTGCCGGACTCTGGTAACGAAAAAGTGGATAAATCCAGTCAGTAAATATAGAAAAAATCCTCTAACACGTGGAGTAGTCAGAATCCATGTTTTGTGCGTCATTCTAATCGATTGAAACCGATATTTTAATTTTGGGGGGTACTTCACATGAAGTCCCTCGGATATTTTCAAAACAGGCTCCAAATTTTTTTATTGCATTTTGCTATTGAATAGTGCGAAGGACTTTTAAGAGAACGCTGCAGGTCTCACTTTCATTGAAATCCCTGATTTGTCGAAAAATTGCAAAAATTCAACATTTTTTCGGCGTCTTCCTACAACTATAATATTGAAGATAGATTTATTCCCCAAATGAAATACGTTCCTTAAAATTAGATTATTAAATAAGGCCATGTACAATTTTTCGAAAATTTGCGTACTTTTCGCTTAATTTTGCGAGAAAGTACATGCTGTTTTAGCATTACTGGTTGTCTTATAATGAACAGTTCTAAAAAAGAATCAGATCTTTAAAAAAGGTCACGTATATTTTTTTTAAACCAGTGACCGCGTAATTTCTACTTGGAGTTAATGAAAATGATAAAGAAAAATCCTCAAAATCCGCTCCAGTTTTTTTCTTTAAATTTTTCCGTGTTTTTTTCTCAAAGGGACGCCTAAAACAATGGCGAAGGACTCATTTTCGTTTAACTCTGATTTTTCGAAAATTGCAAATTTAAAAATAATGCGAGAAAGTACGTGCTGTTAGCACCTCTAACTATAACCAGCACGAAAACTTTTCTTAGTTACTGTCTCGTATACGTACATATATACGAAGTAATATACCGATTATAGAGACAGTCGTGTTATGCTGCGGAAAATAGATTTCGTGTTTGAATTGGCCTGCACGTTTTGGGGTTCCTGTCACCGCAAGTGTTTTTTTTTTTACTTTCTCGCTTATTACTTACGTCGCATAGAGAAAGTATTGAAATGCTGCGGTAAGAAACGCCGTTTTCTTTCCTTTTTTTGCCACAAATATTATTATGCCCTGATACCAGAAAACTGGATAATAATTATGCACCAAGAGTATACGGGTTGTGTAATATGATCCAATGGCGACAAAATGCCCAAGGGTCTTTGGGCTAAGGTTTTTTTGTCGCCTGAGATCATTAGAACCAGTTAACGTCCGTGGTACACACAATTTTATTTTTTACCCAATTTTATTCATTCAATTTACTAATTTCCTAAGTAATTGAATGTTAACTTGACTCGGTTTGTCTTTCCGTATTGCCCTTCAAATCCATAAGAGAACTAGTAGCAACATTCAACCATGCCATAATACACTCTCTGCATTCAACTGTTTTCATAGTTCCCTGACGACCACAATCCAGTTAAGTTATGTATATAGTGTATATCGAGCTTCATGTCGAAGGCAATAAGCTACAACGTATCACTAAAAAATAAATACGGTTTTTTAATAGTCCTTCCGTCTGTGAACTACACTAGCTCCTAAAATGTTCCAAGGATTTTTGCCAAAATGAATTTTCCTCATTTGATCTGGCCCGACAGAAACTGAGATTCTAAAAAGAATTCTCTGAATTTTAGATATAATTACTTTACATGTAGTCCCTGGAACATTTTCAAAATTTCTCAAAATCTTTCCTTTAAGTTTCTGTTAAGTATTAAGTAAAATCCACTTATAAAGATAGCATTAGATCAATTTCCACTATTAATTCTGAATTTTCGCAAAGTTGCCGAAGTTTGAAATGTTTTAGGACCCCACATGCTAATTACTAAAGGTAGACATTTTTTCTTCTAAAACAATAGAGGCGCTCAGAATAATGACAGATCCCAACCGAAGTTCGTTTTGAGAAAAAATACTTTCTGTTCGTTCACGTTCATTTTCATTGCGGACAAACGTTTGAAGGTGAAATTTGAGTGTTTTGCCGTATCCCGATTCATTTATTTATTTAGTCAAAAACTGTATGTGACGTATGGGGGAGAAAATCATCTGCGCACGCTTTCTTGAGTTTCAGAATCCCTTCCCAACAATTTAACTATTAATAGTTGAAAGATTAATAATAATAATAATAACAACAAATTTAAAAAAGCGAGAGATTAACATTTCAAAAACTAGATATTTTCGTTGCCAAATTATAGAAAACTTATTTTTAACGGTAAAGAAACGAACAGGCTTGATTTTTCCGTGTTGTTAACAAAATAGAAATTTACCCTAAGCTCTACTACCACTACAAGCAAAGGAAAGTTCAACAAAACGTGCGCATAGTGAAGCTACATTTACGTCCAGAAGCAAATCAAGGGGCCATCTCAGCATTTGCTCAATGGATCAAGGAAACTGGACAAAAACCTGATCGAGATGGGGGTCATTGACCCGGAAGTACATTATTTGTTACAGGCATATTGAGTCTTTTTTTAAAATTATACAATGCAAATGTAAACTAATTCATTATACTATATCTTGTTTTTGTTAAAGTAAACATTATGTTTCTTTTTGGCGATCAGTATAGTCTCTAAATGTATAGAAACAGTTTTGCAGCAGAAAAGATTTTACTTTTAATTTAAATTTGTGTACCAATTTTAATTGTTTAATTTCATCTGGCAATGCATTGTAAAGTAGCGTACATGTATTGTATGTGGATTTCTTGTAGTGAGCTGTTGATACTGACACTTGATGAACATGATTTCTACGTCGAGAATTGTAACTATAAATATCAGTATTACATGAAAATAGGTTCCCACCGTTAAGTAAGTCAGTTTTGACAAATACTACAGACTCATAAATAAATAGGCAAGGCAATGGTAAGATTCCAAGCTCAATGAAAAGAGGCTTGCACGGATCACGTGGATGGGATTTTTTCATTATTCGGATAATTTTCTTTTGCAATCTAAATGTCTGGGAACTAAAGGATGAGCTTCCCCAGAATATTATACCATATCTCAGGCGGGAATGTACATTTGCAAAATACACGCAACGAGCTGCATGAAGGCTGACAGAATTAGAAAGAATTCTGAATGCATAACATAATGAGCTTAATTTAGTGTTTAATTATGTTATATATATATATATATATATATATATATATATATATATATATATATATATATATATATATATGATATATCTGCGTATGATAGGTATATGGCAGGAGTTTACCCATGGGTTTGTTTCCACAATGAGTTTATTGTTACACTTCTAATTGAAAAGGCGAGGTCGGTTGGGATCTGCCATTATTATCAGGAGCGTCTCAATTAGTTCAAGTGA